>CAMZMU010000098.1:22436458-23151628 GCA_947311845.1 Poa pratensis
GCCTCCAAATGATGTTGCTCTTGTCCCTCTTAAGCTGCATGGGAGTCACCTTGTACGATGGTACCTTTCGTACTGAGATCCGACCTGGACCCTTCTTCTTGTCCCAGCTGTGCCAATCCTTGAGAAAATCCCCTTCTTCCACCAGAGGCACCGACTCCTTGAGGTGCTCGAAATCGAAGTAGAACCTGAAATCTTTGCCATCCACGTCCTTGCCATCCTCCGTGTGAGCCCCGACAAGCACACGCTCAAATCCATGACGAACGTCCGGTTCAGGAACTTGGCCTCACCAAGGCCGCAGAGGAAGCTCCATATGAACTGGTTCATGCTCTTGCAATGGTCGCCGCCTCTCATGTAGTACAAGTACTTGCCTTTCCTGAACTCCGCCTCTGACCCAACGATCGGGATCGTGTCGTTGATCTCCGCATCCACCGGTGGCGCTGCGACGCGCGGGCTCTTATTAGGGCCCTTCCCGCGCGGCCGGCGAGCGGCATTCTTCCCCGACCTGAACTTGCCGACCTTATCGATATCAAGAGCGCATCCGTCGCCGGCGGTAAGCTCGAAGCGGCGGTAGTCCCTGTACCGGCGCCAGGACTTCTCGCGCCGGTTCCTGAACCGCCAGGCCACGTCGCACTCTCCCTGCTTGGTGCCTGGGACCGGCGCTCGTAGCTGAGGAACACGATGGACTTCCTGAAGAAGGCCTTGGCGTTGAACGCCTTGACGGCGGCGAGGACGCGCGGGTCGGAGCAGTTGAGCGGCGCGTCCGGGTCGCAGGTGGCGTTACCCGGCGTGGGCGCGGAGGCGGAGTCGGCCTGGTCGTCGGCGTCCCGCTGCGCGGCGGCGGCGGCGCCGGGGGCGGAGGAGGGGGAGGGGAAGTCCTCGCCGGTGGGGAGAAGCGAGTCGTCGGGCTGGAGGAAGGTGGAGTTGGGGAGGACCCGGGAGAGGGAGGTGGTGATGGCGGCGGAGGACTGGAACCAGGGGTCGGGCGGCTGGTAGGTGACGGCGACGACGGTGACGACGAGGACCGCGAGCACGAAGAAGGAGAAGCACACGTTGCTGGCCGCCTTGATGAGCGACTGCGACACAGGCACCTCGCCGACCGCGGACGGCTGGCCGGAGGAGCGCCGGCGGTGGGAGTGGCCGTCGTCGGCGGCGGCGGAGTCGCGGCAGAGGAGGGAGTCCTCGCCGTGGTGGTCGTCGTCCTGGTCGGAGGACGACATGGCTGGATCTGGTGCTAGCTGCTGCGAGATTTGGAGTGGGACTGACTGCGGTGGTGGGTGAGATGTTTGGGTTGGCGTGGGGGCGAGAAAGGAGGGGAATGCGGTGAGTGGCACTGTCGTGCTCAGCTGTCCTCCTTGTGTGTGTGTGTCGGCGGTCGGCGCCGGAGTAGTATTTTTTTCGAGGAGGAAGAAAGGAGATCACACGCGCGCAGTCTACCGGAATGTTTGCACAGCTGGAGGTAGATGTGTCACTGTCACTGCCGAGTCAGTGGCGGTGCTCGACATAAAAACCAGTGATCGTCAGTCTACCTTAAATTCGTGCTCCAGTAAATATATGATTTTTTGTGAATAAAGCAAATAAGAATGTAACAATGTGTAGTGAAAGAAGAATTGTGTTTCAAACGAATCCATTATATCGAATTGTCAAACAAAATTCAGAAAATATAGGTTCGCAGACCAAAAGTTGTAAAAGTATAGGTTAGAAAAAACAATTACAGAATGTATAACATATATATATTCCTCTTTTCGGCATAAAATTCGATTAGTGAAGTGACTTTGTGTATGGTAGTAGATGCAAATGCACGGGGCATAAATTGCATTCTTCCTGGAGGCTCTAAATTTTTATTTCCTCAATGTAGTTGTCTCCTACTAACTAAATTTCTTGAGATGTGTTGAAGCCATAATCAGGCGTTTGCAATTTCGTGGCCACGTCACCGATTCACATTATATATTCGAGTTCTAATCTTCTTCCCAATGGACCCCTTCTTATCCTAGCACATTAGTGCAATAATGGATTCCCCTCTTCACCCGCTAGATCACCACATCTTATTCCTCTCATGTTCACTACTACTCCTACTAATTAGCAAAGAAAAGTGATGGGTTTACATCTCCCTCATCTTCCACGCCCATCTCCTGGTGGTAACCGATGTAGAGTTTCTCTCCAATTTAAACACCGATGTAGCGTCCCCATCCACACGAAATATGGTGCTCTCTCCCTTCTCGAGAGCTGCTTTCTTCCCGTAATCCTGGCATATTTTTCGACCCTACTTCACATTCACATCATTTGTTTATACCACAATTTTCTTGAAATAATTAACACGAAACTATATGTTTAAATAGTGTTATGTAAATTGACGAATCACCTTGGAATATCCTTTAATTCAAGTACCCATTGTCTTCTTTGTTTGTTTCTTTCTTGACACTAATTAAGGGATCTAGTTTAATCAATATCGAGGTACCCCTCTGCTGTAAACATCTGGCTTTTGAGCCTTTTTATTTGAATGAAAATTCAGGTGGGGAATCCCCCCCCCCCCCCCCCATTGACCATTAAAAAAAATCAATATAGAGAGAATTATGTGTTTTTTGTATATCCTTTATGTTTTCTTTAGAAGCTACTCGAGAGTGATCCTTCAGCCAATTGATTTAGAGGCAAATTGTTAACTACTCCCTCCTTTACACAATGTAAATGTTTTAGGTGTTACACATGCATGTCTAGATTCATAGTAAAAAGAATGGACACATGCACTTACATATGTATGCATGTGCATGTGGAAAAAGACTAAAACATGTTATATTGTGGAACGGAGGGAGTACATTGTCGCACCAACCTCGTCGCCCACCCTGCCTTTTTTCGATCACTCTCTTCTCTCTGCTCCTCTATCTCGCCTCTTCACCTTCGCCGGTCGTAGTTCTCCTTATCTTGTTGTTACAACTCCGTCATTGCCACAACATTTCATGAGTTGTGCATCATCGCCTCAACCAAAACATTCCCCTAAGCCTGAGGTTACCATTGCCTGGCCGCCGCTAGCCATCGAGGGTGGTCTCGTTGTTGTCACTTGTCACAGGGCGTATTTTTTAACAAATCTGGCCCTTTTGAGCAACTAAATGCATGTGTGGCCTCTTATCAAAACTAATTTCAAATCTGGCCTCTCAAGGTCGGCGCCAAATAGGATGGAGCCGAACTTGTTCAGTTCGGCGCCATCCAGAAAGTCTCATAATTTTCTTAAGGACTTAAAAGATTTGAAACAGGGGGTCGGTGCCATATAGAATGGAGCCAACATGTACAAGGTCGGCTCCATCTTATCTGGAGCCGACCTCAGGGGACAGATTTAGAAATAGTTTTGCGGAGAGGCTAGAATTGAGATTAGTTTCACTTAGAGGCCATTTTTAGAAGAAAAATACTCACAGGGCCAACTGCGGGCCAAGTCACTAGCCTAAATAAGCCCAGAAGCACACGGGCCGGGTAAATACAGCTCATTCGTTTCGTCCCACTCCACCTCCAGCCGGACTCGACTCCGGCAGCGGCGGCGGCGACCGACGGGAGAGTAGAGGAGACGACCGGCCGAGGAGAAGATGGACCCGAGCCTGAGCCTGGGCATCCTCATCGACATCGTCGACGAGCAGTGGATGCGCGACACCCTCCCCGCCGACGGTACGCTCGCCCTCCCCCCCCTTCCGCGTCCGATCGACTAGCCCGAATCGATCCGCTAACGCAAAGGTGTTGCAGATATCCCCGTGCCGCCGGCCATGGCCGTGAAGACCGAGGACGCCGAGGAACCAGCGCCCGCAAGTACGCTCTCGTCCCTTCCTTGCCATCGGTTTCGCTTGGAGAACGCTTTCTCTTCTTGCCCAGTCCGCGACTTCCGGTGATGAGTTCGAGGTCAATCTCGATCTGCATTTGGCCGTGACCATGAGGCGAACCCCGGTTGCGCTCAGACAGTTGATTGATGGTTATCAGGGTTTTCCAGATTTTTTTTTGACATTAGGGTTTTCCAGATTACGACGCGAGGTTAACTGTGTAACTAAACTGCTAGAAATGTCACATTTGGCCCATGGGTTCCCCAGCCAAAAATGACATTAGACAAGAGGGGCTGTACCATGCGATATCATTTCCCCGTGACCGCTAGTTAGGGAAATGTGTGTTCTAGAGCACCTCATCAAACTGGAATTTCCATTAGACTGGTTATAGGCTGTTGTTCTGTTCTTGCTGGTGTGGTGCGCGCCCTAGGATAGATTCCCAATGCCACGGTAGTTCATTACTGCACATAACAAAAAGGGAGCTGCCTTATTTGCTATAGAGATGCCGCATTAAAACTCAGTTATCTTGGCTGCTGTATGGGATTGAGCACACATTCTTTTAACAAATTAAGACTGAATTATTTATCACTTGTAGACATCTTCTATCATGCCAGGATTTGTTGGCTGTCTTATTGCACTCGATGGCGTGTAAAGTGAATGCCAAATTTTCAAATTGTGTCCCGATGATAAAAGTTTCACCGCATGCTTGCATGTTTGATCTTTGAAGAAACTTGGACCACAAAAGCACCCTGAACTCGATCTTCTTAATTGCTAGGCATAAGTAATGCTGTAGTACATTTCTGAGCTTTACGAATGGTCGAACGTGAATGCTTTTTAGTTTTAGGGCATTATTTAGAAATTTGAATGGGAAATATTTGCTATCAGTATGGTCAGTGTCTGGTATAGTATTGCAACTCTTTTCATATGAATTATTTTATACCTAGCAGATCAGGAAAGCCAGCCACCACAAGGGGATGTATGGCGGGATTTTGGCTTGGAGAATATATAATCGTTTATGATCTACAAGGTAAGAATATTGCTAGTTTAACTATGAGCTGTCATGATGCATTAATGCAGCATACACCCAAAAATGTTAGAATAAATTGTGTGCTTGTCCATAAGAGTGATCATTCTTCGGGATCACGTGTTTCATATGCATTTTAGATCTGCATTTTAATAGTCCGAGAGGGATCATGTGCATAGTATCTTATTGCCCAGATAGATAAGTTTATAGCAAACATATGTTATGTGATTTGGTAGCATCAAAGCTGGTGGACTAATCTGTCCGTGGTCTGAATTACAGTGCTTCAGGGGATCTCAAGGAACTTGGCTGGAATTCCAGGAGCTGCATGGTGTACCCTAGCATCTGCCCTCCATAGATCTTCTCATATCCAGTTGATCAACTAGTGTACTGTCTGGTTGAACTGTAGCTTGTTGAGGCCGCATGTAAATGCTCCAGATATTGGTAGCGTGATGGTATTGGACATCGCACTCTGTATCTCGTTCTTGATTCTGAAGTGACAATTTGAGCAGTTTGGTTGTGTACCGAGTTCCTGGCATGCAACCATGAATGGTCATAATGTGTTTTTTTATTGTTCCCTGAAGTCCAGATTCCAATATAAGAGAATGAAACGGAACATGTATTAGCTATAATGGTTCGGAGGTGCATAATTAGCTTCTATTAGGACAATGTTGCATGGAGGGGAACATCACTCACACAGAAAATGCAGATTCTCTTGACTTTGTCATAGTTCAAACAGAATAGGATGTATTCATTTGGATTTTGGAGTCACATAATATTTTAATATTATCTTTCACTGGATTACTAATATCCATTTTTGCATATGCCTGAACATAATCTGTCCGAACAGTCGATTTCAGTTAGTGGATGCAGATCTGAAGGCTGAGCTACTTTATCCATAACAAATGTCATAAAAATGGGTGTTCTACAATCTACATCCTTCTGGCACACCATATACTCTGATCGGAACACCCATATCTGCTTCTACAATCTACATCCTTCTGGCAGACCTGAATTGATAATCATCAACATTCCTATCTGCTTCCCTTGGGTTTACCCATTCTAACAACAGATTGTCGCCGTCCAGTGACCAAGGTTGTCTTTTGAGGACAAAGTCCATTGCATCATCATCTCTAAAGTAGGCCCTTGACATCGCATCACTAAGAGCCTGCAGAGGTATATTTCTTGGGGTACCTGACGAGTTTGCAACTTTCATCGGCAGTCTAAAATTTCAGTAGCAAACCAGATTCCATAACACATGCCGTAGCAACAAAAAAGGAACTGCTCGGTGACAACACATCCAAGACCTCCTAACAACATGATCACATAATGATGTCCAAAATGAGATAGGTGTAATAAAACTTTGCACTAATTCAGACCCCAGCACTTACAAAAATTCACCACCTCCTTATGTATACATGTATGAAATATAAGTTGATGTAGAGCAGATAGCTTCTAATCTTCTGGTGAAACAATTGCCGCCAAGGAGTTTACAACAGTAGAAGGGTACATCATACACTTCCATGGATTAGGGCTACATTTCCAAGCCATGTCAGAGATAAGAAGGAAGACAACTACATTTGTTCTGCTAACACATATGGATCACAGATACAATGAGTTCGCAAACATGATGCCCCGGCGTAAGCTCTCGCTCGCCGATCCAAACTTGTTCTCAAGGTTAACCTCCCCAACAGCTTTAGCAGCAGCCTTTAGCTGGTAACAGATTAACATAGTCAGTTGGCCCCAGAAGGAAAACAAGGCAATTTTAAATTTCTTGACTATGTACACACTTTGGAACAGAAAAGTGAAGTGATGGGCATGCAGAGAAGGGGCATAGAACAAAGTGGATGCCAATCAAAGTTCATATATGGAGATAAAAATAACCAGGGAAACATTTACTTACATATGTAGCTACATTTCTTTGTACAGAAGAAACACAAGTCACGTCTACATCCAAATAAACACCACCTATTTGCTACGCCAAGCTATGAAATCAAGCAGTAAAATAACTGAAGTCGGTTTAACCTTTTCGCCCCTAGATCATTTCAGCTAGACTTTCAACTTGTTCGTCATATTTCATCATATTCGGCGTGTCACAGTTAAAATAAATATTCCTTGACACTTCAATGGAATTTTTCTAGAAGCATTGTTGCTTTTCAATTCACATACACATTGATCCAAAGGAGATAGTCGAATGCTGACAATTTTGATTCACATGCATTCTGATCCGAAGGGGATAATCAAAGGGGAATATTCTGATTGTCCAAGTGATTTAGGTACTAGTAGCGAGAAGCAACAGGTGGAATAGTTTCCAAGCAGAGAGGGGAGAAGGAATATAGCTGGTGTACCTGATTCAGAAATTCATCCAGCCTCCTAACTAGCCGTATGATGCTTCCTTCGAAAATGTCAGTCATTTCTATCACCTCTCCGAAGGTGGCGCCCTGTGTCAAAAATAATAATCAGGATCGACATATAGTTAGAGAAAACTGCAGTAGCAGTAACGATGTAGAGTATAATAGCATCTAATGGGGAAGATTAGACATGAATAAGATATCTAAATGCCTAGAAATTTTCCAAAAAGGCAAGAAAAGCTATATCATCATGAACTGCATATGCATAGTCGACAAACCTTTGACCAGGAGTATATAACATCCATCAGGTAGGGTTTACAAGTTGATTCAACGTATTCCTCCACATTTACATCCAATTTGCACTCTCGTTGTACCTAAAAAACAAGAATGAGAAATCAGAGATCCTAAGCAAGTATAGAGAGACTAGGGAGATGGCAAAGTAGTGATGATACGACAAGTATGCACCTCAGCTATTTTTCTCGCAGCTCCTGGAGTTGCGTCATTGGCTTAGAAAGCTCATTTCTCAGGCGTATTTGCTCACTTGACTTCTCACACGGTACAAAGCAGCTAACAACAGAAGCAACTTGATGATGATCGAGATCATTAAATGTACCTAGCCACATAAACATATTATTGCAATATTACATATAGAGTAAACAAAAAACTAAACATGGGTCATATTAAACAGTTACCATTAAACATAAGTTCAGTAATAAGCAGCTCATCCCCAGTGTCTATTAAACAGGCAGCACGTCCCTTCAACTGCAGAACACCATCCGCGTCAATGTGACCAAGCATCTTCAGAACGCGAGACCGATTCTTTAGTTCATCCCTAAATTTTTGTAGCTGAATAGAGGAGAATGTAAGAACACATTTAGCTGTTTAAAAAGGACCAAATGCACAAAGATTTAACTAACCTGTGAATCCCGCATCTTTGACTTCAGTTGTTGAATTTCATGATTCAATTCAGCTTTTCTTTCGTACCATGATAGTTGATGTTCACTTTGATCAGACTAATACACAGAAATAGCAAAAATAAGTGGGTCAACGTAGAAAAGGGACTGGCCATTTCTTAATTGAAAGGTGACGAGAAAGGATACCTTATGAAGGGTATGAGAACACAGTTTCTGTTCGAGATCCTCAAGTTTATGAACCAAGTCGACTAATTCAGGTTCTTCAATACCCATGTCCTATTAAATGTGTCACATTATAAGAAATTAAAAGTGAACGACATGAATTCAAAGAGATCGCTTTAGGATGACAGATGGTAATTTAGGAAAAGATGCTCTGAGAAACTGGACCAACCAAATATGACAGGAAGAGATACCAACAGAAAGTACATCTAGAGAGGACATCAGACACGAAGTAAGCAGGTAAAGTGCTATATCTCATCTGGCGAGCTGTGCGCATGTACATCTAAGTCCTGATGAAATATATTTCTGTTTTCTTTTTGATTTTTCGGTCTCTGTAAGCAAAGGGTACGCATAGCTCAAAATTAACAACATACTAAGAAGACATTATGTAAGAACAATCTTCACCGTAATTGGATGTAGCTTTGGAAGCCCTTGGGGGTAACGCTTTCCTAGCTCTTGAACTGCAAAAAGTATGTTTTGTCTTGCTTCAGGTGGTCGTAGATCAGATGGAATGCTGATTCTAACGCTGCTTAGACCAGATAGTAAAGGTAATGGTACAGGCACCTGCAAAGCACTCAACATTAGTCAAAAGTAAATTTTGGGTCACCCTTCAATGACCACCATAAAATGATAATCTAGCGAAATGAAGATATGCCAGCACAATAAGACCCTTTATCATGAGCTTCAACTCACCACATGCATTTCGCCCTTCTCCTCTGGGCGTGGTGGGCATGGCTTTGAACGCGGTCCGTTCTCGCTCGAACTAGAAGAACAATGAAGTAAGGTATCCACTATATAGTTATTACTGCGAGATGCACTTAATGCAGCAGGGAGAGAACTAGATGCTGGAGGTTTCTTCACAACATTTACAACCACACCCCATCCCCAGTTTGTTGAACCATCTCTCACCTTAACCTGTCATGATGCAAATAGCTGAGTGCAAGGGAATTTGTGCAGATTTACAAAAACTAACGTCATAACTCAGAAGTCATAACAAAGCAACAGTTCAACAAAGAAACAAAATGGTGAACATAAGTAGATGAAGTATTCCTGCGGCATTACTGTTTATTATCAGTCAAATACAACAGTGATCACTGATGAACGTGCACCACCTCAGGTAGGAACATAACCTATGAGAAATAGAGTTGCGTACCAGCCTTCCGGGACCAAATATAACAAAGCTCTCTCTGGTCTAATTATTTCAGACATGATTTTCTTTTCAAGTTCAGATATATCAAGTACTAACTTGTGATATTCAGCAAGATCATTCTGTACAGGAGAAGTGTTAAGACTGTTAGTCAAACAGAAATGAGATAATGTATAGTACAATCAGAAAGCATATGGCATACGTCTCAGAAGAGTCCAGCAATGTAGCTTCATTTTCCAACCTTGTTATCTTCTGAACAACTTCAGGTAATGCCTGAAAAGCAAGGGAAGCTAATCATTAACATTGCCAGGAATGTCAGGAGACAGGAGGGACTTTCGATAAGAGAGACAAACCTTTTCATATTGAAACTGGTGGAATGAATTCCGGATCACATGTTCAGCAGTAAATTGGCCCTCCGCACGACTCAGTAAATTCAGAATAGTGTAGTAGCTCAGTCGAAAAGTACTGTTCAGTGGTGCTGGTTTACCTAACACCATATCCTTGATAACACTCATTTCCATCTGCAAAGTCAACTTGTCAAGACCAAGGACAAAAGACAAACTAAAGGAAGCACGTGAGCACACAACAAAATCTCAGTGTCTAAGTTGCAAAATAACCACGGCGTACAGAATAAGTTTTCGTATGACAAGCAATTCAAGCATGACATGGAATAAAATAAGTGTCTAGGAAGACAGTATCAATAGCACAAAATGTTTGCCAACCCAACTACCAAGTCAGAAGTCAGAACAAATTAAATTTGCATAAGAACAATATCTCCTGGGAAGACAACTTCAACAGAACAAAATGACTCTAGCACAACTACTCGGAGGGAGAGCTAGGAACAGGTCATGTATCTTTCAAATGGTAAGGTTCAGTAACCTGAAAACATATCTTAGATCATAATTACTTCAGGTGGTCTACATGTTACTGCATACCAATAACTGATGAAACTGTTATAATGCAATATCAAAACTGATAAAGAATTATCGCAATCAGAACCATGACTAAAGGTGAAATAGCAACCATTTGCATTAGACAAAATAAAGCAGTGATCACTTCACATCTCATGATGCTTAACAACCCAAATAGACAGCTCAAAATCTGGATGGAGTATGCATTTGAACAAATTATTGTACTGATAAAAAGTAGCCTGTTGAGTCAAAAAAGACAAAATAAACCACCTTGCATCGTCACCATGCTATATAAAATTTATTAACAAAAACAAAGATAATCCCAACAGAAGGCTGCACAGCCTAACCTTCTCATCTATCATTATAACACAAATGCCACGATCATCTTGCCACGCCGACCAGCTCTTCCACTCATCTACAAATAATATGAAATTATAGTAAGAAGGGCTTGCACATACGCGATCTACTAACTCGCCCATATGCCTGACTTTACTCATATACAAAAGATACCTGTATATATTCTCCAGAAGCAATATAACGGTTGCTATCACCGTCCCATTTTTTGACAGATGTGAAGACAACTGTTTTTGCAGGCATGTTAAGCCCCATGGCAAACTGAGGAAAAAACAATCGTGTTTGGTCAAATGCTGCTACTAAAGAGAGTAAGATGCATTCCAGAAGATAAGAAAAATTAGTTCTCTGACTTTCCATAGTTCAAAAACGAAAACCAGAAGTCTCTTTAAGGAAAGTAATTCACTTATACTACATGTAGAGGGATAAAATAAGTATAAGGTCAAGTGGGATAAGTAGGTTAAAGCATACCGTCTCAGTAGCAAAGAGAGCTTTCACAAGACCTTCTTGGAAGAGCAATTCCACCAGCTCCTTAATTATTGGAAGCAGTCCAGAATGGTGTACTGCAATACCTCGTTTAAGAAGAGGCAGCATCAACTCTATAGCAGGTAAACCTCTATCTTCCTCGCTTAAACAAAAATAGCACTACGGAAAACCTGCTCGATGCTATCCTTTTCTTCCTCAGAGTTGAAATCAAGTTTTGACATTGACATGGCATGGTGTTCACATTCTCTTCTACTAAAGCTGAATATTATGACTGGCTGAAACTTGCGGTCCATAATCATCTGCAGATTAGCATTCATCGAAATATTAAACCAAAATATAAAACAGCAAGAACTAAACAGTGTATGCCTACAAATGTGATATAAACTGTGCCCTAGTTTTCTAATATTGGAGGTAAATTACAAGATATGCATACAAGTTGAAGAAAGCATAAACCCATCTATTGTTGGTAAAGTAAAAAAGGACAATAAGGCCAGAATTCATCTTGGACTATGTATGTCAGTGGCTGCCTACCTTGACAATTCTGTATATATCAGACGTTCCAGAAGCATTTCCACCTTTTGCAATTCGACCACTGGCTTTAGGCCCACCGCCCTTCCTTCCATCTAGTTGAGTAGGTTGCTTGCAAATGTGTCCTGCAGCTTTACAAAATTATCCTCCCTGAACTGACCATTTTCATCCACTACAAGGTAGAGCCCAGACCCACCTATTGGGAACACATAGTGCTGTAAGGTGTCGGCCTAAAGTCTGTGTACACCACGTGACAAGGTTGCTTGTGCAGATAGCATATCCACTCAGCGAACTCGGTTGCATTTGACATGGTAGCAGAAAGAAAGACCATCTTGATGGCAGGGGGCAGGAAAACTATACTCTCTTCCCACACAACGCCTCTCTCACGATCCTTCATGTAGTGGATCTCATCAAATATAACCCAACCAACTTCCTTGATCACTCAGAGCCCCTATAAAGCATCGCCCTCAGGATTTCCGTCGTCATGACCAGGCAAGTAGCATTTGGCTGAAGCGTGACATCCCCAGTCATCAAACCAACATCGGTAAACTCCTGACTAAGCTCCTGTACTTCTGATTGCTCAGAGCCTTCAATGGAGAGGTGTAGATAACCCTCTGCTTGTCTCTGAATGACATTGCAATGGCATACTCAGCGATGGTTGTCTTCCCCGCAGAGGTGTGAGCTGCTACCAGGACAGACTCGTTCCGCTCCAAGCACGCGATCGAGACACTCTGGAAGGGGTCGAGCTGAAATGGGTATGTCTTGGCCATCTCCCCATTAAACACAGGGTTTGAAAGGGTCCCATATATGGCCTCATCCTTGGACAAATCGTAGCTTTTGGGGACAGCGACCTCATGGACGCACGACCGGGAGGGATTCTGACGCTTGGCAGTCGAGCCAGGCACCGACTGCTGCTCGTCAAGAACTGCAGCGGCGGAACTGTCCTCCAAGTCCACCTCGGGTGCTTTACGCTTGCTGGTATTTTCCACCTCTGCCATTTCTTTGGTACGGAGTACAATTTACCTATCACATCACAGCATGAGCAAATTGCAGCAGTAGAAAGTCAGAAACAATACTTGTACCCCTTATTAAAAGAAAATAAAAACATTAGGAGGAGCAGGCGAGCAGCGATAGACTAGAATCAACACTTAATCGACCAGGTATGGTGTGGATTTGGCAAACAACGAGTCAATGACTAAATCGCAAGATTCCAATACAAGTAAAAACGAGACTAAAACTCTAAAGTCTAAACTACCACGGAGTGTCTCAGGAAGTTCTCAATTTAATTCCCCCAGTCACATACAGAAACTGCCACTTCATCACACCAAATCTTCATACAAAATTACGAGAACAAACGGATTGAGGAGGACATAAAAGCGAAATGAATCAACCCAGGAAGATATGCTGAGGCAGGGTCTAGATGGTGCTGCGGGTGTGCACCGGCGCACCCGGCATATCTCGAGGTCAGTGTGGTTTTAACTAATCGTGGATGGCAAAAATGCTTGTACCTCGGAAAGACGGCAAACCAATGGCCCAAATTGGGGACGGGCTTGAGACGGAAGGGACGCGGTGAGTGAGCTCGCACGGGAACGGAGTTGTCGGCGGCGCCCGGGCGTGAGAGGCGGCGGGGCTGGGGAGCGAGGCGCCGGCGGAGCTGCGGCACGGCGGCAGCTCTAGGGTAAAGCAGTGGTGGTCCGGAGAGGTTTTGGGGCGGCTTTGGAGCTCTTTTTTTTTCGTCGACTGAACTGCTCGGCTTGGAACATGTGGGGAAGTTTGGGCCTGCTCGAATGGCCCAAACCCACTGCGAAATACGGTCCTGGAAGAGGAGCGGAAGGTAGCCTGAGCTTTTTTAGCCTGGGCTTGTACGTGGCTGGAAAACTAAACTAAGAAGGGATACACTCCCAGAGCGCGGGGGGGGGGGGGGGGGGGGGGGGGCGCGGCGAGGGGGGGTCGGGGACGGGACGTCCGGACCGCCGGAGGGTCGAGCTGTCAAGGGGATCCGGTGGCGGCGGCGCAGCACGCAGCAGCAGAGAAGCTAGGTCGGCATGGTCGCGCGTATAGAGAAGAGAGAATAGACAGAGAGAACGAGTGGTTCGCCTCGTCCGCAAAGAAGTACAGCGATGAAAAAAATACAGTAGCGGAAGAGCCCGCCAAATCTGCTTCATTATCTTCGGGGGTCAAAAAAATTCTCAAAATTCTGGGTGGGCCGGCCAAATCTGTTTCATTATCTCTGGGGGGTCAAAAAAATTCTCAAAATTCTGGGTGGGCCGTGGCCCACCCTGCCCACCCTCTGCGTCCGCCCATGAGTGTGCCCACCCTCCAATTTTTTGCTGCGTCCGCCACTGGAGTGGAGGACTTTTAGATGAATTCATTAGTTCATCTATCATCAGTTTTGCGACTTAGCGTGATTAGAGTAGTTGAGTATGTTATGTTTTAGACTACAGTCTACAAGACCTGGCCAGATGAGGCAATTAATTGCATCTAATTTATCTTATGATGTAATGCTAGTCACTTCTGTTTGATGCTACGTGGGAACTCGGGAGAGCAGAAGGTAGATTTAGCATCTTTAGATGAATTCAGTAAGAGCAAGTACAATAGAGTCTAGTCAGCAGGCTGTAAGGATTTAAATATTATATTTATGCTTACATGGAGGAGAGAGAAGAGGAGAGAGAAGGGAAGCGGGCTCTCATGCAAGAGCTAGCTGCAGCACGTGCTCATAGACACATTGTGAGAGTGGAAAGTGGTCATGCCTTAATAAAGTAGCATATCCTTATAGCTAACTATTGTACATGTTGGCTATAGTGTTGGCTATATATGACATGACAATGCCTTATAGCCGGCTGTTGGCTATACTATTGTACTTGCTCTAATTCGGCTGTCATCCATTTGCGACTTAGCATGATGCCACTTGTTGCGTATGCTTGAGACTACCGTCCGGAGGAAACTGGCCAGATGAGCCACTTGGATATAATTTATTGTATGATGTATTCCTAATGCGCTTCTGTTTGATGCGACCTGCTTGCTTCCGTGCACACCTGGTAACGTTGCTATTATATCTCTATTGTTATGGCATTCCATGATGCGGAATTAGGCTGACATGCAGTTAACCAAGCGATGACATGTGGTGGGTAAAGTTAACCAATTGCACCTTATTTCTGACCTGGAAATTAAACGTGCATTGCTGCGGAGAGCCGTGGCAACTCGCAGCTTATCTGCGTTCTGATAAAATTTGAAGCCTGAACTCTAGTCACATTCACAAAGGGAACCGGAGCAATCACTCCAGCAGTGCTCCACCCTTGGAAGTCGAAAGTACAAGTTCGAGTAGGAGCTTTGACCTGAAGAGCCTTTGTTATACTCCACTTACCAGTTCCGTATCATCATCTGAACCGATGAGCATAGACGCACTTCAATTGACATCAGCGCTCTGAATATATATATATGAACCGGCAGGGTCGGGAGAGTGGATGGCAGGGAGGAAAGGAGTGGCGGGTGCTGGAGTAGGAAGCTGACTAGGATCGAAGCGGTTCGGAGCCAGACACTGTCTGCCATGGCAGGAGGAGGCGGAGAAGGGGATTCGTTGCCTCGCAGGGAGTGGAAGCAGTACCTCCTCCAGCTCCAGCTACACCCTCTCCGCACCAAGGTCTTGATTTCTTTCTACTGTTTCTGTTGGATTTACTTGGTTTTGGGGGATATCTTTCACCTGGGTTTCGCTGTTCCAGATGATCACAGCGAGGTGCCTCGCCAGTGTCAGTGACTTCGTGGCGCATAAACACTCCGGGTACCAGAAGATCGACAAGTGTTGGTGTTGCCTCCTGCTTTTGTCTTATTTGTAGCCGTGCTCTTATTTGTCAGTTCAATTTTGCCCTAAATTGCTGGTAATTGGTTGATAGCGACTTCTTTGATGTTGGAATGGGAGTAGTCTATATCAGATGGATTTCATTTTGTGTGTAGTCCATTCTAAAAGCAAAAAGCATGCCATAGTTTTTACTGATCAGCCGCATGCATGGATAATTGTTTATCTGGCAACCTTTTTTCCTATTTCTCCTCCGTTTCCTTCACTCTGTCTGTAGTCCATTCTAATAGCTCAAGCAGTCATAGTTCTTTATTGATCAGTCATATGCATGGAAAGTTGTTTATCGGCCAGCCCTTACTTGTGGCTGGTGGTACAAATATTTCTATTTGGGTATCACAAAAGAATAGACAATGTAGAAAATCATAATTACTTAATTATGAAAAGATGGATGGATCTTGTTGCTGCAAGCCTGCTACTGAAGGGTGAATCAATATGGAGTGGAGCAGAATAACACCGGAGCAGAGCAATGGAGGGGGCCAAAAATACGCATATCTTCTTGTGTAGACATGTGGCGGATGAAAAATACGCATATCTTCTTGTGGGGAAGGGATAGAACTTTAGAAAGGAAATAACAAGTGGTCCATGGTGGTCGCCAGAAAAAGTGGGACAAAAAATCTTTTTAGGAAGAAGAAGAACTCTCTTACTGCAACGGGTCTATGCTTAATTCCTCGAAACACCGAATTAATAAATAGACTAATTTTGGAATGGGCCGAATCCGACTTTTTCTAAGAAACTGGTTTTGTAGCATCATCAGTTTATAATTTTTTGCAGGAGAATATTTTTTGGAGTACTACTTGAATATAGTTTTTTGTGCTGCTTAGGATGTGAGTCGTGTTTTATTTTAGGATATGACATCTAACAACTTGATGCACGAGATAGTTTGCACAGTTATTACATCACACCATCTTGCATCTCTTTTATCAGGGCAATAGGATTATTAATGCAATGTCTTGTGATAAGGTGCATATCCAAAAGCCTTCTTCGTGTAGTATTGCCGTGTTTTCCTCTTTTCCAGCTTTAAATGTACTGTTTTGTACCAACTGTACGACAAGCGTCGTGTGTGAGGCATTTCAGCACTTCTCACTCTGTTGTACTTACAGCTCTGTACTGTAATGCGATGATAGCTGTGGAATGGACATTTGGGTCCAGAGGGGAAACCTGTCATGTTATTAACTTATTATCATATAAGATGCATCAAGTCCAATACCAATAAGGTGTCGTAGAGACTACATTTTAATTAGTTAATAAAACAAATTACATTCACCATTTAGCATTTTTGGTGCAAATTATTATGGTTTGTTGAGTTTGACGAGATTATTCCTAACGTTTTGTAGGGTAAGGCAGTTAAAGAGCTTGTTGTTTTTCATTTTTTTTAGTTTGATCTAATATATATTCTGAATGCTGATAAGATGTATTTCATATGATGTGAGGCTCCTTGGATTTGTCCGTCTGGAACTTGTCATATTTTTCTTAGCTTGCTCGTGTGGCCTTCCGTATAATGTGAACTTAGTCTTTTAATATTTTAATTACTGATCCCCACACCATGTAGCCACAGGAAGATGGATGCGGATCAAGGTGGAAATTAGCAATTGTTGGCGCCAGGGACAAATTATGATGGTTGCTAGGAGCGGTAGTTATTTGATCTGTTTTTCAAACAAAGAGCTCTTTTACGGTGCTTGAAAACTACCCCAGGTAGTTTCCGGTAGTTTCCCACCTAAAATATTTCAGCCGTTGGATTTGACTCTATCCTCTCTAAATTATGTCAGCCATCCAAGCACTGAAACTTAATTAATGGGGGGTAAAATGGTAATTTGTCAAGGAACAGAATTAGCTTCGTCCTCTCCTTCGATCCACTCCTCTCCTCCCCCTCGATCCGCTCCTCTCCTTCGATTCGCCGTTCCGGCCGCCGCCGCCTGTTCCTGGTCGCCGCCGTCGAATTCCTGGCCGCCGCCCGCAAGCCCTCGTCCGCGCCAGGACCTACCTCGGGCCGCCGCCGCTCGCTCGATCCCAGCCGCCCAGCTCATTACTATTTTTTTGAAGCGGTCACTGGGGGGAGTGAGTCCCCACCTGAATTTTATTGCATCAAAACTAGTCTTTTAGGTTACAACTGAAAAAGAAGAAATTACAGACGAGAGGTGGTCTCTCCAACTCTGAATGGAGGCTAGCATTAGTGGGTCTTTTATGCGATGTGCCCAGAGAGTAACATCCTCTCTAATGTTCCGAATAATGATCTCGGTTGACAGGTTTAGCTGTCTGAAAACTAGAGCGTTTCTTGAGTCCCAAATCTTCCACAGCACGGAGGTGAGCGCGAAGGGCCAGCTGCCGTTGGAGAGGCAGTGGTGCTTGTTGTTCTTCCAGAGGTCGATTGAGGCGAAGGAGAGAGGCGGAATCCCTAGCGTTGTCCAGACCTGCGCTGCTGCCGGGCATGTGAAGAACAGGTGCTCTCTGTCCTCGATGACGGCCGGGCATCGGGGGCACTTGTCGGAGTCGATGATGTGCTTGTGGAAGAGGTTATTTCTCGTGTGCCGTCTGTCGAGGTGGAGGCTGAGCATGACTAATATATCGATGCATACTTGCAGGCTACTGTGAACCGATGTAAAGGGAACAACACCTAGATATCCAAATCTGAACCGGCGCAGAGAAGTGCATATTGTCTGGTTTCAGCTTAGTTATGTTCGAATGAGCCTGCTGCCTTTGCTGAAGCATTCACTGAGCTCAACATTGTTAATATTCAGAAACCCAACTTGCTAATTCACTCTATCTGATATTCTCAGGACGTGATAAGGATCTTTTTGAACTCTCTGCCTTTGGGACTGTTAGACGAGGGCCTGATTCAGGGGGCTGCAAAATCCAATGAAGAAAGGGAATATATCTGATGTGTGATTTTAACCAGTTTTGAGCAGTTGCCTTGGATCTCAAAAGAGAAAGCTTGGATGATGGTTACATCAAATATGTTTAGTTATTTGTCTGTAATTGATACTCTGAAAATTATCCAAGAAAAAGAATCCGCAATTTTTGCAGCCCGGTATCAGTTGTGTCCGTTATATTTTCTTGCTAATCCAGTTCTTTTACATGTCAATATCTACCTTTTCCACGCGGAAGTCGGTCATTTTTTAGAGAGGAATATACGAAATCCTGCACAACACCAGCGATTTCAGACCTGCATTTGCTGAATTGCCCATTTTAATCTGGAACTGCAAGTCTTCAGTATTTCAAATATTGTGAAATCTGTTGAGTTTGTTTGATTATTATGGTGGTTATTGGTTGTGCTTATTTTTGTAGCGTTAATTGCTCTCACACTTGTTTCATTAACATGGATCAAATCTGTACTACTATCTACTGTTTCCTCAAACAGTTAGCTTCAGGTACCAGTACATGGTGATAACCATAATGAAAGCGAACCTGCTGACACTTTCTGAAAGCTTTGCTAAATGGAGCACCAATTCTGAACATACCAACTCAAACTGCTTTTCTTTAGACTGAAACTGCTGGCTTTGTACACAGAACATCTAGGACATCAGCTGAACAGAGAGAATATGGTATAATTCAAGGCCGGATCTAACATAGGGACGGCACAAACATGCATCTGTTGTATAGAGCTTGAGCTAACTGGCCCAGCTTTCGACTCTGATCTTCATGCAAAGATGATTCAGCGACAAATATAGATAAATGGAATATCCGGTCATTCAGTACAAATAATGGAAATTAATCGTACAATACAAATATAGATAAAAAATGCTGACATCTTTCAATCAATTCTTAGCCTCCCAGGCGATCTTCTCCCCACCCTCCGACGCCATTGAGCGAGCACCCGCGTGTAGGCACTCTCCGCTGCCAGCAATTCTTCACCACCGCCTCAAAAACAAGGTAGTAAACAAGAAAACTTGCTATCATTCTCTGGTTGTACCTGTTTGCAGATCGAAATTAAAGAAAGCAAATGGCGGTGATGACAACTCTAGTATTTTTGTAACTTAATAGATTACGTACATACAAGAGTCAAAAAGGGTAAGCACCTGTAGAGTCCATGAACCGCCGACGACGAGGACGACGAGGATCACAAAACTGGGGAGAGAGTGAGATTAAACTGAGAGGATCTGACAGGGTGGGGACGGTGGGACGAAATTACCTAAATATCATTAATATCACATTAAAAATAATACAATTTTGGTAGTTTCAGGTACTTTTATTCTGGTAGTTTTAGGTAGCTCTAATTTTACCACCGTCAGATTTAAGCGGATGGACGGTCGTTAAAATTACCAAGTACTATAAAACTTGTATCAAACATAATGAGTTAAGCACCATGCAACAATAAGGAGCAAAAGTTTATGCAATATGTTTCATATTCGGCTTTGAGCTGATGGTCTTTACTTTTTAAGATGCATGAAAAAATTATTCAGTGTAAGAAATATTTTGTTCTAGCTCATAGATTGATCAAATATAATGTTCTTCCTCTCGATTGATCCCTCTTAGGACTTAAGAGTCATTTTATTTAACAGCTAAAGCGTGTGTCAGTTAAGAACCCAGGGTATTTGATGAATGCTTTCTTCAGAGATTGAACTAGACAACACCTCGACTTTCTGAGGGGTACTTCTAAAACAGATTGATCTTTTGATGAATGCCTATTTTTATTTATGTTCAGTAGGGGCGAAAGCGAATATTCACGATTATATGCTGACAGGTGCTGCAAGTACATAAAGAGCTAACGTGGCAACACACAGGCAAGTGCTCCAGTATTACATTATTACGGAGTGCAACAAAACAAGGGTGGACACAGATGGAAATACTATCTGATTACTCATGTGCTGTATGTAGGATTTATAGTGATCATGCCATTTAATTCACTGGGTCTGCAACTACGCCATAATAATAGGATTTCCCAACCCTCATAATTATGCCCACCTTTTTTATGAAAAACATATGGAGCCTGTTAGTAGGAGTCTTAGAAAGGATCTCACCAAGATTCATTATAAGACTACATGTTAAATTGAGAAATATGTGAGTTAGTTATTAGCATGCACTAACATAGCAGAAATGTAACATTTGTACCATGTTGTGAGGATATACAATAACACTATGCATGCACATAATTAATTATACAAAGCCTGCCAACAAATAGGAAATGCTTATGAAAACTTCAATGCGTTGGTCTCTTAATACTCCAATAAGATAAAATAATATACTCTTGTAGTGATACACTACATAACACTCGTATGATGGATGAAGCGCAAGTTAACGTAAGCTAAAATCACACTTATCATTGTGCCTAGTGTCATCTAACCCGGCGTCCTGCCATGTCATGCCATGCCAACGAGAACTTTGGGCGTCTTCGCGATGCATTTTTCTCTCTAGTTGCAACACACATACATGTTTGCTTCTAAATTAAAAATCAAGGGGAATCGAAATAGTACATGTGAGATGAAAACGAAGTGAAAAGTTTAAAACCTTTCCAAGACGGGAATTGAGAGGCTAAAGGAAATAAGCCAATCAAAATCGAATTTCACGGAGCGGAAACGATTTTTTTTAAACAGAAACGGAACGAAGTTTCTTGATATAATAGCCATGGAAAATAAATTTTCATTTCCGGCAAAGTAGAATGCAACAACTTAAAGCAAACTAGAAAAATACCCCGCACGTTGCAGCGGGAATCTTTAAAAAAATATGTAAATGAAATGGTTATAAGACACATGAATTATTCAGTCGTCAAGATGCAATTGATCACAATAGTCGAGACACTAAATTTAATTCGTGTGAATTTTTTGTATATTTGAGGGCTAAATATTAGTGACGTGGATAATTATATGGCTGAAAAAACATGACATGGATATGTTGCATGAAATATGTACTATTTTAATTATTGTTATTGGAGATGACACGGACAATTGATTGGCTAAAATAGTGGGTGACGTGGATAACTTGCACGTTGAGATAGACAAATAATCAATACATCTTAGTCGGGTTTTTCTTACAAGAGGTATAGATAAGACCCTTGTGTTAGCATCATAATCGTGCACATGTTGCACCTGAACATATCGGATCTAATGGAACCTAGCCTATTTTTTATGGCCCACAACCCATTATTTATAAAATCGTGAATATCTCGAAAGCTCATTTTTACTTGCATGTTAAGTGGCACCCTGCTAGTCAAGAAAAATAATGACCGCCATCTGAGGTGGTTTCTCCTAATCTTTCCCTAGCTTGGTAAAAATCCTAAAAAGAAAGCAGCAACACACGTGTGACGTGTCCACTCGACTTGCATCGCCACATGGCGAACATGAGTCGCGTTTCAGTATTGAATTATGAGTATGGGAGTGCTTTGGTGGAATGTTATCGTGCACCAATTTTTCTCTGAGTGCATTGTGAGTAAGCATATGCATGCTTGCCACACTCTCTTTTTTTTACAGATTTTTTCAGCGGGTGGTGGTTGTGATCTCCACCTCTTCACAGGCTATACGGAGGAGAAACAGAAAGTAAAAACTAACAGTTTGTCGCTCCACCATCTCTTCCTCTCTCATTAATGTTAACTTTTATTTGCTGAGTTGTTCCAAAGGTTTTCCATCCTGGCGACTGCTGCAGGGTTTTTCCGGAGAGTTGACCTCCAAAACCCTGCTTTTTAATAACCTACACCGGGTGAGGAGCGATATGGTTTGGGAGTGCCTCGACATGACAGCTCACTTTCGTTCATCTACATCATGCCGGCCAATCGACTACTTCCTATATGGACCGAGTGTACGACTAAGTCACCATGGACGACAACGACAATTACCCACAAGTTCAAGTGAAAGACCAAAAGTATACTAGACTATAAATTTCAAAACGGTACGAAACAAAAATAAATCCTTGCTGGGTGTGCGGAGAGATTG
Source organism: Poa pratensis (assembly GCA_947311845.1). NCBI lineage: Eukaryota > Viridiplantae > Streptophyta > Magnoliopsida > Poales > Poaceae > Poa > Poa pratensis. The sequence continues at coordinate 22,458,894 of CAMZMU010000098.1, forward strand.
GCTTTTGGTCACATCACTGCAAACACCGTAAAGGCACGAAAATTCAGTCTAAACATAACTCAAAGTATGTCAATATGATTATAAGTCAAATAAAGAGGCAACTTTTGGGTATGGCCAGTAAGTTATCTATTGTTCTCTCAATATGTCAATCCACTGTTTGGTGTATTGGTACATGTGGTAATATTCATGTACGTTGACATCTCCATTTTTAGCTCTTACCAGGTCCCACAGGGTTCATTCGTCATGACAGGGAAGGGGTTGCTTTCCTTCATTATATATGTTCTTTGTGTTGGCACTGTAGATATGGAGTTCACTCGGGGAAGATTGTCCGATTGAAGAACAGCAACATGTTCCTTCTATCAAAAAGTATATTGTTAGTGGATTACGTCTTTAAAAAAATATGGGTTTAAGTTGGTGTTTGAGTCCAATAAAATTGTATTTTCTAAGTATGAATATTTTGTTGTAAAGGGTTGTGACCACATGCATGTAACTAATGTTTGGGTCTAATAAAATTTTATTTTCCTCCGAAGACTAATTAATGTGGTATGTAGCGACTTTCTGATATGAGTTTGACTCTATAATTCTCTTCATTCAAAGCCTCTAAGTGTCAAATTTGTGTGCAAGCTAAGAAATCTCGCAAGCCTCGCGAAGGAAAGAAATTTCATACCATCAGAGCCCATACATTCAAATCTTTATGGATGAATGGAGTGATGAAAAAGGTTAAAAAATATATGGCATGAGTGTGATTCATGATTCTACTAGGTATTGCTATGTGTATATTTTGAACAATAAAGATGAAGGTTTAGACTACTTTAATAAATATAAACATATATAGTTGAAATTCAAGTTGAATAAACATCAAAACGGTTCATCTAATCCGTGGTATTGTATTTTGTAATGAGTTCAGCTTATTTTGGTTCCTCGACCATTTCCATAAAACTTATATAGTTTGATGTTAGTTGGTTCGTAGCAATGCACATGATCTTTTATTTGCTACATGTTTGACTTTTTATTTTATAACATTAGCAAACCATGTAACGCTGGATAACTGTTAGTTCCTACTCAAATGTCAAAGTTACAAAATATCATCATTAAAGTATTACGAATTCAATGTGATCCTTGCAACTATCACCTCCTGGAGGGGCTCCAGACAACTCAATCATCACCACAGCGCCACGCGAAAGGGCACCACACGACACAAGCTGCAGGCACTGTTATACACATGCCCAGTGCATACCCTAATATTTTCATTGCGGTTCCCTTCATGTCACGAGCAATAGTATAGCCGAAGGGTGCTCCAACTCCAATGACGCCACCGAAAAGAACTACAAACATGAACTGCAAAACAAGATGGAAAGATAAATAGCGAATCACAGAAGGTAGAACCTTAAATATATGATGGTCGGAGTGGCTCGAATCCACTTTGGTAGGAGTTCGAAAAGATATAAGAGCATTGTAATGCTCTTATATCAGCCTTCCCTTAATAGTGCCACATAAGATTTTCGCTAACGTGGATTGGAAAGAGAATAAAGAAAGGCACGAGCCTTCCCTTGCGTAAGGGATCATCCCTTGTTAAGGAAGAGAAGGCATACTTTTGCATTGTATCATTTGCTCTCACCATATATTGCTTATCGTTTACCCCTATTTTTTTTTTACTCATTTAGAGTGTAAGAGTCATTGTACTATATTTTCTCTTGCCTTCTTATGCTGACATGGAAGGCATACGGGAAGGCTGCCTTCCCCAGCACTGTTTTTTTAGATAAAGGGCTTTATTACTCAAAAGTTTAAGTATTACACCCGGCCTCTGCATCAAAAATGTACACAACCGCAATCCAACGGAGAAAGAAAAAAAGTTGTGCAGCAATAGACGAATTACAATCAGCAAGAATAATGTAAAACGCCTATGTCATGGACAATCTCGACGGCCTATGGAGGTCCAATCCGGCGATCAAGCGGCCACCCATGTTGTGAAAAAATGTCCCTCGCCACCTCTTCCAGACGTGCACACGCCTCCGTAAAGAGGTCTCGATGTCCCACACGTTGTAAGGTGGACCATATACGGAGAATATTTGTGCAACGGTAGAGTACCTGCATATGAGAAACATCTTTATCATTGAAAACCTTGTCATTTCTACTAAGCCAAAGCGACCATATAACAGCAATCGCTCCCACCCTAATAACCGTTCTAAGCTTTTTATCTATCCCATGTAGCCAGTTGCCAAAAACATTGGCAACAGACTTGGGTGGATATAAGTTAGACGCTATTTGGATGGCTGACCATATAGAACGAGCGAAACTACACTCGAAGAACAAGTGTTTTATTGTCTCATCATGTGGACAAGACATACACTTCGTACTTCCATGCCAATTTCGTTTAACAAGGTTATCCTTTGTTAGAATGACACCTCTACGAAGATACCACGTAAAAACTTTAATCTTAAGTGGTATCTTCATTTGCCATATTTTTTTATTATCATCAACTGGCACATCGGAATGTACTAACGCCCTATACATGGAATCCACAGAGAATTTACCATTCGCACATAGATTCCAACGAAACTCATCGGGCCCCTGTGTGAGTTGAACTGAACTCAACCGTGCCACCAGGGAGTTCCAAGACGCTAGTCTCGGTCCAAACAAGTCTCGCCTGAACGTCACATTCGGAGGAGAGCATTGCATTACAGTGGCAATGGTATCTCCCTTATGACGAACAATATTGTATAGGGCTGGATATCGATCCCGGAGGGTGGTGTTGTCTAACCATTTGTCCTCCCAGAATCTAATCTCCGAGCCATCCTTAATATTAAATACCCCGAAACGAAAGAAATGTTTCTTTGTCGCCATCAGTCCAGCCCAAAAGTGGAAATCACCAGGTTTCCAATATACCTGTGATACCGCCTTTGTGCCAATGTATTTTCTCTTAAGGAGTGTTTGCCATATCCCATCTTCAGTAAGCAGCTTAAAAAGCCATTTACCTAGGAGGGCTGAGTTCTTAACATCAAGGTCATGAATACCAAGCCCTCCCTGATCTTTAGGGCGACAAACAACATTCCATTTAGCCAGTCTGTACTTCTTCTTCTCACCATCTCCTTGCCAAAAGAATCTTGATCGGTAATAATCCAATTTATGCAAGATTCCTCTAGGTATTTGGAAGAAGGAAATCATATACAGTAACATGCCCTAAAAATAGAGAACTTGCATGTATCAACGAGATGGAATACAAAATGTAATTAAAGCTGCAAATTGGAAGATACTCCTATTTTGGTTGTAGTTATAATTATTTCCTAGGAGCATATAACTTGACATTGAGTTTATAAAATAGAAAGATGTCACTCGTATAACAGACAGGGAAACAAATTTAGTTGGCGCACTGACCCATAGAAGGTAACGCGGCCGTGTTTTCTTGCATGCGTCCTTTGCCTCCTGGTCCTGCTGCTCGTCGTGGACGTAGGCCGCCGTGTCCCCGTGGTACCAGTACTCGCCCACGTTGCCCTCCGTCGAGGCGGGCGGCGGTGGCGGCGGCAATGCCGGGACGACCCGATCGCTGGTCTCGTGCACGCCGTCGGCGGTCTTGGCGACGAGGACCGAGGGGCAATCCGTTCCGCATACGCGGACCATGCATCTGGGACACACCACCAAACTGTGGCCGCAGCTCCCGACGGTCACCCACGCCAGCGTTTCCGTGCATACCGCGCAGCACCTACCGGGTTCGACGGCGGCGGCGCCGGTGCATGCGAGCTCGATGTCCACGACGTGGCGATCGTTTTGTTGGTCCATGCTTGGAAGACGATGGATCGAATACGTACTCGCGGTGTGCCGGCGTATTTGTGCGGCCCCGTGCGAGTTAATTTATATCGGCAAGCTGATCGATCAGGAGCTGCTCTAGTTGAATAAAGCTCTCATATTTCCCCGCAAAAAAAAAAGATAAGTGTCTTTCTCAATGCAAAAGAAAAAAGAAAAGATAAGTGTCTTTCTCCGTAAGGAAAGGAACATATATAGATTTTCAAAATCGCAAAGCTCTTTCAAATGTGGAGATCGTATCAGGGTTAGGAAAGAAGTTACGAATGTGTGCCCGGTCACCGCAGCAAGGATCTTGTATGAAAGCCCCTGCTTAGATGAGTAGATTGTAAAACTCAATAAAACGGATCGCGATACATATCTTAATTCTAATATCTTCACTTAATCACAATTTGAACAAGTTGAGATTATGTTTGAATTCTTCAAAGTTGCGCCTGGAACTCGTTTTGTCAAAGCATACGCAACCAAAATAAATCACCAATTGTCTATGAAGAACTCTTTCTCCGACGAAGTGGAAGTCTATCTATATATGCTTAGCTCTTGTATGAAGCACCGAATTTTTTGATAGAATCACACCACATGCATGACGGTTGATTCAACCTGACTCCAAACCCCATCAAGTAATGACTGCACCCAAACTATTCTGTTAGTGGCATTCGTAGCAGACTTATACTCTTTTTCTCTACTAGATCTTAAAACTGTAACTTCTTTCTTTGCGCTCCAAAAAATATGATGTGGTCCAAAAAGACAGCAAAAGCTCCACGTGGTCTACGATCATCTAAGTAACATGTCCAATCAGCATCAGATTAGCACTGACCAAAGTGATGGTTGGCTTGGTAAAACTTAGACCAACTGTGCGAGTATCTCTACTATATAATACGAGTAAACGGCCGTGGTGGTACGTCGCGCGTTTTGTCATTTTAGCCCCTGCCAAATTTGTAATTCAACCCACAGTCCCTTCCTCGTTCCCATCTCCTTCCTCGCCCTTCGTGCCTCCCGTTCGCCGCCGAGAAGGAGGTCCTCCGCGCCGCCCCTGTGCCCTGGGTCCGCCGCTGACCAGGAGTACCTCCGCCGCGTCCTTGTGCCCCGCATCGTTCTCCGAGAAGGAGGACCTCCGCCGCATCCCTGTGCCCCATGTTCGCCGACGAGCAAGAGGTCCTCCGTGCGGCCCGTGTGCCCCGGTTCAGCCGCGGATCTTCTTCCCCGCCTATCCTTCTCCTACCCAGGCCTCCAGCACCGTATCCTGGGGTTTCCACGCGTTCGCTGCCTCTGGACTGCATCCTACACGCGAGCTGCAATGCCCTAGCCGCACAGACCACATCCAGGAGATGTGGGCAGGATCCCGCACAGGAGGGGTCTGCCGCTCCCGAGCCTTCATCGGAGCGCCGCCATCCTCGCAGGGTGGCAGCCGCCTGACCTTCACCGTGGGTGCCGCCGCCTCCTCGGAGGTTGCTGTTTCCGTCCATCTCACAAGGTAAAGTAGACACTGTATATCATCGGTGAGTGCTACCATTGATTGTTCAGAAACCTAGCTTACTGTAGTGTACTGGAGCTGATTGTACAATCTCTACTTATTTCTCTAATTTATGTTGATGTAGAACATACAGTCACAAGACAAACTTGTTCGTGTACCTTGATTTTGACCTCCTTGGAAGAAAAAGAATTGAGGTGATGCTGTGAAAACATATTTGTTTGTCCATAAGATCCTTATGGTAGTGCAGTAATATTTTTTCTCTAATAAGAATGTCCTAATGCTTAGTCAAGTCATTAATTTTCCTTAGAACTATAGTCATCGAAGAAATTAACTTAGGTGTGTTAGGAACATCCGAACATATAGTCCTGCAAGGAACTACCAGTTTCTCTATACCTGGGTAAAATTAACTTGTGTGTTACGAACATAGTCCCATCATCGACAAAGCAGATTTATTTTTCTAATGGATTTGTAGGTTCTTCAAAACCAAATGAGGCGCCAACCTTACTGGAGCTATTGAATGCTCAAAACCATTAGGTCATGCAACAACTGCTTTTCACTATATTTTTTAATATGTCCATTCTTTTTGTACTGTATCAAAATTTGGTTATATACATGTGCTAGAGAGAGAGAGAGATTTGGTAGTTATAAGAAGTCATTTGATATACTAGGTGTGATTTGGTGACTGAGTTTGACTGCATGGCCACTAGCTTGCTGTTCATGGTTTCTCATCTGTCTGGTTCATGTGTAGTAGGAGTTTCTCTTCTCAGGCTGGTGCAAACTTGTGGTGACAAACATGGTGATTTGAAGGAAGGGTTTTTGAAGGTCCCGCTAGAAGATGATAGAGTTAACATTGGAAAAGAGTTTTGATGAGAATTGTGTCAATAAAATTGATTTTAAAAAGCCTTGCTTGTTCACTTGGTTGATCATTAAACACTTCCGTGTACAAGATTCCCTTTTACTCTATGAAATTGGGTACTAATTATGAATTGTTTCGGTTTCTTGAAGATACGGTGATGGATTGACATGAGTGTCTGCCAAAAGAGTTATATTTATGACCCGCTTCCAAAGTACACTGCTGTTACGCTTCTTAAGACCTGAATTCAGTAGGCGTTGCACCAGAATTCTTAAGATTTCATAGGTTTTCTCTACCATGTGCCAAGTTAGGCTTCTCGAGAACTAACACATGTAATGCATATTACTCTCATTTTTTATGTACCAGAGAGGTCTGAGCATTTCATAGGTTTTCCCTACTATCGTCTTTTTTGTTTGACTTAACGGTGTTTGCCTATTATGTAGCAATAAAACTGTTATAGAAAATTTGTGCCAAGTTAGGCTTAATGCAAATTATTAATCATCTCGCATTTTATATTTTCGAGTTATTAACGGCACTAGAATATATTTTTCCGATGGTTTGCACAAGAATCTTGTTCCGCCGCCTCTTCTTGCCAATGTGAAGTCAAAAAAACGCTATGTGCTATAGATGCAATGTTGCCATCGAGTTTGTTAAAGAACGTTATATTTTCCTTTTGGGATGTATATGCATTAAAATGCATATTGGCAAGTGGGTTTACAATAAAATTCAAAGCAATCCAGGTCTTGCCTGACGGCCTCTGTCTGTAGATATATAAAAAACTTGCATTTCAACGAGGAAGCATAAGCAAAGGGTTTACACTGCATTTCAACGAGGAGGCATAAGCAAATGGTTTACATTGCATTTCAACGAGGAGGCATAAGCAAAGGGTTTACACCAGTGGCGGAGCCACGGCTCTTCTGTGTAGTCAAATGACTACACATGATTTTGGGAAAAACTTCACATATAGTGTAAAAATTATGTGAAAATATAAAATTCATATAGATACATGTATTTGAGTATTTGACAGCACAATTTTAATTGACATCACAACTTTGTAGTACTGGCTTCCCCACAGGTTTACACTCAATCGTTTCGATCAAATGCACCACTTATACTTTCTTGTTCTCATGTGGCAATACATGCTCTTTCCCTTGGCTTAGTGCGTTGTGTTTGAATATTCATCTTGTGCATTATGTTTAGCATTATCTTTATATGTGTGATAGAAAAAATCTTGATGGCCCGTGGCAACGCACGGGCATTCAACTAGTGTTTTATATATCTCATAATGCGCTTCGCCGCAATCTAGTGTAATGCTGACAGACTAATTGACTACATAGGAAATATCAACCATTGTAAGTGTGTGATACTACCAAAAAAACTAACCATGCATGCTCATGTACTCGCTACAGTTTTCATCCCTAACAGTTCTGTTTCACGTGTTGTAATTTTCTCAGAAGATGATAGTGGAGTAGGTGCGGGTTTGCAACTATCATACCCACACGAGCAAGAACATCCTGAGCATATTTTTCTTGAGTCAAAACAAGTCCATCTCTCACCTTTTGAATGAAAACCACAAAGATCTTTTAAAGCAAACTCTTTGTTTTATTCTTATAGCAAGGCATATGTTGCATGTCGTGGGGAGCTCACTACAATGATATCATCGACATAAATGGGCATACAAATTGGGACACCTTTGTTCTGGTAGATGAACAAGGACGTGTCGGACTTGTAAGCAATAGAACCATAATTTATCAAGAAAAAAAGGTCCTGGTACTGGGTTGTGGGTGGCAAGGAGAGGAAGAGGAGGTCACTAGGTAGCGTGGGTGCAAGGGAGAGGGGAAGAGCCGCGTGTGGACAAACCGACAGTAATAGCGACTGGGGTGCGTTTGCGCGCATAGCTAGGTATGGATTCGGCTCGCGAGACTAAGTGTTCGGTGGGACAAAATACACGAAGATGCCGAGACAAACAAGCGGCCAACTGACCGAGAGCGTAGGCGGTGAGGCAATTTTTTCCGGCCAGGGGGCAACGCCATTGAAGGCTAATTCGGGAAAGGCGAGCGGCATGGACGTGCACGAAAGCGCCATGGGCCCATACATGAAACGACGAAGGGCGACACGTTCGCACGGTGCACATAAGCTTATAGTCATGGGCGTGAATGAGAGCGCCATGGGCCCATACATGGAACGACAAAGGGTGACAAATTCGCACACGGTGCACATAAGCTTATAGTCGGTCCCACTTGCATGTATTAAGTGGGTCCCATACTTTGTTCATGAATGGTCAAAGGGCGTGGATCACAGAATCAGACACACAGTTTGGTTATTAGCAATGCTGGTAACACATGTGGGTAAAATCGAGAGTACTAGGGCGGCCAGGAAATAGTTAGCCCGCTTAATTTTTATGCTAAATATGTATTTCTGAAACTTCCAAGAGTACTTGTATAGATAGATGATACCGAGTGGATTGCGAATGAGCATATCAATCAATCAAATTGTGTTTGTGAAGCAGTAGAATATATTTGATGTAGTTATTCCTCGGTGATTATTTTTAGCGGTGCTATCTGAATACCATGTACACATTGTCAGCTCATTATTGTACCCACTAACCCACCATAAGTTGCAAGACCTATATGACCACGGAAAGGGAACTAAAGAATGTTGAAAACATTCAGTTATACCCTGAAAGTTTCAGAATTCCTTATCTAATCATAGAATAAACTTCTATTAAGATATTTGTTGGACCATATGCTTATGTATATATACTATAATTATGTATACACTACATAGTTTATCCAGTTAATGGAAACTAGTTGATGAACAAAACCATGCTACAAAATATAGTTTAACACTTGCATAATGTAAAGGTTATTTTCATATATGAATTACGACTATATAAACATAATAATGCAATTAAAATTTATCATTCTAATTATGTGGTTAACAATGCCAATGAGAAGTAGAAAATTATAATCGATAAGACTGTAACATGATAAAAATAAGTTTAAAAATTTAATATAAATTATGAGGTTATTATATATTTATTTAATGCATTCCAAGCGATGATATGTTGTCTTGGGTAAAGTTAATTAATTGCTGGGATGATTTATGAGGATATTATATATTTATTGTAATCTCTTCTGTACACACCTCGGAACGTTGTTGGGATGACTTATGAGGTTATTATATATTCTACTATATACAAAAGATGGTGGAATCGCAGCCTCCTCCAGCCTTCCACGTCGCGGGTGATCCACGGCCGTCCGATCTGCGCGACCGACGGCCCAGATCAGGCCACGTCGCCCCGTTAGGCGCACACTGTAGCTTAGCTACAGTACGCGAATATCTACCAATCATGACGCGCCACGCGTCCCCGGTCACCGGCCGGTCGACCCGGTTCCAGCCGGTGACCCGCCTGCACGATTTTTGACGCGCTCGCTTTGAAGAGAACCCCTTTGGGAGGACTTACACGTAATTTTAACGAAAGCCGAGGTCCTTTTTGCAAAAGTGTGCACTGGCTCTCCTCTCCCTCCAGCGCGACGCCGTGGTCGCCACCGCCGCCGCCGCGGCGCGCCGCCGCGCCGTCCCTCCCCGCTCTGATTGGAGCCTACCACGGGATCCGCCGTCGCCGCATCGACCTCCTCGGCGCGTTTCGGCCGCCAGGACGCCGCCGACGAGCTGTAATCGCCGCGGCGTGGCCCGCCATCCTCCGCCGCGTCCGGCCGCCGTCACGGGCGCTCTGGCGACCTATAAGCGGCGGCGCGCCGCCGGCAACCCCAGCGCCGCCGCGAGCGAGTAGAACTAGGGTTGCCCACTGTGACGTCAGCACGACGTCACAGTGGGCCCACCCTGTCAGTTTTCGATTTTTTAATATATAATAACCCAAATTTTATTAAATTTGAATAATTCATAACTTACTGATTTAAAGTCAGAAAAATAAGCATAATATATCAAAATTTTCAGAAAAATGAGATCTTTTTTTTAATGCCATAATCATATATGTTTGAACTATTTATATTGATGCCATTAGACAAGCACTAATAAACCCTAAATTTAAAACATGGGTATGTTTTACAACCCATTTAATTTGGCTATGAATCTAGGGTTGAACAAAATTAGCTAAAAATATGACAAGTATATCAGCATGACCGCAAAAATTAACGTTGCCTATTCACGGCATATGATCAAATTTCAAATTATTCCAATATGTTAAATGCATTCCAAATTTGAGCATGTAATAAACGCAGAAAAATCGAATGCCTTCCAAATGTGAGCACTGCCGAAAATGTAAACATGATTCAAATATGAAAAAATTCCCAACTTTACTAATTGTCGAGATTTGACCGATTTCCAAATACAAACTTTTTGTCGACTCTCACTAAATTTAAATCTGAGAAACATCTCGACGGTAGATCACGGCCATAAAATTAAAGCATTTAATAAACGTGGAAACAATTCAAATGTGAATACCTTCCCAATTTGACCATTTCAAAAATTTGAGCAACTTCTCATGCTAGATAATTTTCGAATTTCAACAATTTTATAACTTAATAATTCCAAACGTTAGCCCACGGGCGCGGCGGAGTCCGCGGCTAATCCCCTAGTTTATTGTAACATGATGCGGAACTAGGGTGTCGTGTAGTTAACCAAGCCATGATAAAGTCTCCTTCCTCCACGGTTTTGGTCCGCCCCGTGTGTGGCGGTTTCCGTTTTTTGCGCTCCTGGCGATCGTGAGGCGATCGGTTTCGTCCGCCGTGATCTGGTCTGCTCCATCGGCGTGCTCTGTTGATTCTTGTCGGAGTTCTCTCGCCGATCTCGGCCTAAAGCCTAAATCCCCTGTCCTCTCCATCCTTGTTTCAACCCATCCACGCACAGCCTTCCTTGTGTGCTAGGGCACAGGGTCGTAAAACACCAGGTTTCCCTAGATCGGCGTTTGAGTTTCCGTGAGAAGAAGAAGAGACAATTGGATTTCGAGAAGAAGAAAAGGATGGCGAATAAGGGGAGGGCCTGCCGGACGCAATGAAACTCGCAGGTTGGAACGGCCGGGGTTTGGGAAACAGCCCGGCCGTCAATGGCCTCTTGGATTTCAAGAGAAAGGTGGATCCCGATGTGCTTTTTCTTTCGGAGACAAAGCTGTACGAGAAGGAGCTGGATAAGTTTCGCTGGATGCTGGAGATGCCGCATATGTGCTCAAAAGATCCGGAGGGAAGAAGTAGAGGTGTGGCCTTGTTTTGGAAGCGAGATGTCAATGTGTCGCTAAGGTCGGTGGGCAGAAGACATATTGATGTCGACATCACGTGTGAGGATGGGGTCGTGTGGCGATTCACAGGGGTGTATGGTGAGTCACAAGCTGAAAGGAAGAACGAAACTTGGAAAGTGCTTCGAACTCTGAAGCAACAACACCAAAAGGGTAGACCTTGGTTGTGCCTCGGAGATTTTAACGAAATTCTGTCTAACTCAGAGAAAAGAGGTGGTGTGGCTCGACCACAAAGGTGCATGGATGGGTTCCGAGATGCTCTTCAGGTTTGTGAGTTGGGAGACCTGGGCTTTCAGGGGGATATGTTCACATGGAGAAACCATAGTCGCGATCTAAAATCATACATATGTTAGCGACTGGATAGAGCCACGGCTACGCAAGAGTGGCGTGACATGTTTCCAGGCTTCAAGGTTGTACATAGTGCGCCTCGACATTCAGATCATAGGCCCGTGATTGTTATGACGGAGGGAGATGAAGGTAGATTTGGCCGACAGGGAGTGAGGCCGTTCCGTTTCGAGGCTAGATGGATGGAGGAGGAGGGGTGGAAGGAAGTAATCAAGGAGGCATGGGAGGGAAGTTGGATGGCTGGAGGGGAGAGTGTAGCGCATGCTTTGCGCTCGGTGGCCGGGAAGCTATCTTGGTGGGATACCAATGTTGTTGGTGACTTGAACAGGAGGATAAAGGAGGCGAAGAAAGAATTGGAGAGCTGCATGAAAGAAGATGTATCAGAGGCGAAGGTTAAGGAGGAAACCAGAATTAGGTGCAAGTTGAATAAGCTTGAGGAAATGGAAAATACTAAATGGAAACAGAGAGCACATGTATGGTGGCTGCGTGATGGAGACAGAAATACACGTTATTTCCACACCTATGCCTCAGCAAGGAAGAAGATGAATAGAGTGAAGGAGCTAAGGAGGGAGGATGGATCAGTGGTGGAGGAAGGAGAACTAAATAATTATGTTTGTTCTTTCTTTCAGGACTTATTTACTTCTTCCGCTGGTGATCGTACACCTGAACTTATTGATAAGGTGGTGCCTTGTGTGACCTCGGAGATGAATGAAGGCTTGTTGGCCGAGTTCACCCCGGAGGAGGTTAAAGTGGCACTTGATCAGATTGGCAACCTGAAAGCGCCAGGCCCGGATAGCATGCCCTCAATTGTGTACAAGAAGTGTTGGAGTTTGATGGGTGATCAAATAGTAAAAGAGGTTCTAAATGTGCTCAATGGTGGACCGATACCAGAGGGATGGAATGATACACATGTTGTCTTAATCCCCAAGGTGAAGAATCCCTCTCGCATCAAGGATTTAAGACCTATAAGCCTATGTAATGTCCTATATAAAATGATTTCAAAGGTGTTGGCAAATAGGCTCAAACTGATTCTGCCAGAAATCATATCACCGAACCAAAGTGCATTCGTGCCAGGTCGGATGATTACTGATAATGTTATGGTGGCATACGAGGTGTCACATTATATGCAGAATAAACGTAAAGGAAAGGAGGGATATGCAGCTGTCAAGGCAGATATGAGCAAGGCATACGACCGTGTTGAGTGGGATTTTTTACGGGCTATGATGGAAAAGTTGGGGTTTGACAAAAGATGGGTGCAGCTGATCATGAAATGTGTTCCTTCTGTTCGTTACCAAATCAAGATCAACGGTGACATTACTGAGCAATTTAGCCCAACGAGAGGGCTGCGACAAGGTGATCCACTGTCACCATATTTATTCGTCATTTGTGCAGAAGGCTTGTCAGCGTTGATCCATGATGCAGAACGAAGAGGAACTTTCAGTGGGGTGCAGGTGTGTCCAGCAGCCCCACGAGTGACCCACCTGTTCTTCGCAGATGATTCACTTCTCCTCCTTAAAGCAAAAAAAAGAGGAGGCAGAGGAACTTCACCGTATGTTGGCGCTATATGAAAACTGCTCGGGCCAATGTATTAACGTGGAGAAATCTGTCATAATGTTTAGCAAGAATACTCCCCATGGCGCACGTGAGATGATAAAGGATACACTAGAAATCCGCAGCGAGGCATGGAACGAGAAGTATTTGGGGCTACCGGTCTACATTGGAAGATCAAAGCGGAAAGCTTTTGAGTACCTGATGGACAAGATATGGGCAAAAATTTAGGGTTGGAAGGAAAAGATGTTGGCCAAGGCGGGCAAAGAAGTGTTGATCAAGGCGGTTGCACAGGCCATACCCACATACGCCATGTCAGTTTTCTATCTCACAAAAGGTTTTTGTGATGACATTAGTGCCATGATTGCAAAGTTTTGTTGGAGCCAAAATGACAAGGAAAACAAGATACACTGGATTGGTTGGGAAAAGTTGACACAATCAAAGGCCATGGGGGGACTCGGTTTTAGGGGTATCCATGCTTTCAATATTGCAATGTTGTCACGGCAGGTGTGGCGCCTCATACAGAATACTGAAAGCTTATGTGCGAGAATCCTGCGAGCTAAGTATTTCCCAGAAGGTGACATCCTTCAGGCCAAACCAATTGATGGTATGTCGTATGCGTGGAGAAGTTTGTTGCATGGTATAGAGCTGATCCGAGATGGATATATCTGGAGAATTGGAGTGTGTACTAGGCGAGGAGATAATCTGCTTGAGAAAGTTTCCGAGCTCATAAGCCCAATTACTGGTGTTTGGGATGATCAGTTGGTGCGAGATACTTTCTGTGAGGAGGATGCAAAGTTGATACTACAAATTCCATTGCGAGAAGGTATGAATGATTTTGTCGCTTGGCATTTTGATGACAAAGGGCAACACTCGGTCAGACAGGCGTACAAGCTCTATGTGCAACTTGATAAACAGAAAAGAGGACAAGGAGCAGGCCCCAGCAGTTCAGTACAGGACAAGCTAAATGCTTCGGAGAACACTTTCTGGAAGCGAATTTGGACAATGCCAGGTCCAAGCAAAATCAAGATGTTCACATGGAGAGTTGCACATAACTCATTGGCATTGAGATCGAATCTAAAACATAGAGGGGTGAATATTGAGGACACAAATTGTCTGTTCTGTGGCCGAGCAATGGAAGACGGAGCGCACCTGTTTGTAAAATGCAAATTTGTCAAAGAGGTGTGGCGCATGCTAGGCCTAGAAAGTATGAGAGGAAAGCTCGAGATAGTTGAAACGGCAAGCCAAACTCTAGAGCTGATCTGGTCCCTGCCGGAAAGGGAGCGGTTGCAGATCATCACGAGCTGGTGGCACTGGTGGAATAATAGAAACAAGCTGCGGGAGGGAGAACTACCTGTGTCCGTGGAGGACATTACTCGGAGAGCTGTATGCCAAACTGACGAGTTTCTGGAGATGTTCAGCAAGAAGCAGAAATTGCCCAAAAAAGTGACCGAGAAATGGCAGCCCCCTGACGAAGGTATTCTGAAGTTTAATTCAGACGCAGCATACACACCAGGCGAGGTTCAGGCTAGCTGGGGTGTGGTTGTTAGGGATCATTCTGGGGAGGTTGTCATGGCAAGAGCCGGCAAAATGGAAGGTGTTGCAGATGCTTTTGGTGCAGAACTGTACGCGCTAGAAAGAGCAGTGGATACGGCTGCCGATCTTGGAGCTATCAGAGTAGAATTTCAGACAGACTCAATGCTTCTTGCGTCTGCTCTGAACATGCATGGACGGGATACTTCCCAGTGGGCATCTACGCTTAATGACCTGAAGGTTCATCTCCAAATGTGGTTTTCTAGGTGTGATGTCTCTTCGTGTAAGCGAGAGGCAAACAAAGTAGCTCATGAACTAGCCAAGATTGGCAAATCCTGTAACGTGAACGAAGCCTTTGTGTGGGAAGGTGATGTACCAGCACATGTTGCTGCAGTTGTAGTGGGCGATTTGCCCCTGTCGTATTAATAAAGCTATTAAAAATAAAAAATAAAACCAAGCCATGATATGTTGTCTTGGGTAAAGTTAATTAATTGCACCTATCTTTTATTTCTTAGCTTAGAAATTGAACGAAAAATTGCTACGAAGAGTCGTCGCAACTCCCAACTTCTACGATCTGATAAAAGTGGAAACCTAAATTCTAGTCGCATTCAAAAAGGGAACCAGAGCAACCACTTTAGCAGTGCTCCACCCTTGGAAGCCGAGAGTAGAAGTGATGGCCCGTAGAGGATTAGTGGCACGACAGCGCATTGCGAGAGTTCTAGTAGGAGCTTTGGCCAAGGTGCAACAAAGAGCATAAATGTACTTCAATTTAAATCAGCGCTCTGAATATATATATAAACAAAAACAATAAAGAAAAATCGAAATGGTACGTCTGGGATGTGAACGAACCGAAAAGTTTACAACCTTTCCGTGGAAAAGATGGAAATTGAGAGGTTAGAGGAAATACGCCAATCGAAACCGAATTCCGTTAAATGAATTTTTTAAAACGTGTATGGAACGAAGTCTCCAAATAAATAGCCATGGAAATGGAATTTTCATTTCTGACAAAGTAGAAGGCAACAATTTAAAGCAAATAAGACCCTTGTATTAGCATCATCACGTGCACATGTTGGATCTGAACATATTGGGTTTAACAGTTCTTGGCTATGGCCCACAACCTATTTATGTATAAATCATGAATATCTCGAAAGCTCATTTTGACTTGCATGTTAAGTGGCCCTAGCATCAGAAATATAATGGCCACAATGTGAGTTGAGCTGTCCTACTCTTTCCCGAGCATAAGAAAAAGAAAGCAACGACACAAGCGTCCACTCACTCGACTTGCCTCGCCACATAACGCAACATGTGTTGTGTTTCGAAATTGAATACGATTTGGTGCTTTGGTGGAATAGTATCGGTGCACCAGTTTTTCTCTGAATGCATGTGTAAATAAGCATATGCATATGCTTGACACGCTCTCTCTTTTACATAATTTATTTTAGCAGGTGGAGCAGGACTAACCTGTTTATTTCCTTTGGATGTTTTTTTTTAAACGAAGGCAAAAGCTTTGCCTTATTTATTAATTAAGAAGAAGGTGCCCGGTTTATTAGCCGGAAAAATCGGGCGAAAACCAAACAACAACACCGACAACCAACACCGACAACCAGCATCACGTGGAGGAAAAAGCCGTCCGCCACAAAGACGACCACCTACTACAGCCGCGAACAACACGCCGCAAAGAAACCCCACGACTCGGACACGACAACCCCCATCTATGAAGCAACTCTGGAAACTCTAATGACGCCTATCTTTCTTGTCCTCTTGAGAGATTTCTCCACCTTCTTGATTACACACTCCGAAGCCGTCCCCGCCAATACGGAAGCAATCTCCTTGCCATATCCAGGAAAAGCCACCTCCAAATCGACGAGTAAGTCACAAATCTCTTTTCCAAAGAAAGTCTCGGAGTTAGGCGTCAACACACCTGTCTTATCAACCTCGTCACCCAAGGGTGACTCTGATGTAGCAACCACACCACCTACAGGAACCACACACTCAATGGACTCGGGCGAGAGAGAGGCTACACCGTCCACAGCACCACTTTCCTTTGGATGTGATCTCCACTTTTTCTTTGGGATATACGGAGGAGAAACAGAACAGTCAAATCTTACTTTTTGCCGCTCTGTCTGTCTTCCTCTCTCGCTAATGCCAAGTTTTATTTGGTGACTTGTTCCAAGGGTTTTCCATCATGACGACCGTTGCGGGGGTTTTCAGAGAGTACACCTCCAAAACACTGCCTCTTAATAATACACCAGGTGAGGAGCAATATGGTTTGGAAGCATCTCGATGTGACTGCTCACTTCTGTTCGGCTACATCAACGCCAATCAATGGACTTTCCTCTTTTGCATAACTCACCGTGTCTCGTTGAACACTGCTGCACTGTCGACGAAGGACCGATCCATGCCGAAGTGCCTAATCGAGACTGGGTTGGGCGCTTGGCGATTGGCCGATCGAGCGAGGAAGTCACAAACAAAAGAGACAAGCGAGAAGGCGAACTGGCGCTCCCTGTTAGTCTGGTACGGGACCATTCTCGCCTTGCCTCACGTCGTTCGGGAGCCGGGAGGAATCGGATTCCACGTCCACGTTCGAAGAGTCCGTTGTGTACAACACCAAGTCACGAGTCCAGGTGAGGCCGGCCCAACTATCGGTTCCCAGCGGCAAGTGCTATGGGGTTTGAATTCCTTGTTGAAAAAACCAGACCGGACCGACGGTCCAACTGGAAAAAACCAGAACCAGAGCCTCAACCGGTTTGATAAGCGCTATGGGGTTTGAATTCCTTGTTGAGAAAACCGGACTTGACCGACGGTCTGACTGAAAAAAACCGGAACCAGAGCCTCAACCGGTTTGTTAAGCGCTCTGGACCGGACAAGAAAGTGAACCGAAATTTCCCGGTCTAACCACCGGCTTTAACCTGAACCGGTGGGAACCGGGTACGGTTCGACCGGTCACTGAACCAGCAGCTGCGCACGTAGGTAAAAATATTTGCGCAACGGGATATCGAACCCTGTTGTCGACCTTTCCCTCCGTGAAAGCTTCGTCATACGTGCTAGCCATCTTTCCCAGGCTTCGGTTATGATACTTACAGGGAAGTTTGTTTACTTGTCCTTCTTATTTAGCTATTTTACTACTAAAAATAATCACTTTCTTTACTTACCGATCCAGCAATTGAACCAATTGAACTGGAGGTTGAACCAGGGAACCGTGAACCGAGAGGCTGACCGGTTTGATCACCTGTCAGGTTTTTAAAACTATGTTTGAATGCCTGATCGACGGCTGAGCATATATAGACCTAGTTAAAAATTCACATCCCCCAAACTTTGGGACCATGTGCGGCCGCACGGGACGCAGTCCTGTTGGTCTGGCCCTGCATGGTGTGCAATTTCTCCACTCATGCCTTGGGTTATTATTTTTATCGCCTACTTGTGCATTTGCAATTTTGCACAATCTCTTTATAGACAGAGGCACTGGCAAGTAAAAATTTGTAGTTGACATTTTCTCTTCTTTCATGAACCTCATGGCTGCAATTCAAGTATCTAGTTACAAAAGGAGGGCGATCAATTTTATGAGTTCCGGTTCTGTAAAGGGTCGAAACAACTCATGGAACTACACATGCTTTTGCATAAATTGGGTTCTTGAGTGTGCGGCCTACAACGCAACTTGTATCTGCCACTGTAGGTTTAAACTTCTTTTTTGGATGAAAAGACAGTGGATTGTTGTTTTGCATTGATGAATGAGGAGTAAAGTTACAAATAAAAAAAAAAGTATACAAAAGGGTAAACTTTCCGAAGGAGTGTATTGCTTAACAAGTATACTTTTTTTTGTGGGGCTTAAAAAGTATACTTAACGCTATACCGTTCTAACTAATCATCCAAGCCAACCTCTCGCCAATCATTGAGCATGATTACTGTTGGTCCCTAGTGACTTTTCTTTCGTTTGCTAATGATGGATGGCACATGCCAACTTACTCTATAAACTCTTCATTATCATGCTTCAATGAATGGAGTCAAGCATGATGCATTCCTGCTGACTAATCAGAATCTCCCAGCAGTTTATAGCATGTTGTTTATTTGGGAGTAGGATCGAGGCTAGGCACATCTGGTGACGAGGCCAGGCTCTGGTTGTTCAGCAAAAGGGGTGGTCCTTTGGGCTTTGGCCCGCCGCAACTAGAAAACAGGTATACAAATAATATGTAAATGATTTTGCCAATTAAACATGCGATGATCGTATCCATCTTCATAAGGAAGAAACGATATGTTTTTTTTGTTGCACGCCATGTTTTGTAAAGAATCACAGCCTCTCTTAATCCATTTTAGCGGTGATCTGAATTCCGTAATCCATGCTTATGAAACAACTGAACATTACTAAAAATGACACCAAGACGGCTTATAGTATTGAATGGAGGGACTAATACATTTTTTTTTAGACGGAAGGCTCGAGCGGAACTAATTCATTTTTTGGTAGGCGCTCTTTTTTATGAGGGAAAATTTGAGTTTAATGATTACAAGATCATATGCCCCATCCGAGATCCAATGATCCATACAATAATGTGTACAGAACATCATATCACCAGAGTTGCAGAGCTTAATAAGCTCATATGCATGCGTAGCATAGTATAATGTTGGTGGAGGGTCAAAAAAAAAAGATTGGTGGAGGAGAAAAGCATGTGTCAAAAGCGAATCAGGCCGTAGGCGCCGCCCGGTCGTTGCCGCGCCATTTTTGTAATGCATGCAGCTACTCCGATCCGCAACTTGCATGCCACGGCGCTCTTGATCGATCGGCCGGCCGGCACCATTCTTCCCATGTGCGTGCATACCAACGCGCAATAATGGGAGCTCCTCCACGCCGGCCCACCTATATATACGCAAGCCCCTAGTCTCGCTTGCTCCCCATGATTCCTACAGCTCAGAGCTCACTCGTCAGTTTGCTTCTCGCCGCCACCTTTAGCTAGCTAGCTCACATCGATAGTCACATGGGTCCCGAGGTGCTCATGGCGAGTGACCGGCCGGGGAGACGCCAGTACCAGCGCCTGCGCGGCGAGGTCTGCGACGGCGAGGAGGATGTGAGGAGTGACGCGAGGCCGGCGGTGGCGGCCAGGTGGACAAGGGCGAGGCGGCCGCTGCGTCTGCGGAAGAGGGTGGGCATGGCGCCGCGCACGGGCAAGAGGGGTGCGAGGCTGCTGATGCCGCTGCTGCTCGCCATGGTGCCGGCGCGGCGTGCGGCCGCGCTGCTCGCCGAACTGGTGCGTCGGATCGTGGCGGCGGCTGAGTGCCCCGCCATCGTGTTCTCGTCGCAGTGGGGACTCCCCGCGCTGTCCCACTCCGCGAGCGGCGGCGCCAGCCGCACCGCTAGGCTGCGGGCTTTCTACCTCGAGAGGAGCCTCTCCGCCGGATCAAGCTCCGGCGCCGGCTCCCCTTGCTGATCGTCAGCAATCATTAACGGACGGCCGCTAGCTTGTCAGCTACAGTGGGTAGCCTCGTAGCTCCTGGCGATGAGTCACGCACATGGGCCGTCTCCGCTCAGCTGTAGCTTTGGAAGAAAAGAATGTCGTCGCTGTACCGGCGAGTACTTTTGGGTACGTTAACTGAGGCAACTGGCGATTCGTTTTTGGAACAATGCACACGCCGTGCTGTACGTGTGGACTTTAAGCTTGTTTGACGTTCAGTCGCATCGTCCATCCTTGAACCATGAAACCCAGGATGTACAGAGCAAGCACACCACGACCCAGCCACGTTCAGTTAAGTAGGCTTGTCCGTGCCTGAACAAACTTCAAAATCCGAAGGGAACTGCAACAATCACGAACAATCTTTAATAATTCAAGTAAGATTCATCTGTTATGGCCTAAAAAAGAGATCTTCCTAACCAACTGTTATATCCACAAAATGAAAGAAATGCAAATGAAAAGCCACCGCAATGCCGAACGAACCTAAGCTTCACGTTGTTTTCTTCTTCTGTTCTTGTACTATGTTTTCAACCTACATAAAAGCGGGCTGAGTAAATCCACTTTCCTGAAACTAATTCCCAAGTTAATTAGAAGAAACGAAGCAGTTGATCTTGCACACTGAGCCAACAAAAGTGCTGCAAAGTGCAGACCATTCTGTAGATCTAGCTGGATCCTTGAATCCCTTGCAGCTGCAGGTTTTTCTTCCAGTGAACACTATACAACATCTACTGGTATGGAGCTAGGACTTGGAAGACTACCCCTGAATTCAGACGCAGGGCCAGTAGGGATGGCAGCAGGTTCAGGTTGCCGTGCACCTTCAGCGCTTTGTATGCCATCCAAGGCTCTTCTTGCGTAGACCGTAAACCCAATTCCTATAAGGACGGCAACGGCAGCAGAGATAACGTTGTATACTATCTCCACCGTTGTCATGCGACGCTTGTCGTACTTCAGGTCCGCGAGTGCGAGTATCAGCCGGCCACTGAGCAGGACAAGGTAGCAAAATGATCTTGGTTAGGAAGGTAGTATCAGTGTTTCCCAACTGTCAAGTTATTGTGTCTGTTTATACTGTAATCCATAGAAAAGTTAACAGGACAAAGTACTTGGTGTTGATCTCCTAGTTATGTATGATGTTGCATATCTGAACTCTGAATCATACCTGTAGATGTTGACCAGCGCGTCAGGCACCATTCCAACAACCGAACCACAAATATAAGGGGTGTACTTGATCTGGGTGATGGTCGCAACGTAGTTGAACAGTGTATACGGGAACGGCGAGATTCTTAGCAACGCAACCACACGGAACTGCTGGAACCAACTCCCTTTGCCGGCCAGTTTAATCAGAGCTATCTGCTGAGGCCATTTCTTCTCTAACCATCCCTGTACAACATTCAGAAACAGATGCAGAGGAGACTAGAGTTCAGGACACATCATCATAGGCAGTTTATGATTAAGCAAATGGCTGATGAATATTTACATGAAAACGATGAAGGAACAAGGAGCCGATCCAATACGGTATGGTCATTCCAATGGCAGTGCCAACCATGATGATCAAGATGCCCAAGCCGTAGCCGAATATTATTCCTGTCAACCACATCGAGGGAGTGGAAGGCAGGAGCACCGTAGGGAAGAGGGACAGAGAAACAACCAGCACAATTGCCAACACAGGGCGCCCAAAAGATGTTGCTTCCCATCGCATGATCGGCAAGAGAACCTACAAATGCAATATTTGTGAATTAGAGTGTGGAGTATAGTCAATTCAGCACAGAGAAACCTGATGCTGATGGCATCATCAGTTCATCACTGTAGAAGACAAAAATGGCCAGTGGTTGTGGATTTGGGCATCATTTATTAATTTGGATGAAGAACTAGAGGAATCATGTCTCAAACTGGAGTAAAATACTGTGGAAAATCAAACTATAAAACAGTGGAATAGTACGGACTTCAGAGACACAGTAAATCAGAGGAAGGACAGGCAGAACCTTCTCTGACAGGAGGGGGAGCCCCCATTTGTAGAAGGCGTAACCGATCGCCAAACCAAGCAGGCCTCCGAGCACAAGTCTTGTCCACGGCATCGCCGACCACGACCACCGCCTCGCCGCCGGGTGCGGGTGCGCAGGCGCAGGCAAACTCTCCACTCTCACCTCAGGTGCCGTCGGTACAGCCACACTCTGCGAGGCCACCTCACGCGCTGCCGATTCATCGGGAGGCGTCGGCGGCGGCGGCATCGGCGAGAGCACCACCTCCGCGCGCCCGTCTCCTTCCGCGTTCTGCGGCCGCGAGCCTACTTCTTCATCACAACCCGCCGATCCTCCCCCGCGAGGGGGCTCTGCGGAAGAACTCGGCGCGCCTGAATCCGACACCGCCGCCTCGGAGCTGAACACAGTCATGTACGGATCAACGCATAATCCATGGAGAAATCAAAATGAACATCGCGCGGCGGACGCATGCGTGCCCGCGCGGACACACGCTTACCTTCGCATCGCGCTCGCGAGCCGTGGGAACTGCTCTTTCCTAGATGCTGCTGCCGTGAGTGGAAGAAGGAAGCCGCGCGCGTCATGGCGAGGGAAAGGAAGGAACACACGAGATGATGGAGAGGGCGGAGATGCCACGGAAGAGATCGATCGATCGGGTCTCCCTCTTCCTCCCGGAACCGCGGGAGACGAGGACTGCCAGATGGAAGCAGGCCCAAGACGATACCTATGGGCCAATAAAAGGGAAAAGGCCCACGAGTCCGAGCACTCCCAGGTGCAAACGACCCCATCCTCCCCACAAAAACATGTTTTTTTTTAGGGGAATGCTAAGCTTTATTCAATAAGAATATTCATTGGTACATTGAGAATATCATGGGGGGCGTGAAGCCAAACATGGCGACCCATCCCTAAAGATGATGCATATTTAGCAAAATTATGGGGTTCAACATTCCGAACTCTGGGTTCATGAACAAAAATACAAACATCAAGAATGGCAGCTCTCCTCGTGATCTCTCTGATGATAGGAGAACACCGTCCCATGGTACCAGATTTGATGTCATCCACAACATCTTTGCAATCTGAAGCAACAAAGACATTGGTCAGCTGAAGGTCAGCTGCTAGGCTTAAAGCTTCACGGCAAGCAAGAGACTCCAGTATGGCAGGGTCATCAAATATCAGTGAAGACTATCGCAGATGAACCATTTTTTGTGATTGTTCAGATTTGCCAATGGTTAGTTCTCGAAAAACACTCCCAGGTCCAGGTGCAAGCGACCCCATCCCCACAAAAACATGTTATTTTGTGTGATTGTTCAGATATGCCAATGGTTAATTCTCGAAACACAATTGCCAATCATTTAATTTTGGGCTGGTTCGCATCAATCCCGGTGTGATGGGTCCCATCGAAAATCGTGTGTTCAGTTTTTTAGCTGGTGTTTCTAAATTTCCCATGATTATAACTTCTAGACCGGTTTACATCAGCTGAGGGATTGTATATGATTGTTTTTAAAATATTGTATGTACACGATGACACAACATGGATTGGAACACAACACTTAGAGTCGTCTGCTTCTATTACAAAATTAGGGTCGCCCCACCACAAGAACTCCTGCTAGTGAGTTATGGATAGTAAGATAGAATCCCTTGTCGTAGACACTTACGAGGATGACGAGGATACAACTATTTGGACGACAGTAAAATAAAAAATTAACCCCGCAAGACATAAATATCTGCAAGGAGGGCGATGGTCGACAGTTGAAGAGAACGTTTACATTCTTGAATTGAAACGTGTTTTCTACACTGGGTGGTAGTCCATCGCCATGTTCAAGTCTATGGGTGTGCAAAACCTAAAACTGTGGAAACTGGTTGGTCGGTGGAGCAGCGCCGATCTTGATACATTGTGGGCTCTAGACGAATTAAAATAACTATATTTGTACTAAATTTTTATACTTATTTGTGACTTAATTTAGTTATATTATAATTTGAAAGAGTATATTTTTATTTATTAGTTTCCATAGTTAACCACATTTGAATGTTGATTTATTAGTTATACGTTCTCTATTATACAATTGCAGTGTATATGAATACAATTTGTTTTGTCGGGTATGTTGTAAAAACGATGCTCCTTGATTTTGTTTCAATAAAGCATAACTTATATAATGTATATGTATATATATTTTTATCTGTGTATATGCGCGTGTGTGGTCGAGTATATTTAATATCCTTAGTATCATGGTAGATGCTGAAATATTGTTGAAATATTAGCATATAACAATTCCAGAAAAATCCCTAAAGGCCCATGCTGTCATGCGGTCAACTGAAACATTTGCCTTAATGGAAAATGAATATGAGTTGAAACGTCTGTATTAAGTACAATTAAGTACGGGAGTTTTCAGAATTCATTGCGAGCTGAAACGTCCGTATTAAGTGCTATTAAGTACGGGAGTTTTCAGAATTCATTGCGCTTAATGGAGAATGAATTTGAGCTGAAACGTTTTGTCTTAAGTGCTCTTAAGTACGGCCGTTTCCAGTCTCTTAATTCTCCCCTTAATTGTGTGCGTTTTCGTTGGCCTTCCGCGTGCGTGTGTGCCTATATAAGAGAGGTCGCTCCTCCCCAGCAGACACACCAGAAAGATAGCATCTGCTTGCGCCGCCACCATAGTTCCACCTACTGTTGCTGCCATCGCTGATCCCTACGCGACTGCTCGCTCTACTTCATCTGCTTCAACTACATCTGCATCAACTACGTCCGCGCCGCCTTCCTCTTCGTCATGGCCACCGACGCCGACATCGAGAAGGCTGCTGCCGACAAGAGGATCGCCGACGAGGCTAACGCCTCCGCTGCTGCGGCCAACTGGCCTACTGGGGGTACACGTTTATCCCTTTCCTAATTACTTGCATGTTTGCCGTACTAGCTATTTGTGTAGATGTATCTACTATTTGTCTAGTACATGCTTTTATCATAGAATTTCAGTATGTCATTAGCACTGCTCACGTCATGTTCATGATTTATTATTGGATTAATTTAATCGAACAATTGCCTAAATTCTCAGCAATCCAAAAACCTAATCTGTGTAGGTGATGACTCCCAAGTGCAGGAGATCAATTGTAGTACCTTTCGATTAGAAAAGGTTGTCGAACCCACGAGGAGCTGAAGGTATTGGTTAGCAAGAATGATAAATAAAATAATGAAAGATGCGAGTGTTTTTGGGATTTTTGGTTGTATAGTTGCAAGAAAGTAAAAATGCTGAATATAAATGATAGCAAGTAAAAAGCTCTCAAAGAGAGAAAGCCCAATACTCTATGTGGCAAGAGGACAAGCTCAAGTGATGTGTAACTTATATGTGGAAAACGTTCCCGAGGGCGGCATGGATATTGCTAGGTATAGAGATTTATTAAACAACACGTTGAATATCTTGTCAAGTTTTAATCTTCTTTGGACGGAGCCATTGTTAGATATAGCTAAATAAATAAACTAAACCCCTTATGATGGATCATGTGGCCAAATAAATGACTGCACAAGAATTATTAAGAAATAAAGTCCCACCATAGCATTACACTAAGGTCCCCGATACTAATACACTCATAATGCAACTTCATGACTCGGTCTCAGGTTTACATGTCCCCCCAAGTCTCCCTCAATTCATTACACTACGGTGTTCTCCTATGAGCCCATATAGGTGAAGTGTTGTGCAGTCGACGTTCGCACAACACCATCATAGAATCACATAAAAAGATAAACACTAGAAAAAATACCAACACATGTCATATATAAATCATTGCCAATTCATCCTATGCCCTCAGGAACATACGGGAACTACTCACAATATGCAAACATAATGATATTCAGTGGCATAAGTGGTACAACACAATCTGAAAATATAACTTCACCTCCAAATAATGACAAGTACTCAATCACAAACATGAATAGTAGCACAAGACAAGTATCTAGGGTATAGCAACTCTCAAACTACGAGGGGAACGGAGTGGATCACGGAGATGATGTTGGAGATGGTGCTGGTCTTGGTGATGGTGATGATGTAGAGGCCTCCTCCCACGCCAAGGAGGAGAGGTGATGACGATGACGATGATTTCCCCCTTCTCCGGAGCTCCGGAGCAGCAGGATCTGACCCCCCTCGGAGGGAATCAGGAGTTTCGCCGCCGCCGCGGCCTCGGATGGACTTGGGAAAATTAGGGCGTAACTTTTCGGGCGAGACGAAGGCGTGTTAAAAAGCCCCGAGCGAGGAAGTGCCGAGGCCCCGGATGATGGGCCCCACGCGGCCAAAGAATCTGGCCATGTGGGCCCCCCTCTTTTGGGCCTCGTGGCTCTCCTCCCTTCGATCTTCTTCCCACTGCTGTTCTCCCGATGAAAAACCAGCTGTGCAATTTTCCTTTTCTTATTTGGGTCCCTGTAGCTCCTGAAACATTAAAAACAAGAAAATTGAGGTTTTCTGCCTCCCAGAAATTAAATACCAAAAATAGGGACTTTGTATGAAAGTCCCATAAATCATCTAAAACATGTAAAAACAATGATATAACAATGCCAATAACATTCTAATATGACAATATAAGTTGTATAAATGATGATATAAAATGCACGTATCAGTAGGCAATTTTCGATCCAAGGTTTTGCTGCTGCACTGAAACCAGCCCCGTTTACGGGGACATATTTTAAGCGTTGGCAAACCAAAACCACCTTATGGCTCACTGCAATGAATGTGTTCTGGGTCGCCGGTGTTACTCCCACTGGAACGATTGCTCCTGAACAGGAGAAGGCGTTCAGGGAAGCCACCGTCGTCTTTGTTGGAGCCGTTCTGAGCGTGATCGGAGATAAGTTGGTTGATGCATATTTAGATGTGTGGACTGCCAAGGACTTGTGGGAGGCGCTCGAATCTAAATTCGGCGAAACCGATGCTGGAAGCGAGATGTACACTATAGAGCAGTTCCACGATTACAAGATGGTTGAAAACCGTTCTGTATTGGAACAAGCACATGAGATACAGTGCATCGCTAAGGAGCTTGAGCTTCTCAAGTGTGTGCTACCGGGCAAATTTGTCGTGGGATGCATAATCGCTAAGCTGCCTAATTTCTGGAGGAACTTTGCTACTACTCTCAAACACCAGAGGCGTGAATTCTCTGTTGAGGATGTCATCGGCCATCTGAGTGTTGAGCAGAATTCGAGAGCAAAAGACTCGCACGGAAAAGGGGAAGGGACTTCTGTCGCCAATATGGTACAGAAGAACTCCGGCTTCCAGAAGCCCAAGGGGAAAACTGTTGTCTAACAGAATACCGACTTCAAGAAGAAGGGTAAGAAGCCCTTCAAGAAGGATAAGAAGAAAGGTCGCTGCTTCACTTGTGGTTCAGAGGAACATTGGGCTAACAAGTGCCCGAACAAGTTCAAGGCAGGACAGGACTCCAAGTCCGTCAACATGATTGTGAGCAACAATGAGAATGGTGCATCTGGGTACGGTAATTTGTTTACTGTATTTTCTGTTTGTCAGTCTAATGATTGGTGGATTGACACAGGTGCAAATATTCATATATGTTCTGACATCTCATTGTTTTCTTCTTATCAAGTCACAGGGAACGGATCCGTATTGATGAGGAATGGCGCAAGTGCTTCTGTTCTTGGTGTTGGCACGGTCGATCTGAAGTTTACTTCGGAAGGATCGTGCAGCTCAAGAACGCGTAGAAGGTCCCCGCCATCAAGAAGAATCTCGTTAGTGGCTCCCTTCTATGTAGAGAAGGGTTTAAGTTGGTATTTGAGTCTAATAAAGTAGTTGTTACGAAATATGGACTGTTTGTTGGAAAAGGCTATGAATGCGGAGGCTTGTTCCACTTTTCCCTCGCTGATGCATGTAAAATGCATACATGAACTTTGCACTTTAATTGCTTATATTCCAATCATATTTGCATCATATAAGGGTTATATCAATGTTTTATAATGATTTTTGGGAATATTCATTTATTTCCTATTTTTATGGAATTAACCCTGCACAGGCAGAAAACCCTGTTTTCTTATTTTAATGTTTCAGGGACCCAAACGTCAACGAAATCACCTGGAAATTTACGGGCGTCAATATTTGGAAGGAAGAAGACATGTGGGCGAAGGAAGCGAGCAAACGGAGGCTCGAGGGCCAAACGAGGGGGGCCCACGTGGCCTGGTACTGTAGCCGCGTGGGACCCACCCATTTGGGCCTCGTGGCTCCGTTGCCTTCGATCTTTTCTCCACCGACATCGTCTTGACCTAAAAACGCCTATAAAAAAGGTCCCCCGACGTTCTCTGGAAGGAGCGCCGCACAAACACAGAAACACCGAAACGGAGATCAGGAGCTGCAGATTGGAGGGGGGAAAACTCCGGCGGGGCGCTGCCGGCGTGGTCTCCGTCTTCTCCATCGACTTCTCCACCGTCTCCATGATGAAGAGGGAGTAGTCCACCTCTGGACTATGGGTTTGTGGAAGTAATTTATGTATCTCTCCTCTCTTGAGCTTCACTAATTAGCACCGTATGAGCTGCTGAACATGATTACGGTCACCGTTGTAATACCTTTGTGGTGGATCTTTATGAGTTAATATATGTTTGAGATTGCAATGTTTGTTTCAGTTATGAGTATAGATGCATATTATGTACCCCGTTCTTGTCTACTTGTTTTGAGCAAGCATGTTTATGAGAGCGTGTGTGGGGGAACGTGTGCATTAGTTGGAGTAACGGGGGGTGGCTAGTGCAGTGAACGTGAGAGAAAGTTCTGCGATCCACTTTGGTATCTTTACCTTACTTTGTTACCTCACTAGGGATAAACTAAAATACCATGCTACCGGGGATGTGGGCGTGACCATTGCCACTACTCCATGACTAGATCTAGCATGTTCTTATTTTCACTTCATGTCATGATACTTAATGCTATACTCTGAGTTATCTTAATTACTGAGGTGTTATGATTTAGTTCGCATCTTGGTGGAGTATAAGAGAGGTTAATAACCAAAAGATCTCTATGTTAGGACGTGATGCCCATATATCTAAGTAACTTGTTATCAAACCATGTGTTGCAATCTCATATGTTAACTGTGTGTGTTCCATTGTCTACCACTTTATAAAGAGAGAGTGCATTTGTGAAACCATGAACCCCAGTCCATTTTTAATCATAAGAAACACCTTTCCAACACCATATACCACTTTTCTATTTTCAGCCATCATTAAATCCGAAAATACAAAAATACTTTTCATCTTGCATACATCATTCAAAAACCCAAAAATATCATTTATTATTGCATCCACCATCATTGCATATTTATTTCTTGTTTGCATTGCATAACTATCCTGATATCATTCTTACACCTTGTGCTTGACAACCACAGGTGAGGTTGAGGACCAAAACATCTAACCTTGTTTTGTAGGTAACCAAAAGAAGGATAAGAAGATAAATCTACCACTTCAGATTCCCGAGAGTTCGATATTAAACCCTCGAGTCACCCCTCGTGGGGAAAACTGTCTTCCACTTACTATACACTCTGCACTTGGAGTCTCAACCTAATCCCGTTACTTTTGCAGGTATCAAGGCCTTGCTCTTCGGGACCATCACTCGCTGATTTTTGTAATAAAGTCGTGAACAATATTCATTCGAATGTTAATGAAGCAGAAGTTTGGCATTCACGTCTTTGTCACATTAGTTTCGGTTGTATGACGCGGCTAGTAAAATCGAATTTAATCCCAAGTTTCACTTTAGCCAAAGGTTCTAAATGCCATTCGTGTGTACAAGCAAAGCAACCTCGCAAGCCCCACAAGGCTGCGGAGGAGAGACACTTGGCACCGTTAGAACTTATACATTCTGATCTATGTGAGATGAATGGTGTGTTGACTGAAGGTGGAAAGAGATACTTCATGACTCTGATAGATGATTCCACTAGATATTGCTATGTATATTTGTTAAGCACCAAAGATGAGGCTCTACACTACTTTAAAATCTATAAGGCAGAAGTTGAGAATCAACTTGAAAAGAAAATTAAGACTCCGGTCAGATCGTGGTGGAGAGTACTTCTCAATGAGTTTGATTCTTTCTGTGCGGAACATGGTATTATTCATGAGAGGACGCCTCCCTATTCCCCAGTCAAATGGGGTTGCCGAACGGAAAAACCGTACTCTAACAGATTTGGTTAACGCCATGTTAGATACATCGGGTTTATCCAAGGCATGGTGGGGGAGGCTATATTGACTCATGTCATGTCCTGAATAAAGTTCCGACAAAAGACAATGAGATCACTCCCTATGAACAATGGGAGAAGAGAAGAACGACACTCTCATACTTACGTACTTGGGGCTGTTTGGCGAAAGTCAACGTGCCGATCCCCAAAAAGCGTAAGCTTGGACCAAAGACCGTGGACTGTGTTAATTTGGGCTACGCTAAGAATAGCGTCGGCTATAGATTTCTAGTAGTGAAATCTGAGGTACCTGACGTGAAGGTCGGTACAATTATGGAGTCTAAAGATGCTACATTCTTTGAGGATATTTTTCCTATGAGAGATATGCAAGCACTTCTAGACAGGAATCTGATGAGACTCCTGAACCTGCCATTCCTATGGAATATTATGAACAAACACATGATGAAAATCCTGAGAGGATGACGAGGAAACCCTTGGTAGGGGCAAGAGACAGAGGACTGCAAAGTCCTTTGGTGATGATTTCCTTGTGTACCTTGTGGATGATACTCCCACTTCTATTTCAGAGGCTTATGCGTCTCCGGATGCTGATTACTGGAAAGAAGCGGTCCGTAGCGAGATGGACTCCATCATGGCTAACGGAACATGGGAAATTACTGAACGTCCCTATGGTTGTAAACCGTTGGGATGTAAGTGGGTGTTCAAGAAGAAGCTTAGGCCCGATGGTACAATTGACAAGTACAAGGCTAGGCTTGTGGCCAAGGGTTATTCCCAGAAAGAAGAGGAAGATTTCTTCGATACTTATTCACCTGTAGCCAGACTGACCACCATACGAGTATTACTCTCTTTGGCGGCCTCGCATGGTCTTCTCGTCCACCAAATGGATGTTAAGACGGCTTTCCTGAACGGAGAGCTAGACGAGGAAATCTACATGCAACAGCCAGATGGCTTTGTATTAGATGGTCAGGAAGGAAAAGTGTGTAAGTTACTGAAATCTTTATATGGCCTGAAACAAGCACCTAAGCAATGGCATGAGAAGTTCAATACAACTTTAACCTCTGCTGGTTTTGTTGTTAATGAAGCTGACAAATGCGTATACTATCGCCATGGTGGGGGCGAAGGAGTTATACTGTGCTTGTATGTTGATGACATACTGATATTTGGGACCAACCTCAAAGTGATTGAGGAGGTTAAGTCATTTTTATCTCAGAACTTTGAGATGAAAGACCTTGGTGTGGCTGATGTTATTTTGAATCAAGCTACTGAGAGATAATGAAGGTGGGATTACACTGTTGCAATCCCATATGTTGAGAAGATTTTGAGTCGCTTTGGATATTCAGACTGCAAAATTTCTCCAACACCATATGATCCTAGTGTGCAGATTCGAAAGTTCAAGGCACAGCTAAGGATCAGCTGAGATACTCTCAAGTAATTGGTTCACTCATGTACCTAGCGAGCGCTACAAGGCCTGACATCATGTTTGCTGTGTGCAAACTGAGCCGGTTTGTTTCCAATCCGGGTGATGTACATTGGCGTGTGTTGAAAGAATTATGCGCTATCTGAAAGGTACTGAGAACTATGGACTTCACTATACCGGAAGCCCATCAGTGCTTGAAGGTTATTGTGATGCGAATTGGATCTCTGATGCTGATGAGATGAAAGCCACAACGGGTTATGTGTTTACCCTTGGAGGTGGTGCTGTTTCCTGGAAGTCTTGCAAGCAAACGATCCTGACGAGATCGACAATGGAAGCAGAATTAACAGCATTGGACACATCTGGTGTCGAAGCAGGATGGCTTCGAGATCTGTTGATGGACTTGCCTGTGGTTGAAAAGCCAGTACCGGCTATCCTTATGAACTGTGACAATCAGACAGTGATTACCAAGGTCAAAAGTTCAAAGGACAACATGCAGTCCAACAAACATATAAGAATGAGATTAAAAGCTGTCAGACATTTGAGAAACTCCGGAGTGATAGCGCTGGATTATATCCAGTCGGCTAAGAATCTGGCAGATCCCTTTACTAAAGGGCTATCACGTGTTGTGATAGAAAATGCATCGAGGGAGATAGGGATGAAACCCACATGAGTTGCCATGGTAGTAACCCAACCTATGTGATCGGAGATCCCGTGAAGTAGGACCTGGGAAAACAAGCTAGTGGTCAACTGAGGAGAGTAACTTTACTAACCCACTCCGTTGGAGATGCACTACTCTCGTAACTGTATGGCAGGTTGACATTTGTCTTAATGTGTTCCAAGGCTTTGTATAAGCAAGATGCTATCCTACAGAGCGATCTTTGGAGGAACACACCTATATGAGCCTGACTGCTGGTCACAGTCTATGAGATTGGGTTGATCTCTAGAAAGTTCATGAATAGGTCAGGAGTGTGACTAATATGCTCCACCCGAGGGGTCAGCCTTCGGCAGCCTAGTACTGGTAAGACGTTTGGCGAAACTACTTTACGCCAAATTGACAATTCAAGGCATAGTCCATTGTCAGTTGTGAAGGAGTGTAGCTATTCGTTCTAGGTGGAGCTCAACCTTAACAGGTCTCCACTGAAAATACTGGTATATCAAAACAGTGTTTGGAACAGAGAACAACATCATGGGTCTTTGGGATCTGGTGGGGGATTGCTGAAATATTGTTGAAATATTAGCATATAACAATTCCAGAAAAATCCCTAAAGGCCCATGCTGTCATGCGGTCAACTGAAACATTTGCCTTAATGGAAAATGAATATGAGTTGAAACGTCTGTATTAAGTACAATTAAGTACGGGAGTTTTCAGAATTCATTGCGAGCTGAAACGTCCGTCTTAAGTGCTATTAAGTACGGGAGTTTTCAGAATTCATTGCGCTTAATGGAGAATGAATTTGAGCTGAAACGTTTTGTCTTAAGTGCTCTTAAGTACGGCCGTTACCAGTCTCTTAATTCTCCCCTTAATTGTGTGTTTTCGTTGGCTTCCGCCTGCGTGTGTGCCTATATAAGAGAGGTCGCTCCTCTCCAGCAGACACACCAGAAAGATAGCATCTACTTGCTCGCCACCATAGTTCCACCTACTGTTGCTGCCATCGCTGATCCCATCCCGTCCACCGCGTACACGGCTGACGGGAGAGCAGGCCTCCGAAACTCCGCCTCTCTAGATCCTGTACGGGAGATGGGCGATTAGTTTTTGGGGAGCGTCTCCTACGCGACTGCTCGCTCTACTTCATCTGCTTCAACTACATCTGCATCAACTACGTCCGCGCCGCCTTCCTCTTCGTCATGGCCACCGACGCCGACATCGAGAAGGCTGCTGCCGACAAGAGGATCGCCGACGAGGCTAACGCCTCCGCTGCTGCGGCCAACTGGCCTACTGGGGGTACACGTTTATCCCTTTCCTATTACTTGCATGTTTGCCGTACTAGCTATTTGTGTAGATGTATCTACTATTTGTCTAGTACATGCTTTTATCATAGAATTTCAGTATGTCATTAGCACTGCTCACGTCATGTTCATGATTTATTATTGGATTAATTTAATCGAACAATTGCTTAAATTCTCAGCAGTAGAGATCTCTGAAGCATGTGCTCGAATAAATAAAATATATTAGTAGTGGTTCTTGTGTACAATTAGGTAAACACAGTTTTATAAACTTCTAGAGTATAATAATTTTAAACATAGGTAAATATGCCTTTACAAGTTTGGTTTGCTACAAGGTTGAAAATATATGTATGCTTTCTAGTAGTACATGGTATTGAGAACACAAGGACCTGCGCCCGACGCGTGATAGGATGGCACGATTGGGTGCGTTTCGTACGACGGATCTGCTCATCGGCGCGGCGGCAGCGGCAGAGGGGTGTCAGTAGTGAGGCAGACGCAACACGTGGGAGGTTGCACGCTCCAGTCCAGTCCAGAGAGCCGCTCCCGTCTACCTCACTCACCGCAGCAGCTACGCCCACGATCCAGTAGTGCACTGTGCGATCCATGTGCCTAGGCAGCAGCAGGCAGCAGCTATCCAAGCAAACGTGGAGGCGTGGAGCTGTCATTTTATTTATTTTCGTTTCATGCTGCTCTTGACATTTCAGACGAGAAGTCAAGTCCGTGGATATATGGTGTCCTTTTTACTCCTCCCTAGGAATGTAAATGGACATGTTAATGGCGTCACTTAATCCCATATAAATGCGTTCACACTTCATTTTTTCAGGAAACAAAAAAAGTTTTGAACTGTAGACCGGAATAAATGGTACTATATGGCGCCACATATCTGACCATTTACATCCCTACTCCTCTCCTTTCATTTTCATACTCTTTCGGTTCCCCATGACGAAATAATGGCACAATCTGGAAGAAAGAAAGAAAAAATATATTCCCAGAGAAAAAGGTTGCACAAAACCAAGAGCAACCAGCTGGAATTCCTTGTGCCGAAAGATCGAAAGATGCATTCGGCTTTGGCATTTTTGTTTCTCTTCATTCTTGAAGATCTTGAGCAATGCCAGCCGTAACCAAGAACTGAAAAGAAAATGGAGGTAGGCAGGAGCACGAAGTAAGGAATTGACGTGTTCCGTGGCGTGGGCCAATCTGTACCGTGTGCTGTCGTAGCGCTGCAGGGACAGGAACCAATCCTATCCTAGGTACTTTGCTTCCTGCGCCTGCAAAGCCCTACGTACGAGCCTTTGCGTTTTACTCTCATCTATCTCTATCCTTGCCTGCCACAGCTGCTCTGCTCTGCTCCCACGAGTCGGTGAAAACGGTCTGTTGGTTCCCCGCGCTAGTGTTTCCGGTCTA
This sequence comes from Poa pratensis, assembly GCA_947311845.1. Classification (NCBI taxonomy): domain Eukaryota; kingdom Viridiplantae; phylum Streptophyta; class Magnoliopsida; order Poales; family Poaceae; genus Poa; species Poa pratensis. The sequence continues at coordinate 22,494,023 of CAMZMU010000098.1, forward strand.
GTTCATGATGATTCTGTAGATCCATGTAATGGCCTACATAAATAAATGAATAATAGTGTAATGAAGGCTTTTTTTTAATGTTAGCAGGATCACGGCTAAATTTATTGATTAGAAAAGAGATTTACAGGAAAGGGTGAAAAAACAAGAGCAAGAAGCTCCGGCCACCCAAAAAACACTCTACAAGAGTAATGAAGGCTCTAATTTTATTGGCTTCCCTACTGCAAGTGCTTGGTGTCTATCACTAGTAGCAGGAGGACGTTGCTGTTGAGTTTTATGGTCCATCATTTGTACCCTGTGTGCTATGTATGCTCGCTCCTGCTACCGGGCATTGCCGGGCCGCAACAAACCAATAGGACGAGCTCGGAGTGATGGAAGAATAGGGCCGCAACATGTTACCTAGATATTTTTAAAGTTGTATCAGCTCCTTTAATTGTGACTAGCACAATAGGTTGTAGTGCGTTGCTACGGGTAGATCAAATGATCCCGGTTTTACTAAACTTACCGGCAATACCTTAATCTGTGATAAGTAATTCCGTTCCTTACAAGGAGGCTAGGGATGTAAATGGGTTGGATCAAATTTTACATGTACCATATCCTTCACCACATTCCTCTCGAATTCGGAGCGAAGCGAATAATACCGGTTGTGGATTCAAAAATAGATATATAGGATCGTGTATTCAAATGAAAATGGGGCGAACTCAGACCGAAAACAAATAATCGGATAAATATTTTGATATCTAGAGATATATTTCAAACAAAACTTTAGAGGATTTAACCTCTCAACCCTACAACAGTCAGCGAATTAAGAAAATAAAGAAAAGATATAGAGTAAAACTGAAGTATTTGTGAGATTGTATAAATATAAATTGAATAGACATGATGATTACCCAAATGAACCCACTAACTGCTAACTCGCAAGGTTGGCCTTCACTTTTGAGTAGAAAACCAGATTGAAACATTCGGATAATGGTGACAGGTTTTTTGTCCATATCCGCTTGCTATTTGTTTCACCATATTGTACACCACATCCGATATCATTTATGGATTCAAATATCCTTATCCGTCGGATTCTCTAAAATAGAATATATATTATTTGAACCAATTGTGATCCATATTTGGTACGGAAATTATGCTATATGTTTACATCCCTAGTGATGGTCATGAATTGTAACTCCAAAATAAATTATCGAAGAAGAATCGTGACAGCCATAGCACCGCAACGACACATGGCAAGTAGCAAACAGACCATATAGTAGAACAAAACTTTAACATTCTATGTTTTAAAATTTGTGAAAATATGGATACATGTAGATTGTAGAGCAACCTGCTGTTTAGGTGGTTAGGAGGATCAAATCCTAGATCTCATGTTGTATGTGTCTCATGACAGTGAGATGATAGTGTTGTTTTCATCAATCTCGACTCCCATCTTTAGCGGACGTTATGTGAGTGTGCTTACATTTGTCTACATTGTGTTAGCATCAATTTCTGGCAAGTTGTCGACTCAAGTCAGGTACTCGCCCTGAAAGTTGGCAACCCGAAAAGGCGACTCAGGAAATGTCTAGAAAAGGTGACTTGGGAAGGCGACTCGGAAGGCAGCAGCCCGAGAAGTCTCGTATGGCAGTAGCAGCATCCCGGGAAGGCGCCAGCCCTGGTACGTGGCCACCCGGAGAGAGACGTCGACTCAGTTAAGGCACAGGAGGAATCACTTGGCGCCGCGGGTAAACGAGGACGTGTTCGTGTTCTAACACATTGTACTCGGTGTTTCTAGAAAACTCACTTGCTAGAGGAGAGAACTCTTCCGTGTACTAGTGGTAGCCGTGCATATGCGCATAAGGGTCAGGTCCGTGTACTTCTACCTTAATGACAAATCCGGGGTGGAGTCTCCCCTCCGGTCTTGTTATTTCACTTGCTAGAGGAACAAAAAAAAGTACCTTATCAATAAGTGCAAAGGTTTTGTTGGATCTTTTGCCGCTCCACCCGCATCCGTGCCACAGTTACATCACCGGGTCTGGTCTCGTCTCGTCTCACACTCGCACACCAACAAACAATTCGCCTTGGGGCATACTCGGCGCGAGAGGTACTCCTCCTCCTTCCCGTCCATTTCTTTTCTCTTCCTCTTCCTCTTCCTCCCGAGTCCTCTCTGACCTACCAAGTACCAACGCGACTCCCTCCAAATCTCTCCTCTGTCTCTAGTCCACCACCGCGCCCTCCTGGAGTCACCGCCGTACCGTTCCTGAGCGCGCGTCACCGCCGCCCAACGCCTCAGTCCCGCTCCCCGCCTCTCACGCGCAGTCGTCGCCGCCAACGCCGCCCACGCCGGGACACCGCGGCTTTCCTACCGTCTCCGCCCCGCCCGCGGTCTCCGGCAGCGGGTTCGAGGTACGAGGCCGTTCCAATCCAACCATTACCGAAAATCACACCGACATTCGCAATTTGTGGGTGTGCCGACGCGCGCCCGCCACAGCGTCTAGATCCGCCCCCGTGATCCGTCCCGTTTTATTTGCGTAATCTGCCATACCGTGGAAAGAGCGGCTGTAGCACAGCGTCGCGGATCAGTCTCTGTGAAATTGTCAACCGAAAATTTGTTTGCCAGCCCGTTCCGTTTACTCGCCATTTCGGCTCTGATGTTTGTTGAGTTTGATCCCACGGCGTTCCTGTTCGTTTTATCAAAGTGTCAGGGCCGTTGGTTTTCCCTAATAATAGTAGCGTGCTTTCTAGTCCTCCGACCCTTCGAAATAACCGAAACAGTGCAATGTCCGGCTCGACAGTAGTTCGGTAAATTGACATGTCCGACCGCTTTCTATAAGATCTGGTATCAGGAAAATAATTGGCAAGAAAAATGCTCTAAACTTAGATGGCCTAAACAGAACTGTAGGTAAATTATAAATAAAATCCTGCTACAGCAGAATAAAATGCCTAATTAAAGGTTATCGTTTTTCGGTAACCAAAACCAAGCCACGGCTTGGGAGCCTTCATACTAACTCATTGGTAGAGTTACTTTGTGTACAAGTTTGTTCTCTTTCGAACCAATTTCGTTTATAACTAACTAATCCAGGTTTGATCTTAGCATTTACTCCATATGTTTTGTAAAACATTGGTCAAGCATGGGGATTAAGGTGGTCATTTAACTAAGGAAATAGTGGTGGGATATGTCCATGGGCCATGGTACCCTTCGTGTTCATACCATGGAAACAAGGGAGATAATGGCCACTATGTGTGTTTTTGCATGTGAAAGAGAGAGGGGATGTAAATTAGGGGAAGGAGAGAAGAAAGCCAATTAATTCTACGGGAATAAGGACGCGTGCATTATATCTTGAACTGGAAGGGGCATAAGTAGTTGCTTACAGTCTAATTGTGTAATTTAACCTTTTTTCCATCAATGGATCATTTCATTTATTTTCACCTCTGAATTCTGATTTCATTTGATACACGGTTGTCTTCTTGAACATGCACTATTTATTGCCCATATGAGAAAACATTATATCTTTGAAGGAAGGTTTCTTATACTTGGAAAGATGAAAATGAATGATTTTCTACTTTAGCAATGTTGGCAGTACAGGCATTAAAGGTAACAAAAATAAAAATGTGATTTTTCAATGATACTTAGGCTTGGACAGTGATCGACTGATCGTTTAGGTTTTAATTACATCAACTTATTAAAGTCATTCAAGTCATATAGCATACGGAAGCAGAACAGCAAAGCAGTTTCGTATCATGTATAATCAGCTTTTGAACTATTTCCTACATCAATTAATTTTAGTCGTTACATGACACTATTAATATTTGTTTGTCCTTTATTGTGACTTAAACTCATTTGCGTTTATCTATCTATCCATCTTATTTATGATATTAATTGAATATATAACTGTGTAAACTTGACAGGACTACGGTAATCTTGTGAAGCACTACAAAACTAGCTGCTTCTATAGAGTTGCATCAGAATGGCTTATGGTGGAGATGAGCAGCAAAGCCAAGATTATCTGTTCAAGATCGTTCTGATTGGTGACTCTTCTGTGGGTAAATCAAATTTGCTAGCCAGATTTGCTAGGAATGAGTTCTTTCCAAATTCTAAATCCACAATAGGAGTAGAATTCCAGACCCAGAAATTGGTAATTGATGGGAAGGAGATTAAAGCTCAGATATGGGACACAGCAGGACAAGAACGTTTCAGAGCAGTCACATCTGCGTACTACAGAGGAGCCGTTGGAGCTCTTCTGGTTTATGATATTACCATGCGCCAGACATTTGACAGTGTTAGCCGATGGCTTAATGAACTGCACGGTGAGAACAAACATTTTACTTTACTTCTTTAGAATATAACAGATTGTCTTGATCTGGTTGGTTGTCTTACTGTTACATGTTTCTACTAACTTAAATTGATCACACCTTGGATTAATTTCTTGTTCGCTTTATCATCTTTGTTTGACTCCTTTAACCTCTAAACAGCTCATTCGGACATGAATGTCGTCACAATTCTGATTGGCAACAAGACTGATCTCAAGCATGCACGGGAGGTGAGCACGGCGGAAGGCAAAGCCCTGGCAGAGGCTCAGGGCCTCTTCTACATGGAAACCTCAGCACTAGACTCGTCAAACGTCACAGCAGCTTTTCAAACTGTAGTCAAAGAGATCTACAGCATACTAAGCAGGAAGGTGTTCCAATCTCAAGAGCAGAAGAGAAGCGAGCTGCAATCGCTAAGCAACGGAAAACCCGTGGTGCTGCAGAGTGACACCCCCAACGAAACAAGCAGTGGCGGGAGGTGGTGCTGTTCATCGTAGAGCCTGTACGTCCTCCCTCCTCTTCTCTTGTATGAAGAAATGCATCATTATGTTGGGCATTGATCTCATTATGTCTCATATTGCTGAACTTGTTTGCGATGAATATGTATGTACTCAGGTTCCAGGACCTGATGACATGAGAGGCCGTGTGGCATGCCATAGAATCCGGAGACACATCAGTGCATGATGTAATGATGCAGATCTGATTAGTGAAAAGTCGTCCTGGCTTTCTTCTAAAGGTAAGTTGGCCGGGGTTGTATGAAAAGTGTGCTTTCCATTGGAGGAAATCTCAATGTATAGTTCGATTGGTCCTTTCGGGGGTAATGATATACGTGCTTGTGTAAAGAGAAGAACTGTGTACCAACTGGCTGTTGTGTCATTCATTTTCACATCATTCTAGCCCTAGACACCACGCTTTTACTGTTCTTTGGCCACGCCTGCTTGCCCTGATATGGTAAACTTGGGTCTAAGGTTGTATACTCTTTGCAAACTTTAGCTCGGCAAATCCATGTGCGGTTTGATGCACTGACAGTGGAAAAACAATCTTGTTTTCTGCAAATTCACAACCAAAATCACCATTACCTGTAAGGAACTTGCAAACAACTGTTAAGAGACTAACTAAGGGCAGAGCTAACCAGTGTAGCTTCACCAGATCTGGAAGCCCGGGCTACACAATTTCTGAAGTTGGCGCCATTGTAATTTTCCAGGAATGTAAAATTTTGCTCCAGTATTTTTTAAAACTCTAAGCTAGTGCTTGGCCAAAGAGAAACGGACAAGCAGCAGTTTTTGGGACCCAGTTCCAAAACTCTTGTGATGTATAATAAAAGTAGCAACTGACTCAGAAAAGGAGAGTAAATCATCGCATCAGATGTGTCCCTCAACAGTGTCGGGTTATCATCGAACTGCAGAACATAAATCTTCACCGAATGATTGGAGCTCAGTAAAAAGTTACAGTACCTTCAACAATGTAGAAACAGAACGGACCAAGTACTACCACCAAGTACAGGTGCAGTTGCGTCCATCTCATGCACACCGTTCTGATCAATTTGACGAACCAATAAAAGCGGTGGCACCATAACCGATAAAATTTTGTTTTGTCATTATATGTAAGGAAGAAAACGTACTTCGGTCGCGATACTCCATAATTCAGATCAGAGTCACTATTTGCTCAATCCTAAGCGAGTTTTATCACTTGGCACAGATATCATACTTTAGTATGAACTAGAAGCTCGCTTTACACCGAGAACACCTAAAGTCAGGTCCTCCGTAAAAAGACCTCTCGTAATACCCAGCTATAGAGAAAAACGATGCTCAGAGCATCTCCACCGGGGGCCTCCAAAGTCATGTCCGGCACCCTTAATTGAGGCCCAATTGGGGGTGTCAGACATGTGTCCGCCCGAATGGAGGGTGCAGCCCACAGTAGCGCACCCAAAGACCCACCCTCAAACGGCCTGAATTTTGAGCATTAGATCGAACACCTTGCGGGCACAGGAACCGCCGCCGGTTCACCTTCGCGTCGCATGGGAACACGGCGGTTGGTGTCGACGTGCAACCGCCGCCGCGTCGCTTCGGTGTGGCATTCGCACCGCTTCACATCAATATAACCATCATCGTCGGCCGCACGTTGCTCACATTCTCTCCGCGCACCACCGTCCACAACTCGCTCGCGATGTCGTTGCCTGAGAAGGAGGCCGTGGTGGCCGATCAGGAGCAGGAGAAGGAGGCCGTGGTGCCAATTCGGAGCAGGAAGCCGTGGTGGCCGCCAATCAGGATCAGGAGGCCGAGCCCGCAACTCCGTCACCGGCACGCCCTGCTTTCTCACCGTGGGAACCTTGATCCCCGTGGCCATCCCGTGTGGCTGGTGCACATGCAGCACCGGCCGTCCCCCAGGCACAGCACCGGAGTGGCAGCCGGGAACTCCGGACGTGGCGCCGGCGGACGACGAGCCTGGAACACCGCCACCCAATGCCGATTCGGATGACGACGAGTAGTTGTTAGGGTTTCTAGTTGTAATCGTACGTCAATTTCATGCATGTATTAATAAAAGTCTCCAATAGTTGCGGCTACCAAATTGTTCAACCGCGCCGGATAATAAGTATAAAATTCCGGCCATGACATTGTTTCGACCGCGCCGAAGAACAAATCTCCAATGCCGGTCATCAAAATAGTTTCGGCCGCGTCGGAGAACCAGTCTCCAATGCCGGCCATCAAATGGGCGCCCCCCGGCGCAATGATGCATGCCGATTACGCGTCGGCATCCTCGTCCACTTCCTCTTCTTCCTCCTCCTTCACTTTCTCTTCGGCTTCCTCAGCCGCCGTCGCATCGGCCGCCGCCTTCTCAGCCTGGATACGCCTCCGTTAGACCACGAAGTAGGCCTTCTGATTGGAGCTTATGTCGCTCGTGTTGGTTGCCATGAGCAGACGCTCCTCTTTCTTCACCGAGGCCTTGAGCTTGGTGAAAGGACAAGGATGTCGCCTAAAGGGGGGTGAATAGGCGATTAAAACTTTTCCGATTTAGTCTTGATAATTGCGGAATAAAACTATGTGTTTAAATTAACAAGCCAACAATCTAAATAAACTAGGCTCACCTATGTGCATCAACAACTTATGCTAAGCAAGACAAGCAACAAGGTGATAGCAATAGAATACTTCAAGCACGAAGGCTATCACAATGTAAAGTGTATAAGTAAAGAGCTCGGATAAAGAAATAACCGAGGCACGCGGAGACGAGCATGTATTCCCGAGTTCCTCCTTGTTAAGGGAGTACGTCTCGTTGGAGAGGTGTGAACCAACACAATGGTTCAACAACCACAAAGGTTTCACCTTCTTCTCCAATGAACCGCACCACAAAGGTTTGGTTCACCTTCCACTATCGGAATCTTTCGAGGCGGAAATCCGGAGCCTTTCAACAACGATCCGGGGCACAACCCACAACGGGATTGGGGGCTCCCGAACAGCTACAAGTGACCACACAAGGGTCTCAACCACTACACGGGCGTCTAGGGTCCAAAGACCCAAGAGTAACAAGTTCACAAGCTTTCAACTTCCACGAATCCTCGTGGAGAGCACAAACCGATGCAATGAAGCAATGGCAAGAGCACAAGGCTCAAATCCTTCACTCTCGAATCCCACCACAAGCAACTAATGCTTATGGGGGGAGAAGAGATGAAGAACAACGAAGAACACAACAAATGGAACTTCAAGATCAAGATCTACTAGGCTCCCCTCACTTAGAGGAGGAATGGATTGGATGAATATGTAGATCTAGATCTCCTCTCACTTTCCCTCAAAGATATGCAAGAATCATGGGAGGGATTGAGAGGTAGGCAAGCTTTTCCAAAGGTCAACAATGGAGGAGAGAGAGGGAAAAAACGAGCTCAAAGGGTTGGGGAACCGTTGGGGAAGAAAGCCCCTTAAATAGGTTCCCCTAAAAAGTGACCGTTGTGCAGCGCAGGGAGGCCGGCATGGGAGCCGGCCAGCCACCCGAGACAGCCGGCCTGGGAGCCGGCCTGGGCCGGCCTGGGGGCTGGCCAGCCACCCGAGACAGCCGGCCTGGGAGCCGGCCTGGGGGCCGGCCTGCCACCCGAGACTCCCGGCCAGGGAGCGGTCTGCGCAGAAAAGAACATTCTAAAATCCATATCTTTTTCAATAAAAATCCAAATGCGATGAAACCAATTTTGTTGGAAATATTAAGGGTCACAAATATGGAGGAGATATCACACATGGGAGGTGTGGATCTTATCTCGAGGAGGACCGGTAATATTTCCAACACCGAGAATGCAACAGGTTTTCCATCCGGACTCCGATTTCGATGATCTTGGATTTGTTGGAATTGCAATGAGGAGCATTACAAGATCATGCATAGAAACATCATAGTCCATCATGTGAGGAGGAAATCAAATGTAGAGAGGTAAAACCTCTCTATAAAAGATGAACCGGCAAAACCTCCAAAACCGAAAACGCAACAAGTTTTCAATACGAAATCCGTTTTCGGTGAACTAGAGCTTGGTATGGAGATGAACACAAGCTATAAATTGTCACATGGATAAAAGCCAAAATAAGAACCAAGAAAGATGATATGCCAAATATGCAAAGGTTTGAGCTCTCCACAAAGGTGCGATCAAGTTACTCACTTGAGAGCCTCTTTTGATAGTACGCCGTCTATCCTATAACCCGGTCTCCCACTAACACCATGAGACCGGTAAAATAGAAACCCTATCAAGATCATACATTTGCCTTGCGCATTCCACTTGAGCTAGATGATGACGATCTTGATCTCTTCAAGTGGACCACCTTTCTTGACTGCGCTTGCTAGCACATGCTTGATGAAGACATCTCCAATTGCTCCCCCATACTCCATTATGGGAGAGCCTCGCTAAGCTCTGTGTTCATGTATCCACTTGCGCTTCGTATTCTTCTCTTGATATAGATGATGGCTTGGAGATAAACATGAAGTTCACTCAATCTTCTTTTTCAAGCCATGCTTGCAATAAGCTCAACTCTCCACATGACCATTCTTCATATAAACCCATTGGATAGAACCTTGGTCATCATATAATCTTCTAGAGTCCAACACATGAAATCCAATCTTCTTTATGGACAAGATCTATAAAGATATCTCAATGCAAACATTAGTCCATAAGGATTGTCATTAATTATCAAAACCACGCATGGGGCAACACATGCACTTTCACTTGGTCTTTTGCATCTCGAAGAACGTGTCCCACTTTTTTTGGCGGCAGCGTGTAGCTTCAACTTCTGGGCCGTCGCCGCGGACACCTCGTTGACGTAGAGGACGACCGACTCTTGGATGCTGCACGAGGAGGCCGTCGTCTTCTTGCCCGTCCTGGCGGCCGCCTTGCACGCCTTGACTCCCATCGCTGGACGATCCGCGCTGGCGGCCGGCACATTTCTTTCATCTCCCTCGCCCCATCCTTGCCTAGCAGGCTTAGCCGATGACTCCTGCACTTCGGGCAATCGCGAAGCGCTTCCCAACAATGTATCAACTTGTAAGGCTTCTTGTGATCCATCACCAAGTCGATGTACATGTAGTGGGATCGTTCAACTGTGCAAATAAACACAAGTCAAATATGTTTGTAAACATGGCCGGTTACAATGAAGGCGCAAGTTAAGATGGTCGGCTTACTTTGTCTTAGTCATTCTTGCCACTCTCATCTCTATGCATTATTTGCTAATGCCAACCATGGAACTTGCTAGTGAGCGTTTGTATGATGCCCCACCGGCTTTCAACCGATTTGACATTGCGATCGGGCAATAAATCATGAGGTGGATAGGCCCTTCTTTCGGTGTAGTCCTTATGGATGCGTAGCCAATACGCTCCCTTCGTTTGGTTTGCGCCGGTCGTGCCGTTCATGCTCACGGCCATTCACGACTCGCACAACAACACGTTCTCCTTGTCGCTCCAAGTCTGGCCTCTATAACCAGCCTTCTTGTCCATCTCGCCGGTGTCGCCATCCTGCACGTCATCCTCCTCTTCCTCATCGCCTTGGTCGCCCTCCACATCTTCGCCCTGGCCGAATTGGTCAGCATGTCCGGCGCCTCCGTAGGTACCACCGGCAATCAGTTGCGCCATCGCATCGGCGCCACCATCCTAAGCCACAAAACGGCCGCGGCAATAAGTGCACACAATAACAATTTGCATCTGCCCGCCGACAATAAGTGCTCACAACAACAATTTGCATCCGGGCGCCGGCAATAAGCACTCTCACAACAACAATCTGTCGGGCAACACAATAAATGAGCACAACAACAAGATAAATAGCACGTACCTCGCCGAGTGGTTCGGCTGCGTTGGCGCCTTCATGCCCGAAGAGGTGGCCGTCGGAAGCGGTCGCCTCGTCGCTTTTGGATGCCTTCCGCCGCAGCGCCGGCGAGTCGGCGAATAAGGGTGCCTCGTCCAGGTCGATGGACGCCTCATCGGGCGAGATGGACTGCCGCGACTGCTGCGTCTGGTGGCCGTAGGCGTCGTCGAAGTAGGCCGGGGCAGACGACAACCCGCAAAAGGCGCCGGCGCCGGCTGTGGTAGAGCTCGTCTGGCTCATGGCGATCAACATCTCGGCGGTTTCTTTTCGCGAGGGCTCACTCGCCGCCTTGTCCTTCGCCTTCAGTTGCCGGACTTGCCGAAGATGGGAAGCCGCCGTGCGCAGCTCGGCCTGGGTCATCGTCGCCTTGTTCGGCGGCGCCGGAAGTTCCAGTGGCTCCGCTTCATCGCCTTCTTCCTCGGTTGTGACGCTGCCAGTGGCTTGCGACCCTTCGGTTTTGAGAGGCCGATGGGCTTTGGCGGCATGGTCGCGGAAGGCGGAAGGCGACGAGGTCGCGGCGGCGGCGCAAGGGTTTTGGAAATGGAGGAAAGATCCAAAAAAATTGGCGCCGCGGGCGGCAATTTAGAGGAAGGGGAATTGGGCGTGCCGGCGCTGTGTGTATGACGGGAAGGCCACCCCATGTCCACCCCATGTCCGGCACCCCCGATAGGGCCTCCAAACTTGGGGGCCCTTTTGGGGGTGCCGGACACGATTTCGCTCGGGGCTAGCCATTGGGGGGTGCCGCTGGTGGTGTTTTTAGGCGTCCGGACCCCCAATGGGCCTTTGAAGCGTCATTTGTAGGGTGCCGGTGGAGATGCTCTCAGTAAAGACACGGATATGAAGAACATCAGACGTATCTACCGCATAACACACAACACACAGATTACCTTTTAGTATTTCAGTCTCTTCAGCTGCAAACCCAACCCATGAAGAGTCCAAAGGCGAAGTAAAGGGAGCAGCTGTATAATGCATAATACGCATACAAATCTCATTGCCCGTCCCAAGTCAAAGACAAGATAACTGAATGTAATAGCGAGGAAGGTAAATCAGCACCTGGCGTACGACAGAACCGCCTATCATGTATGACCTTGCGCAGCTTTCGGTTTCTAGCAGTTCGCTCTTTACTAAGAAACGGGAAGAAACCATCCCCTAGAGCAGGCAGAACAAATAATATATATAAAATTTAGCACCAACATATCAACGAAAACAGAGTAACCTAGAACGAAAACGGGAACACCTACTTTTTCTCTTGCGATACCACGAGATTAAGGGCCTTTCGGACACCGGCAGAAGTAGCACAGAAGGTTCCCTGGGACAAAGAACACGACAAACCGTAGGTGCCCGGCGACGCCCAGCAGGAGGATCAACCACAAGGACCACCAGAACGGAAGGTGCCACCGGGACCAAACGTGTGCTGCGACGAACGACAGGAGGATCAACCATAGGGACCACCGGTACGAAAGGTGCCACCGGGACCAAACGTGTGCTGCGACGAAAGGCAGGAGGAACGACCACAGGAACGGCCGTCACGGAAGGTGCCACCGGAACCAAACGTGCCCTGTGACGAACGGCAGAAGGAACAATGCCCTGGTGAAAGAACATTTCTTATTCCCTTGTGTTTTGTGTGTTAAGCAACAACACTAGTGATACATTAATCTGGTGCTAAGTGATGCAGGTTTTAGTTGTTTAAAGCATGATCGCATCGACCCCAAAAAGTTTAGAAGAAAAAGTGCCAGCACTATTTTCTGAAGTGTGAAAGCCGGATATTCCGGGTCGAGTCTAGGCCGGATTATCCGGTCCCAAGAGTGCCCAAGAGGAAATTTGGCTAAGGATTTAAGCGTGCGGCTCTCTGACTCTGGCCGGATATTTGGGCCGGATATTTTGGTGGAGACCTGAATATTCCGGCCCCTAGGTTGGACCGAGGAAAACGGCGAAAACGGCTAAGGACTTAAGGATGCGGCTCTCGGATGTGCACCGGAAGTTTGGGCCGGAGATTTTGGTTCGGGCCGGATTATTCCTCAAACCGGAATATCCGGTGCCCACTTATACCGGAATATCCGGCCTCCCAATTCTTCAACGGCTAGAAATCTGGGAGGGGTATACCTTCTTCAACCTCAAGCAGCTCGACCAGACTTTGAAGAACACCTACAGCTGAGCCACCAAAATCACTAAATCTCCCAATCCATCCACCCAAACTCGTTGATCTTTGGAGGATTGAAGAACAAGAGCAAGATCTACATCTTCACCGAGCCGATTTGTATTTCCCCCTCATTCACTTGAGGGATTCGTGCCTAGGGTTTCTATTGGGAAAACCTAGGCCACCTTTCTCACAACTTGTGTGTGACAGATTGTTGATTCGGGAGCCTCCAATTCAGTTGTGGATGCGTGCCCCGAGCTTGTTGTAAAGGCTCTGGTTTCTGCCTTGAAGGGGACCGATAGTAGAAGGTGAACCAATCCTTTGTGGTGCGGTTCATCGGAGAATAAGGTGAGGCCTTTGTGGCGTTGAGCAAGCCTGTTGTGGTGAAGCTCACACCCCTCCAACGAGACGTACTCCCGTAACTGGGAGGAACGCAGGAATACATCCTTGTCTCCGCGTGATTCCATCGGTTACTTCTATCTTTTATTGCCTTTACTTACCTTGTATCTTGTTTAGTGGTTTGCTTGTCATATACGTAAATTCACCGTAGTTGCATATCTAGAGAATTTACCTTTTGTGTGAAGACTTAATTGAAAAAGAATTATAATTGGTGTAGCACCTATTCATCCCCTCTAGGTGCCGTACTCGATTCTTTCACCTGAGACGAAGAGCACGACCAGAACGAGTACGTCGTAACCATGGCACCGTCGCTAGGGTGCAGACAGAAGGGAAGGCATGGACAAATAGATGGGAACAGTAAGGACAGTGTAACGCCCCCCCTCCCGTTCCCCTTCCAGTGCTACAGTCCAGAGAGGCGAAAAGAAGGCGATAAGGTATACCGCCGGCGATTCCGATGGTTCCCTCCGCCTCCGGCGCCGCCGCGGCGTCGTGAGGTGGGGGGAGCCTGAGGATCTTGTCGTGCAGAAGTAGTATAGTTATAGATTTAGTCGTATTGTTTGTCTCCCTCGTCGGCCTCGTACCGGAGTTGACGCCGGCGGCGGTGGAGAATAAAGCGTCTTCCTCCTTTCTCCGGTCCGGCGGCGAGTTCGTCGATGAGGAGGTGGGCTTGATGTACTCCTTGCAGGTGGCTGGCAAGACGGCGACGCCGGTCGCATGCGGTGGAGTTCCCGTCCCTTGAGCTGGTCGTCTCCGCGCCGTCTTCTTCCCCAGGGGGGGGGGGGGGTGGTGAGCTCGTGCGGTGCTGTGATGGGGTGGCGGATCCGTGGCTGCTTCGTCGGCGGCGGATTCGAGGTGTGAAAATCCAGAAAATGAAGAAGGAGGTGATCTTGCGTTGCTCTTCGTCGTCGGCGACGTCTCCGGTGGTAGGATCTCCAGATCCGACGCTCGGCGACTTCCCGCTGGCCACGAGGCTGGCTCCGATCCAAGATGCGTGAAGGAGCAGCGGCAGCGGCGCGCCACCGACGGCCTCCGTGCGTCGGCGTCGGCAAGACCTGGAAGAAGAAGATAGAGGGCTTTGTTGTATTTTTATCTTTTTCCTGGGTCTTTTTGTAAGAGCTGTGGTTTAATATATCACCTGTTTCTCCGCAAAAAAAAAAGCTGGGAACAGTAGAAAAGTGCAAGAACTCAAACAGTAAGAGAGTACGAAAATAATTAAAGCTCGCAGGCGTGCGCGTAATCTAGCTACACGATAATCTATGGGATTAGATTATCTTTAAATACGAAGGTAACATACTTTAGCTATGAATAATGTCTCTGTTACTGAGAGCATATTTATTACTCTAGAATAAAATTAACGGAATGAAACATCTTAGCAATGAACAGATGAACAAACAGAATAAGACCATTGGGCATCAATGATTATGTTGTGTCATCTAGAAATGGATAATACCCCAAGAGGAACAAAAGTCAAGGAGAAACGACAACCAGATATAAAGTTTTATTGTAATCATCTAAAAAACAAGTACCCAAAAAACAGGTAAAGTTGAAGGAATTTCGTAGCAGAACACATTGCAAACATGTCGGAAGATCATAAACAAAGCAGGCGATCTAAAGAAAGACTATACTCTGACACAAAATTTAAAGCTCTTCGAAAAAGGGAAAGGGGCCTACTTTAAACAAACGAGCCCATGTTCGGTCCACGGGTGCCCATGTTCAGTCGACGGGGTATACTGGGCTAAAGTAACACTATAATGGCCCAATTAAGCACTGGGCTACAATGGGATTAGAGACAGCAGAGTAAGAGACAACTAAAAGTTTTTGGAATGAAGGACATGGGCCCACTGGAAAAGAACAAGCCCATGTTCAGGCCGAGTAACCAGTGGGCTATATAGGTGAGTAACGACAACAAGAGTAGCACGACTTTTGAAAAAGAGAGACATGTAAACATGCACTGGTGCAGAAGGACAAACGACACATAATTTGTAAACAAAGTAACTGACATTTTATTCGACGATCCAAAAACAAATAATAGACGCCACAAGGCGCAGTTACAGAAGCAATGCTTGCAGACACTAAACATAACACAGTGACGCTAGAAGCCGCAGGTACAATAGGTGCCAATCAAATGACACATGGCTGAAAGTGAAGACATGGGAAGCCTCTCTCTCTAAACGCGTAATACAACGAACATCGGCCATAGCGATAGTAACAGCTGAACGAACAGACTCTTTATAAGCTACCATACAGTCGTAGTTGTAGTCTCGGACAATGAAACCATATATTTTCTGCAAAAACCTGATGGCCTTCATAGCAGTCTGGTCATAGTCATCACTCCAAAAGAACAGCCTCTGCCCTACCACGTCAACAACGTCGTCAGGAAGTTCAAGTTCCACCCCGAGAAGCACCGACCCGTCCTCAGTCACCTCACATAGGTAAAACAAAGCTCGCAACCTTAACAATCCTTCGTACAGCAGCAGCAGCTGTTCAAACCTGCAAAAATAGGAAAGCGGAAAAATTTGTGACTCGATAATTATAAATACTGACTAAAAATAAAACCACAGCACATCCACAAAACAAAAGAAGCTGCAAAAGGTAGAACAACAGCTATATATCTGGACCTGGACCAAAGGCAGCAACATGCAGCCTCTCTCACAAAAGCAAGACCACCCTCGAAAAAACGAGGTCGAGGATAGAGATTCTATAAGAAGGTTACTCCCCAATCTTCAAGAAATCTCCTGAAAAGGGAGATCCAGGTAATAGGTAAAAAAAAACAGTGCTCGGGAAAGCGCATGTAAGAGCGAAGGAAATTGCACCGTCCATCGACCCGTTCTTCCATAAACAAGCACACAAATAACAATCCATAATAGCGGCAATATTTTGAACCAAAGGCAACAACATGCAGCCTGCTCACAAACGCAAGAACACCGTCGACCCGTCAAGCACCGATCGGTTGTCAGTCACCTCATAGAGATGAAGCAACACTCTCAACACAGACCGTGCCGCAAGGTTCTCTAAAATAGGCATCTTGTGAAGCACTGCTACTACAAATAATAATAAGAAATGAAAGCACACGAACAGAACACACGAAAATATATATTCCGCACCATAGGAGCAAAGTGATTAAGCTAGCAAGCAACAACAAGGAATGCAGCTGTATAATGGTGCATAGAAAAGGAAAAGAAAATAAACCTTCCGGGTATCAGAGGGAAAGTACTCTTCCTGACAGCAACCTCAACAAGCAGCCACAGCAATCCTTCAGACCTGAAAAAATACAAAAGACAAGTCGAGTGAGACCACCGAATAGTGGAATTCCAATAAAACAAGGTGCACCTCCTATGCCTGTCGAAAATCAAAAGCACAAACCAGGACAGCAACAGGAAACAACTCGAAAGAGCTAGCTTCTAAGCAGCATTACGATTCTGTCAGCGCAACCTGGATGGATTTGAAGAACAACATTACCTATACCATGGAGCAACGGTGCCCTCTCAACGAACGACATCAACAGATCCAGAAGAACAAGACAATGGCAAGCTATAATAAGCAAAGCAAAGAATCGAATCAGCACGGGAACAGTAACGGACTCTAAGCAGTAGCACGATACTACTAAGGATTCGAAGAACGACATTACCTACTGTGGAACAAGGGTGCCCTCTCAACGAACGGCGGCAACAGATCCAGAAGAACAGGACAATGGCAATCTATTATAATAAGCAAAGAATCGAATCAGCACAGTTACAGTAACATACTCTAAGCAGCAACATGGTACTACCAAGGATTCGAAGAACAACATTACCTTTACCGACAAGCAAGAGGGGCCCTCTCTCCGAACAGCAGCAACGACGACAATGGCGATCTATAATAAGCAAAGCAAAGAACGAATGAGCAACGGAACTCAAATCAAGGAAGGGAAAGCTGCACCCCACCTCAATCGGACAGATCCATCAGGACAGCGGAGGAGAAATCGAAGCTGCCGGAACCGAAGATGCCGGAACAGTGGAGAAATGAGATGGCCGGTGGGAGAAGGAGATGGCGCCGCCGCAAACCAGAGGAACCCAACTGTAGGCAGCGCAGCCTCCTCGACCGAAGCCCACCCAAGTGGGCCCCACGTTGTCGGTCTGAGGAAGCACGGGCCCATACGGCAGTGAGCGGAACGAAGGTGGGCGGCGCGGTTTGCGCGCTCGTTACCCACACCACGCACCCGGCCCCGCAGAAACGCCGTCCCCACCCGTCATCGACCTCCCGGGATGTCACTATTCACTCAAACGGGTGTAAAGTGTCTTCGACCGGATCAGACGACCAGCATCGTGCCACACCAGTGCTTTCACTGCTCCAAAACGCATCGGACGGCCAGCGGGCGTCGGTCGCTCGCAGATGGCCCGAGGAGCCAGGTAGGCTAGCGCCCTTTATAGGAGTAATTCGTTCTTACTGCTATGTAGTGATTTTACAATTCTTTTTCGAGCAAGTCAGCTTGTCGCATTATTACCCTAGAAAGCAATGATGCAACAAGAATCTATGGTAGGATGTGTCTACTGTCTAACACTGTAATTACTGAATAAATAATTTGTTGTCTCTGAATTTTGGACTACCAGAGCTGATGTGTCTACTGTCTAACACTGTTCTTGATTCTGCAGTAGTGAAGAAAACTGAGACGGAGAGGCTGAGAGCTGATGCATGCTGGTCTTCACTGAAAGCAAGTTGAAATGCTAGCTGAACTTGATTCTGTAATAATAAGCATAGCCACTGTATTCACTGAAGCTAGTGCCTTTTTCCTTTGTTTTTAGTCTCCTTGGTTTTAGCTAATTTGCAGCTAGTAGCAGCACTGCTAGCGTTCGAACAAAAGTTTGACAGTAGTAGTATTTGCACTTGTAACTGAAGTAGTATGGTCATCTTGAACTGAATGTTACATTGCATAGCAGTTTGAGTTTCTGCAAGCAAGTTTCTGTAATCTTTGTCATCATTCTCCTTTGTGTTAGCTAGTAGCAGCAGGCCAACTGATTGTACCGTGTGTTTTTTGTTTCAGCTAGTCTACTTTGTGTTTAGTCCAGATACGCTGTGAAATGCATCAGCTGTGAATCTTTTTTTCTTTAGAACCGATCAGATGTGACAAGCTAGCTAACTTATAACGGGCATCAATGGTTTAAGTACACAAAACATGTAGAAGCAGAGGAATCCGCTTAGAGCAGATCGATCGATGTTAGAACCTAGCTAGCTTCCTTGAGGTAACGGAATCTCGTAGCAGACATCCGTGTACGTCCGACGGCCACAGCGGAAAGTGCAATTAGTGGACGCGAGCGCCGCTAACCCTGCCATTTAGGCTTTATGGACGAAGCGGACCCGAGCGGACAGGCCGTCGGCGCGTCCGCCTGCATCCTGACTTGGGCGACGACGTCGGTGGCGGCCTTGAGTCCGAAGATGGTTACGGGGAATTGGGTGTTGAAGGTTCGTGCTTCTGCCAGAACTCCTCCCACAGGCCACAGCACACGCAGCATGGCAGCAAGTGTGTCAGCCGTCAGGGACTCGGGGTCATGGACGGCGTGGGCAGGTGGGTGGCCTCCGACGCCCGCGTTGTTGGTTATTTACGTTCGCGCCCGGCCAGTCGCCACTCAGTCTGAACTCCGAAGCAGATGGAGGAGAGGTCAGTCTGTTTGATATATCTATCAATAGAAGCCAGAACAGGGCCAGTTTCAGAAGCCAATGTAATATGCAATGCAAGTCCAACAAGCGAGAGCATAGATGAACTATTTGATGGCAAGTGGGACTAACTGACCTTTGGGAATTCTGGTCAATGCAGCTACTTCAGAATACAGAGAATATGTCCTTATTACAAAGCTGCTAACCCTGACAATACCTTCAGATCACGAAACAAATAGGCAGTGAACAAACAGGATTAGATAGGTAGTAGTTACCACATCTGCTACTTGGACAATGAAATGATACTTTAACGGTATTTACCATTCAATTAATGATCCTCCGCCCAGCATGCTCATCTCATGAAACACAAGCTACCTTCACTCGGAAATTGCCCAACAAGTGTAGAAGTGAACTGGTCAATGCCCCACAGAAGTTAAACACAGAAACTGCAACGTTCCATAATGCCAGAGGTTAGAATAATATTAAACTCCTATGTGCCAGTGAATATACTGTCTCATACCTCCTTCATTTGATATCGCAGACTAAAGACTAACGAGAAACAATGCCACACAATACATGCAGCATGCTCTGGACGTTCCTGATAGAAGGAAGAGCACATTAAGAACATCAATTTTGTGAACACAAAGCTTGGAACGTTGAAATGGCCAGAAGGCTACTAACACAAAATTTATTTCATCCCAGATGAGGAAGAACTTGCAGAATCGGGAATTGCTTGTGCCCCGCTGCCAGATGTACCATTATTCAGGTCTGCTACTAGTTCTGAAAAAAGGTCGCAGAATGTATTGCCTTAATATCCCAGCTACAAAATGTTTACTTGATGAGATTCTGCATAAGTGGAATCACGCAGATGCTAAACTGAAACTGTTAAGCATGGTTAACATGAAACAAAGCAAGAGGTAGCTAAACTTTGGTGTGACATTAGCAGGTCTGATTAGGGAAACAAATAACAGAAGCTGTACAGAGTTACATGTGTAAACGGCTAAACGCAGGAGATGGGATCGATTACATATGTCATGCAATTAGAGGAAACAATTCAAATGACTGAAGTGGATATATTGAGTGTGAATGAAATTATGTTTTTTTTGCGAATCAATGAAATCATGAATTAAGGAGAAGACGTTGGTTTTGCATGTACTGACCGACAGAGATCCTCATGCAGTCAGTTGCACGATGCATAAAGCATTGACTAGGATCGCACTGCAATTGAGACAAGTAGGCTGTCAGATTTCAGAAAGTAGGCATCACGTCAAATCAAAGAAAGCGGGAGGATAGATGGTATTACTTACCAACCAATAGTGCAGAAAAATACGGGTCTATTTCTTTTAGCTTGTTGGCGTGCTCAGTTAGCTCGGGACTGCAATCCCATACTCCTAGTTTTTGCAGCGAAGTGGGGAGGCCCTCCTTGGGAGGCAGCGATTGGATTTTATCACAACAATATATCATTAATTCCCTGAGAGAAGAAATATGATGTAACCCTTGAGGGAGGGACTGCAGAGCATTGCAGGCCTCAAATGAGAGTTGTTGGAGGGAGGTGAGGAGTTGAAGCGCTTGCTCTTGCTCTTCCGTGAAGGATTCCACCAGGTTATCATAACTGAACTGTAAGCAGTGGAGGGTACCAGCAAGGTGGCTGCAAATGGGAGCAACGAGCACTGCTGAGATGCTATCCACCTCAACACTTTCCAATTGGGATGAACCAGCATGCTTTAACTTGCTCCTTGCCACCTCTGACAGCAGATCTCCTCCTATAGAGATACTTTTTTTGTCAGTAAACTCAGTATTGTAGTTGAAGATGGTCAATTCCTTGAGGTTAACTGTCATTAGAGGATTAAACCCATCCATTGTTAATTCTCCACAAGAGACCAGACATAGATCGGTGAGACACGTTAGGTTTGAGAGAAAAGCCATTGACTTCATGCTTGCATCTCCGAAAATCAGAAGTTCTGTGAGGGAAGGAGGGAAAGGCTTGATGGTCTGAGCTCCACCTTGTTCCCCCATGGGCCAATGGGAGAACATCTTCTTACAGTGCAGTACACTAAATGAATGGAGCATCGTGAGGTCACCGAGTCCTCCTCCATCCTCCACAGGCAGAAGATCCAAATCGCTACACTGCCGTATGGTAAGCTCTGAAAGAGCAGGGAAACACTTCAACGCCTTTGAAAATAATTCTCCTTGAATACATAATTCCTCCAGGTTAAGCTCCTGAACTGAATAGAGGGCAACACTGTCATCCAATTCTGCAGGGAACAAGCCGTCACATCTGTTGACATCTACACTTCTCAGGAACTTTAGTGTTTGGAGTTCTGATAATGAAATGTGTGAGACATTACTAATCTCCATACTCTGTACTGTATCCATATTGTGGAAGACCAAAGCCCCATTATACCCATCAATACTCAACTGATTTCCATCGTACGACAGTTTTGACCCATTGTTACTCACATTCATAGATGTTAATGTGGAAGTGTGTGGCATGGGGGGAAACTGAGACAACTTAGGACAATTATCAATGTCAAGAATAGATAGCTTCGTAAAACGGGCAGAGCGCTCCAAGAAGGGAAACGAGCGGAGAAAGGGACAATTCTTGCATTTGATGCTTTCAAGCCTTGAAAACCAATGGTTATTATGTGGCCCCACCCACTCCACAAGTTCTGGCATATCCTCAAACCAAATTGTCTTCAAGTGCATGAAACTTCTCTCTGTAACACCACCAAACCCAGGCCCAAAAACACGCATTCCAACATTCTTCAAGCTCAGTTTGGTCAGGTATTGTAGCTGCTCAAAAGGTGGAAGAGTACCCCAAGATAAACCCTCCAGATGGAGGGACTCCAACCTTTTTATGCTAATGTCACCACCACACAACCAACTAGGACCAACCGCAACACCAGGATTTACAATGCAAAGAGCTCTAATATTAGGGTGTGGTTGAAGACCATCAAGAACATCATCATCTACACTCGTGTGCTCAATACTCCAAATTAATCTCAACTCTTTCACATTTTTTTATTATTTAATTTGGCATCCTTGGCTTCTCCCTTGAACACCACCTCTTCAAGATTACATATAGTGAGTTCTCCTCCAAGCTCTCTCAGTTCCCCGAGCTCTCTCAGTTCGAACCCGATACTCTCTTTCTTAACACAGAATTCTTTTAGCTCCTGTAAGCACTTCATCTTACCAACCTCGGGAATACTGGAATGGAGTTCTTTGGAAGAATATATGTGGCCTAAATTCACAAGGCGGCTAAAGTCTTTAGGAATTTTTTTACTACCATGCCAATGTTCTAGGTCCAAGAATTTCAGGTGGTAAAATCTAGATATTGTGCTAGGTAAAGTAATCTGCAAGTCATCAGCTGAACTAATTTTAAGGTATTGGAGGTGGATAAGATTTGAAAAGTTGTTTGGCAAAGATCCTTGAGTGTTCATTGCTATAGAAAGAACTCTAAGACCCTTTACACATTCAAATGTATCTTTTAAAACATTAGCTATTCTTGCATTATGATATCCAAAATCATCAAAGTGCGCAAATTTTCAATGTCTATCATACCTTTCAATTTACCCATTTCTTTGCTAAAATCTTCATCATATATATCTTCTATGGTGATTGATAGGTGGCAAATAGAGCGTGGGATGCTATCTGCAGTAAAACTTAAACTACTTACATTAACACATTCTTGTGATGAAACATTTCGAGATAGTTCATGTAGTAAATCATGCATCACGTAGAATTGACCAGACCTATCACCCCCTCCATGAGAAACCCATTGTCCACTAGTTCTTTAAAGTAATTATTATTGTTTTGGCAACTAGAGTCTATGAAACCTATTGCAATCCAAAGCGAGTAATTTCAAATTATAGAACCTATGATCTTCAGGAAAGAGAGCACAATATGAAAAACATTTTTTCAAACGGTATGGAAGGTAATGGTAGCTAATTTTAGAGATGGCATAATATCATCCTCATTTTTTGTATTTTGCCACTCATTCTTTTCAAGAACTTCCATCCAATATTCTCGAGAAAGGTTTTTCTTCAACAACCGACCAACTGTATTGGCTGCCAACGGTGAACCCTTTAGTTTCTTTGCAATATCTCTTGCAACATCAGTTAACTCATCTTCATAATGCTCGGGTTGTGTATGGCCAAATATGCATGCTTCAAACAGTGCGAAGAATTCATGAGGCTCCAAACCATGAAGTTCTATTGGATGAGTTGTTGACACCATATGTGCTATAGAGGGAAATCGAGTTGTGACAAGAACAATGTTGCCCTTGGTTTGCCCCTTTCTGAATGGAGCTAATAGGTTTTTCCAATTACCCTCACTGTTGCATTTCCATATATCATCCAGAACAATCAAAAACCTTTTGGACTTCAACTTAACTGTAATTGCTTTTTGAAGCTGATCTAAATTAGACGTTTCATTTGCAGTGTTGTTTCCTTCCTTCTCAGTTGCAGATATGCAGCTAAGGATCTGCCGGGTGAGCTTAATCACATCAAAATCAGTTGAAACACACAACCAGACCCTGACAGTGAACTGTGCCTCAATTCTTTCATCATTATACAAGTGTTGAGTGAAAGTTGTCTTTCCTATACCCCCAGGACCAACAAAAGGCAGAACAGAAAGGGTTTCATTTTGGTATGCGTCGTTGGTGAGCAGATTTATAGTCTGCTCAAACATAACACTTCTCCCATACAGTTTATCTTGTGCAGCCGTTGAGCCCGTGGGAGGCCTTTTCACGGTGACCACTTTGCTATTATTTGGGGTTTTGTTAAGCAAGTCAGAGATAGGATCGCATAGGCCGTCTATGCTCTCTATCGCTAACTTGATTTTGTTGGACATTGCAACTCTGTCAAATGTCAACTTCCCACTGCCACTATCAAGGTTTGATATATTGGTAATAACAGTAGCAGCAACAGCAGAATCATCATCTTGTGTACGCGAGCAAGAAAAGCATGGAAGCCAATTACCGATGGTGTGGCGAGCAGCATGGCGACCATGGAGTGCATGACCACGGCGACCCCACCCACTTCGGGGCAGCCTCCTGGGTGCCGTCCAACTGGTCTTGGATCATGAAGTAGTGGAGCTCGTCTAGGGCATCCTCGGCCTCGTCAGCCTTCTTGCTCAGGTCCTCCAGCAAGCTCAGCAGGCCAGGGTTGCTACTCACATCCCTCTCTTGGGATGCGTGCAGCAACCCTTGCATGTACTTTAGCTTGGTTTTGATCTGCTCGGAGTTGACGCCGAGCTCAGAACTAGCCACATATGCGGCCACCATGTCATCGGACAGCTTGTTCAGCACCTTGCTGATGAGCCAATTCGCCGCACACATAGCCATCTCCATCACCTCTGACGGTCGGGATGGTCCCGGTGGCCGGGGCAATTGGTGTTTAGTGTGGTGGGCGTACTGCTGAGAACAGCATGGGGTAGAAAAGTTATTGATGCGGATGCATCCTGGAAGAGGTCTTGATGTCGCGTTTTATAGCCTGATTGGTGTGGTCGTATTGCAAGCAAAGCTAGTTAGACAGATTCTATTCAATAGTGTCCACTGAAATAACATATGCAGTTTTATTTGCCTCTTGAACCATTTGAAACGCCGTCGTTGACCTTGCACGCTGCACCAGAGG
Source organism: Poa pratensis (assembly GCA_947311845.1). Classification (NCBI taxonomy): domain Eukaryota; kingdom Viridiplantae; phylum Streptophyta; class Magnoliopsida; order Poales; family Poaceae; genus Poa; species Poa pratensis. Next base: position 22,518,423 of record CAMZMU010000098.1, read on the forward strand.
AGGCAACCAATAAGATGGTCCTCTAAACTAAGAGCAGCTGACATGGGGATCAAAGTGGACACCATGTAAACATGTGAGGGTGGCAAGAGCAACATATAAAGGAAGTAAAATAGAACAACTTGGTGGTTTAGAAATATTTGCCAGATCGATGGATCGGCGACGAGTTAGCAAAGTCAATGCTATGCCTGCGTTCATCGTGCACGGAGGAAAGCATCCAAGGAGGCTGCTTCGGAGGTTTCTTTTAAGAAATCGTGTGGAAAGAAACGCTGCTGAATGAATTCATTATTACCAATTGCTGTACCCAACTGCTAGCTTGGTAGTTGCTACCAATCGATAGTGACCAGCTTCAGTTAGAAAGGATTTTTTCTAGACGAGATGCTCATTGGGCATTGGCCAACTCATCAGTCATCACCCTATTGATTTGATGTTTTTTGATAAAATGATAAGCTAACACATTATACAGTATACATGGTACTTGGTAGATGAGGTAAGCAGGGTGACGTTTCCTACAGGCCTGAACCACGAGCCGACTAAAGAAAAGAGGAATAACGACGATAAATAGAGAAAGGCTGGAGATTCATTTCCATTAAAAAAAAGCGGAGGTGCTACCTGTCTGCCGGATGCCAAAGACGAACTGCGTCTGCGCCTTCACCCACTCCTCTACTTGCAAAGAAAATAGCAGAGTCGGACATAGCTAACAGAAATCGTGAACTCCACTCCCCGCGCACAGGGGTGGCGGCTTTCCACGCTTGGAGACGAGGAAGGGAGCGCCCTGGACGAGGCGGCGCCGGTACATGGAAACGAGGGAGGCCCCGAGAGGTAGATGAACTCCGGCGGTAGGCGCAGGAGGACCTCCAGGACTAGGCCGTCCGGGGGAAGCGGGGCGGTGGAGAATCGGCGCGGCGGCCGGCGGCTAGCTCGTCCATTGGGATTTGCCAGTTTAAGGGCTTGGGGAAAAGCTAAATCCACTGCCAGAAAATAACTTGTGTAAAAACTAGGCCGTGGTTTAATTTTTTGTTTTTTTTAGAAAATACACCAAAGGTATGTTTATTATAGACGAAAACAACGGCTCCTATGGTTGTTTTTTTCCCCTAGCGCTAAGGCTAAGGTTTAGTAGTCCTCCGGCGGCGCTCCCGTCGAGAGTTTCTCGCTCCGTACCGATCGCCGTCCTCTCCTACTCTCCTCCGTTGACTGGGGCTGATCAAGGGGGAGCCTAGTGTTCCTTCTAAGCATGGCAATGGGTAGGGTATGGGGTGGGTAGAGCAATACCATACCCATACCCATACCCATACCCATACCAGTACCCATACCAGTACCCACGGGTATAAAACTTTACTCGTAAAAGTAAAGTTACGAGTACCCATACCCGACGGGTACCCCATACCCATTGGGTACCCAACGGGTAGATTAAAAACAGACGAAGCCTGGTCGTCTCCTCTCCCGTTCCTGTAGCGAGAGAGGCGATTTTTAGAAACTCCCAGGCGATCCACCTTCGCACCGCAGATCCGCCGGATCCCTCGCCCTCCGGCGGCCGCTTCGGCGGCGGGAGGGTGGGGGATCCCCGCATCTCGGCTGTACATAGGGTAGGCTCTTTTGGGGCTACTGCCGGCGGCGCCGTGGAGGGGGTGGGGTCGCTGGCGGTGTTTTTGTTGCAGGTTCGCATCCTCTCCGGCGGCGGTGCTCGGTGGAGTGCCGTGGCGGCGAGCCTGCTTCTCTGGCGGCGGCGGATCGTTGGATCCGCGCCGTGCGTCGATCTCCCGCCAGATCCAGCGATGCGGTCTCCGTGCTGGCGGTGGATCCGATGGAGGAGGTGCGAGGTGGCTGCGGTGTGGGGTAGCGGCGTGCAGGCGGTGGATCTGGCCACCTCCGGTGGAGGTGGGGCGGTGCTGGCCCCAGATCCGGCGCGGGTGGAGCTCGGGGTCCGTGGCCCCGGCCGACGAGCGTTCATCGACTATGGATCCAGCTCTGCGGAGCTGGTGCTTGTAGCGGCTCTCAGACGCCTCGGGCTAGAAGCTCCTCCGCTCCAGGGTGCAGGTCTCCGGGCTGCGGCGTTCTTCCTCGCCTCCGGTGGTGGAGTTCGTGCTGGCTGGGGTTCCTCGTTGCGGTTGACGGCATGCCACGGCAGTGTTGCCTCTGTATTCTCCTTCTTTTTCCTCGTGTATTTGGCCTTGTACTTGTTCTCTTCGTATGAATACTAGTATGGAAAATGCAAAAAAAAAAAAAAACGGGTAGATTAAATAGTACACAGATTATTCATAATTTTACATTCATCGATAGCACATTTTAAAAAAGAAAAACATTTATCTCAATTAAATGAGTACATGAAAATTATCTCAACTCAAATTAACAATTGATGATAATTTTAACATAGGTTCACAAGCTCATAAGAATGAAATGTTGGAATTTCACCGGCAATGTCCACATGTTAATATAAACCGGTAGGGTATGGGTATATCCACGGGTACAAGGTTATACCCGTGCCCTACCCGCAACTTAACGGGTAGGGTACGGGTACTACCCATGGGTATAAAATTATACCCATACCCTACCCATGCGGGTACGGTATCCACGGGTACCCGTACCCACGGGTCAAATTGCCATCCTTAGTTCCTTCCCGGCCTTGGTTTTCGCGAGGGTTGCGTAGATAGAGAGTTACGGTGACTCTTGGACAAGTTTCTAGGGTTTCTCATGGCGGCAGAAGGTAGCAGTCAAGGAAGGACAGGGAAGGCTGAGGAGGATGTGGAAGCATTGCTGAATCATTTGGATCTGCATGAGGATGACGGAGATGATTTTGTGTGGGAGGAGACATATGATCTTCCGAAGGTGGAGGCGAAGTGGTTGGCAATAGCCAAGGTTCACACCATCAAGGGTTTTAGCCCGTCAGCTCTTTTTGCTGACATGCGATCTGCTTGGAATCCGGCACAGCAGGTCCGCTAGAGATCGATCGAGGTGAATATCTTCACGGTTCAATTCGGATGTCTGGGAGATTGGAACAAGGCGATGAAGGGTGGCCCATGGCTGTTCCAGAATCAAGCTGTGATTTTAAAGGAATATGATGGCTTCACGAACCCTATGTCAATTATGCTGGAAAAAGTTGCAATCTGGGCGAGGGTTTTGAAACTGCCTGACAATTATTTGAATGAAGTGGTGATCAAAGGTATGTGCAGGAAGATGGGCCATATATCCGAGGTACAAATTCAGTTGCCTGCGGGCTATGCTGGAGCTTTCGTACGGATAAGAGTAGACCTGAATGTTAACAAGAAGCTTGAGCGGTTTGTTTCTATTACAAGGGCATGGAAGAAGGACTGGTATCAAGTTAAATATGAAAAGCTGCCAACCTTTTGTAATAACTGTGGCTTGTTAGGTCACTGGTATGAGGAATGTGGGAAAGGTGAGCATGATGCCACGAAGTTTGAATGGGGAGATTTTATCCTTGCTGACGAGTGGAGAGACCGAGGTACAGGCCGCGGCTCTGGGAGAGGCAGTGGTCGAGGATGGAGTGGCATTCCTTCTGGCAGAGGGTTTGACAGAGGTGGTGGCCGTGGGTTTGAGGGGAATTCCTTTAATGATGGTGAGTATGATGAAGGTCCTGGGAGTTGGCGGTGGAATGCTAAGGAGAACCCTGGTCACCTCCTCGGCCAAGGGGGAAAGGAGATCAGGTCCAGGATGCTGAAATGACAGACAAGGTGCCATCAGCAAGGAAACGCCTAGCAATGAACTCCAGTTCAGAGGATTTAATAGACCAGGACAATGATGGGGCGATTGTTCCTGTCGGTGCTGCTCCGGTTACTGCTATGGTGGAGGATATGGAGGGTAAAACGGTGGCAGGACAGTTCGAGTCTCCGCAGAAGAATGCTAACAAAAAGAAGCTTAAGGGAGCAGATGGGGAGGCAGTAGATAATTCAGGTTCCAACAATGCTGTTTTGGGATCGGCAGCACCCGAGTTGGGTGACCGCCGGGAGCAATGAATATCCTGAGCCTGAACTGTCGGGGTTGCAGGCGGCCCGGGACAGTTCATGAGATTAGTAACCTTGTTAGGTTGCGACGCCCTGGTCTGTTCTTTATCTCGGAGACCAAGATGTCAGACAAGAGGGCGCAAGACCTGCGGTGGAGTTTTGGCTTCACAAATGCATTTGGAGTAAAGGCAGTTGGGCTGAGTGGTGGTCTATGTCTCTACTGGAACAATGACTCAAAGGTGACGCTGAAATCCTTCAGTAATTCACATATTGATGTTTTTGTCCAGAATGACAATGTGGGTGATGTTGAATGGAGGTTCATCGGTTTCTATGGTAATCCGGTGAGAGCAAGAAGGAAGCAAAGCTGGGATTTGATGAAATATATGAGAAGAGAATTCAATAACCCGTGGATCTGTGCGGGTGATTTCAATGAGGTTCTATATGCCACTGAACAATTTGGTGGCAACGAGAGGGAGGAATGGAAGATGGAAGGGTTTAGGGATGCAATTGAATACTGCAGATTCGATGATTTGGGCTTTATTGGGTTGCCGTTTACATGGGATAACAGGCAACAAGGAGATCGGAATATTAAGGTACGGTTGGACCAAGCCTTAGGTGATGATAAATTTGCAGAATGTTTTGACAATACTATAGTAAACCATGTTCAGTGTGTACAGTCTGACCATTGCGCTTTGGAGATTTTGGTCAGGAGATCAGATTGGATTGAGGAGGAACCGAATGGGAAACCCTTCAGGTTCGAAAATCCGTGGACTAGACACGAAAGGTATAACCAGGTTGTGGAAGAAGCCTGGATGAATGAGGTGCAGAGTTTGCAAGGAGTCTATGATGCCCTGGGAGGGGTCCATGAGAATCTGCAAGGTTGGAGTAGGATGGAATTCGGCTCTGTGAAAAAACAACTAAAAGCGATGCGTGATCGGTTGGGAATTTTGAGAGCAAGCTCAGTGGGGTCGGGGCCTTCAACTGAGGAGAAAAGGTTAATGGCTAGAATTTCAGAGCTGCTGGCTCGGGAGGAATCGCTAGCCAGGCAGAGATCAAGGGCTTAATGGTTAAAAGAGGGGGACAGGAACACGTCCTTCTTTCATGCCAAGGCGAAGGAGAGGGCTAGGATAAATAAAATTTAGTCCTTAAAAAGGGAGGATGGCTCGTTGGCAACTTCTCGTGATGATCTGGAGGCTGAAGCGATCAGTTTTTATCGTAATCTTTTCACAGCTCAAGATGCAACAGACCCGGAGTTGGTGACACAATGGGTTGCCCCGAAGGTTGATGCTGATATGAATGAGAGGTTGTGTGCACCTATTTCGGATGAGGATGTACAACAAGCTCTGTTTATGATGCATCCGGATAAATCACCGGGTCCGGATGGTTTTACTGCTGGATTCTATATTAGGCACTGGAATTCCTAAATCAGCCAGAATCCAAGAACATCACAAGAACAACCCCTGAAATAATTTGCAGCTAGATAAATACACTCTAGGAAAATTGAAGCAGCGAGGAGGAGCAGGCTAGCCACAAGACGCACGTTATAATCATTTTCCAGAAGACCAAGCTGCTCGACAACAACAGGTTGATTCCTAGAAACCAAATCGTGTGCAGCATCTATTCTTATCATTAGATGAGAGGGACAGAGAGGAGTGGGGTGTAGTATTCTGTTCTTATCAGTTTCCCTAGCCAAGATTTATCTAGAAATACATCTCAGGTTCACTCCAACAGATTTAAAACACTAAGAAATCGACAAACTTGGCGTATGCTGCTGGACAGCTACTTGGTGATGTCCAGAAACCATTAAATCTTCCAAAAACTCAAAGCACAATACATTTATATATTTCCTGACTATCCACAGCTTGAGAACAATCAAGAAATACATCCTAAAATCATTCTAACTACCCTTCAACTAGATCTCAACTAGGAGGATAGAAAGAAGTGTATCTCTCAGTTATGCATAGAAGTGCTATGCATAGCTCATCACAGAGATTTAAAAGTCACTAAATAGCATCTATCCTTATCAAATAAATGCCTCAGCCTTTGCATCACAGGCTAGCGCTAAGAAATCAAGAAAGAATTTGTTCTTATCAGTTAAATAGCCCCATTATGTCTAGGAATACATTTCTTTAAATCATTCCAGCAACACTAGCATCACCAGATCATGCTTGGCATGGATCTGAACACTAAACACTTAATTACAAGGAGTGCACACCCTAGATACCTGATCTGGTACACACTAGTAACAGCCATGAGTTAAAGAAGCACTCACAATATCATCTACACAAGTAAATCATCCAGAGTATCACTCTGAAATTAATTGACAAAAAACAACAAGTGACCAAACTGAAGATTTCTTCAGTTAATCCACTGTCCAAGACCAATCCGAGCCAACCAGCACGATTCCATACATTAGTTCATCACCTAGATGAACTGGAGCAGTACCACAGACCCTAGAACAGCTAGGAATAATCTTAACCATGTCCTATACCGAGAGCGAGATGAGTCCAGTGAGGAGACAGTGAGGGGACAGAGGAGAGATGAATCATACCTGACGCTCGGGCACAAACACCGTGGCGAGGCAGGGCTCACGCTACCACGGCGGAAGCTACCGCGAGGACGACATCCGACGAGCACCACGGCGATGGCGGCACAGGGAGCACCGCAGCAGCAGCGCATCGACCTGCGCTGAGCCACACCAGCAGTAGCATATCGAGGCGGCTCTCGAGGACCAGAGGGAATGCCGAGGAACACCGGAGTTGGCAGAGGAGAGCAAGCAAGAGCAGCAGCGGCGACGCCGTGGTTGCAGTCACGGCACTGCCATCCCGCTGGCGTCGAGGTTGAGGTAGGCGACACGGAGGCCAGGGAGAGCTGTAGGTCGAGCAGAGGCTCGAGTTGAAGCAGCCGGAGGCGCAGCGGCACGGTATCGCGCCGGCGACCTGAGCCATGGCGGCTAGGGTTAGCCGCGAGTGTGCGGGCGAGAGCAAGGAGGCGATGCAGAAAGGAACCGGGGGAGGAGACCATGGCGGAGCAGCGCCGGGTGGAGGCGGCTTCGGAGCAGGCCGGCGACGGCCGGAGCGGCCGGAGAATGGCGTGGCGGCGACGATGGTGAATCGCCAGGAAGAGGAACGAGAGGGAGAGGTGTCGCACGGGTGAGAGAGAGAGAGCATCTGGGTCGGATTCGACACAGTGGCGGTTTGGGCTCGGCCCAACTGGTTGGGTTCGACCCACTCCAACCAAACCGACCGTAGGGGCATTTTGGTAATTCACCAAATAAAATTATCCAAATTTAAATTAATTTTAACTCCCAAACCAATGAAACAAAAATCAGCTAAAAATAATCAACAAACTCTACGAAATATGAGCAATTTTTATGTAAGTTTTATTTGAAGTTTTTAAAAATATTTTGTGGATAAAAATTCAAAGATCCTTAAGTGGACATGACTTGAAATTCTTTTTCAAAAACTATTTTCCTAAAAGAAATTAATATGGGAAAATAAAGTTTTGAAGTTCAATTATATTGAACTATTTAAATTTACACACTTTAAATTTATTCCTCGTGAAAATTGTTGTCAAATCTTTAAATAATTAAAACTCCCCAAACACTCGAAAAGTCTTAAATCCACAACTTGGGAATTTTGGGGTGATGATGCATCTCATGATTATGCATAATAGCATGCTGCTAGAGTTTTCAGTAGTCATTATCAGGATTACTTTGCTATTTTCAGAACTTGGGGTTTTACCGCAAAGCCTAGAACCCCGAACGGTTGAACGGCCATTTCTACCACTGGCAAGTTCATTCTTGCATGTTCGTTGAAATATTTTTATCAAAATATTTATAAAAGTAATATATTTTATCATCTACATAAAAAAAACCTATTTTCGAATTATGTGAATTGCTATATATACTATGTTGGCTGGCAATGGAACCACGTTATGATGTTGTGGTGGAGGTTCCATTGTACGGGAAAGTATATATCTAGGATTAATTACCAATGTCACAGTGATCCTAGCGCCGTATTGAAGCGTTTACCATGAGATCTCGCATGGGACGATAAAGTCAGCTGCTATCTTCTCTCATATCCTCGGCAGGCTATTACCTGGTTGTGTCCGTTGCGGCGGCCAACATCATGGAAGCGCGTGACCTTCCCACTTGACGGGGTGATTGGAATAGAAGCTCGGGAGGGGTGGCGGGATAGCGGTCTTTGTTACCGGCTGCGCCACAAATGGGCGGATATGTGTTGTGTGGAGAGGGGCAGTGATTGGCTTTGGACTCAGACCGGACCCCATACCATGGAAGTATGGACGGGCCTGCAACCCGGAAAGGCAACAAGGCTGAGGATCTCTCATGGGTAAAGTTACGCAGCTCTGCAGAGTCAACAACAAGAAATTGTGACTGTCACATCCGTGTTCACGGAAGGAACTACAGACCGCAGCGGGAAAGGCATCCCAAGTGATGACTATGAACCCGTGGAGACTGTGAGCATAGTTTTCTGAAATAAAAATTGACCTTTTGAAGAAATCTTTTCCAAAACTTGCATTATGTCAATGACAGTTGGTCATGGCAGCAGCTAGTGCATAAACACCTTATTACCTATAATTTGAACTTGCTGAGTAACGCTCGTGTTGCTCACCCTTTCCCCGTTGACCCTCTGCTTAGATTTTTGGAGCCATCAGAGGAGTTGCAAATTATCCATCACGACGTTGATGAAGTAATCAACAAGGAGTCAAGTCTACCGGTGGAGCTTGAAGGAGTCAACGACTACTTAGTGGTGGAGCAACAACGACAACTGTGCCAATGGAGCAATGACGACACAAGTGCAAGGGTGCACACGACGACCACATTGCTAATGGAGAAGACAACATCTAATGGACGAAGGAGTACAACCCTGGATAAAGATATTCCAGATGGAATAGATTAGGGCTGTGACAACAGCAGTAGTGGATCAGGAATTAGGGTTAGAACTGATATTCAGCTTAGTACTACGATTTGGATCTTTCTGTATTTCATTTGCACGAGACTTGCTTCAATATAAAAGGAGGGTCTCGAGATTTTGTATTGAATAGTGTTGTAATTCCTATAGTGTTACCTTGGACCGGCTTTGTTTCTGTTGTACTACTCTGAGGGATGTAATATTTACGGAGAGATCCTTCCGTGCGTGTTACATCAACGACTTGTACACTACAACATGCAGTGGTGTGCTGGGTCACCGCAAGTTCAAGGGGTTCTCAAATAAAACAAATAAGTAAAAAATGTAGGCTTACAATTCTTCACCAGCTATCAAGAGGGTGGAGAAACCGAAGACCTAAACTAATGAAAAGATCGAAGATGTCCCATCACAGACCAGTGAACAGCTACCGCCAAGATCAAAAGGATCCAATAGATTTGGCAACACCTACCATCACCAGCCTTTCGCTGACCCTAAAAACGTTGATGAGGTAGGGATAGACCAAAACCAAAACTAAACTCTACCTTTCAAATAGAAAAAAAAAGCTCATGGACTAGTCGTCGCCGCCAAGTGCCTCGCGCTGCTCGCCTCCTCACCGACGGCGACCCGCACTTCCGCCACGAGTTCGCCCAGCCCTCAACTGGGCGCCGCGGCCAGCCGGTGCTCGCCTACGCGCTCTACCTCGACTGCGGCCACCGTTTCGTGTTTCTGGCCGTGCCTGTGTGTGCCCCTGACGTGTCTCTGGGCTCTGGCAGTCCCCGCATGTGCGAGCTAGCTGCTGGTCACAGGCTCGTGTCACAGCATGTGGCTCCCGACGTTCGTCGCGCCGGAGCGGCCGCGTGTGCTGCTGGTCACAGGCTCGTCGCCGCACGGGTGCAGCGACTAGGAAAGCGACCACATCCTCCTCCGCGCGTTCAAGAACAATGCGGGCTACTGCCGCGTCCACGCGCATCTCCGGCCGTTCTCGGTCTCGGCCGTCGTCGTCGTCCTACTTCTCCCATGCCGACGTCACCAAGCTTGCCGAGAAGGTCGGCGCTCCACTACCTCGAGGGAGCACTCTACTATGGCGGCGTGTGTGTACGCCGTTCTTGGACCTCTCGCGCCTCCGGCCGCTCATCCGCCTCTGCCTTGCCGAGACACCGGAGCGCGCCACGACGACGACTGAGGAGGTCATGCTCTTGCCGCTGTCGTCCTCCTCGGCGACGACGGCCCGCCGCCGCCACCGTGACTGTGCTGCCGCATGGCCATCTTCATGGCGGTGGAGGTGATTTGCTTGCCAGAAGCAGAGCAGGGAGGTGGACGGGGGCGGTTGGCCTCCGTCACCGCCGGCGGCGCGAGGTGAGGAAGCGATTAACGAAAGTGTTCGGTCATAGCTGCCGCATGTCCACGTCACCAAAACCGCCTTGGATACAGCTAAACCACCGTCAGAGGGGCAAATTGCCCGGTTTTGCAAACATAGGGGGGGGGGGTTAAATGCCCCAGTTTAAACATAGGGGGTTCTCCGTCCGAAACGCAATAGTTAGGGGGGTTATGTGGACTTCTTTCCAGTCCGCAAGAAGCAGGACCAACCTCTTCTGTTCTTGAACCAGTACCCAAGCTACTCCGCCACCAGCGCCGCCGTTGCTCCAACAAGATGTGTAGGAGCGTCACTGCCGCCGTGGAGGGAGGGAGGGAATGGGATTTTACTGGAGGACCAAACCAGTCTGCCTCCTCTTCCATTCCATCGCCCCCGAGCTCGATCCAGAGAAGATCGACTCCAAAAGCTTGTCTACCGCAGCCATCACCGCCAAGGATTCGTCGGCTCTGATACCACTTGATAGGATCTAACCTATCAGCTACTAAAATCACAGTCGAAATTCAGACAATCATCAAGAAGTGGTGCTCGAGTTTAGGAGTTTTATAACAGAGGAGGGATTCGATTACGGAGGAAAGCTTATGCCGGCCAGAACATGGCAGCGGCTAGGGTTCTAACCCAATTAACAAGAGATAAGATATCCTCCCATAGCCAAGTTCCAAGCTATATATGCTTACAGGAGACAGACACAAAGGAAAACGAGCTGAATTAGATGGACTCGCAGGAGCCGTCGGATGGAAGATCGACGGTCTTGAGCGGCTCGGGATAACTGAAGATGTTGCTTCAGAGAACATAGCGTCTTCAGAGTTAGGGTCCTGACACATGAGTATTAGACTGAACTGCAGATATTTTGGGCCTCCGGGGCTAAGTGACATCGCAGGAATGCAAACTGAACTTGATACTTTTCGGCTTTCGCTGACTTAGGCGGAGTTACAGTACAAGGTTTATATAAGCAAAGACAACTGACACTTACATGTACACGATGACATAATTGGTGCACACGAACCAGGACTTAGTCTAAGCACTACACAATAGAGAACATGGATTACACAAATGTGTATCCTTAGCAGCCACCGCCCCATAAGCTATGCTTGCAAAAAACATCAGCCAAAAAACGAGCATCTTTCGGCACCGTTAGTTTTTGAAATGCTTGCTCTTTTGCAAGTTGCGACACGAGCTTTCTCATTACAGAATGTCGGGTGAAGTAGCCTAACATTCTCATTTTTTTTCAGCTTTATTGTTACAGAATATTGAGTGAATTCAGTCTATAGACCAAGCGTGCACTAGCTAAATTCGCTTCCTATACCTATAGGTTATGAGGGCATCAAGGAGTCAGGGGTCATGCTTATTTTTGTATTTAGATGACATACGACAGATCACAAGATTCAACTCGAACAATCCTTCCTTCTGAATCCCTGATTGATCTGTGAAGAACATGTGTACTTGCTGGTTCAGGGAAATTTGCTACGAACAAGCAACTTGAGATATGATTTGTTCTTGTGAGATTATGGCAATGGCACTTCTTTTAAATGAACATCAAATCACTTTGTTGTCAGTGTTCTGTACAAGGATGCTAATCTCTATAATTTCTTTTGAGAATATTTTGTACTTTCATCCCTGGTCTAATGTTCAGGTGTGGTAATATCGTGTGTCAGCTTGGAAGGCTAGCTAATGTGTTTTTTACAAGTAAAAGACACCGATATGATGATGCTTTCATGTAGTGTTCAACTTTGATGTTTTTGTTAAATATAGTTGATTGGAAATTATGTTTTATCCCTGCCCTATATAATGATATGATGCTTGATGTACACGATGTAAACTTACATGTTTGATACTCATGTTGAATCACTAGAATATTTATGGCAATTCCTATATATCGCCCGCAGGCCGCGCCAGACGGCCGCGCCGCGCTGTTGGGCCGGCTCATTTCGTTGGCGTTTTTTTCTTTCTTTTTTTCTTTTCTGTTTTCGTTTTTCTTTTTGTCATTTACTGTTTTCTTTTTTTATTTTTATTTTCTTTTTTCATTTTCTTTTTTTTCAATTTTAAAATGTACAGATTTAAAAATATTTCATATTTTGAAAATTGTTTACTTTTGAATTTTATGCACATTTCAAAACATGTTCAAAACCTAAAAAAGTTCACAACTAAAAATTGTTCATATTTGAAAATTGTTCATATTTAAAAATTGTCCTAATCTGAAAAATGTTCACAGCTGAAAAATGTTCATATTTTAAAAATGGTTCAAATATGAAAAATATTCACAGCTGAAAATTGTTCATATTTTGAAAAAAAACAAATTTTGAAAAATGTTCAAATTTATAAAGTTTTGATTTTGTATTTTTTGGAAAAAATCAAATTAAAAAATTGTTCAATGAAAATTGGTCACATTTAAAAAACTTTCGTATTTTAAAAAATGTTCAAATTCAAAAAATGTTTAAATTTGATCAAATTTAGAAAGTCCAGATTTTGAAAAAGTGTTCGAATTGAAAAATGTTTAGATTTGAAACACGATCAGATTAAAAAATGTTCAGATTTTTAAAAACAGAATTAAAAAATGCAAAAAGAACAAATGAAAGCATGGCTTTAATTTTAGTAGTTATAAGTGCATTTAATGAACGGATTAAATGCTTAAGATTCAGATTAGAACAATTCGATAGAGTATAAATCTGTAAGATGCAAAATTGATCAAGCAAAAAATGTTTTTGTCAGGAGATTCTTCATACTTTGTAAGTGCACAAGATTTGCAAGCTGCATTAGTCCTAAATAAGGTGCCTAGTCAAAGGCTAAAAAGTGGAGTGGTACTTGGTGTTAAAAAAACAACGATTTCTTTTATAGAACCAAACATTTGCATAGGCTGACAAAACTATACTTATTTTCAAGTAAACATCTTTAATGTACCTCTCATCTTTGAGGAGAACTCCTACTAAAGAGAACTACCATTAAAACGGGTCAATAGTACATCCAGTATTACTTTTACAATCCATGGAGAAGAAAAAATAGGACAACAAAGACACTGACATCCTAATAGGCCATCCAAAGTATGTCATTTTTGACATTTGTCTTGAACCTAAATGTCCTTGATATCCGATGCAAGACAATGTATCCAGTTTACTCTCCATGGAGAAGAAAACAGGACAACAAAGATACACATTGCATCCTAATACTCCATCCAAATTATGAAGATTTTGGCATTTTTCTTGTACCTAAACATTCTTAAAATCCAATTCAAGATGATACATTCAGTGTGGAATAAATCCTATATATTTGTCAGGTTCCGTGCACGCATGGCCTGCAGTATACTCTGCTCATCTTGAATGAACACTAAAATCTCTAGTTATATTGTTCACAGAAAAAAAACTTTGATTCATGTAGCTCAGCAATCTGTCATATACCAACATTTTCTTTTAAAAGTATCAATCCATCCTCACGGGAGGAGGAGAAGGGACGGTGGCGGCTATGGTTTGATGCGCCACTTCCTTCGTGCTGCCAGCGCCGGGTGGGAGGGGCGAGAGGAGGAGGAAGGTGGACGGCGGCGGCGGCTAGGGTTTGGGGAGGAAAGACACGCGCGGGGATTGGAGGAGGAAAGAACGCGCGGGGATTGGGACCGGGAGTACTGGGCAGCACAGGTGCTTCGTGCGCCAATATTCGTGCGGACGCTCGGTGACCGGCGCGAGAGTCTGGCTCCCTTCGTGCGCCAATTTTCGCGCGGCACGGGAACGCGACCGGCTGACCGGGTGCGCGCGGTGCGCCAAAGTTCGTGCTGCTACAGTACCGGGGAGATGGGGAGACGTGGCTCGATCGTGGCCGTGTGTGGAGCCGGATTAGACGGTCAGCGGAAAAAAGGGCGACGTGGACGCGCTGATAGGCTGCGGTCGTGTCCATCTTTTATATATAGTAGTGATGGTGAAGTATCAGAACTGCAAGTTAAACTTGGGCTAGCTAAATCTGGCTGGCTATGAAGTAGCCATAAGCCATCACCGCTCAAGCAAATGGGCATGGATTCATGCTACTAAAACTGAAGAACGCTAGGACTCTGTTATGAAATGCAGTGTTTAGTTTGTTTTCAGTCGTTCAAAGGAAAATTTAGTTTTCAGTCATTGGAGACCAAACGTGCTCAACCAGACTCTATGTCAACTGCAATAGGCAAACACTTCAGAAAAACCGCAATAGGCAATAGTCAAGAGTGTCACCAAACCAAAACTAAGAACTGAACTCAGTCAGTCGTTGACACTGCATTGACTCCACTTTATATTGTCGCCGTTTTCGGATCGGTGCATACGACTTAGCAATAAATTGATGGTTAAGAAATCAATTGGGGTTTGTGAAATTGATCTTAAAGTTGGGGATTTGTGAAATTTAAACCATACAAAAAATTCTTCCTCTCTTTGTAGTAGCCAAGATTTGATCCGCCAAAAATATCCCCATGTTAAACATGAATCCATCCATAGCGTACAACAAAGACGTGTTTGGTTACCTGCATCAATTTTGACTCCTTGCATCCGTGGCCTTACGGAGTCTGCATGAGCTGAGTCATGTTCTACACCCCCATTTTGTTGTCTGCATTAATTTTTTTCTTGAATCTGGAGAAACATAAACACCGGCGTTTGGTTGCAAGGTGTGCCATGTGCACTGCCACTTACTCTCACCTCTAATTTACACGGTAGATTTACCTCACACCTCTACGTTTGGAACAAATTCATGCATGTGACATCCCCATAAGGAGCGGCGAGCGGGACAACGATGGCGCGGCAGAAGAGGTCACGACATGAGATTTGCCGACGCCGACGAAGTTTGCACTGGGAGCGAACACACAAGCCTATCATAGACATATTCACAACTTCAACAATCATCATACGTACAGCATAATATCTTTATACTACTCCGTGAACAGGGTTAAACAACAAATGCTACGACGAAGTTCACGATAGCGAGCTGCGGCGATTGAGAGGAGACAACAAAGAGATTGAAAAACACACCTACCATGAGCAAATTCTAAAGACATACATACATAAAAGTGTTGGAAAATAGCAAGATAAATCAATTTTCAAATTGTCGAGAAGTTACATTGACGAAATTCGAGACCGATCATATGAATGGAACATACTCATCGACGCACATATATTTCATGTACATTTTTTTTCTAGTCTAAACATCAACGTTGCAAGTTAGGCACAAACCGGTCATAGCAAGAGAAAAAGAAAGGAAAACCAACTGTATATTCTTTTCATGGCCACAATAGGTGACACATAAAAAATAGCCCATCCCATTTAAGCTGAGCAAGGAGAGCATCCTATTTAATTCTAGATGTTAGAGATGGTAGGGATACGGAAACATTCTGTCCTTGTATCCTCACTACTGATCAAGATTGCCCAGAACAATGGCCTATCATTTTGATTTGATAGGTCAGTGCAGAGGTCAAAGGCGAAATTGCAAGAAGAGTAAGTAATAATATGATCAATCTATTTCCGAAAAAAATATTGACACAATTCATCTGAAATTACACACTGACACATTGTTCTAATTACGACGCCTAGTACTGTTTTCCCCATCAAGGTGCTACATAACTTCATTATTCAGCAACAAGAGTATGAATGCAAGGAGACAGACGGGGATATCTGAACCAGGCCATCCACTGAATAAACTTCCAAGCGTAGCACCATGACATGACAATAACGTCGTATATCTCGAGTCTTGAAGGATAACCTAAGGAATTGAACTGTACAGTAGGAAATGCGTGTTCTACATCACCCAGTACCTTTTATCTGTAAGAAGACTAAATGTTATTCAGATTGAAAAGTATATAATTAAGTTAAATTGCTGTGATAAACAGTAAACTATTGACACAATACAATTATACAATAGTGAATCAGTTTGCAGAACTTACAGAAAGCATACTGAGGATCCTGTGGAGACTTTCCGAGCAGTCTTTGTTCATAAAGAAAGCTGCGAATACCCAGCCAAAAAGTTAAAAGCTTGAAGATGCCGTTCTTGTGAACAACTAACAAAATAGGTTACCAAATTGCACATGGAATTTTAGTGGCAAGCAGAAAAATAGTGCCACAGTTACAGAAACTAATGCTTGGAAGTCATCGGAAATTTGAAGCACAAAAGATAGATTCTGATCAAGGTTCAAAAAAGCGGTTCTGAGCGTACGATTAAGCGCAAAAGCGAGCGCATCGGCAGCATAACGCTTCGCTTTGGGCCTGAGCGGCCCATTAAGCGTTGAGCGGTGAAAAGAGGGATCGGGAGGGAAACGATCTATCCAGAGGCTGAAAGAGGGCGAGGGACAGAGAGGCGGCCATGGCGGGAAAAATTAGCCACCTGGCTCAACCTTGTCCTCTCCGGCGACCACCCAACCCAACTGCAGCAGCTCCAGCCTCTGCCACGATCCCCTCCTCCCTCGACCCCTTTCCCCTCCTCCCGGCAGCCCCCTTTCCTCTCCAGCTTCAGCTCGTGCTTGAACTCCAGATCCGCTAGCTGCAGGGCAGGTCACCTTGCAGGACTATGTCCAATCCGGCCACCACTTGCTGCTACGTGCATCAGGCCATGCTACCTCTTCCCTCCCTCTCTCCTTCTCTCTGCTCTTCCTCCCCCTGCCCGTCTCTGTTGTGCCCTGTTTCTTCTCTCTTCTGTTTTCTGAACTTCTCATGCTACGTATAGTGTTGCAACTTGCTGCTAGTGTTCAGTTTTAAGTGTAGACTGCTGCTAATGCTATTTCTATATGGGCAACCACTAGGTATGCAACTAATTTAGTGCTTCAATTTGTAGGGAACATGGAATACATGTTTATTAGGCTTATATGTGCGTGGAAGTGCTTCGTATTTTTCTGTCCGTATAGATCCGTACAAAACGCTTAAGCACCGCTTAAGCTGTAGTTCCTCTGATCGGAGCCTTACCGCTCGTTTACCGCTTACCGCTCTTTTGAACCTTGATTCTGATACTGCCCAAACCGCTACAACACGCTAATAGTCAAATGCATGAAGTATCACACATGTTGGTTGGCGACATGGAATGGAAGGATAATTTACTTTTAAGTGGCGGTACAGAACATCAAGCCACTTTATTAGAGAAACAGGAGTTCATCTGCACATATTGGGTTAAAGAAGTGTTCACTTTGTCTCTTACAATCCTCCTACCAGTGAAAGTTTTCCCCCAATTTACTCGCTCCCCTAACAGCATGGATAACCCAAACAAATCTACTAAAATAGTTTAAGTCACATCAGATTCGGAAAGGACTCAAACTGCAATTACTGAGATGCCCTTTCCAAATCTCTCATAGGGTGTAGACATCCCCATCCAAAGTTTCTAGCATAAATCCTAGTACAATGAACTGCTTCTTATCTCACCCAATTTGTCAATGTCGATGGTAAGAAATTAAAATTGCAAGTGGCAAGCAATGCGTAACAACTGATTCGTACTATTTTGGCAAGATTAGGCAAGCCCTACCACATTGCAGATCCTTTTCATCGTACAATGAACTGTTTCCTATCTCCCCCAATTTGTCAATGTAGATGATAAGAAACTAAAATTGCAAGTGGCAAGCAAAACGTAATAACTGATTCGTACTGTTTCGGCAAGATTAGGCAGGCACTACCACATTGCATATCAATTTTCCCAAATTACAATGCCAGATGGAGCAAGCTCACCATTTCTTTCGTAGGCATCTGCTCTTCCTCCCCAAGGATAAACCACTCGTCCTCCAGATCCACCGATCTTCTTCCTCGGGCTGATTTGCAATGATAACGAAGTCCTCCTCCAGTTCCTCCTCCTCATCAAATTCCCCATCATCCTCCTCCGATCCCTCATCCTCCTCGGATGCCCCCTCTGGCACATCGCCCTCCTCCTCGAGCAGCTTCGTGACATCCGGGTCGACAGCCTCCTCGATGGTCGTCACCACTGCCGCGGCGGCGACATTGTGAGTACCAACCTCAACAGAACGCGCATCGTAAGCCTGCACAGTATAGTAGTGTGGGAATTATTAAAAAAAAACTCAAACGGATGGGATTACGCGGCGGGCGGGTTGTCGTGAAGAAGAGGACATACTTTGACGCTCAATGGGAGGCCACGGCGCGGGGTGCGGCGGCTGGGGATGAACGCGGCGGAGGAGCCGCCGCCTCCGGTGGAGGAGAAGGAGGGGCGGAACTCGCGGATGTGGGTGAGGTAGTTGTAGCCGTCGTCGGGGAGGCCGAGCTCCAGGATCTCGCGGAGGACGTGCTCGGGGAGGGCGTCGTTGGTGCCGGTGCCGGTGGAGAAGTACTGCGAGCGCTCGTATTCGTAGTCGGAGGACGATTGGGGGAAGGCGCCTTCGTCCTCGCCCTCGGCGAAGCCGGGGAGGTAGTAGGGGTTGCCGTCGACGCGGACGAGGACGCGGTCGGAGGCGTCGGCGGCGCCGGGGCGCGGGCAGAGGCGGAAGGTGGCGGAGTTGCGGGCCTTGCGGCTGCGGCTCTTCCCCATGGCGGCGAGGCGACGGTGGTGGAGGAGCCTGTGGCGGGTGCGCGATTTCCGATCTATCTATGCGGGGTTTATTCGCATGGATCTGTGTGGGAGGTTGTTGTTTATAACGAGAAAATCTTTTTTTTAGGGTTAGATAGAAAAACCTAATGCGTGGTCTACGAGAAGCACAAGCGATGGGCCTAGACTCCCGGGATCTGTTGGGCTTTTCCGGGCCGTTCGAGCCCTACAAGAGGTGGGCCTTGCAAATTGGCCTTATTTCGACTTGGAAAGTCCTTGGTATCCATCTCCGACTCGGTCTCGGAGGCAACGGGTTAGATACTAGGCAGCCTGCTGTTGACAAAGCACACCATCGATCGACCCACAAGCTAGCTTGCATTGCATCCGAACATGACGACGATGATTGGGCAAGTGTTCAGGATAGTCTTTTACCTATTCGAGGGCGTCACGTTCGTCCTCACGGGTGTGGGAGCCCTGGGATATTTCCCGCACTTGGCGGAGGGGAGGAGGGCGCCGGAGAAGCTGGTGTGCGCCATCTGCCTGGAGGTGTTCGAGCACGGGGAGGAGTGCAGCGAGCTGCCGGAGTGCCACCACCTGTTCCACCGGGACTGCATCGCCGTGTGGATGAAGAGCAAACCCTCCGCCCGCTCTGCCGGCGTCATATTGTTCCAGGATCAGAACGAGTATCAGTTGCCGATGACATGGTTTAAAAATCAGACTTACAAAAAGGTTCTAGTTGCATCTGGATGTTGTATGCACCGTTGCTCTCCCACCTCTCTTAGTTTGTCTTCTCCGAGTTCTCCCAGTCCCATGGACGATTCAGTTTCAGGTTGCGTTGCTGAAATGCGATGTACTGAAGTTAATTTGTAATCTGTTATGGTCATCATCGAG
The DNA here is from genome assembly GCA_947311845.1 of Poa pratensis. Taxonomy (NCBI): domain Eukaryota; kingdom Viridiplantae; phylum Streptophyta; class Magnoliopsida; order Poales; family Poaceae; genus Poa; species Poa pratensis. The sequence continues at coordinate 22,538,024 of CAMZMU010000098.1, forward strand.
AAAAACCGAGCTACTGGATATCGAAAAACAAGAGCGTGTGGAGATCCCCCGACCCGCTCCTGTCCGCCCCCTGCGCACCCTAGCTCCCCTTTCTAGGTCTTCCCCCACCCCTCACCTCCTCCTCGCCGCCGCCCGAGGGCGTCGCCGGGACAGGCCTGGTTGGCGCCGGCGGCGGCGGGGCTTCTTTTCCCCCTTGCTTGGTGGCGGCAGCGCGGGTGTTGCGGCCGGCAGGGGCGTGGCGCTGCTCAGAGGGCGTGACGGCGCGGCCGTTCTGCGGCGGTGTGGCGGCTCCGTGTTCGGCGTACCCGTGACGGCCGGCTACGGCGGGTGACGCAGCTCTGTTGTTCCTCCGGTTTTGGGAGATGGGAGCGTTTTGGCGGCAGGTCGTCCGCCACGGCCATGGAGGTCATGGGCGGCGGCGACGCTGCGGTCTGCTGCTCTGCGTAGAGGGCTCCGGATGGAGGCGTCTGGGTCGTGCGCCTCTGGCCGCCTCGAGCTTGGGACGGGGCAGGGGCCCCGTGCCCGCTTCGAGCCCGGCGATTTTCGTCCCAGATCTGGTGCTGCCGGCGGCCACGGGGGCTGTTGGTCGCCGATCCGGTGAGGAGACCTCTCTCTTCGTCTTGCTTCAGTCCGGTGGTGCTTAGGGCTTGGACGCCGGGGCGGCGGTCCTGGAAGGTGGGAGTTTGCTTGGTTGGCGGGCGAGCCAACGACTCTGGTGCTGGTCGATCCTCATGGCCGTGTGGGCGGCGTGAGGTTGGCGAGCGGTGCTCCGTGACGGTGGCTCGTGGGTCTCGCGACGCTCGGTGCCCCGGCTAGTTGGTGGAGAGGTTTGACCGAGGGGAAACCCTTGCCTGAGTCCTTCTCGGGCCGCGGCGGCGACGTCCATGGACACCGTACCCTTCTTGAAGGCGTCGCAGTGGTTTCTCTCAGCCTTCTACACTCCGGATGAAAATCTAAGATCCTCGGATCGGGCGGTGGCGGCACTCCGGTGTCGTGCTCTTCTTGAAGGCGCCGCCTTGGAGTTCATGGCGTGTTGCTCTCCGGAGGTGGCATGGTGTCCTTCGTCATGCTCTCTCCGGCAAAGCTTGTTCCTTTCTCTGCACCTCGGCGTTTCTTTGTGCGGGGCTCCGGTTTGCCTGTTTTCGGACAGTGGCGACGATCCAGATGGTGCGGACCTTGGTGGTGTAGTTCCTCTCGGCGGTGTGCCGCGTGTGTTGGTGTGCCCGTGTCCCCCAGCTCCGACCCGACACCTCTGCCCGTCTTGCGTGTGCTCTCCTTCTTCGGCTTTGCCCCTTTGGTGCGGTTTGCCTGTTTTCGGACAGTGGCGGTGATGATCCAGGTGGTGCGGACCTTGGTGGTGTAGTTCCTCTCGGCGGTGTGCAGCGTGTGTTGGTGTGCCCGTGTCCCCCAGCTCCGGCCCGACACCTCTGTCCGTCTTGCGTGTGCTCTCCTTCGGCTTTGCCCCTTTGGTGTTCGCCTGTAGTCTTCTCGGTAGCCTTGTGTCTTGTGTGGGTGTGCAGTGTTGAGTTGTAAGCTGGGTTCAGCACTTTGTACCTCTGTCGCCGTTTTTGGCGTTATTAATTTAACGTCGGGTCTTTTAGGCCTTTGGTCTAAAAAAAAAACAAGAGCGTGTTCTACGTCTTATCCAGCTAACGAAGTGTCATAACGTACTAGACGGATTAGCGCGCTTCGCGGCGCCGTCTGCCTCTCGTCCTTGCATGTCGTAGGTAACTAAAAATGGCCACCACTAAACAGCAAGCTCTACAGCTCTGTCCACACCCTCCCTCTACAGTTCGAGGTGCTGGTGTTACATTGTGTTTACTGTTTTTTTTCTCTAACATACACAGAACGTCACGCTACGTGCAAACCAAACCATAATTCATGGCTTTCCCCTGATTTTTTTCATGGCTTCCATCTGAATGAGTTTGCTTATTATCACGGTGTTTCGGCGGAGTCAAATCACTACACATGTACATATACATCACGTATACATTCATCATCCTATATCATGATCGACTACACACACGCACGTACGGGTTATTTTCTCGATTCAGCTTTTCGCCTCTCCCTTTTTATCTGTTTTATAACAGCAAGGTGGACGAGACATAGTACTATGTTGGTGGCACCGCCGACAGTTTACGCAAGCACTGTGGTCTCCGGAACGGCGGCGGACCGGATGTCGACGGCAGCCTCGACGCGATCGCCGACCGCCTCCCACAGCTCCGGCAGCGCCTCCCTGATGTTGTGGATGCTCTCCAGCGCCACGTCTGCCCCTGAAACCAGCACCGAGCTCCCCACCTGCATCATCGTTTCAGAGTGTGTGCATTCTATTTTTAGTCTTTGACTAGTAGTCCAATGATGTTAGGATTAAGACATTAAGAGCTTACGATGACGGTGTGGAAGCCTGCAGCTTTTCCTGTGGCGATGTTGCGTGGGCTGTCGTCGAAGAACACCTGCCAAACAAGGGAGTCGCCTTGTCAGCTACCCGCTTACTACTTTTTTTTTTGCGAATTACCCGTTTACTACTGCTACATGATGACCACCACAGAAGTTTGGCTTGGTTCAGATGCTTACTGTCTTTTTGGGGTCGAGCTTGGCGATCTCCACGACGGCTTCCATGGATTCCAGGGACGGCTTGCACAGGATCCTCTTGTCAGAAGTTGAGCTGTCAGGTGACGGCTGGTTCAGGGTCTCGAAGCATATGATCCCCTCGAAGCAGCCCTCCAGCCCCATCTTCTCCAGGACCGTTGCCGCGTGAGCTTTGTCGGAGTTGGTGAATATCTTCAGTGGAGCAACGCAAATTATAACCGTTGCAGCATTTTTTCAGTGTTAAAAGCAACAGCAAAAGTGTATCAGAGCTTCAGGTGCATGGAAGGATCGAGCTTACTAATTTTCTCTGTGGCAGTGAGAGCAGTAGTTGCCTCAGAACAGGGTCAGGCCTCAGCTTATCATACGGCAACGCACCATGCACACAAGAGTGGAATTCGTCGCAGTCGAAATCGTAACCCAAAAGCTATTACAGAAACATAGTGGATGCAAAATAAGAACCACAAACGACCAGTCAAAGACTATGAAATTAACGGGTCCTGGCCCTGGGACATACCTTCAGACCGGCCATTGTAGTACCATATTCCCTGTACAAATCTAGGCACATCTTCTGAACGAGGCTCTCGTCGATCTGAAGCTTGTTTAGCATGTAGTCTGCAATTTGGTGATGCCAACTACATGAACAAACAAATTTTGCAGCGTCAAAACCGGAGACACCGGTGCAGATGTTACTTAATTACCTATTATGTTCTTCCGGCAGGCTAGGTTGATTCCTAAGCTCAGTGGGTAGAGGGTGTCATCCATATCTGAACATGTGAGAATAATCAAAGAAAAGCTGAGATAAAAAAGATAGTGCTGGCGGAACTCCCTGTTCGTCGAAATATAGTAGTACAATGAACAACCGTCAGGTAGGCCTACCGAATAGCAAGCAATCAAATTTGGCTCCATTCATGTAGGATTTCATCTTCACAGGCTAGCTAGTGTCTGCAACCATGGAAAAGAACATCGTAAGCGAAACAATGTTAGAACCTACTAAAGCTTTCTTTGAGCATGTTTTTCCTTTCGTCGGGATTGTTCTCAGTAAGCGTACATATTCTTTTAGCACGTTGCCTTAGAACTGAGATGATAGATATGATAGATGCTACCGTTCAACTACCTCAGACAGCATAATCACAAGAACAGAGTATATCGCGCAGAGATTAGTAACTTGGAGCGTGGCGGTAGAGGATCATGTATAAAACCTCCGCGAAATTAAACGAAAAAACAGAAGCAAACTCAGCGTAGGAATGAACAGAACAACTTGAATTGGTTAAACTGGGACCTGCTGAATGCTGATAATCTTCTCTTGCTATATACTCCTACCTTGTTTTAGCAATCAAACATATATTTTTCATTTCTTTTGAGCACTCGAGAGACCATAGAGGCTCATGCTACAAACCTCACTGAAACTCCAACGAAACAACAGAATCAAACTTGACGGACTAGCATCAGCAGACCAGTGACCAAACAATTTTGAGAAAAGAAATCGAGGACGGAAACATCAATCAACACAGCAAAAGTATCCAAACAATTCAAAGCTGGACATGTACCTAAGTACGTAGATGATAAACGAAAGGACAACGCCGTGCAGTACAGGTCGATGCCATTTCGCCAAGCTAGGCTCCTCTATTTATACAGAGAGAATCACACACGACGAGGAGGCCGCAGGTGCGGCCTGATCCACTCGCTGGAGGATGACACGACACAGTCAGTTGGGGTGTCTGATTCCGATGACGGCACCTGAAAACCATTGCCTCACCTGCCCTGATGGCTGCTCTGCTCGTCATTTCCCATCGGAGAACACCTCCAACTCCAAGTGCTCTCCCACGCGAGTGATTTCCTAGCTGGACAGCGATTGCTCTGATAATTCTTAGTGGAGTCAGCGTCGGACGACGTCCGGGATCGGCAGCTACGCCACGAGATCGCAAGGGGTTCCTTTTAAAAGCTTATATACTTTTGTTTAGCTGCTTGGGTGACACCGACCAAGCTAGCAGACGAGCTCGATGATGATGCGGCATGTTGAAAGATATACAGTATAAGATACTCTCACTCGTGGCCGCGTGATGCGTATGGTTATTATTGTTAGAGACTCTCGCTCGTCGAGAAGGCAAGGAACGTGTGTTGTTCGTTTCGGCAGGTTATCTTTTTCTGTTGTCTGACGGAGAGGGCATGCGTGATGAATCACAAAGCATGAGAATGACAGAGTAATAATATACTAAAAGATCGATCGATCGACAGTGCATAATCTCCATTTTAGGAAGACAGGAAATAATATACTCCTATCATTGGATGCTGCGTTCGCCTTCCTTCTGTAGACGAGGGCCAGTGGTAGTGCAGGCGAGCTACCTGGCCACCCGCAGGGACGATGGCTTTAGTTAGGTCTGCATGATCCTGAATCCCTAACTAATCAGCACAAATGCATGAATAGAAGGACTTCTTGTTTCTTCTTTACAAAACAGCTAGTACAATATGCCTCTGCTGAGTGGATAGCTGATCGAGGAGGAGGAGAAAGAAATCGCCTTGGAAACAAAAAGGGAGGATTTGTGTGCCATCCATCATAATCATAGATGTCGGTTCAAAACTACCAAGCTACTACTCTGAGGTGACAAGAATGTAGAGCGTAAAAATATTCCGGGGCAATAGGTGCTGAAAAATAGTCGCCGTGATTTTCTGTATTAAAGGACATATGAACCTTATGTTAAGTACGGCGAAGTATCAAAATTAGACAAAACATGTGGCTGTAGTTTAGTGGTGAGAATTCCACGTTGTGGCCGTGGAGACCTGGGCTCGAATCCCAGCAGCCACACTACATTTTTTTGATTTGTTTTCCAATGATTTTGTTGCCGGTTTATGGGCCGCACCTTTTTTTAGAACATTTATGGGGCCGCACCTGACCTGCCCTTGCTAATCAAGTTCAAAAATAACATCAGCCCACAGAAGGCCTTATAATTGGCTTTTCGGCCAGAAAAATAACGGCCCATATCCGATCAGTCTCCGTGATTTCCGTACGTCCGATTTCTAAACAGATCGGATTGAATTTTGTCTCTGCCATATCCTTTACCATATTTTTTCATCGGTTTCGTAGTGGATCGGATAATGACCGGATTCGGAGGCGGATATATGTAGTCGAGGATTTGGGAACAGAACGGATTCGGAGCAAAAACAAAATTAATCGGATATAAACGCGAATAAGTATTGTCAAACCATACAACCAAAAATATTTGTTCAATAATCTAGTAACTAACAAAGTTGTACTACATAGTATTTACAATGACTATTTTTGAGTTGTTATTCAAGGGACGGACTCGACAACTCACTAACCGCATATTATGTTCTATTAGTTTAGCCATTTCGGTAAAAAATCAAATTATTCGGATTAAAATCGGATTATCCTATTTAGTTTTCAAATAATCCATATTATGTATTATTTAACATACCATATCCTATACCATACCCCGGATGTTAAGTTCGGAATCGGATATCTTCACCCGTTGGATTCCTTAAAACCGGATATGGATTGTTCAAAACGGTTTCAGAATCGAATACGGTGCGGACATTATCCTATCCGTTTACACCCCTACTTCTCCTACAACCTATACATATCACCAGGAAAATTATCTCTAAAAAATAGGGAAAAATATCATACCCTACATATCTTCCCCTGTTTTCCACGGCTAGTTATGCCGGGGGAGACTTGTATAAGATCTGCTCTTTAGGAGTAATCATGGGATCATGTCACAAAAATCATATTTAAAAATTGCTAAAAAATCTGAAAAAATTACACAACATACCTGCGGGCTGTTTGTACAACACCAAAAAAATTCAGCTCAAAATTCGATCTACGGTTAGAGAAACAAAAAAGGCTAAATTATACTGTGAATAGTGTCAGCTTTGAGTGAATAAGGTTTCTTACTATTCATACCGAATTTTCTCTTGTTTGCTTCTCTAAGTATAGGTCGAATTTGAAGCAAATTTTTTTTGATGTTGCATATATAACATAGATGTGTGTTGTCAATTTTTTTGACAATATTTGAACATGTTTTGTCCATTAAAAAAATGATCTCGTAGATCCTATCTAAAAGCTAGTTATGCCAGCCGGTACGGCAACGCGGTCTGGGACAGCTGCCATGCATGGGACCTCATTGCGCAGTGCATAGAGATCGGGAAACGATCACACATATCAGACAACGGTTCAACAAAAAAAAGAGAGAATTATGTGAGCCATCCCTGTCCGTTAATATTGCACGGCATGAAGAATTGAGGAGTACAGTACATTTTAGCATGGCTCCGTTACGTGCATGGCCTTGATATCTGCGTCGGTACCGTCGGCGGCTCCGTTAAGTTCAGACCAGATCGGCGTTACGTCGAGCGTCGGCTCCTCCAGCTAGGGTGATCTGATCTGTCACATGGCCACCCACGACATCCGCACGGTCAGCGGGTGGCCAGTGAAGTACACGCCGGTCCAGTGGGTGCATAAATTTTTTCGGTGCCCGCGCATGGTCCTGCTTGCTCCTGGAGTTTCTTCTTTGCACTCCACCAAATGTGTTCTCGATCTATCTATCAGCAGACAACAGAACATGCACACATGCTGCTTAACTCGAGTCCTTTTGACCACGGCAGGCAACGAATCCAGACATCCAATCCAGCATCAGTCTCGCGAGCAAGATCCACTTCCCATTTCCATGTTTCGGCGACAAGATTCCGGGTCACCGATCGCTTAAAAGGCATGTGTGTCAAGACAGAGACACTGTCATGTGATCACCTGTTCATAGATGCAGTAGTTTATTCGGACAGCCATGCGCGAGGAGGTATGTAACCTCAAATCCCTGCGGAAATTCAATAAAATTTACTCGGACAGCCATGCGCGAGTAGGTTGTCTCTGCAGCAGTGCAGCTGCAGCCGGCCTTCCCTTAAGATTGTACAGTGGAATTGCAGCTGTACAGGTCCCCGCACCTCGTGTTGTTTCCCCAACTCTCGCGACCCGACCTTCTCCCAACCCTAGCCGCCCCGCGCCGCCGGCCGGCCGGCCGCGCCGCCCCCTCCCTTCCTCCTCTCCCCTCCCCGCCTCTCTCGCGGCTGGTTGCCCCCGCGTGGGCGACCGGCCGCGCCGCCGCCGTCTCGCAGAGCTCCTCCCGTCCTCTCCTCCTCCGCCGTCGTCGGCTTGCGGCGCCGGGCTTGCCCCGGGCGGCGCCGGCGGCGGCGGCCCCCCTGCTTCTCCCCCCTCGGCGTTCTCCCTGCGCGGGGCGGCGCGGCGCCGGGTGGTGCTGTTCGGCGGCAACGGTCCAGCTATTCGGCGACGGAGGTCCGGCTCATGGCGGCGGGAGTTCCAGCGCTTGCGGGTGGTGAGCGCGACGGCGGCGCCGCCGTTGGTGGCGCGGGTTGCTTCGGCCAGGACCTGCAGGCCCAGATCTGGGCCCCTTGGGCCCGATCTGGGTCAGGGCGGGCTGGGCCCTGGTACCCGGTTTGACTGACGTACATGCCTGTGACGGGAGTGGCGGTGACGATGCCGCGTGTGCTGCAGCGTGGCGGTAGGAGCTTCACGGACCCATCTGGGTCTGGCTGGGCCTTTGGTGTCGATCTTGGGTAGCGGCGGCGGCGGCGGCCTACGTGCAGCAGCGTGGCGGCGGAGATTTCACGGGCCTGTTTAGGGCCCGGCCGGGCCTACCCGGCCTGGTGTGTCTCTGCTGCCACGTCCGGTCGGCACCCGTCGATGACGGTGGAGGACGTCCTCCAGGTGGCTGTGCTGCTGCCGCCCTCCGACTCCATGGTGGCCTGGTGTGCTCTTGTCCGCTGCGTCCGGTCTGCTACCGTCTATGGCGGTGGAGGATGTTCCCTCCCGCGTGGATGTGGTACTACCGCTCCTTGTCTATGGTGTTTACTTCTCAGTTCGGCCAGTCGCGCAGTGCTTATAACATGGTGATACGACGAAGGTGGCTTCAATTCCGTGGTGGCGTCTGTTGGTGGGTGCCAAGATGGGTGGAGCACTACGGATTGTCCGGGATATGGTTTTTGGGGGATCGAGAGAAATCCTTGTCATCTTGACACCGACGCGGTGACGCTTGTGGGCATCGCCTCTCCTTCCTGAAGGGCGTCGGATGTACCTCTTCCCCACTACCTGTAGCGTACCGGAGGAAACCTTAGGACCAGTCTGGGCAGCAGCGTCGTCGTCGTCGTCGCTTTCCTTCTTGGAGGTGCTGCTTGGTACGCGGCGATTCCGAGTGCTAGTATCGTGGTGGGAATTCTCCGGAGAGGACGCAGCGGTTGCGAGTCGTGTTCGTTTTCGTTGATCCGCCGGTGTCGGCATTGTTTTCTTTGTCTTTCATTTTGGGCTTGATTGTGCTGTTTGCCCCAGCAGTGATCCCTTTGTTGTACGGTGTGGTTGCTATATTAATATAGCGGGGCGAAAACCTATTTCTTCTATTGCAGCTGTACAATTTTAGCTATCGCAATCGACGGCTGGCCTCCCCTTAAGATTGTTTCGGCACCGAGTCGCGCACTCACTATCCTTAAATCACGGGGTAAATCATCTCCCTACTTTTGTTTCAAACACTCGGATTCATAACCTAGCTTGTTTAGCTTAACTAGTTTGACATTATCTGCCTTTTTTTTTACCAGAGTTGATGTGCTTCCAAAATCCCGTTACACGGCGACATCTCCTCCCCGTACGTGTTTATGATCTTATCATTGAGAAATAGAAGAGCGACATTGATCATGGCACCGGCCTGCAGTTGCTGTCCTGATTACAAACTAAGGGCATCTCTGCCAATCTCTTATAATCTAGACCAGTATATTTACTCCTCTAAAGGAAAGCGTTTTTTAACCAATCCCCTAAACTTAACTCCCTAAAAAAATTGTTGTCCCTTTTCACAAATCACTGATGGTGCCTTTGAACATTATTGAGGATAGGGGTGAGATTTTCATCAGAACAATGAATTGCCAACAAGGTGCTTTTCCTTTCACCTATTTGGGATTGCCTCTTGGAACTACCAAGCCTACCATGGAATATTTCATGCCAATGGTGCAAAGGGCTGAGAGAAGGTTATGTGGAATAGCTAATTTTCCTAATTATGGTGGCAAATTGGAGCAGATCAAATCTGTTATGTCTTGTAAGTCTATTTTCTTTATGTGCACCTTGGATGTACCCGTCACCATTAGCAGCAACTGAAAAAAAATATGAGACACTCTGCCTCTGCCTGCCTCTAGAGGAAACTAGACTTGGAAGATAAAAGACCTACTCTTGTTAAGAGGGCAACTGTCTAAAAACCTAAAGAACAAGGTGGCTTAGGAGTGTCGAATATTGAATTCCAGAATAAAGCCTTGTTGCTAAAAAATCTGCACAAATTTTATAATAAGATGGGCATTACTTGGTTCATCTGGTATCGGATTCATATTATTCTAAAAATAACAAGACCGGAGGGGGGACTCCTCCCCGGCTTTGTCATTAAGGTAGAAGTGAGGACTCGAACCCGAGACCTGTCCCTTATGCGCATATGCACGGCTACCACTAGTCCACGGAATATCAGTTGCCTGGTGCACGCTAACGAGGCTCCTTTTGGTGGAAACCTCACTTAAAACTGCTGGACTACTACAAAGGAATGGCTAGATGTAATGTGGGCACTCGATCCTCTGCTTTGTTCTGGCATGATCTTTGGCAGGATAATTGCCCCAGCCAAAAATTTCCACATGTGTACTCCTCCTCCAAAAACATTGATGTTACTGTTAGCTCTGTCTTACAGCAGGATTTTTGTAGAGGATTTATTCCATCTACCTCTAACCATACATGCTTATTAGGAGTTCCTGCAGCTAGAAGAAATCTAGGAAGATGCTAGTCAAACTGCAGCCCTTGGAGAACCAGATTTTTGGGGTTATATCCGGGGAAATGAGAAATTTCATTCTAAGAAAGCATATCCAATTTTAATTGGGGTACAACCTGCATCACTACAGTTCAAATGGATATGGAAGAGCTCCTGTCAATCTAAACAAAAGATCTTCTTTTGGTTGCTTCTTCACGACAGATTGAACACTAGATATTTGCTGGCAACATTTTCGTCTACAGTCTTATAATTGTGCCACTATGTAGGGTGATAAGGAGGAAACTTGGGTGCATCTTTTTTGGACATGCCCCATGGTTGCTGAATGATGGGACCAAGTGTGCCCGCAAAGAAACATAAATTTGTCATTGCAGGAAGCTTTCTATGACATGAAAGAAAAATTACAGGTGACTTTCTTCATGGAGATCATAATTCTGTCCTCTTGGAGCATATGGATGATTCGAAACAACAAAATCTTCAAAGATGAAATGCCTTGCTTGGATAGATGGAAGGCAATTTATATGTCAGGATTGAATTGGCTAAAATATAGAATTAAAGCCAAGCGCAAAGATCAGTTTAATCTCTGGATACGATCACAAACATAGAAGTTTTAAAATCTTCTTAAACCTTTTCTGTACATACATGCCATTGTAATCTTTGTAACAAATTATTAACAAAAATTACAGTGGGAAACTCTCCCACTGTTTGCCCCGTAACTTTTTTAATTCAAACAATTCCCGAATATTTCAAATTTAAATTTTACAAACCAAATTATTCAAATTCTTCACCCATACCCATGAGTCTCTTTGTCTCTTCATCATTGAGTCTCTCGGTCTCAAGTACTCTGGGCGAAAGATGTCAATCACGACCTTTGTGAATCTTTGAACGACCTCCAAGATTATATCTTCACCGATGCAGACATAGTCGTCAACGGCGTCGGCCGAACACCCATATGCAAGTCGAACTTCCGCGACACACATTAGTGGGTTCACACTAATCTCTCTGGATGGACTCCTCCATAGCTTAAATCATTCATCGTGCTTATCCACGGCTTTGGCAATCGTGAGAAAGAGACTTGTATGCATCCGAAATCGTCGGGGAATACTTCTCCGGATATGTTGGAATGGGGTTGAAGTAATCTTTCATAAGTTTGACATGACCTTCCGCTCTATCTCAGTTGATGTACATGCGGACGAACTGGGATCCTAGTCTCGGCCGCCAAAAATCCTCGTTCACTATCACCGCAACAGCCGTTTCGAAGTCATCGTCATCTTCTTCCTCCTCCTCAGACGATAAGTCATCGAAGATCATCTCCCTCAACCTCTTCATCTACAAAAAAACTCATATGATTATTTCGTCGAACACTTCAAGTGCAGTGGCGGTGAGAAGCTTGGCCGGAAGTGTCGAGCCGGTACCGTAGACCTGCAAAATTGACGTGGCCGAGAAACTGCACAAATCGACGGAGAAGCAGGTAGGAGCCAATACCTTGGTTGTTGGTCGCGCCCCAAGCTCACCGCGACCGAATCAATTTTGGTCGGAAGTTCGTTGGCCTGCCCTTGATTCCGGCGCCACTAAAGCTCCACGGCGGTCCTTCTATGTCCTCCTCGTCCCCCACCGGTCGTGTTTTTGCTCAAACCTAGTTGAAAATGAAGAACGTGGCGGCGGACATTTCAGCGACAATGGCCGAGATGGAACGAGAGATTCCAGCGTCGATAGCACTCAGCGAGCGAACTGAGTGCGCTGGGGGCGGCGAGGTTGCGGGCCGTCGGCAGGGGTGGATGGTGGTCGCCGGAGGTGACGGTGCGGGCTGAGCGGGGGGAAATTCCGGTGCGGGGTGGAGGGCCAGATTTTTTTCTCCAACGCGCCGTGGTCGAGTATATTCAAGGGACTACCGACGGTTATAAGGGAAAACACAAAAAATCTCCTCTAACCGGTTATAAGGGATCAGCTAGAGTGCCCTAACCCTCCTATTAGTTTCTAAAATTGCAGCTTGGATCATTTAGAGGCGATCAAGCTATGTGCAACTCCAACGGGCCGATGCAAACACACACGATTTCTATCCGCCTTTTGTCCGTTTGGGTCGCCAAACGGATAGGCATCCGGCCCATGTCCGTGCTTTCGAGGCCACTGAACCCAACGGGGCGACCCATTCTGTCCACTCAAACATTTTTTTTCCAAATATTTCATTAATAATAAGAATTCGAGGATTACATTGAAAATGGACAGCATAATAAAGACCTAATATAGGGCTCCTCGTCGTCGTCCTCCTCTGATGGTGGCGGTGGAGATCCCGACACGTTCGTCGGCGCCTCGGTCGGAGCTGGCTCCGCGGCCGGAGCCCACGGTGGGGAAAACCACCTAGGATCTGCACCAGCCAGCCGCGACTCCCATGGAGACCAAGGCTCCCACGGGTCCATGCCGAGGCAGGTTCCTCCGGCACGGCCAGATCCTCCTTCGGCACGACACTCCTGCAGGGCCACGGCCTCGTCTTCTCGGTTCGCCATTGCTGCGATGAGTAGCGGACCACAAAGAGACAAATTTATAGATGGCCGCACGTGGTTTTGGAGTAGCCGGACCGTCAGCCTGATGTGAACGCCGACGATCTATCTCCCTGGCACTAAAACCTAGTGCTAAACTTAACTAAGACAATAAAACTAAACATAATATGCTAAAAAATTAATAATCGACCACCGGAGCTTGGTTGCTCATGGCCGGCAAGAGGGAAGATCAAGGAGGTCCTGCGACCTTGAGGAACGTCCAGTCGCAAGTCCCTTCGACCATAGACTTGTTGGTTCTTATTTCTCCATGGCCGGGGCCAGCAACGGACTAGCTGGTTCATCCTCCCATCTTCATTCGTTGCTACGAAATACGTAGCGACGCCGGGTATGGCATCAACGGGGCTGCCTGCTCTGGCGGCCGCGTCGGCCGCCTCGGCATCACGCTGTCGTTTGCGGCAAAGAGTGCGTGCCGGGACCTGGCTGCACGGGCAGCTTGCTCCGTCTCGGCCTTATCTGCAGCGGCCGCAGCTGCGCGGGCAGAGGCCATGAATCTGGCCGCCCTCTGTGCGTTCAATTCCATGTGGGCCGCTTGCATCCCTTCCATAATAGAGGCGTCCTCGTCGGTGGCTTCCTCGGGGCCGCCAGTTGGGCACAGGCGTGGTGACCCCCGCGACCCCGGCGGCGTACGGTTCCTCGTCGGCGTCGAAGACGTCGCTGTAGGCTTCCTCCATCGTCTTCCTCACCTGATTCGGCAGTTGTGGCCGAGGCGGCTGCAAAATGACGTCGGCCCAAGTCGGGCTCGTCATCATGCAGCGAGAGAAGCTGCCGCGATGGCGCCCGGCCAGGCTCCGACGCGCTCGCTCGACCTGGTCTGCGGTGGTGGCCGCGGATGCATTCCGGTGACCAGATCTACGAGGGTATGTGGTGGCCGCCGTGGCTGGAAGAGGGAGGCCGGAGCTAGGATTTGTGCTCTAGGGTTTGCCCTGTCGGCGGCCCTTTAAAGATCTCCAACGCCCACAATAAATGAAGTAGGTGGGGGTTGTAGACAATGACACGCGGTCCTACGTCCGTGCGTGTTCTGGGCCGACGCAATCCCGACCTAAATTTAGGCCGAGAATGGGTCGCGACGGACAAAAAAACAAAGAGCGATATGTTTTTTTTTTACGATGGGTCTTAATTTTCAACCGTGCAAACAGAAACGGGACGCGCGCGGCTTAATGGGTCGCCCCGTTGTGCCATGCATGCCCGTGCCGGTTGTTGGTTCCTGAAGCCGTCGAGCCGGTCAGGTTTCGCTTTCCATGGATGGACCAATTTATGGTAGGTACGTACGTGGATCGGTGGATGGCTGGATGCATGCAGCGAGTGAACCAAATTCAGCATTGCAAGTTGCAAATCTAACTGGAACAAGTCTGGAATAACTACAGTATATCACAGGGTGGTCCTTTCCGTTTCGTTTGGCGACCGATTAATTCGCGGATCATCTATCTGTCAGTCTGTCTCGTATCAATGCAATCGACATACTCCCTCTGTTTGGAATTAGTTGTCTCAAAGTTGGATGTATCTAGGAGTTATTTGCACCGGTGGTCACACAACTCGTCGTCGATGTGCACTTAAGTCACACATCTGGATAACTGAATTTTTTGGTCACACAACTCGTCATCTGGTGCACTTAAGTCACTGGCCCCACCTGTCAGTCCGTTTTCCGTTGAAGTTGATGCTGACTGGACACGTAATTTTGCAAAAACCCCCCTGTACTTTTGAACATTTGCAAAAACCCCCCTGTATTTTTGGACATTTCAAAAATTCAGGGTTTTTTGCAAAAATACAGGGGGTTTTTGCAAATGTTCAAAAATACAGGGGGTTTTTGCAAAATTACGACTGGACACGTAATTTTGCAAAAAAACCCCTGTATTTTTGGACATTTGCAAAAAAACCCCTGTATTTTTGGACATTTCAAAAATTCAGGGGTTTTATGCAAAAATACAGGGGGGTTTTTGCAAATGTTCAAAAGTACAGGGGGGTTTTTGCAAAATTATGTGTCCAGTCAGCATCAACTTCAACGGAAAACGGACTGACAGGTGGGGCCAGTGACTTAAGTGCACCAGATGACGAGTTGTGTGACCAAAAAATTCAGTTATCCAGATGTGTGACTTAAGTGCACATCGACGACGAGTTGTGTGACCGCTGGTGCTATTAACTCTGTATCTAGACACTTATTAGTGTGTAGGTCACTCATTTCAGAGACAAGTAATTTCGAACGGAGGGAGTAGATCTTAATTACAGACACTCAGACGAGAAAAGAGAGTTTAAACGAGACCCCATGGACACTACTTTCCCGTCACAGGTTACAGGGCACACGTAGTCTAAGACGGAAGTTGATGAACTGATGACAGGGAAGACGGCGACCCTGACCATTAAATTTGATCGACAATATATAAATTATATGTTGTGATATAAAATTGAAATTTTGTTGACTAAATTAATGGTCAAAGTATGTTTTTAAACTACATGTGTGCCCTGTAAATTGTGATGGACGGTGTAGCGCATTTTTTTTATAGTAGAAGCCCGCCGAGTTGAGATACCAGAAATTCGATACTGATAGGATTCGAACTCCGGTCAGCAAAGTTGCATCACTGTAACACTACCATTAGACCACTGCCTAGTTCTCGAAAAAAGAGAGTTTAACTACTACACTGCCGGCCACATTCTGCCTACATTTGCTGGTGCCGCAGCCAGCAGTGATCCGTGGGAGTCTCTCCGTTGGCATTACGGAGTACATTAATTAATGTAGTTAAACAAGTCATCAGGCATCCCGATTTGGGTAAGTACTGCTAGCAGTGGACTGTGAGTGGTGCACAAGACTGCTGTCGTCTGGGAGCGTGGCGACACGGTGACTGCTGCTACAAAAATAAAAAAGGAAGGCTGAGATGTGACTGAAACATGGGACGCACAAGCGTAACGATTTCCTTTCGGTTATTTTAGCTCTCTCGTAAGTGGTAACCCCTTTGTTTGCAAGCATGTATAGATGCAGAAGCAACTAAACCATATAGTAGCACCACCAGTACACTGCTGCAAATCTGCAACTAACCAGCACGTACTGCTCGAGAAGAAGAAAACCCCAGCTCGTCTTAAAGCAGCATTGATATCGAAATGGACAGAATGAAAATGCCGTTGTAGTCCAGTACCCAAGCTTTCGGTGAAAAATCCGTTAGATAGTACCGAACATTCTGCTAGATTTCACATAATAATCAATCGATTCTTTAAGAAAATGCAGGTGTGTAGACTGATCGGGCTCCTGGGTTCGGGTTTTGCAGGTGAGACTGCCGACGAAGCCGGAGCGTCGCTCCCTTGTTGAGGCATCGATGTAGTTATTTTCACCTTGCCTTTTCCGACGTGCTCCGGGGGAACTCTTGATCTAGTCTTCTAGATCGTACGATGGCGGCGCTATCCGACGTCGCATTCTCTCTTGGGGGCATCGTTCTGGAGGTGGACCTGGTCAGCGGGACCCGTGGCTTGTGAGGGTGTGTTGAAACTGGACCAACCTTCTTCTATTCGATGAATTTAGCGGTGATCCCGATAACCTTCAGAAAATGCCGACATCTCGAACGGACTCTCACGACTTTGCGCCTGCAGTGCAGCCCTGTAAAGTAGTAAATGCAGTCACTGTAAAGTAGTAAATGCAAAGTTTCCCTGAGCTTTTCACTTCTCCCCTTCCAATCCAAGCTCCACCCACCACTGTGCTCCTAGCTTCCTCTCCTTTTCCTTTCTTCTCCCCCGCCGACAGGAGCCGAGAGATGCTTTGCTTCGGGACTGTAATGATACGCAGTGCCGAGTAAAACACCTCCGCGTTTACACTGCGGTGCGCTACAGTTGTAGCATTACATCGGAGCACAGGATCTCCAGAAGCGGCTGCTTTTCTTTTGTCAGCCATTGCCAGCTAGCCAGCTGCACTCGCACTTGCTTCCGCCGCGTATAAGTTCCTTTCTCTCTCGCTTTGGCCACCTTCTCCCCCTCCCTTTCCAGATCCGTTCCTCTCACAGCTTCCAGCTTACAGGAGGGAAGGGGAGAGAGCCATGGGTTCTTGGGTCCTCCTTGCCCTGCTTCTCGGGCTCGCGGCGGGAGCGGCGCGTGGTTCCGAGCCGTGGTCCAACGGGACGCAGGTCTACTCCACCAATGCCAACTCCGGCGGCAGCAACGGCGCCTTCGTCGGCCTCACGCTCATCCAGTCCGCCGCCGCCAAGGGTGCCGGTAAGTAAATCTCTCCTTGCCCAACAATTGTTCCTTCCTGTACATGCTAGTACCAGTATTTTTTCTTGCTGTTGCAAAGATTAGTTTTTTTATTGGCCATGTCACGTGCGATGGCTCGGGTGTGCTTGCCCTGAGATTGAGCCATCGACCCTGGTCGCTGCTGTGTTGACCCTGGTCGGTCAGAGTATATCTGTATATAGAGAGATTCTGACCCTGGTTCTAGCATATTCCCTTGTATTTAGGTACTCTGCTGATTGAGTGATCATGCAGTATTATCCTTGTAATAATTGTTTGGTAGTAGCATGTGCCATGTGCGGATCCTGATAAATATATGCATGTGGATCTAGCCTTACCTTGCTGGTGCTTGCCATGATGGATTCTTGTTACCTGATTGGGGGTGGGGGGCTCAATGCCATATGTTTTGCCTGTGAATCTTGAATGATTGCTTGGCGACCATTGCAAATATCAGAAATCTCCACCGGCACCCCGGACATTTGTCCGGCCAATCCTGGGCACTGCCCACACCGGCACCCCAAACGGCCGGCCCTATCCATTTTTCTTAATATGAATGAATTTCAATCTAAAACATAGGAAAATGAATGCATAGTCCAATAATGGTTTAAACATAGGGAAATATAGTTATTACAACAATTAAAATTTGATAAGTTTCAGAGAACAATAGGATTGTGTGTTGGGCGCGCCCACAAGTGCGTGACTAGATCACTTTGCGGTTGATCATTAGTTGTTTCATCATGAATTTTAAGATGAGTAGCGAGGAGAACCGTTGTTTGCTGGGGTCAGCGAAAAATAGTTATTGTAAAGCAGCACATGACCTGTTGCTCTGAACCGGTTCTTGTTGTTGTCCGTCTTTCCTCTTCTCAACCCTCCGCGTTTGGAAGCGGCATCCACCTCCGCCCGTGCAGCCATAAGAACGGCGAGAACCAGCCATAAGGTAGACCTCCTCTTCCATCATTTGCTGAAACATGATTTCATCGTCGGTATCCATAGCCTATTGAACAACAGTCAATGAACAATGGAGCTACGCAATAAATCGACAACAAAGAAAATGACTTGCTGGCAAACGGCCGAACACCTTGCGGGCGAGCGAGAGGGAGTGGCACCGGCAGATCGAGCTGTGGCGGCGCAGAATGACGACTTGTGGCGGTGGCGAGCAGTGGGGACTCGGAGGGTCGTGGAGTGGCGGCGACGGCAAGGTGGTTGGGAAATGGAGACGACAAGGGACGGTGGCGGTGTCGCGAACCGCCGATCAGGGAAACTGGAGAACAAACTGGAGAACGGGGTGGGGGTGCAAATGATTTCTGGCCTATGCTGTTCCGTTTCTATGACATGTGGGTCCCGCCTATTGGAGGGTGTGTCTGGCCGCTGTCCGGTGCCCCCAGCAGGCCCCCAACTTTGGAAGGTGGGTCGCGGGTGCCGGACAGGAAACGGGCCGGGCCGGACACTTGGGGGTGCCGGTGTGGCCGTTTTTTGTGTCCGGCACCCCCAATGGGCATTTGGGGGGTGCCGTTGGAGATGCTCTAAGTAGTTCGGCACCGACATTGTATAGGCAGTAAATTCCTCAAGATTTTGAAGTATGGCGTTGATGATTTGTGAATGTGTGTTACGATGACTCTGTTTAAAACTAACCAAAATAATTTCCTAAAATTTGGTCAGGCAACTGCTTTGGATTTTAGAAACAATATAGGTGTTGAACTATTAAGTACTTAGGAGCAATTATTTCCTTTACGTCAGAATATGAGTATGCTCAGATTTTTTCTAGCTTATAGGAGAAACATGGTAGGCTGGTAAATGTTGATTCTTAATTCCATGTCAATCCTTACAGTATGCTTGGATGGAAGCTTACCGGGTTACCACCTACACCGGGGATCTGGATCAGGGTCAAACAATTGGCTTGTCAACCTGGAGGTGAGCAATACTTGATGATTCGCATATATGTGGACTGGGAAATAAATTTAAATTCCACTCAGTATTAGTTGGAGATTGTAAATGTCTATTTTAGGATTAGCTGATAGTGATTGTAAATCCAATTCTAGGGTGGAGGCTGGTGCAATGATGTGAAAAGCTGCGTGTACCGCAAGAGTAGTCGGCGTGGGTCATCAAATCACATGGAGAAGCAACTCCAGTTTACAGGAATAATGAGTAACAGGCCTGAAGAAAATCCTGGTATTCTTCTAATTAATTACATGCTGTGAACTTGTCATGTGTAGTCGTTACTACTTCCTTGTCCCCTCCCCCCAAAAAAATGTATCTGTCTGTTCCTAAAAAAAATGTATCTGTCGATCACTCGATTGCTTTTTGTGTTTGAGGAATTGTAATGCTGTTTTCTTGTCTCTTAGATTTCTACAACTGGAACAGAGTGAAGGTCCGCTATTGTGATGGTGGATCCTTCACCGGTGATGGGGCTGATGCGGTTAGTGAAAATCATATCTCTACATTTTTACTACACAGTGGTAGACTTCCTCATTTGAAGTTTGAACAATTCCTAAATGAACATGTTACATGTGTCCTCATTATTCAATCACTTTCAATTGTAATTGTAAGTCTTTTGTCTTGAAACACATTGCTCTCAAAAGAAGTAAAATGTATATGGTGTTTTTGTTTTACTTACTAAGCTACCTTGATTCATTTCTGAATTTGTGTCTTTAGGGCGCAGATCTTTATTTCCGAGGTCAGCGTATTTGGCAGGCTGCTATGGATGATCTGATGTCCCAAGGAATGCGTTCTGCTGGTCAGGTATAGATCCTTCACAGTTAAACCATTTCTATAAATAGATTTCAAAAAATAATTTATGTTTACCTGATGCAACTTCATACCACCAGGCCCTTCTCTCTGGATGCTCTGCTGGGGGTGCTTCTACCATACTTCACTGTGATGAATTCCGTGGACTGTTTCCATCAAATACCAGAGTCAAGTGCCTCGCGGATGCTGGAATGTTCCTTGACGCGTATGCTCACATATATAACCCTTGTTACATTCAGTGAAATGGCATGTTAAGGTGATATAAGCCTATTACCATTTTCAGTGTTGATATTGCTGGTCGCCGGGAAATGAGAGATTTCTTCAATGGCATCGTGAGATTGCAGGTATCCGCCAACCTGTTAGACATGATTTTCTGAATAGTTTTTGATACTTGTGATAACTGAGTATTGGTACTATCTTATTTGGAACTATGGTTCTACTACTAATCATATTACTCTATTCATGTGCCAACAACAATATCTTCATTTGGCTGATGTTACTGGTCAAAATTCACAAAAAATGCAGGGTTCTGGAAGGAGCTTGCCTAGGTCCTGTACCTCTCGCATGGATGAAACCTCGGTAAGAAGACAAAACATCCATAAGTATCTACGAAGATAATATATGTAACATATTTTTTACTTTTCTTCACACATGATTTTCTAACTGTTGCTCCCTACAGTGCTTTTTCCCGCAGAATGTGCTGCCAAACATTCAAACGCCGACTTTTATTTTGAACACTGCATATGACGTGTGGCAGGTGCTTGTCAGGCATTTAACTCCACGATCTAAGTTATATGAAACTGACAGAAAATCAATAGAATGTTCAATTAAACACATTTTATTTGTGTCTTTCCAGCTTCAAGAAAGTTTGGCCCCCAAAACGGCTGATCCCCAAGGTCTATGGCAAAGATGCAAGCAGAATTATGCTTCTTGTAACAGCAATCAACTTCAGTTTTTAAATGGTACTCCACTGCGTTCTCAGATCTTCCGAGCCATAGTCGTCAACTTAAGATTAGATTGGCTGATCTCCGTATGTATGATGCAGGCTTTAGGGACGAAATGCTTAACGCTGTGAAGGGTTTCTCTGGGTCAGGGCAGAATGGGGTATTTATCAACTCATGTTTTGCCCATTGCCAGAGCGAGAGACAGGATACATGGTATTCAAGCAACTCTCCTCGTCTTGGTAACAAGGTATGTGCACGATGATAGGCACCCTCCCCTCCCCGGTCTCAACAGCATTCGCTGCACAGAATGACGAAAATAACCAAAATTACATGTTATAAATTTGTTGGCAAAACAAGTCACCTGGTGTTTAGCCTGATGAAACTTCCTCTCATGTTTTTCGACACGCAGAGAATCGCTGAAGCGGTCGGTGACTGGTACTTCGAGAGGGGCAACGCCAAGTACACCGACTGTGCGTACCCTTGCGATGGCACGTGCCATCACATTGTGTTCAGGGGGAGCCATCTTTAAGACCATTCGTCTTTGAGACCAGCAATTTAGGTGTTGAAAACCCAGTGGGTACAGCCAAAAAAGGAAGGTATAGATAGAAGATGGGTGCAAGTTCTTGGCTTGCCCAGTGTCCATCGCTTGATATGATAGGGCAGGGCCTCACACGCAAATGCGACGAGGCCTCTGTTATTTTAGTTTCACATATCAATTCTTTCCATTGCCATTTGCTATTCCCTTGATGTATCTGAATATTTAGACTACATTGGTGCATAACATTTACATATGTGTTGAATGTGATAATACGAATAATGGTCTAATGATAAATGCAGTCATTTCTTTGTGTATGTTGCTGAATGTATGACAGTATGAGAAATGCAGAGGATGTGTCTGAACTATATATCGTCTTGATGTGACCGTTCTGACTTCCATTTAAAGGTGTTAAACGTGCCATGGTCAAGTTGTTGAGCATGAACACATTGGTCACCTACTCAAAATTTATAGTAAATTTGTCAGAAAGTTGTGTCGATGTTGGACACTTGCCAACCGTCATGGTGCTGTTAGAGAGAAATTGTTGCCTGACCGTAGCTGAATTTTTGCAGAAAACCCTGCCAGTTATGAGTCATGTCCTTGTTAGCACGTCCCAACCGGTTTTAGTTTTATTTCAGTAGCATCAGTACGACATGATGCGGGGGGGGGGGGGGGGGGGGGGGGGGGGGGGGGGGGGGGGGGGGGGGGGGGTGGCGACGATTAGGCGGGTTAGAGCGCCCGTGAGAAGTTCAGTGCCTCCCCAACCGGAGCCTTGGCGGTGGGGGCAGGAGCATCTAGGGGTGTGTGTTTGGTTAGTCATATGCTTGTTCTTACTATGTGGAACATGGTCCCGTAGAGCCAATTTGAGATGGCACCGGAGTTTTCAGCCACGTTCACTACATTTGGTTTCCGAACATGGTCCCGTAGATCCAATCTGAGATTGTAGGGGAGGTAGCTGGCCTTCGTCTTCCGCCACAGATGGTCGCCGCGGTTCTGTTGATGTGCCGGAAGAGAAATCGATGACAAAGAGAGGAGAAGACACATGCGAGAGACTAGATGAGGAGTGAGGCTGGTCATAGTGGGAGTAATTTAGGTAGTAACATCACACATTTCAAGACAAGTTTGTTTATGTGGCATGTAGTCAATGAAGATAAAATGAGGTGTTTGTGTTAATTTAGCTAGTTACTGTAACATCACACTTATGAAGACAAAATGAGTCTATAGCCTAATAAATAAAGATTTATATGACACCACACATATGTTACTCCCCACTGTGGAGCTAGTAACATCAACCAGTTTACTGCTCTATGTTACTCTCCATTGTGAGCAGCCTGAGAGGAGTGGAATGGGAAAGTGAGCGGTTTCTCACGTGGTTCTCTACGCGTTCACCTACATGCCTCTTTTTAGGGCTCACTTTTAGGGTGCTTTGAGATAGAATTCGGCCCAGCCAACCAAACAACCCGAGATTGGATGCACGGCCCTGGATGAAACCAAACACCTACGGAAATGGAATGACAGCCCATGACCATGGCGCACTGGCCACTGGGTCTAGGTTCTGATTGTTGTGCCTAGCTGCTACGGCAGCTACAAGGCCACTGGCAAATCTTAAACAAGGCTCGGCCAGGGTCCACAAATTCTAAGAAAAAGCATACAAATGCATACACATCTCTAGTATGTACGATAAAATTTGTATCGAAATATGTTTTGGTATGTGATCTGCACAAAAAGGAAAATAATTTGTTTTTTTGCCTTTTCAGATCCACAATCTTGTACTGTAGTACTGTAAGTTTTTGTGCAACGTAAAATATACTGCACAGGTTCGAGGTACCCGGTTCGTTCGTGCAAAAGAAACAAAAATAAAGGTACCCGGGCTAGAAAACGACGAGCGCGCAACGTACGTATTTCCATCAAGGTTGTACGTACGGTCGGACGTATATAGACGCGGGGACCCATCACCCATGGAGCTAGCTAGAGGCCTCTAGCTCGACCGGGTTCGAGGTACGTCAAACATCCAGAGCGTTATCCCAGGCAGCGACGTATCGGATCCTCCTCGTCCCCGGCCGCTAGCTGCAACCGGTGGTGGGATCGATGGACAACGCACACGCGATGGCGACTCCATCCATGGCGCGCCGGCCCACAGTAGGTACGTCGAGACGCATCGATCGATCCAAAGGTCTCCCGTACGTCCGTCTCAGCCCTTGGATCGATCCATCAGCGCGAAGGAGAACGACCGGCCGTGCGTGCCTCCCGGGGGCGGGGCTACGCGCGCGCTGGCCGGCCCGAGCGGCATTCACGGTTCGACAACAACGGGGTGGTGGCCGGCGCGCGCCCACACGCGAGCGAGCTGGACTGTACGCGCCGCGACGGCGACGTCCGCGCGCGGCAGACGGGACGTGCGCGTCCGCCGTGGGGACGCCGCCCGCCGACAGGCAATGCATTTCATTGCTCGACGCCGGTGTGCGCCGGGGTTACTGTGCGAGGAGGGGCCCTATGCAAATGCAATGCATGTCCCTAGCTGGCTATATATTGCCTGCTGGCAGAGTGTTCGACAAAATGCATGCAGGAATATGTTGACGGTACAGTCGCAAATTAAGCGTCGTACGTCGATCATTCTCACGAACCCAACCACTCGATCGTGGGAAGAAGGGGCCATGCATCATATGTACTCCGCGGCATGGCTGAGCGTACTTGTGCACTGTGGAGGAGCAACTGCATTGTTCTGGATAATTAGTTAGTTTGGCCGATTATTAGTTAGTTTGGGCCCTAACGGAGTGCGGATTGCACGCATATATAAATAAGCGTGGGGTACACGGCGGTGCACTGTACCAAGAGTTAAAGGGCGCCAGCTATGGTTCTGCGTGTGCGTGTATAATCGTGTGTTGCTCCGGATAATGAACTTCGTTGTCGTATTTGCAAATGCATGGAACCATGTATTTTACCAAAAATTAATTTATAATATTGGTGGTCTTTTTAAGGAAAATCTCTAATAGTTATGAAAGAGGAACAAGGAATACATAAATTATTGGTGAAAGCTTAGTTTTCTTTTCTTCAAAATACCAAAAACATAGTAATAATTTGAGCAAGTTGTGAGTAAAGGACCATGACGCCTACACACCCAGTAATTAAGTTTCAATTTTTGGTACAACATCACAATACAAAAAAAAAAAAAAAAACTGCGAAAAAGTATAAGTGTAGTACAAAACTATACTATGGCACATAAAAATTCAGAAGGAAAACTTATATTAGGTGGCCTATACAAAAATAAAAAGTGGAAGCAAATATATGTGAATATAAAATTTATCATTTTTTCTCTCTCAAATAGCACAACATATTAACATCGAACTTTAGAGATCAATATAACTTTTGTACTACATTGTGTAGATATTTGATTAAAAAAACAACTATGCACTGAACATATGTAATGAAGTGGGTGTGTTGGTGCTTAGAAAAACATAGCACCTCAGGGAGGGATAAGTGTGTAGCTCTCTATGAAGGGGATATGCTCTAGAGGCAAATAAATATTAAGTATTTATCGCATTATCTCATTAAGTTTATAAATAAGTTTTATACCGTGCTATAACTGTATTAATCGGAATTGTTAATACACGTGTGGTATGTAAACAAACCAGGATCCCTAGTAAGCCTCTATATAAACTAGTTCATCAGTCAGCGGATGATCGTGATTTCCCGATCATGCAGATTCATAACAGTTGATGATGAAGTCATTTTATTAGTAGAATAAGGTGATGGACATTACCCACCAAAGTATTGCAAAAGGATCGTATCACAGAAGTTCATTATTGCAATAGGAGAGTAATGTGATAGCTTATTCCTCAGACCGTGAGATCATATCAAATCACTGCTTCTGGAATATACTTTGATCGCATCAAACGTCATGACTTATCTAGCGTGAAAATAAAGGTGACACTTTCGGGTATCCTAAGGAAGTAGTTGAGGCGAGTGATCAAGAGCGGAATTTGTTCATCCGTGTGATGGAGAGATACTCTGGGCCCACTCGGTGAGATTATATCTATAAAGCTGCGCAGCGTATGACTAGGTCATTGGAGATGTAATATCATGGAACGAGTTAAGTAACCCTTGTCGGTAACGAGATAAAACACAACATAGGATGCTGAGGATCGTATCTCGGACGAGGGTAGTATCGAAGGAACAAAAGGAATAAATATCATGTTAACGGTTCAACGACGATTATTCTGGAATGCACAGGAACCGTCATAGCCATCCAGGTCTCCCTGACGGTCATTGGCGAGCGAGGGGTCTCGACCATGTCTGGAATATTTCCCGAACCGTAGGGTAACACACTTAAGTCTTGACGATGCTTAGAGATCGTTTTGGAATTATCGGAATAATAGAAATAGAGAGAGAATGTACCGGAAGGGTTCCGGGGAAGACCGAAGGAAGTTCGGAGTGATCCGGAAGTTGTTGCGGAGTCACGGGAGATTAAATAATATGCAAATATATTTAATTATGAATTATATATATTTAAATATTAATTAAAAGAGGAAAAATGGGGCAGCCCACCTAATGGGCCAAAACCCCAGAGGGAAAGCCCACTAAGGGGCCGAACCCTTTGGGAGGGTGGTGCGGCTGGGCCACATGGGGCCCATAGCCAGCCGCACCACCTCCCCCCCTCCTCCTTTAGTCCCACATGGGTTAGCAAGGGAGAGGGACACCCCCTCTCCCCTAATAAATAGTGGGGCATATTAATTGGAAAATACACAATAAATTCAGGATTTATTCCTATTGGCCGAGGATGCCCCTCCGCCCACTTCCACCCTCTCTCCACCTCTCGTTGTGCGCGGTCCCCTTGTAAGGACTGCGCGCACGTGAGAAATCTATACCGCAGTACGCCGTCGTGCTGCGGGATTCCACCCAAAAGTTCTACTTCCGCTATCTCGGCTGGATCGGAGAGCCCGGGAGTCATCGTCAAGCTCCGCACGTGTGCGAGTACTCGGAGGCGCCACACTTGGGGGCCAGGGCATCATCGTCGTGCCACCTTCGTCTTCGTCGCGCCAAGTTCTTCGCGACCTCGAGGTCGGCTACGTCGTCTTCATCGACAACGCTTGTTGCGGGAGCGTAATCCCCGCTATCGGTCTACAAGGGTATGTTACCGATATCTCCTCCGTTACCGCATTACTAGATATATAGATCCTTGGCTATATTTTGGTGTTGCGATAGTTAGAAAAATTATTGTTTTCTGCTACGAACCCCTTCAGTGGTATCAGAGCCGATCTATGCGTAGTTATGCTGGTACGGTTAGAACACATGTTGAATGTGGGCATCGATTTTATAATTGTTACCCTCTCGCGTGCACTTGCTAATGTTGTCGGCATCGAGTTGATGAAGCGGCCCGGACCGACCTTACGCGTACGCTTACGCGAGACTGGTTCCGCAACTAACATATGGCTTGTACCATATATGCGGCTAGCGGGTGTCTGTCTCTCTCTCTTTAGACGGCTTAGCATTTTCAATGGAGGGCCCTGAAAAGGGTGTAATAGAGACAATTATTTAATCGCTGTTGTGGTTCTATGTTCGTAGGTAAGAAACGGTTCTTTTACGAAAGCCCTAGCAGCCACGTAAAACTTGCAAAAGATAAAGTAGAGAGCGTCTAACTTTATTTTGCAGGGGGCATTTTATATGACATGGCTACGGTAAGTATTATGAATTGTTCAACTTGTCGACGGCAAAGGAGGCACCGCGGACTCGGAGCCCTGCCGAGGCGCGCCATGGAGATCAAGGCGCAAGGCCATGTCATATCGCACTTCATTTCATTATTTGATATTGTATTGTTGTGTGTATATCCTATTGATTGCTTATATATTAGATATACGACGGTAGCTATAATAGGATGATCCCTAAATAAAATACCAAAGTTGTGTTCTCCCTTAGTGTGCACCACCGAAAGTTCTCCGTTACGAGGCAGGCCGTGACGATCGGGTGTCAGACGTATCTGCGTTCGCATACCGTGGGTGTAAGCCACGTTGCACAAGCAATACACTAAGGTTTTAATTGGCGAGCCTAGTATGTACAGACATAGCCTCGAACACGTGAAGATCGAAAGATCGAGCATGAGTCACATGAATGTTGTGATCGACATTTCGATGTCCACCCTTGCAGCTATGCCGCCGGCCGTGACGATCGGGGGTGGTATAGTGAATTGGGATCGTGTAATCGCTGAGATGATTTTAGGGATGATTATCTTAGTGGAGTATGTTTGATAATATGATTATAAACTAAGCTCATATTTTATAAACTTAGCCTTATTATCTTTGCGATTATTTCTGTAGATGGTGTTCTATCCCAGCGACAATTTCTATTTTGGTTACTTCCTTAGAGATCGGCAACTTTTGGCCGATGGGTCCAACTTCATCGACTGGTACGAGAAATTAAGGGGAATTCTCTCACACAACAACATACTCTATGTAATAGAAGAATTTCTAGGAGATGCGCCGGATGATTCCGCAAGCGAAGAAGAAGATGAGGATTTTCGCCAGCGTCGTGATATTTTCATAAGTGTCCAGACCACTATGACTCACATGGAGCCTGAATTGAAAGCACAGTTTCAAGACATGGAACCTTGTGTGATGATAGATGCACTCAAAGCCCATTTCATAGACCAGATGAAAATTGAGCAGTTTAAGCAGCTGGATGATTTTCTTTCACTCAAGATGGAAGAACACACCTGCTTGGAAACTCATTTGGGCAAGATGTACGACATATTCTTGAGTCTCACGAATGTCTATGACTACTGGATGGCGGATGCTTTTGCGATCACTATTGTGTTACGTTCTCTTCCTCCCAGCTATGAGGAGCATGTCCGTGGCTATGTTGTGAAGAGTGAGTCGCTTACTCTTTATCAATTTATAAGCCGGTTCAGGAACGTAAAAGTGGATCCTATTGAAGCGAGATCATCGACCCATACGGTATATTTGATATACAAATTATAAATGTATTGTTTTTCAAAATACTTGTTGAAAAGTATCTGATACTTATTCTGTTTTATGAAAACAGGACCTAATTCTTACAAGGATATGGAAGGGACAATGTGATGGTGAACAAGTGATGGCAAGCAAGATAGTTGATGGCCAATGGCGTTTTACCTTCTACATTTATTATTTCGGATTAGTATTTTAGAATAAGAGATTTTGTAATCGTTTTGAGATGATCTTAATTAGTGTGTTTTGCATCTTGCAATGCAGTTATTCATATATGTAATGGAACAAGCCAGTTGTTTTTGATTATGGATAAATTCTTCTTATGATCATGTTTCGGTTACAAATAAGTTATTCGCGTTATAATCCCGATGATAATAAGTTGGACATTTATAAAACAGGAATACTAAAATAAAATCCAAAGTCAAAAATGATGATATTGTTTGAAACAACACCACCGAATTGTTAATCATGTTGGCATTATTTATAGATACTTCGATCTATTAAAATTGAGCCAATGTCTAAATGAGACGTGATGATTAAAAATATCCAAAACATTGATATGTCAATGTATAAGAAAAGTTGATTGAAAATCATACACGATGATAATTAAATCAATATGGTGAATATCATTATTATCGGAACCTTTAAAATGACTCTAAGTAAATAAAATGTATTTACTAAAAGAGACATTAATCTGAAATTGTTTGATAAAAGATCAAAGGGATTTTTAGAGAAAAGGTGGATACTAAATCGGGTCATTGTGATTTGATCAAATAAACGATGATTTTGGGTTATGGTTTTAGCATAAAGACTTGTGAAATATTGTTCCACAAATTATAATAATAATACACATCAATCATGTTGATTTGTATAAATATTATAATCATACTCTATTTTGATAAAGTATGGTCTTAAAAGTATCTCTTAAAAGTTAAATATTATTTAGAGTAGTTTTAGTAAAACCCCCACTTTAGAAAATTGTTTTCTCATCCAAAATTCGTGTAAACGACAATTTTTCAGTGTCGTGGTTTAAGGATTATATGATAATATAAAACTATACACGAATAATTCTTTGTAGAATATTCATAAAAGGTATGAATACATTCCATGAACCAAAATACCAATAAAAGCAAAACTGTATTGCTGTCTTGGTAATTTCGGAAAATAAGTTTTTCAAACAAAAGTTAATGGAATAGTGCAAAAGCTTAAATAAAGGTAATTAACCTTATTCCTATGAAGTATGGAGTAATGTGACGGAATATGTTTCGGAACAAAACTCTACGAAAGGAAATGAAAAATGATGATAAAAGATCATAATGTTTCATGAGGAGCTTTTTGTAAAGATGGTACGAATCAAGAATATTTTGTCAAGTCACAAATTGATATTCTTGATTAAATGATTTTGTTGCCAGAACGAAATACATCTACGAACTACAAAGAAATTAGATGATACCAAATACGAGAAACAATTAAGAATTGTAAATCCTAAGTTACATTTAAGATTACAAAGATAATTGTTATTTGAATCTTATTAAGTAAAATGGTTACTTAATCTTTTATATAAAAGGTTATATGAAAGGAATGAAACTATGGAAAGGACATAAAGCTAATTTTGTCATAAAGAATGTCTTGGACAAAATCAAAAGGTTTGACTACACAAATGTAGACATGCTTGAGTCTGTGTTAGCAAAGTGCTAATACTTCGTATGTTGGATTTCGAATTGATAAATGATCAATGATTTTGTATTGACCAAAATATCGAAAGAAATTATGTTTATATAATTTAAGTGGGAGTCGAATTAGCTTACCAAATCTAATATGTAAGAGACATGTTTTTGAGTGGGAGCTAGATGAGCTGATAGTCTCAAATGTGATTGACATTTTGAGTGGGAGCTTAAAAATGTCCTTATATGTAAATGACATATAATGGAAGTACTAGTTAAATTAGAATTAATTAATATGATTATAGAATTACGATGAAGTTGTGTGTGATTTAAAACGTTGGTAATCTATTTAGATAGATCAGGAAGTTTTAAATAAAAGGTCGAGATGTTTTATTAGATTAGATTCTGAAAGGTCAGAATGGAATAAATCAAGGAAAAGTCCTTGAAAAATCTAGTTAAAACATTTAGTGATTTCTACACGATAATAGTGGTTGTGAGATATGTTGCCTCTTTTATACCGATATTAAGTGGCATCGTATAAACCATATTATGTGCTCGACGTAGTATGACCCATGTTCTTATAAGAAGAACAAGTACTAAGTGAATTTTATGAATTCACTATAAGTAAAATCTTTATTGTTTAAAGGAAACTAAGGATAAAGAATTTGAGTCGATAGAGGAAAATGAACTCAACAAAGTGTTGTGTTAAAGGATCTATCTGGATGACTGGAGGACCAAATGTCGTAGGAAGCTTTTAGACACTAAACTGACAATAGAATGTCAAAATCTACATAGTATGAAAGTATATAGATACTGCGAAATTGTACATTGGTAGAGAAAAATGTGTTCTCTAACTAAGTGGTTTCCTGGTGAATGTAGCTGATTATGAATCAGAGTATGCGCGAGGAAACGGTAATCCCACTTAGTCATCAAATATGTATATATGTTATCAAGATAACAGATTGATATCAAACAAGGTGATATCAATGAATCACAAAGAATGGATGGTTCAGTATGGTACAACCGTTAAAGGAAAACTCTTCCACAAGCAAGCATTGTCATAAAACGCTTATAAGATAAGGTGTTATGATTAATAGTAAAATGCAGCTGGTTTATTTGTACTCTAGTGCAAGTGGGAGACTGAAGAGATATGCCCTAGAGGCAAATAAATATTAAGTATTTATCGCATTATCTCATTAAGTTTATAAATAAGTTTTATACCGTGCTATAACTGTATTAATCGGAATTGTTAATACACGTGTGGTATGTAAACAAACCAGGGTCCCTAGTAAGCCTCTATATAAACTAGTTCATCAGTCAGCCGATGATCGTGTTTTCCCGATCATGCAGATTCATAACAGTTGATGATGAAGTCATTTTATTAGTAGAATAAGGTGATGGACATTACCCACCAAAGTATTGCAAAAGGATCGTATCACAGAAGTTCATTATTGCAATAGGAGAGTAATGTGATAGGTTATTCCTTAGACCGTGAGATCATATCAAATCACTGCTTTTGGAATATACTTTGATCGCATCAAACGTCATGATTTATCTAGCATGACAATAAAGGTGACACTTTCGGGTATCCTAAGGAAGTAGTTGAGGCGAGTGATCAAGAGCGGAATTTTTTCATCCGTGTGATGGAGAGATATTCTGGGCCCACTCTGTGAGATTATATCTATAAAGCTGCGCAACGTATGACTAGGTCATTAGAGATGTAATATCATGGAACGAGTTAAGTAACCCTTGTCGGTAACGAGATAAAACACAACATTGGATGTTGACGATCGTTTCTCGGACGAGGGTAGTATCGAAGGAACAAAAGGAATAAATATCATGTTAACGGTTCAACGACGATTATTCAGGAATGCACAGTGACCGTCATAGCCATCCAGGTCTCCCTGATGGTCATTGGCGAGCGAGGGGTCTCGACCATGTCTGAAGTATTTCCCGAACCGTAGGGTAACACACTTAAGGTCTTGACGACGCTTAGAGATCGTTTTGGAATTATCGGAATAATAGAAATAGAGAGAGAGAGAATGAACCGGAAAGGTTCCGGTGGAATCGGAAGGGTTCCGGGGAAGATCGAAGGAAGTTCGGAGTGGTCCAGAAGTTGTTGCGGAGTCACGGGAGATTAAATAATATGCAAATATATTTAATTATGAATTATATATATTTAAATATTAATTTAATATTAATTAAAAGAGGAAAAATGGGACAGCCCACCTAATGGGCCAAAACCCCGGAGGGAAAGCCCACTAAGGGGCCAAACCCTCTTGGGAGGGTGGTGCGGCTGGGCTACATGGGGCCCATAGCCAGCCGCACCACCTCCCCCCTCCTCCTTTAGTCCCACATGGGTTAGCAAGGGAGAGGGATACCCCCTCTCCCTAATAAATAGTGGGGCATATTAATTGGAAAATACACAATAAATTCAGGAATTTATTCCTATTGGCCGAGGATGCCCCTCCGCCCACTTCCACCATCTCTCCACCTCCCGTCGTGCTGCGGGATTCCACCCAAAAGTTCTACTTCCGCTATCTCGGCTGGATCGGAGAGCCCGGGAGTCATCGTCAAGCTCCGCACGTGTGCGAGTACTCGGAGGCGCCACACTTGGGGCGCCAGGGCGTCATCGTCGCGCCACCTTCGGCTTCGTCTTCGTCGCGCCAAGTTCTTCGTGACCTCGAGGTCGGCTACGTCGTCTTCATCGACAACACTTTTTTGCGGGAGCATAATCCCGCTATCGGTCTACAAGGGTATGTTACCGATATCTCCTCCGTTACCGCATTACTAGATAGATAGATCCTTGGCTAATATTTTGGTGTTGTGATAGTTAGAAAAATTATTGTTTTCTGCTACGAACCCCTGATACGTCTCAAACGTATCTATAATTTTTTATGTTCCATGCTTGTTTATACCAATTGCTACATGTTTTGTATACACTTCATGTCATTTTTATACATTTTCTGGGACTAACCTATTAACAAGATGCCACAGTGCCAGTTCCTGTTTTCTGCTGTTTTTGTATTCCAGAAAAGCTAGTCTGGAAATATTCTCAGAATTGGACGAAAATTTACGGAGGCCCCTATTTTACCAGAAGACTCCATGGGCCAGAAGGACAAGTCTGGGGGAGGCCCGAGGGCCCCACACGTGGGCTGGGCGCGGCCAGGAATCTCCCGGCACCCAGGGTGGTGTCGCCTCCTCGTGAACCGCCTCGCGACGCCCTTTGGACTATATATTGCCCCTGACCTAAAACTCACGGAACGATCGAAGATTTCCCCAGAAAAGTTCCAGAGCTCCGCCGCCATCCGAAACCAAGTTTCGGGGGTCAGAAGTTCCTGTTCTGGCACCCTGCCGGGACGGGGATTGACCCCCGGAGCCTTCTCCATCGACGCGCCGCCTCCATCATGCTCCGTGAGTAGTTCCCCCATGGACTACGGGTTCTAGCTGTAGCTAGTTGGTACTCTCTCTCCCATGTACTTCAATACAATGATCTCATGAGCTGCCTTACATGATTGAGATCCATATGATGTAATCGGTGTTGTGTTTGTTGGGATCCGATGAATATTGAATACTATGTCAAGTTGATTATCAATCTATCTTATATGTTATTTAAGATCTTGCATGCTCTCCGGTACTTGTGGTTACCTTGATCAAGTAGTTGCCTGTATCTCCAAGAGGGAGTATTTATGCTAGATAGTGGGTTCATGCCTCCATTTAATCTGGGACAGTGACAGAAAGTTCTAAGGTTGTGGATGTGCTGTTGCCACTAGGGATAACCTAACGATGCTATGTCCACGGCATATGTGTTTGTTTACATTACGCACTTTACTTAATGCAATTATCCGTTGCTTGCAACTTAATACCAACGGGGACTCGGATGACAACCCGGCGGTGGATTATTAGTCATAGATGCTGTTGGATAACGGTCTATGTATTTGTCGTAATGCCCAATTAAATATCATAGTAGTCATCATGTCATATATATGCATTGTCATGCGCTCAATATTCTGTCAATTGCCCAACTGTAATTTGTTCACCCAACACTTGTTATTGGAGAGTTACCACTAGTGTAGATAGCTGGGAACCCCGGTCCATCTGTAATCATCATTGCTTTTCCGTCAACTCCACGCAAGCAACTATTTTCTGGTGCCATTGCTTCTGTGTTACTGCTACTGTGCTCTCATATTACTGCTGCTTTCACATCACGTTTGTTACTAGTGCTTTCTCAGGTGTGGTGGAATTGACAACTCCGCTGCTAAGGCTTATAAGTATTCTTTGTCTCCCCTTGTGTCGAATCAATAAATTTGGGTTTTACTTCCCTCGAAGACTGTTGCGATCCCCTATACTTGTGGGTTATCAAGACTATTTTCTGGCGCCGTTGCCGGGGAGCATAGCTCTACTCATAAGTTCACCTGGGGAGTACACTCTACCTCTCTCTCTGTTTTTATTTTATTTTGTTTTGTCTAGTTTACTTTTGTCTAGTTTTATTTTGCTTAGTTTATTTCTGTTTAGTTTTGTTTTTTTTTACTTTTGTTTAGTTTATTTTTGTCTAGTTTTATTTTTCTTATATACCCGAAAATCCATAAAAATTTAAAAACCGAAAATCTAAAAAAAACTGTTGCTATGGAAGAACATGCTAGAACCTCTATGTTTATGGAAGCTAAAGAATTATATATAAAGTATAGAGAATCAAGAGAGGGTAAAATCATGAGAGGCATGTTAAAAAAGTTAAATCAAATTGCTGAAATTTTGCTGGAACGCCATGATATAAATTGTTGCTCTGAACAATACTAAACATCTTAAATTCCAATGTGGCTTTAGTGAAGAAGTTTTAATTATGAACTATCATTGGAATAACTATATTCATTTGGGAGCTGAACAAGTAGAACAATTTGTTACATTTGTGGCAGCTCTGAAATAGATTCCTTCATGGCTAAAAATTATGAAACCTGTGTTGCTTGTAATAAACTTAAAGAAACGGTCTCTTTTATTCTTGATTATTGCCTAGAAAATTTCAGCAATAATTGTTATATCATTGATTATAAAGAGAGACTCATTAATGCACAAGAATGCACTCACAATTTGCAGGAACCTGTAGAAGAAGAAACTACTGCTGAAGCTGAAAGCTCATTGGATGAAAAAGAGGAGGAGAGTGATGAACAAAAGGAGGAAGAATGGAGTAGCTACCCATGCCTACCTTCTAATGAGAGTAACTCTTTATCTCTTACACTATTTGATTGCCCTCCATGCTTACCAAAGGAGGATGAATGTTATGTTCCTGTGGATTCTCTTGAAATATTCCCTATGAGTAAAACTTGTGGAAATGATTATGCTACTGATATTTATGATAATCCATGCTATTTTGATAAATCTTATGATAATCCTTTATTTGTGCCTAATTTCGAAATGCATGGTAATGAGAAAGTTTGCTTAGAAAATGTTTATGATAAAGCTCTAGATGATGGTCCTATATTGGTTGATAATATTAATTGTACTACTAATGAAAATGGGATTGGAGAGGTCTTGACTTTATCTAGATGGAGTCCCATACCTCTTGAGAATGATCAATCATCTTGTTATAAAATTGTTAAAAGTGGGTTTGAAAGTTTTAATCCCACTATTTTTGAGCTTGATAAGAATTATGTGTTTGTAGATCATGAAAAGCATGCTTTATGTGATAGTTATATTGTTGAGTTTGTTCATGATGCTACTGAAAATTATTATGAGAGAGGAAAATATGGTTGTAGAAATTTTCATGGTACTAAAGCACCTCTCTATATGCTGAAAGTTCTGAAGTTACTCTTGTTTTATCTTCCTATGCTTGTCACTTTGTTCTTCATGAATTTATTTGTGTACAAGATTCCTATGCATAGGAAGTGGGTTAGACTTAAATGTGTTTCGAATTTGCTTCTTGATGCTCCTTTTGCTTCATTTTCTATTTTTATGTGAGCATCTTTAAAACTATCAAGCCTAGCTAAAAGGCATTAAAGAAAAGCGCTTATGGGAGGCAACCCATTTTATTTTTCTGCAATTTTTCTTTTATTGAGTCAAGGTGTTGTTTACTTCTGTAGCAACTCCTTTGTATCTTTACTTTCTTGCATTGTTGTGCCAAGAGTAGTCTCTAATGATAAGATGTTGCTAAAATTTTGATTGCTGCGCAGGAACAGATTTCTGCTGTTCACTGTACGAAATTCCTAAAATCACCAGATTGTGAATTAAATCTGAAATTTTTGTGCGTAATCCTGATATATGTATGCATCTTTCGTTAGTTCAACGTTTTTCGATTTGAGTCCCGTAAGTGCCTCGAAAAAATTCATCTTTACTGGCTGTTCTGTTTTGACAGATTCTGTCTCTGTTTTTTGCATTGTCTCTTGTGGGCTTTAAGCAAGGTTCTCTAGACGTGGAGGGCTGTAGCTAATGTTTTATTGAGTTCTTGCAATGTGTCACAACAGAACCAGTGGATTAAAGTTTTTGAGTACTAACCCCTCTAATGAGAATTACGTTGAGTTTGGTGTGGCGGAAGTTTTCAAGGGTCAAGAGGGAAGAGTGATATAATAGGATGAAGAAGAGTGAAGAGCTTAAGCTTGGGGAGGCTCCCATGGATCTCCCCAGCATATTTCAAGAAGACTCAAGCGTCTAAGCTTGGGGATGCCCAAGGCATCCCCTTCTTCATCGGCAAAATTATCAGGTCATCTCTAGTGAAACTATATTTTAATTCTTTCACATCATATGTGCTTTTCTTGGAGCGTCTGTGTGCTTTTATTTTCAGTATTGCACTTTTATTTTCAATAAAGCTTGACTGGACCCTAGCATTCTTGATTGGGAGAGAGACACGCTCCGCTTTTTCATGAGAATACTCCTATTCTTCACTTATATTTGTTGAGTATTCATATCTAGCGCTGTTCAGCTTTTAGCTCTTGTTTTCATGTATCTCTTGTCAGAGCTATTAGCTTTCTTTTGTAGAAAGTACTCTCTTGCTTCACTTATATTTGTTTGGAGAGTTGATTAAATAAATTGATTGGTGTTTGGTTGGTTCAGAAAATGTTGCATGTGGTAATTGGTATAAGGAAAAACTTGCTTAATCTTGTAGATCACTAATTTGGATAACTTGATGCTTGTCAATTGTTTTGAGTTAACAAGTAGATCATGATTAAATTGTGCATCACATGAGTTAAGCCTATTAGTGAAGAACTACCGTAAAGCTTGTTGAAAATTTGGTTTGCATCGGTGGTATCTCTAAGGTCTAGATATTTTCTAATAACAGGGTTTGGTTAACAAGGAAGACGGTATGAAGTCTTATAACGTTTGCAATATGTTTGTCATATAAAACTTGGTGTACGGGTTGATATTCTTGTTTGCTTACATAAACCTTGCTAGCCTAAACTCTGTACTGAGAGGGAATGCTTCTCGTGCATCCAAATCCTTGAGCCAAAATCCATGCCATTTGTGTCCACCATAACTACCTATATGTGGTATTTCCTTGCCACTCCAAGTAAATTTTTCATGTGCTACCTTTAAATTATTCAAAATGTTATTATTCCCTTTTTGTGTCAATGTTTACTAGCTCATGAGGAATTAGTGTGGTTATTCTTTATTCTATTTGTGAATGGACTTTTACACCTGGACTAGTGGCATATACATCCGCTTATCCAATAACTTGCAAAAAGAGCTGGCAACGGGGTGCCCAGTCCCAATTAATTACAACTTTAACCAATTAATTCTCTTCACACTTTTGCCCTGATTCATCAGTAAGCAATGACAAACAGTGAAATACCTGCATGTGTGTAAACCAAAGAGAAAGAGGGATGATCTGCCTTGCTGGTAGAAATAACGTCCTTCATGGGAGCCGCTCTTAAAAGTCCGTTTGACAGGTAGAATACTGTTCTCACCCGCTACCATTCGTTGACAATTAACAAACACCTCTCAAAAATAGATACTCCTCCATGGTATGTGATTGATGGAAGGCACCCGAGGATTCGGTTAGCCATGGCTTGTGTTAGCAAGGTTGGGAGGAGTATCAAATATTTTATGCAATCTCTATATGCTTTCAAAAACCTAAAAGCTCTAGCACATGACTTAATCCCTGCTTCCCTCTGCGAAGGGCCTTTCTTTTACTTTTATGTTGAGTCAGTTTTCCTATTCTTTCTGTCTTCCACAAGCAAACACTAGTGTCAACTTTGTTACAACATGCGTTATATGCAACGTATTGGACTTGTTATACTACTTTGTGTTGACGATATCCATGAGATAAATATGTTGAAAGTTGAAGCAAATGCTGAAACTTAATTCTTCCTTTGTGTTGATTAAATACCTTTTATTAGAAACTATTGCTTTATGAGTTAACACTTATGCAAAACTGTTTGATGCTTGTCTCGAAAGTACTATTCATGAAAACGTTTAGCTTGTGTGATTCATTGTTTACTCATTATCTATTTGGTAGCAAATTATAGACCATTGACTTGGATCACTTCATTCATTTACATGTGCCTTGCAATATTATATGATCAAGATTATGATGGTAGCATGTCACCTCAAAAATTATTGTTTTTATCGTTTACCTACTCGAGGACGAGTAGGAACTAAGCTTGGGGATGCTGATACGTCTCAAACGTATCTATAATTTTTGATGTTCCATGCTTGTTTTATACCAATTGCTACATGTTTTGTATACACTTATGTCATTTTTATACATTTTCTGGGACTAACCTATTAACAAGATGCCACAGTGCCAGTTCCTGTTTTCTGCTGTTTTTGTATTCCAGAAAAGCTAGTCTGGAAATATTCTCGGAATTGGACGAAAATTTACGGAGGCCCCTATTTTACCAGAAGACTCCATGGGCCAGAAGGACAAGTCCGGGGGAGGCCCGAGGGCCCCACACGTGGGCTGGCGCGGCCAGGAATCTCCCGGCGCCCTGGGGTGGTGTCCCTCCTCGTGCACCGCCTCGCGACGCCCTTTGGACTATATATTGCCCCTGACCTAAAACTCACGGAACAATCGACGATTTCCCCAGAAAAGTTCCAGAGCTCCGCCGCCATCCGAAACCAAGTTTCGGGGGTCAGAAGTTCCTGTTCTGGCACCCTGCCGGGACGGGGATTGACCCCCGGAGCCTTCTCCATCGACGCGCCGCCTCCATCATGCTCCGTGAGTAGTTCCCCCATGGACTACGGGTTCTAGCTGTAGCTAGTTGGTACTCTCTCTCCCATGTACTTCAATACAATGATCTCATGAGCTGCCTTACATGATTGAGATCCATATGATGTAATCGGTGTTGTGTTTGTTGGGATCCGATGAATATTGAATACTATGTCAAGTTGATTATCAATCTATCTTATATGTTATTTAAGATCTTGCATGCTCTCCGGTACTTGTGGTTACCTTGATCAAGTAGTTGCCTGTATCTCCAAGAGGGAGTATTTATGCTAGATAGTGGGTTCATGCCTCCATTTAATCTGGGACAGTGACAGAAAGTTCTAAGGTTGTGGATGTGCTGTTGCCACTAGGGTAACCTAACGATGCTATGTCCACGGGCATATGTGTTTGTTTACATTACGCACTTTACTTAATGCAATTATCCGTTGCTTGCAACTTAATACCAACGGGGACTCGGATGACAACCCGGCGGTGGATTATTAGTCATAGATGCTGTTGGATAACGGTCTATGTATCTTGTCGTAATGCCCAATTAAATATCATAGTAGTCATCATGTCATATATATGCATTGTCATGCGCTCAATATTCTGTCAATTGCCCAACTGTAATTTGTTCACCCAACACTTGTTATTGGAGAGTTACCACTAGTGTAGATAGCTGGGAACCCCGGTCCATCTGTAATCATCATTGCTTTTCCGTCAACTCCACGCAAGCAACTATTTTCTGGTGCCATTGCTTCTGTGTTACTGCTACTTCACTCTCATATTACTGCTGCTTTCACATCACGTTTGTTACTAGTGCTTTCTCAGGTGTGGTGGAATTGACAACTCCGCTGCTAAGGCTTATAAGTATTCTTTGTCTCCCCTTGTGTCGAATCAATAAATTTGGGTTTTACTTCCCTCGAAGACTGTTGCGATCCCCTATACTTGTGGGTTATCAACCCCTTCACTCTACCCATATGCATTATTGGAGGTCCTTCTTGGACTGCCTGTCCTATGGTACGAACCCATACGATATTGTTACCACCCGGCCGACAAGCAAGGAACCACCTATTCGCTGAAAAAGGGCCTTCGTTCCAATCTGCGTGAGGATCTGGCAAGTCTTCAATCACCGGTGCCCTTATAATTTGAGGAGCTGCACTGGCACCTGGTATCGGAGAAAAGGAGAAGTATAAGTTTGAGTAAAGCTTGGATGATGTAACATAGTAATACTAACCTAACTGTAGTCAAATTAACGTGGAACTGAGAAGTGGTATGAATCAAACTATATAAGAATGTGGCGATAAAGTACTAACTATGCAAGAACCAATTTATTTAGTAGTGACGAACCCCATTCCGTCGGTTCCCAGAGAAAAACTTCCCCGTGCGGTTCTGTGACCGCGTAGATTCGATCCTGCAAATCCTGAATTGCATCCACGTATCTTGACGGTGCAAGACAAGCGGTGTTGAGGATTTTCCAATGACTGTCAACTCCACCACGCATGATAGCAATCATCTTATCGAACACTGCTATGAGGAAATAGTTCCAGACGCCACCTCCAGTCTTATATGGATTTCGAACTATCTGGATCTTCAAAAGTTCCACGCTCATCATGTTGTAGTGATACCTGAACGGATCGTTAGGACGAATCCCGGCATCACATACTCTTGGTACTTGGATTTCACGTTGGTGTAGACGTTGAGCAGATACCAGCATGAACCATCCCGGACAAATGCTATCCATTCATCCTTAGAGCCAACACAGTGCTTGTTTGCGCGGCCTATAGATCTGACTGCAATAAAAGCTCTTGCTTTCGGTCCGTCCAGTGGCATGAGTTTAGCATCAATGCCCTGCTCAAATATATGTTAGAAAATAGGGGCAATGAACAATGTTGAGAACTGCGAGCGCGTCATATTAGCGACGAAACACGCGTATTAATCAAACTATGTTCGTACCCTCTCCTGTGAGGGAGATCGGTGAAGATAGTGAAATACAAGTGAAGACACGTATTGATATAAGTAAGATTGATGAAGACAGTGAAATACCAGTTCATTGCGCAGATCAGACCACTCCTGTGGGGAATCGGCTCGCAACAAACATGGAGACCCGAAAGAGAGAGTGCTCTCTTCTTCAATTGTGGGACTCAATTCTGGCAGACCGCGCGCAATTCGACCAGTTGTGAGAATGTCCATTCGAGAAGTAATGTTTCCGAACGGACCAGATGCAAGCACACCAAAGATGGACCCCTGCTTAGCCTGCTTGCTGCTTTCATCTTTCTCCATTGACACGGAGCTATTGACGCTAACGGTGGAGAAGATATGTGCGGAGGGAGACGAGGTGATCATAGGAGAGTGGGGACGAATATGGAGGAATTGCGATTGCCTGCAGTAGTGGGATTTTGGAAATGCACGGTCGCGGTTCCTTTTTTTTCACCTTGACCGATCCAGGTATTTAAGACAGTCATGATCGTCAGTTATCCGTCTTAGCAATTAGAGACTTGGCTGGGAACGGGCAACCAGGTATTTTGGAAATAGAACAGTTATCGACGCACGTAGAGGCTGGGATGCAGTGAGGATAGATTTTTTCGAAATCAGGCAGTTGCACTCAACCATGTGATCCACGGATCTAGAGGCTGAATAAAGTATAAGAGGCTGCTCCGCTATGTTGCGTTTGAGCCACGAACTGATATACAAAACCACGAACTGAACAAAATTTGTAGTGGATTTTCTTACAATACATGTTATGAGCGTTTGGGACAACACATTTAATCAGGCTATGTTTACTGATAGTTGAACTGTTACAATTCGCTTGACGAACGAGCAGAACTAGATTTCAATCGTTAAACAGAATATAAGATGAAGACAAGGAATTATCCACTTGACGATGCATATTTAAGATCCGTTATTACAACAATGAGACCAACAACATCTTGTAATGAAACTTCGAAACACAGCGTTCTTTAGCTTAGGGTGAGTTGAAGATGGCAATGCTGAGAGGAAAACTAACTGAAACAGACTAGCCAGGGACGCTGCTCATGGTGCTAACGACTGATGAAACTACCCAGTCATCCAGCTTTGGGGAAGAACAGGAACAAACCACATGGGTGTCTCAACAGCCTCGCCCCAATCTGGTTCAACATAATTGAAGGATGATCCAATGGTGGGTCCAGCGTTGAGTGTCATGCGATACCAATCGGGATTTGGTTTAGGATACTGGTTGCACCGCGTGTGAGTAGCAAACACACAGTTCTTCTTCAACACCGGCAGTGCATGGGCAGCATCGACACCGACTCTATCAGGAACGTATATCATGAATGGATAGTTCATGCAAACAAACAAAGAGTTTCCCTGCAGTTCCTCCTGCCTGGTCCAGCCTGCGTGGAGAGGATCAAATACATGCCCTTCCCTTGCGAACATGTAACATCGGAGAGAAGGATAGGTCAGTAGATCCCTTGTCATATGACATAATGGGTCACCTTCGGGGCCTCGTTCACCCCTGATATGAATCCAGATGATATCTCTGCGATGCCCCATAGCTAGGAACCAGCAACGAGAATCATCCTCAGCGCCGTCTAGCAGAACGTCGGGTAGCTCCGGAATCACAGGAGATGCAATTGAGCGTGGAGCTGCATCTACACCTGTTACCGTGAAAATATATAAGATATGTCAGACTCTTTGTACTATCTAGCAAATAAGTACTGACTGCTGCCCTAAGATACAATTCATGTTTTGTACTCCAATTGGTTATAGCGTACTACAACACATCTAACTATAATGTACTCCCTCTTGCCCTTAAATATAGTATCTGGCGGTGGTGCTAAGCTGGACCATCAGCAATGCAACAAAATTTGAGCCCTTGGACACTGTTTTATAAGCTAATTCAGCGTCAGCACTCAACTAATTAACACATATGCACCGTCAACATTTAGCAGGTATAATCATAAACGAAATGTTCTGAATGCGAGTAAACTCACCCCAAATGGTTGGTTCCCAAACAAGTACGTCGCCTTTGGGTTCAGTAACGGCGTAGATCCTTTGCACGTCCATTATGGCATCAACATATCTTGCTGGAGCAAGAAACTCATTACGAAGTATCCTCCAGTCCACGTCCTTCCCACCACGCATGATAGCGATGCACTTATCAAACACGGCTATAAGATCGTATGTCCATTTGTTTCCTACGAACTGAGGCCGGGAAGCGATCTGAATCTTGTTCAGCCTGATGCGTGCCATGTCGTGGTGGTACACAAACGGGCTGTTGTGATAATAAATCCCTACATTCTGAACGGAAGGTACTTCGATTTGAACATTAGTGTATACATTCAAGAGATACCAACGAGCCAGTTCCTGGACAACTACAACCCATTCACCGTTCCCACCAACCCAATGTTTCTGCCCAGGGCCAGCTTGGCCACACGGCACAGAAGCGGGTGTGGACAGCGTGTCCAGCGGCATCACCATCGTACTAATACCCTAAATGAGCTTAGATGCATGGTACTTAGACGGTGTACAAAACTACAAGACAACGTTAAAATAATGAAAACTGACGAACAGACGAATGCAAAATACCGGTTCATTGTGGTCTTCAGGCCATACGAAAGGATCGAAGTGCAGGAGGCAAGGAGACTCGAAAGGAAACCTTGGGTCATCCGCGAGGGCATGCCTCATACCAGGAATACCACGCGAAAGCCTGGCGATTGTCAGGATGTCGGAGTTCTCCGTGAATCTATCATAAAGACTAGGAGCAATCTCGTAGACAAAGTTCTCCGAATTGCTGCTACCACCCTGCTCCATGGAAGAGACAAGAGCGTCGATGTGGTTCTGGACGAGGTAAATGAAAACCGTGCAGTGTATCTCGGAAGAAACAAAGAAGACGTGCGAGAATTTTAGGCCACGGCTAAGAGCGGTTAGACGTAGTGGAGATACTGCACTGCGGTGGCAAAAAAAAAATTCACGCCGAACAACGGAAAAAAAAGAAATGAAGAAGGAACCGACTCTTTCGCGACCGATATGGCCCATATACAGCCCAATGGGCATCTTGGTTATGGTTGGCCTATTTCATCAAGGCATCGTAGTTCAGGTTAGGAATGACAAATATGAACATGGAGACGCCACGTATATGACGACCATTTTTCCACCGCCAACGCCTCATTATTTGGCTCCTTATTTTGAAAAGCATACGCCAGGCTGAGTACCTTAATGAAAACTAGCGAGAGCGGCACTACATATGGCGTTTCTACGGTTACGCGGCAACTTCACACAGAACGACTTATACCGAAACATAAGAGAGTGAACTGTCGGATACCGCCGACAGCGTGACCGTCAAGCGCCGCGCCGCGTTCGCGCTGGACTCCCCGGGCGCTCGAGCCATGTCACTAAAGCACAAGTTCGCCATGCACCTGGTAGAGTAAGCAAAGGAGGAGCATGATACGTCTCAAACGTATCTATAATTTTTGATGTTCCATGCTGTTATTATACCAATTGCTACATGTTTTATTTACACTTCATAGCATTTTATGCATT
The DNA here is from genome assembly GCA_947311845.1 of Poa pratensis. NCBI lineage: Eukaryota > Viridiplantae > Streptophyta > Magnoliopsida > Poales > Poaceae > Poa > Poa pratensis. Next base: position 22,582,682 of record CAMZMU010000098.1, read on the forward strand.
TTCTGGGACTAACCTATTAACAAGATGCCGAAGTGCCAGTTCCTGTTTTCTGCTGTTTTTCTCCTTCAGAAAGGCTAGTTGCAAAATATTTTCGGAATTGGACGAAAATCAACGTGTGCAAATATCTCATCGGAAGACTCCAGAAGCCAGAAAGGGAGATGGAGTGGGGCCACGAGGCAGCCACGCCACCCTAGGGCGCGGCCTAGGAGGGGGTGGCGCCCTGCCCTGGCGTGGCCGCCTCGGTTGCCTCCCGACGCCGCCCTTTCGCCTATATATTCCCGATGTCCCGAAAACCCTAAAAAACCGATCATATAACATGAAAAGTTCCGTCGCCGCCGCCGTCATCAACCCTAGATCAGGAGGGTTCTGAAGCTCTTCCCGGCACCCTGCCGGAGGGGAGATCCTCACCGGAGGCTTCTACACCGCCATGACTGCCTCCGGAGTGATGCGTGAGTAGTTCATCCTTGGACTACGAATCCATAGCAGTAGCTAGATGGTTGTTTCTCCACCTTGTACCTCCATGTTTAGATCTTGTGAGCTGCCTAACATGATCAAGATCATCTTATTGTAATGCTACATGTTGTGTTTGCTGGGATCCGATGAATATTGATACTATGAGCAAGTTGTTTATCAATCTATCTATTTCTGTTGTTTATGATCTTGCATGCTCTCCGTTGCTAGTAGATGCTTTGGCCAAGTAGATGCTTGTAACTCCAAGAGGGAGTATTTATGCTAGATAGTGGGTCCATGCCTCCAGTAATCTAGGCTCGAGATGACAGAAACGACTAAGTTTGTGGATGTGCTGTTACCACTAGGGATAAAACAATGATGCATTGTCTACGTGTCATTTTCATTGTTTACATTACACACTTTACTTCATGCAATAATCTGTTGTTTGCAACTCAATACCGGAAGGGGTGCGGATGCTAACCGGAAGGTGGATTATTTAGGCATAGATGCGTTGGATAGCAAGTCTATGTACTTTGTTGTAATGCCCAATTAAATCTCATAATAATCATCTTGTCATATATTGCATTGTCATGCGCTCATTATTTGTCAATTGCCCAGCTGTAATTTGTTTACCCAACATGTTAGTTACTCCTCCGATCCGTAAAAACTGACGTGAGCTAGAGTAGTATTTTGTACTTCCGCAGTACTCCGTCCGCGAATCTTTATTCGGACCGGAGGTAGTATCTTTTATGGAGAGATACCACTAGTGAACTGTGGACCCCCGGTCTATTTCCTCATACTGATAAAACCACCAACTGCAATCATTTGTTCTCTGTTACTTTCAGCACTCATTACTGTTTTCCACACAATACGTTTAATTCTTTATTTTCAGCAAGCCGGAGAGATTGACAACCTCTCTGTTTCGTTGGGGCAAAGTAGTTTGCTTGTGTTGTGTGCAGGTTCCACGTCAGTTGCGCCGCTGACAACCTTCTGAAGAACCTCCGTGTCCTCCTGGTTCGATAAACCTTGGTCATATTTTAAGGGAAAACTGCTGCTGCACTATATCATACCTTCCTCTTGGGGTCTCCCAACGAACATGTGTTGTCACGGTCAACAAGCAGATCTTCTGGTGCTGTTACTGGGAAGTAATAAAACACCCTACCGTAAACACGCCATCAAAGCAGGATCGCCTCAGGAGCCAGGCGGAGAGGTCACGTGCGGCGAAGAAGCTTAAGTCGCTCGACGGTGCTCATAGAGAAGACAAAGAGGTGCTTGCCAAAGCGCCGCTGGAGGTGATCGTCATCTCCGATGACGAGGAATAGGGCGACAGATTGGGCTGCGTCGTAGTTTCTCTGTGGATCCTATGTGGTCAATTCATTTTCATCTCGCGGTTGTGCTTCGGCCATTGTGGGGTCTTTGTGGATGAATAGCATATCCGTTGAATGGCAATTCCAGTATTTGTATTTACTTTTTTCTGATTGTCTCCAATCGTGGAATTATACTGCGTGAGGGTTTTTGTAACTGGATTGAAATGTCGTCCGTTTGGGGAGCGGGCCTTTCTATTGCTACACGTTGACGGGGTCAGCTCACGGGCGCGGCGGCCGCCGCGCCAAGGCCTACTAGTTTATCACATGTTTGCTATAGTTTGCTTCTGTAGGCTAGCCAATTGGATATTTGTGGCAGATTTCACCTCACTTGTCCTTGTAACGATATCAACACTGCTGTGCTTCTATTGATTCAGTTGTTAATTAGTACCCCACCATAGTTGGTGACATGTTCCTTTCTCTAATCACTATGCCCTAAATAATATAGTATATGCTACATGCTACATTAGCATGGCCCTTCGCAAAGCAAAGCAAACCAAACCAAACCACTGCTTGCACAAATTAATACTAGTTTGTGTTCATGGGGACGTAATCAAGTTTGCACTTACTGTTTCGTAAGCGAATGAGGAATCTAAAACTTATTTTTGGTAATTTTATTTACTAGTAAGCACAATTTATTTCTATTTTTAAAATAACGAGATCACATACATGCACATTGTGGTAAGTAACAATGTGAATATTTCTGGTCCATACTTTAATTTACAGAATCTCTATACAACAGTTTACTATAGCTTAACTTCTTATTGCTTTCTAAAACTTGGAAATTAAACAAATTAAGAGCTAAACATGTGTATTAGTCAGTTTTCACATGTATATGTTTGTAAGTATCTTTTACTTGCATGAATATTTTCTCAGAGTTTTGATGTTGTGTAATTACGATTATCGCTAAGTTGATCCTAGGGTGAGAAAATTTCCATGGAATTCGGTTGTACTCAAGTACGAGTTAAGCAAGAAACAAATTAATTAACACACCTATGTATCAAGAGAAACTTTTTTTTTGCGCAAATGAAGAGGATAACATTAGCCAAGCATCTTACATATAAGCCCAGAAACAAAGAGAAAATACAACGAGGTCACCTATGTATCAAGAGAAACTTTGTCTCAATGATTAGCGGTTGCAAGCTGCGGCTAGGCACCATTTGCAATTTGCAACCCCAATAATGTGTGTATAATTGCGGCACCTAACATGCATTGCATCCTCGAGCGCGAGCTCCCTTTTTTTTTAGATTTGCCAGCTCCATTTCCATAATTAGAGTGTAATTACATTAACAAGCTAGTGTGCATACAGTATGATTCGTACGACTGTACGAGTAGTATCTCATGTTCATGAACGCTCGTACAAGTTGCTAACTAACTGAGAATAATTAAAATTGTGCTATTATAATGGCGTAAAAACACATTCATGGATCGTTCTTACTCCAAGAACAGATTTTTGTTTTTTGACCTTGGGTTTGTATTATATCACGAGACACTGTCTGGATTAAAATCACGTGCAATATATGGAATAAAGCCAAATAAGACATGCCCACTCAACTATCTACGACTTAATACCTTGAAGCCCAGAGATTGATTCAGCAGCTTCGGGAGCGGGGCATTGAGGAATGCGTCCCCAAAGAAGATACGATATGATCGAGCACCGTTCCCTCATCGTTTGTGAGATCTGCACCCCATGATCCTACTCTTTCTTCTTCTTCTTCTCCTTCTTCTTCTTCTTCTTCTTCTTCTTCTTCTTCAGCGAAACTGAGCCTAATTAACTTGGCCCAGCCAGGCGGCGCTGGTTTCTTTCAGGCACTAGTAGGAAATAGCCTAGCGGTTTAATGCATGCACACGTAGCTGTACAGTTTTAAGTTACTGGTCCCCGGCGATTTGCACACACACGTTGCTGTAGATTTCCAAATAGTGACCTCATTATTACATCACGCTGCGGTTCCAAACGTGGATAAATTAATGTGCGCATCTCAAAATAAAGAACAATGGGATGATTAATTAAGCATCTCAATAATTTCCCTCAGATTTTTTGTGTAACTACCCTGACAAATATATTTGATGTCTCGACTCTCGACTCTCCCCTCTTGCCAAGCTCAAACTCATTTCCATCCACGAGCGTTCGGTTTGTGTGACCTCGGTGTGCTGTAGTTTTTTTTAAACAAGACAAAATATTTGCCACTTTCATTGATTAGAAGAAGTTTTAGAGGTGTTCCAAACCGGGCCAAGGACAAAGCCTAGTCCTTCAAATAAACATCGGCAACTCGCGACATCAAAATACATGAGACCTTAGCCCCAACGAAAGACCACATCCTAGATTATTCCTCCTTAATTTTTCTCACTACCGTCGCCATAGTGGAGTATTGATTGCGAAAGACTCGGGCGTTTCCCTCTTTCCAAATTTCCCATGAAATGGACCATGCTTCACGTGGCAAAGGAAGAAGACGAAGAAGGAATTCGCAGAAGAAGAAGAAGAAGAAGAAGAAGAAGAAGAAGAAGGGCGTAGAGATGTGGTGTGGGCGTTCTGTGCTGCGTGTTGTGTGTGTGTTGAGACCATCCCCTTCGCGTTGGATGTTGTCTCCCCCTCCCCTTGTAACTTGCTTCAGGGGTTTCACCCTATCTTAGGATGAAATTAAAAGATTCAGGTGGGCGCCTTCGCGCACCCCGGTGACTGCTCGAAAAAAAAAGATGTGGTGAGGATGACGGGTCTATGGCAGTGTGTTGATCCAGGTGGCGTCCGTTTTGTAGCGTGAATATAACATTTCATGCACACGAACAGGGAAACCTGTCGGTGCATAGGCACGTGTGCTATAATTCCTTCGTTGTCAGGAGGTTACTATTGGAGCTGTTACTACTGGCTAGTGACCGCTTCTCTGCCAGGGAAAATGATTATCTACCCGATGATCTGTTCCATATAAAAAACCCTAGCTAGATCGGTGTGGCAACAGGAGGGATCACAGGAATAAATATATCCGTACACTTGCGCAATCACCGTACTGTATTATAGAATAATCTGGCTGCTACATATTGCTAGAAAAGGTAAAGAAGTTCAATTTATGGCATGTGGTTATGATTGCATGCCCTCTCTCGTCCACACGCAGTACGTGCATGCTTTGCTGGAGTGTCTCCAAATTCTCACATCGACATTTTTGGCCTTTTCTGTCCCCTACTTTTTTTTCGTGTGTGTGAAGGCAAACTCATTTTCCTATATGCCCGAACAGTAAAAACCCTGACAGCGTAATTTTGTAGCTAAACGTTACTACGGCTAGCTGCCCGTCACTTTGACTAAATTGTAGGAACAAGCTTGTTTTTAACAGGAAAGAAACTTTTCATGTCTTACAGGTTATTCATATGGCGGTGCATTGGATCCAGCTATGGGCTTTCTTGCTATCTACGGACCAGCGAGACCTTATGGTGGCTGGATGCACGCGACTCCTCTTGGTGGCACAGGAGTTTTTTTCCCGGACTACGTGGCAGCATACTAGTTTACTTTCGTAGTGCGCTAGAGGCTTTGCTTTTTATCCGGTTGAGGCTTGTCTCAATCGCCTTTGTGAGTGTTTGAGATGTAAAACTATACTTTGTCATAAATTTGGTAATAAATGGCTGTGTGCATCACTCGATGCAGAGGCCGGGACATCCCCTTTTCTAAAAAAAAACTTTGACTAAATTTGCGCAAAGTGTGCAATTTTAGCAAGATGACTGTGATGTAAGAAATTTTTCACATCACTTGGTGTACAATTTATCCATTGCACGGTGAAGATGCATGAGATCGAGGAGAGATGTTGCCGTGTTTGATCGATTGCTTGCGTTCCAGATAACTTGTATCCCTCCAAGAAGTGATGTTTACGCAAAGTGAATGTCCAAAGTCCCACAAAGCCGGCCGGGGCATGCATTGCATGGATATATGCATGCAGCATATATAGTGGAAGATGCAAAGTGTCAAGGTGAAAATAATTAAGCAGTGGAAAGATGCAAGAAAGCAGGGGGGACATAAAAGAGTCAACCAGCCCTACCACCACAGCTGGGTGGACAGTTACGAGACCTAACCTAGTGGTCTAATCAGCACACACGGGCGAAGGTTAGTAGCCAGCACAGCAGAGCACGGGCATGATTCTCGACGAACCTTTTTGCTCGCTCGGATCAAAGGTAAGTCAGGAGAGAAAGGGAGAGAGAGAGTAGTACAGTACTTGGACTAGCTCTGTGCCTCACTACACACTCGCGCGCTAGGTTGACACCCTACCTGAGAGCGACCTCCCGCCTTCCGCCCGTCTTCTCTTTTATACTCCTTCCTCACACTCTGCTCTCCTCCATCTCCAATCCAGCCCTCCACCAGCTCCATTACCGGCATCCATCGTCGGCTCGCAACGGCGGCGCCACCGAGACGTACTGCTTAGTCCGAACCTAATAATTGGCAAGATGTCGAAGCGGTCATGCGGGCCGAAGAAGAGGCTTCGGCGCGGCCTCTGGTCGCCCGAGGAGGACGAGAAGCTGATGAACCACATTGCCCAGTACGGCAACGGCTGCTGGAGCTCTGTCCCCAAAATTGCAGGTATCCTACCAAAACCCTAGTGACATCCATGACTGTAGCCGATAGCTCTTCCGCCGCTACCAATGCAGCAGTACCAGCACACTGCAACCGCCAGCTCTAGTCAGTTATATATGGTGGAATTTGGTGGAATTAACTGGTTTAATTTGTTGCTGCATTAGGCCTAGAGAGGTGCGGGAAGAGCTGCCGGCTGAGGTGGATAAACTACCTGCGGCCGGACCTCAAGAGGGGCGCCTTCTCCCAGGAGGAGGAGGACCTCATCATCCACCTCCACTCCATCCTCGGCAACAAGTGGTCGCAGATCGCCGCGCAGCTGCCCGGGCGCACCGACAACGAGGTCAAGAACTTCTGGAACTCCTTCATCAAGAAGAAGCTCCGCCAGCGCGGCATCGACCCTGCCACCCACAAGCCCCTCGCCGCTGCCGAGGTGGGCGACCGCGGCGCCACAGCCGTCAGCCGCGGGGCGGTGTTCAGCGACGCCGAGCTGATACTGTCGGCGACGATGGAAGCGCACATGCCGCCGCCGCTGGTGTCGGCGGAGAGCTACGCTTACGGCCCAGGCAGCGGGGGCGACGATGGGTCCCTGTCGTCGCTGTCCGGGTACGACCACACGGCGGACTTCGCCGGGTACCTGGACGCGGACGCGCTCCACGGCGGGATCATCCCGTCGGTGTCGAGCTCCAGCACGCTGAACTCGTTGGCGGTCCTCAGCCCCGGCGCCACCGCCACCACGGACGAGCATTGCTGCAACAACAATAACCCGAGCAGCAGCGGCGGGTTTGAGTCTTCGATGACGCAGAGCAGCACTCATCTGCCGTGGCTGGAGCTGGGGTCCATCGGCAGCTGCACGGAGGACGCCACTGCCGGCGCCGACAACTACGGCGCGGCGCTGGACGAGCTCAAGTGGTCCGACTACGTGTTCGACGGCGGCTACCAGCAGTACCAGCCGGGGCAGTGCATCTACGGCGGCGACGTCAACAAGGTCGCCGACGTGGCTGTGGCGGCAGCGCAGTTCGACGCGCACGGCATCAACTGGTGCTTGAATTAGTTCAATATCCAACAACACCAAACACCAACGGCGGCGAGCAGTCAATTGTAATAGCACGCCAAGCTTAAGACCGACTGTATACATATATAATTACACGCATATATATACCTACGTAAGTAAGTAAGAAGATAGCTAATGTGTGGCGAGGTTTTTGGATTGTTAAAATCTTTTCTTCCTGGGTGATTGATTGAATTCTGTATAACTTGGCGTGTAAAGTGAAGATGATGAAACAGAAAGCTGGACACATGTATAAAAGGTGTTTGATTTTGCGTGGTTAGTTTAATAATGAAATGAAATCAATAAAGATCAGTGTGGTGATGATTAATCAATCACGGCTGCTTCGACGTCTGGCTTTATCATCGTAGGGCCGGGCGCACATTGAATTCGTCCTCGATCGATCGATCGCTTTACTTTTCGATCGGTGATGGTGGGGTGTTGGTCCCGTACGTCGCTCACTCGCTCCTGTGCGTGCGTCAATCTGCGCATGATTGATCGAGCTCTAGTAAGCAGAGGACGTACTTTTACTGTGCAACTTGTTTGTTTTGTAGTTGGTGGATTAATTAGCTAGCCAAACCTAGCATGTGGGCATCGGATCAGCTTAATGCCTTGATCAGAACGTGACACGGTTCATTCGATCAAAAATAAAGTTTGCAAACTTTATCTTTGTACTTGAGAAAATAATTGTGGATGCAAATTAGTACTCCCTCCGTTCCAAAATATATTACTTTCATTTGTCTACATACGGATGTATTTAGATATCTTTTAGTGTGTAGATACATCCATTTATAAAGAAATGGAAGTCAAGTAATTTAGAACGGAGAGAGTATTAGCTGCCTAGCCCTTTTTTTCATTGATCAAATGAGTCGACTTTGTTGATTACAAATAACTAAGCACCTATTGAATATTTATTGGGGTGCGGTGAGGAAGAGAGTAACGAAATTAGTGACCCCTCTCGGTTGTAAGATAGTACTTCGCACTAGAAATTGTAGTCACACAATCTTATCTTTGGTTATTAAATTGTAAAAATATGATTTAGATCAAACTATAAATGTATATGAGTTCCATCAGCAAGTTTTCTCTCTCCATAACAAAAACCTCAATATATTTTACTAATATATTCACCAGAAATTCAAAATGCCACGTGAGATCATATGCTCCTGTTAGAATTAAAAAAATCAAAAATAGTAAAATTTCATAAAATTCTGAAAACAAAATTGGTGATAAACAAATTTTCTATATACATATCAAATTTCAAGGTGAAATGACATTTGGGGTGTGCTGTGTAATAAAAAATATCAGTGGCCCAAATAGGATCTACAAATATATTTTTTGGAGCACTGATTTTTTTCACATATAGCACCACACATGTCATTTCAACATGAAATTTCGCACGTATGTATACATTTGTATATGTCCATGACCAAATGTTTGTTTCAGTTTTTGAAATATTTTACTATTTTTTCAATTCTTTAATTCTAACTGGAGCATATGAGCTCTGGAGCCAAAACGTCCCTGCCTATATTCACATGGAAGTTTAGATTTATATGTCTGGTGTCAGTGTCAGTACAATTCGGAACAAAGAGTACATGAGTACACGAAAAGCAAAAATTAAGAGTAACTTCACATATGTGTTATTGTGTTACATAGATTTACATTTTTAAAAACTTTCTATTAGCTATGTTATTGAATGAAAAACTAGTGTGGAAAATATTTTGGCAGCTTTGGGAATATACGCCACAATTAACCATCACTAATACTCATCGGCAAGAGCAGTGGCGGAGCTTGACCAACATATTAGGAGGGGCCAAAACAGATAATATAAGAGCTGAGGGGGCCAGATTTAAGTATTTTGTGTTTTATATGGTCAAAAGTGGTAAATATATAGTACTAATATGCAAATTTTAATTAAGTTGGGGGGGCCCTGGCCCATTTGGCCTCCATGAAGCTCCGCCTGTGGGCAAGAGTGATGCTAGAGAAAATCAATATGTATAAGTTTACATAGAAAATATCTTGATATTATGATCCGGTCAATTTGTATATTGAGCCATATGCTATACAATCACTATTGTTGTGTGTGACATCAAAAATCTTGTGCATGATGTGTTCTTTTGTGACTTGGTGGCCAAACCCAAGGATCAACATATCTTGACTTAAGGAAATCTACATATGTGTGACAACAACCGACTCTTTGGTTGTGTTTGGTTGGGGAATGAAGTGGAATGTAATGTCATGGTTCCATTCTATTCTAATAGATTGGTTCCTTTACTACGTTTGGTAGGGGCCAATCAGGTTGAATGTGATGGTTCCGTGTCAGTGTTCTGTTGGAGAGATGGAACATAGTCGATTAAGCTTGCATCATCTCCTGTCGCGGGAATGGTGAGGTTACTTCCCACATAAGCATATGTACAATATGTAGTATTATTCTCTTTGTGATTTTTAGGCAATCACTTAAATTTGCAACATAAAAAATAAAAAGTAAAAACTCACAATCATAGCAAACATATTGCAACAAACACATCACATTTTTCAATCCATACACCGTAGACACTAAACGTAAGTTTTTTTAATTAAAGTGGGTACAAATCATATTTTGTTGATAGCACACAAAGTCATTCCCCCAACATATATAAACTGCTTTCATCCCCGTTAGGAATATCCTTGAAGGGGGTGTAATTCTACATGACTTTATTCATGAAATTCATAGGAAGAAAATGGCTGGGTTTATGTTTAGGACTGATTTTGAGAAGACCTATGATAAGGTTAAATGGTTCTTTTTATAACAAGCTCTACGCGTGAAAGGATTTTATCCTAAGTGGTGTGAATGGGTCATTATTTTTCAGATTTTGTTCAAGATGGGAGTGTTGGGATTCGTGTAAATGATGAAATTGGTCATTTTTTTTTCAGATTTTAAAAGGTTTAAGTCAGGGAGATCCACTATCACCGTTTCTTTTTTTAATATAGCTGCGGAGATACTGGTTGTTCTTATTGCGATAAAAAAGGAGGACAGTCAAGTAGGTGGTATTATAACTCATCTAGGTTATGGAAGGGTATTCATTCTACAATATATTGATGATATGATTTTGTTTTTAGAACACGACCTTGAGTGCTTTGGCAAAGCAAATGAAATCCAAAATCAGTACTGTCACATTTTTGGTAATCAACATAAGAGTAAGTATCGTTTAAGAAATGGAACATCATATGTCAACTGTGAGTAAAGATTCTTGACACTGAATTGCCCAATATTCCCAATTGTCCATCTATCACACTAAGATATCTTATTAATTTTTTTGACGCCAAAAACAGTAGGGGAAAAACCCCTACTGCATCCTTTTCATTTATATATAAACAAGTTACAGGAAAGAGTTCACGGCGTCAAAAAATTATAAGGTGTCAATCCATTGTGACATCCCATCTTTAAGACTAGGTTTTGCTCTAAGCATGACTAAGTAAAAGTTCTCTTTGAAGAATCTCTTGCATTCAATTTGGGAAATATTTTCCCCTCGAAGATGATCTTGTTGCGATGGTTCCAGATAGTCCAGCAGCCAATAATAATGATTTCTTTAAAGCAAACCCATCTGTACCTAGTTCTGCCATCAGTGAGTAATTCCATGAGGTCCAGGTCAGTGTTCCATTCAATGTTGAGTGCCCACCAAAATATTTGACTGAAGTCACATATGAAGAATAGGTGGCAGAGGTCTTCATTGGGGCAATCTTCACAGAGGACACATGCTTTGGATTCAACATAGAATTTTTTTCTGGTGAGCAGGTCCCTCGTGTTGAGTCTGTCTTCAAGCAACAGCCAGAAAAAGAACTTGTGTTTGGGCAGTGCACATGATTTCCAGATCCACTTAAAAGGTAGTGATGCTGCAGGATGCGGTGAAAGTGCCTTGTAAATTTTCCTGCTTGAGAAATGGTCATTTGTGCCAGGAATGGACCAAGAGTCTTTCTGTGTGATAGTTCCTCTGATCAGTAAAGAATCAGATAGGATGTTATGTTGTTGAGCTGCAATCAAAGACATAGGTAGGTGGAACAAGTTGGTTGACGCATCATTGGTGCAAGTCCAAACTGCTTTGGCCAGAGTAATTTCTTGGTTTTTAGCAAATGAGCAGAGATGTGGATATTTGTGAAGCATTTTTTTCCTATGTCCATAGGTCTTTCCATAACCTTACCATAGTACCAGTACCAGCTTTGCAAGAAAATATGTTTAGGAATTTATCCATAAGGCTGAGACAATCTTTCCACCAGAAGGAGCCACAAGGATTAGAATTTTGAGAAATTTTCCCATTGGAATAATGTGCTTGCCAGATGAGGGTGACCCATGGAATGTCTTTCTGGTTCATGAATTTAAAAAGATATTTCATCATTAAAGCAAGGTTCTGTGTTCGCAGATTTAGAACTCCAAGTCCTCCAGCTTGCTTGGACTTGCATACATTCTCCCATTTAACTAGGCATTTTCCTTTCTTTTCAATGTCCTTGCCTCGCCATAAAAAACCTCTCGATGATCCTTCAACATGATCTAGGAAACCAAGGGGCAGCTCGATCGTACATAGTGCGAAATTTGGGATTGCAGTGATGATTGATTTGACAACTGTCAGCCTGCCATCATATGAAGTATCAGCAATACCCACTAGTCGTCTATCTATTCTTTCAATGATGCCAATAAGATCATCAATTCTTGGTTTAGTAGTACCCATAGGAAGACCAAGAAATGTGAAAGGGAGACTTTCAGCTTTACATCCAATAGAGCTGGCAAGTTCTTCACATCTTTCCGAAGTAATGTTGATCAGAACCATTGAGGTTTTAGAGTAGTTCACTTTCAGTCCCGTGGATGCAGAGAACTTGTTCAGGATTGTTTGGAGGACCCTCAGTTGAGTGGCACACGCCGGCATAATAATAAGCGTATCATCTGCATATTGGATTACAGGATAATCAAGGCTGAAAGAGTTGTCCAGAGGGGTATGGAGCTCACCCATTCTCCAAGCATGATTAATAGCATACTGTAGTAGTTCAGAAGAAAATATGAAAAGAAGGGATGATAGTGGATCACCCTGCCTGACTCCTCTTTTGCACTTAATAATTTTCCCAGGTACACCATTCAGTAGAACAGATGTCGTTGCAGAGTTCAGTATGCTGCTAACCCATCCATTCCATTTGTCGCCAAAACCTAATTTATTCAGCATCCGGAGTATAGCACTGTATTCCACTTTGTCAAATGCTTTTTCAAAGTCAATTTTAACAATAATGATTTCCTTCTTTGATTTGTGGCAGAGATGTATGTATTCAAATGCCCAGGCCAGACAATCATGAATGGTTCTGTTTTTGATGAATCCATATTGGTTTTTGTGGATTAATGGGATTATCTCCTTCTGCAGTCTATTGGCAAGAATCTTTGTGAGGAATTTCAGAGTAAGACTCACCAGAGAGATGGGTCTGTAGTCATTAACAGATTTAGGATCTTGTGTCTTGGGGATGAGTGTAATATAAGCCGAGTTGATGCTATGTAAATCCAGATTTCCAGAGTAAAATTCATCACATAGCCTATAGAACTCTGCTTTCACTAGAGGCCAGCATTTTTTGAGGAATGCACCATTGAAACCATCAGGTCCGGGAGATTTATCACAGGGCATATGTTTGACAATGTCATCGATTTCCTCTTTAGAAAAAGGAATTTCCAGCAGGCTGAGATCGATGTTTGGATTTGGTTGTATGAAATCATCCAGATTAAAGAGCATGGTGGGGCTGTCTGAAATACCAATTCTATCTTTGAAATTGTCCCAAATAATAGCAGCTTTTGCTTCATGGTCACATACTAATCGATCATCGTTTGTTTTTAGCAGGGAAATGTAATTGCATCTGTAACTATTTGTGGCCATAATATGGAAAAATTTAGTGTTTTTGCCACCAAGCTTAGCCCATCTGATTTTAGCTCTGCTTCTCCAGTAAATTCTTTTGGCTTCAAGTAAGCTAGCGAAATGTTTTTTCAATGCTGCTCTGAAATTGTGTTCCTGTGTGGTAAGGTTTCTTTGGTCCTCCAAGCCATCAAGAAGGTCCAGAAGATAACTGCAGGAGTCAATTATTTTGCTCAGTTTTGAGAGTTGCTTACTCCATTTTCTCAGGCCATATCTCAAGGATTTGAATCTTGCTGTGAGGTCTTGAGCTGCATTCTTGTAAACCCCATTGTGTTGCCAATTATGCAAAACCACATCATTAAAACCTTCATATTCTAACCAGTAATCCTCAAATCTGAATAAGTTAGCCTTGGGTATAGATGTCCCGACTTGAATCTTTATGGGGATATGGTCAGAAGATATCTTTGACAGAGGGGTAGCAAGTGTATTTGGAAAAACAGAAGTCCAGTTCCCAGAGGTGAAAATCCAATCTAGTTTTTCAAGAAGTGGTTCAGCCTGCATGTTGCTCTAGGTATATGCTCTGCCTTTAAGTGGTATTTCCCCTAGGTCAAGATGGCTGATGATGGAATTGAAAAGCAGCATATTATTAACATCTCCTTCTCCTCTGTTTCTATTATTGTTGCTGCGAATGAGATTAAAATCTCCTAGAATCATCCAATTATGCATAAGGGAGGTATCAATGTTGTATAACCAATCAGTGAATAATGCTCTTTCCTCAGGAATAGTTGGTCCGTAGACATTTGTGATATACCAAACAGAAAGACTTAGCTTGCAAATAAGTTGAACAGTGATTTGGAATTGAGAGCTACTGATGACAGTACCAGAGAATAAATTTCCATTCCACAATGTGATGATCCCTCCTGAGCTTCCAATAGATGGGGAATATGCAAACTGATTAAATCTTTTGGGACAGAAATTCCGAATATAAGAATGATCAAAGTGTTCTTGTTTGGTTTCTTGAAAACATATAACATTACATCCAGATTCATCATTTTTTTGCAAAATAGCATCCTATGTGATTTGTGAGTTAATGCCTCTCAGGTTCCAATCAAAAATTGTCCAGTTTCTATCCATTAATAACAAGTGAGAGAGGCACAAATCTGAGGAAACATAATAAGCCCAGCCAGAGCAGCAAGAAATGACCCAGAATAAGTTTGCATTGCAGATATAAATAGTTCCTGGGACACAGGCCCCAATGCCAGCACATCCGTCTGGACTTATCAATAGGTTCAGCAAAAAAAAACGATAGATAGCCACATGATATGGCCATAGTGCAGATAACAAAATAAAATGCCACCAAGTTTGCAGCATAAATTATTACAGACCAGATAATAAAATTACTCAATGCTATCATTGGTACTGTCGTAATTGAGGGAGTCCTCTGATACATCACCAGGATGCATTTGACAAGGACCAGTGCCAAGCGCCTGGATCATCTCAAGTGGCAGAGCAGGTGGTGCAGGAGCAGCAGGGTCAATGATCAGAGCTTCAAATGCACTGATTAGGTTTCTTGATTCTTCTTGACAGTCAGTTTCTTCCTCAACATCATTAGTTTCAACACCTTCAGGTATTTTGCCATCCTTGAAACCACCCTGCAACACAGCAATGCGTCTGCTTCTTCTGAGTCCAGCAACAGAAGGTTGTCCCTTATCATTCTTTCTTCTAGCATTCCTGATGGGCTGGGCTGCTGCGGGCTGGGCCACATTCACATTAGGTTCAGTCACCACATCAATTTCCATGTCATTGTTTTCAGCTGCAGGTTCAGGGTTTTCTGCAATAGGAACTTGTTAAACAGGTACAACAACATCTTGGACATCAGGGGCATCTGCATTGCCAATCACTTCAGCAACATCCAATGGTTCTTGCACAACTTGCTCAACATCAGCTTGATTTTCCCGGATAGGGCTTTGTGGTGGAGTTGCCAGCACTGGTCTTCTATCTCAGGTTGTGCATTGGCCACATTGTGTGCATTAGCCGCACCAGCTGCCATCTGTTCACCTTCATGTGCTGTATGCCACATGTGAAAATCATCTATGATAATAGGAACAGGGTGTGGGTTTGCACCATTTGGTGGCAGGGGATCCTCATCACCAGCAATAACCCCAGCATATGAGCTGACAAAATGATGACAGGGCATGACCAGGAGCTGCCATTCCCTTCAGGTGAGGTGCTCTCAATGACTACCAAGCTCAAGGGGATCCGATCTAATTCATAGGCTCTGAGTTTAACTAGAATCCTTGCCCTATTAGAAACATCTTTGTTCCAGATCAATACTTTTCCATAGGCAGCTAGAGATTTAATAATGGTACTAAGCTCCCAGCACTCTAAAGGATAGTTCATAAGCATGAGCCAGCAATCATGCGTGAAAGTTGCAGATCTGTGGTTTCTACCCCTATTCTGAGCAATGACTCGCATGACTGTATCTCCAACAAAGTAGGGGCTATTCTTTATTGCTGCATCCCTCTCAACTACATCCTGAAAGCGTACCAGGGCAGCACCCATGGCAGATGGGGTGATATCAGTAATGGTATACCTTATGTTATGCTCCAGTTGATGACGGATGATCGCACCGGTGCCAAGGAATTGCTCTGCACGTGGTTCAGGTTCAATCACAATCAGAGCCCAGTCATCCGCCACATGAGGAAGGTTGCCTCCGACGATGACGTAGCCGCGCTGAGGACGCAGCCCATTGGGTGGGATGAAACCCATGACAGCAGGAAGATGAGGCACGAAGTCGCACGGGTAGTTGGCCATCGGCGAGACCGCCGGCGTTGATGGTGGCGAGGTGGCGGAGGGCGATGATGTGACAGGAGAACCCTCGCGGGGAGGGGTTTGGGTGGATGTAGCAGGATGGCCTTCTCGACTTCCAGTTAAAATACTCCCCGGTAGGTTAGATTTTTTCCGGTAAACTGGGCCTTCCTGTTTTTAGATAGGCAATCACGGGATATATGACCATAGTTGTAACAGACTCGGCATCTAATTTTACTTGTACATGAAGAAATAATGTGGCCGGTTGCAAGACATTTAGAGCAGGTTAAATTCCGGTGAGGGGAAAAACCTTCAATTTGCAATTGGGCCGTTTGAGTATCAGATGCAGGTGGGCCAGAAGATGGGCAAGCAGATGGGCCTTGGACAGGTGATGGGCCTTTGTCCCGTACAACCATAACCCATTGGAGATTGCCGTTTGAGTTTGAATGCTCGTTGTTCCTGCTAGCTGGTGCGGCAATTGTGGGCCTGATCCGAGAATTGCGATCATTTTGAAAACCACGAGGAGCTGAAGAGACCTCAGATCTAGAACCCAGAGGAATTGCATTAGCACCCGAAACCGGAGCAGAAGTCCTTGATGATCCAGCCATATTATGTCTGAAGGAATTGAACACCCGATTGATCGGGATCACTTGTGCTGGCCTGGCAGTCCGAGACCGTAATTTCGATCGCTTGGTAGTCCATTCAGCAGAGGTTTCAGAAATCCAATTTTGTTCCTCTCTGATCCAGTTTGGTCCACCGAAACCCCATACGTGAAAATAGCATTTGAATTGATTGCAACTGAAGGATCTCAAGTTATGAACAAAAAACCCACATCTTTGTTGGCCACTGCAAACTTGAAAACCCGGCCATTGAGATGTTGAATCCAGAGGGAATCGAAAGCAGCACCCAGACAAGCCGAAAGGGCGATGCAAACATTGAGATCGTCCAAACGGAAACAAGCACGTCCAAAGGAGACCACGAGGAAGAAACGATGTGACGAGGAGACAGGGTTCACGGATGTGGCGAAGAGTTGACGAACCTTAGCACGGATCTGATGACCAAATGAGAAATCCAGGTTGTGTGCGATGGAGCTGGGATCAGAGAAGGGATCCATGTCCCCGATCGCCATCGCCGCCAGCTAGAGCCTCCCTAGATCGCCGGGGAGAGTCCATCGCCATGGCAGTCGCCGTGGGAGTCGCCAGGGGTGGGGTGGGGATGCGCCATCAAGAGATGCGGAGATATCTTATTAATTGTAGTCACAGCAACTAGCCAGGGGTGGGGTGGGGCGCTAAACAAGGATTTAGAGTCCTTTTACCAACTAGTCAGAACCAGGGCCGCTGTAAATAAACTACCTATTTCATAACCACTCTGTTATATTTTTTTATTTCTAGCACTCAATGAATAAGTTGTCCAATGCGCTTTCTTTAGTTTGATTGCTCGCACGAGGGCTTTCCCACATTCATTCATTGTTCGTTCTGAGGTGGATTCAAACCACAACAAGCGCAGCAAGGATTTGAGGTCCAACGCGCTAAACTAAAGAGGATTTGAAGTCCTCTGCTCTACCAGCCAGAACCTAGAAGGACACTGAACACCCAATTTTACATAGCAACACTTTCCACCTCTCTTCCTTCCTGATAGAAAATCCTCACTTTTCCAAGACAGAAGAGAAGCAAGCAACTAGCGTAGCCATACACTTCACATGTTTCTAGCGATTCACATGCACATGGTCATCAAATGAAAACAAGTCTTGGATAAGAATCTACAACTGGGACTGAGACACGGCCCGGACTCCCACGGGGGGCAGGTCCCACTATCTATATGTGAGAACAGGCTGTCAGTACGCATGCCCCTCCTATCTATGAAAGAGAACATGAATTCCCTACACCCACATATCTAGCGAGGGTCCTTCCAATCTACGAAAAGAGGGCACTAAAGCTAATTAGTCAAACTGGCACCAAAATAGCGAGTGAGTAACAAGCACTATTGGATCAACTAAAGACTCTGGGCTTCCATCAAGCCATTTGCACCCGGATTCAACTTCTTTCGAACTAGCAAATGCACTTTCAGGGCCACAATTGCCAGATCAGAAATCCTATTTCCAGCTCCTCTAGTTTTATTAAACCAGGTGCGACTCGATCCGTGCAGTGTTTTAGCTAACGCATCTTTTTTTTACATACTTTATTTTTGGTGTAATTTATTAAAGAAGTCTAGTATAGGGTAAATCTGTTCTTTTTGCATCTGCGTATGCTTGTCTTTTCAACCAAACCACCCATTTTATGAAAAAGTAAGAAGCGGCCTATCCTGCATATTAATTAAGACCACTTATTAGATCAAGGTTGACATCGGCGAACAACCGAACCCTTGGGACCTTCTTCAACCCCAGGATGTGATGAGTCGACAATGTAAGAAAGATTACCAATTTGACCCTTAGCCCCAATGTAATATTTGGTTATTTACTAAAATCTCCTTTTGGAGGAGAAGGGTGGATTGTTAGTGTGGATGATTTAGAAGATATAATTGGTGGACATGTATGGTTGGGTTTCATTTGTGTATTTGGCGGAATTTGGCATATCTTAACCATAAACTTTGCATGGGCTCGCCGTGCATTTGTATGGTCTGGAGAAGCTTGTGTGCCATCCGTTTCTGCTCTCTTTCGTCAGAAGAGTAATAAGCCCCTTCCAATTGACAATACGATCCAGAGGTTGCGTCTGATGGAATGTACCATCAGTAGGCAATCGGGACGGCACATGCATCACCCATTCATGAACTGGCTTCAACAAGCGCGCTGGTTTACGTAATTGCCAATGGTGAAATACGCCTTTTGGCCCTCCCCTCAACTGCTTGCCCTAAACGACCTGCCCGATAGAATCCTTTATATGGATCATCGGTTGTTGGAAGATGGGGCGCAAACATACGTTCGCAAGCATCCACATGTCTTTAACCATAAATCCCAAAAAAATTCTACCTCCTTTCTTTTTCATATATTTTTCTGATCCCTGACACACCACTCTAAAATGCATGTTGGGTAACACCTTTCGCTCGAGGAGAGGAATGCGGACAACCGGCAAATAGTTTTTAGATGAAGGTACAGATCCCTCTTCTCCCAAAGCTTTGGCTTGCTTGCCTGCCGTAAGTCATGCACAAAACAATTCCTCCTAAGATCCAGGCTCACCTTTTCCAGCAATGGAATGACTGGTAGGCGATCTCAGGCTCACACTTGCTTAATTCTAAATGAAACAACCTGATTTTCAAGTGACAGGCAATACCAGACCTACCCAATATGGGTATAATGGAGTGTTTAGTGCGGGGAAAGATGTATATATAGTAAAGCATCGTAACACTCTTGTTTGTTAGAAAAAAAAGACTCCTGTCCAACGGTGTGAATGTGCATATGATTCACAGATCAAAGTTCACTCTAATCTAAATCGTATATAGTATACTAAACTAAACGGCCGGGCCGGGGCTGTTAAGTACTGCACACTGAACAGCGCACGACTGATGGAACATGCAATAACTGATAGAGGCAGTTAGTTGTAGACGTTGAACGGTGGTAACCAACTATATTGGGTACGCGTATCTATCTATCTATCTATACCTCTTATAAAGCAAAACCCCACTATGGGTCATTTGAGTTGTCTATCTGAGCATGCAGACTATACACGCATCTCTTATTCACAGCCGTTCGATTATTAAGATTTGGCCGTCCATTTTTCAGCATCCCGTCCGGAACGTGGCCTACGCTTAGTTTCACCCTATTTCTGAAATGCTTATTTTTAGTTTCACCATGCCTACGCTATTTTTATGTTTTACTCGCCATGCCTACGATATTTTCAACATGCATACCTATTTTCTACAGAAAAAGATCTGATTCACCAAATATTATTCTATCCACATCAAATCATTTATCGAGAGAAGCTAACAAGTTCATGGAGGCTCTTGCAAAGATGAACATTATTACCGTGTCTCACTTTAAAAGGCACCACCACACAGGCACACAGCTATCCAACGATCATCCATTCAGAAGCGCCAAGTATATATTGGAGTACATTAAAAAAGGAACCCCACATGTCCAAATTGTTCTCGGTGAAGAAAATACCCACCCTACCAATTATAAATATAATACATATAATGTTAATTATACCCAATAAGGATTTTACATTACTATTATTATCAAATGCAGAATGTCACAAATGCAGAATGTCATATGTATTTTCTATTTAGGTTCTCATACTGTTCATTTATATATCTTTCTTCCGTTTAGCTGAATAAATCAAAATTTAATTCAACAAATCCCCGCCGCAACGCGCGGGGTATCCCTCTAGTACTTACATACGCATCAAGAACCCAACTGACAATTAAGGGAGAAAACGACTGAACTGAAGCTAATTTGCAGGCGAGGGCCACCATGCTCTTCCGCGCGCGTCACATCATTATACGGCGCATCGTACATGCTAACAAGTAGCGGCTACGTGTACACTTACATAGGTCGGGGAAATTGATACGCCTCTGTGGCTATTTCTATCTATCAAACTGATACGCCTTTTCATGACGTATTCTTGAAAAAAAATGTCGAAACCTGGTGCATGGTAATGACCGACACATATTTTTTTCGAACTGGGATATACCCCAGCCTTTGAATCGTGTGATGCACACGGCTTTTTATTACCAAGTTTTATAAGTACCGAGTTTACAAATCATGGATCATGTAAGATTGAAACATGAATCAACTAATGAAAGAAATACAACATAAAGCAACTAGACATCCCTAATGCGATTAATATGCTGCCACGAAGCCGGGCTAAGGATATCCTGAACGACCATCTGAAGCCGTGTACGTAGCCATAAATTGCCCATGAAAATACAGAGCAAGGTTAATTGTGTAACTTCGTATTAGGGGTTTACTTCACTCATGAGAATTGAGAATACGGTTGTCATAGCTATAGCTTGATGCATATAGTGACCTTTATTATTCGCTTTCAGCTATAGTAAACTTGATCACGTATACAGTATGTGTTAGATCGTTAGCTAGCTGGAGAGTCAATAGTTACAGACTTTAAGTACGTCTCGTCGTCCCTGTAGACAGCTCAGTAAGAACCAGAGCAGATTGAAGTTAGCACCATCGAGGTACGTAACGGGACCAACGCCAGCATCATCGCGATAAACCCAGACGTTCAAGCTGATACTGATCGGCTTCTCGCTGCAGGTGCTTCTGCAAACACGTACACGCCTAGCTAGCTAATCCATCCCGGTCATATATACCTTCACTCAGTGAAGAGGACTCATTGGGTGACGGAGATTCATTCGCACACAATAAGATGGAGATTCAGTAGCTCCTCCATCTCCGTCAAGTTGATGTAGGCTGGCTTGTGACTTGTGTGCACCCATATGGTGCACTGTCCTCATTTGATCATAATGGGTGCATCATTTAGCAGCCATGATTGATCTTAACTGAGACAGTATATGTTATTTCCTTTTCCGGGAAAGAGGCGGGAATATTTGATGTAAATTGGTCCTATTTGCCGAGGGATCTATTTTTGCTCCCTGGGTATAATCATACGTGGTTGAATGAATTTGGTTCTTAACAAAAATAAATTGTGAGTTGCTTCTTCTCCAGCGACAGCGGGTTGTAGGCCAGAGGATTTTGCATCCACGGGGGAACCTCTTTGAATCAAATGAATTGGATCCTTACAATCTTTCCGTATCTTGGTAATTTAGTTCGCACGATAAAGGCCTACGTGATTTTTTTTCAAACGGTATATTTCCACTAGATCTTATTTGAAATTCTGCATCCACTCAAGCCCTCCCGAAGGAACTGTTTACTTTTTTTTGGTGCAATCAAAAAAACCAAATATGATGGACATTGCTTTGTGGTCATTCGTTTTTCATACTCCTACGTTTTTACGTTTCTAGAATCATGCAAATCCGGTTCTTTTCCCTTTAGCTATCTTGGGATACCTATCCGTTACATGAGGTTAATAAATTCAGAATGGTACTATGTTGAACAATGTTTCGAAGCAAAGTTTGGTGCTGAAAGGGCACATTACTCTCATATACAGATCGACTTGTTTTTAATAATTATGTTCTCACAAGTCTTCCGATGTTTATGTTCCCGTGTGTTGAGATCGACTGAAAATGATTGTGAAAATAAGTGGGATGCTTGGGTTCACGTGTCAACGTCTAATGGATGCTCATTTATCTAATGAGGCAGATAAATTTGTGTGGAAGTTAACTCACTTTGGTATTTTTTTCAACCAGTCTATGTATGCCGATATGATGAATGGGCATACAAGGTTTATTCAAAATTATCTTTGGAAGCTAGAAATAACTTTGAATATTAAAATTTTATGTGGTTTCTTCCTACAAATGTTTTACTTACTAAACATAACTTGGCAAAAAGGAATTGGACAGGTTCAAAAAATTGTTGTTTTTGTGATTTAGAGGAGTCAGTCGAACACCTTTTTTTCTAGTGTCCTTTTGCTAAGATGGTTTGGCTAATAGTTCAGTTTACGTTTGACCAACCTGCACCAACTAATATTACTAATATGTTTGTGAACTGTTTGAATAGAGATGAGAAAGGGACAAAAGGAAGAATCCGCATTGGGGTCTCAGCTTTGTGCTGGGCTATTGAAATTGTGGAATTAATATTGTTTTTAACAAGGTTGAAACTATCAATTTCTTTTAGGTTTTCTATATGGCCAACAACTGGTGGATTATGTCTTGGGGCTGCCTTCTACCACCAGGGATCTTATGACTTCTAAGTAAACCACACTATTATTGTTTTGTCGCATGATCATCCAAATATAGAGTTTCAGCGGGATTTACTTGGCAATAAGTGGGATGCTTGGGTTCACTTATGTCAACATCTAATGGTTGCTCATTTATCTAATGAGGCAGATAAATTTGTGTGGAAGTTAACTCACTTTGGTATTTTTTTAGTTCAGTCTATGTATGCCGATATGATGAATGGGCATACAAGGTTTATTCAAAATTATCTTTGGAAGCTAGAAATAACTTTGAATATTAAAATTTTATGTGGTTTCTTCCTACAAATGTTTTACTTACTAAACATAACTTGGCAAAAAGGAATTGGACAGGTTCAAAAAAGTGTTGTTTTTGTGATTTAGAGGAGTCAGTCGAACACCTTTTTTTTCTAGTGTCCTTTTGCTAAGATGGTTTGGCCAATAGTTCAGTTTACGTTTGATCAACCTGCACCAACTAATATTACTAATATGTTTGTGAACTGTTTGAATAGAGATGAGAAAGGGACAAAAGGAAGAATCCGCATTGGGGTCTCAGCTTTGTGCTGGGCTTTAATATTGTTTTTAACAAGGTTGAAACTATCAATTTCTTTTAGGTTTTCTATATGGCCAACAACTGGTGGATTATGTCTTGGGGCTGCCTTCTACCACCAGGGATTTTATGACTTCAAAGTAAACCACACTATTATTGTTTTCTCCAGTAGATCCTCCCGGGCTCCTGCCCGCTCCACAAGCTCCATCACGATTATATGATCGATGATAAATTAATCATCAACAAAATCCATGCGTGTGTGTGCCAAAGCAAGAAAGAATTATCTGACCCAACAGAGTAATTAACAAGGAAGATAATTGATTTAGGTATATAAAAAGGAATACTCTCTATCATTCAACATATCCATCATAAACTCAAATTAATAGCAGCTAAACGCCGGGCCTGCCTTGTTAAGCACTGTACGTTGAACACAGCGCACGACTAATGGAAACGGGCAATAAGGCCGGGTAGTTGGTTGTGGGCGCAGTGCATGCTGATTGCTGAAGTTGAAGTATCGTAACCAGAACTACGTGTAGGGAACGTGGACGTATGAATACACCAACTTACGCCTCAAGGCCGGTCCGGCCGGGTAGTCAAAGGAACGGTCGAAAAACCCGGTCTCATGTAGACTGTATGCTGTACTAATACTACTGTAGTTCCCCACTGATCGATCAAACTTTCAATTTAGGAGGCCGGCACCGGCAGTGCTCGTTGTCCGCTTCAAACAATTAAATCCTGCACTTTGATGCTAACGACGACGTGTGTAGGTTTCAGAAATAAAAAAACGAGGACGTGTGCCGGTTTCAGAAAAAGGATGCATGTGTAAAAAGTTGCTAGTTTCGTACAGGAGGAATTTGGTGTTTACGGCGTATTTCAGAAACGGGAAAGAGGTTCAGAAAAGAGAACGGTCCGCTAGCCTGTTGCACTGTTTCATCTTTCTTCGGCCCAAGTACTTGGGCCAGGCACTGCCCAAATCTATTCAGAAAATAAGGAATTAATTCCGATTTTCGGCTGAAAGACAGAGCCCAAATCTAGCACTTTCAGTTTCAACTTCACCCAAATTTGCATAGATCTGTACGCAACAGCCGGGGAACGCACACTGCAGACACAGCGTGACAGGAGATAGGACATTGAGAGTTAAAAGAAGAGGCACACGGCATTGAGGAAATGTACTAAAAAAATAAACCAACAGCTTCTTTTGGCACAAATAGAACTAGTTCGGCATTAAGTTTTTTTTTTTTTAGATTAGTTCGGCATTAAGTACATGCAGCTGCGCAGATAAACTCAAAAATCTACGGCCTGGTAGCTTAAGGATTAGAGGGCCGTGCGAAAATCGCGTGCTACATTGACATCAAATACAGGGCGTGCTACATTGACATCAAGATTACAAATTGCCAATGGCGAGAAGAGTACGACAAGGCAGATCAAATGCATGATAGCCCGGGCAACCCAGATGCTGATCTTGATCAGCTCCAATGACCTTTCAGACCAGAGTCATCAGACGACGTCAGTCTCCGATTACCCGGCCGGTTAGCCATACACAGGCAGATACAAGAACTAAATCAGACTAGCACAAGACAGTTAGTCTTACAGAGACAGAAAACTAGCTACTAGTACCCCCAATGCTGAAGCAGACAACTTATGCAGCACTGCAACTGCGCCATTGCATGCAATCGATCGACTCTGATGACGATCTCTCTACAGGTCGTGTGCTGCAAAGAAGGCCTCCAGGTCGGCCCCGGCGTAGAACGTGCCCCTCCGCCGCTCGAGGGCCGCGGACGCCGACAGCACGGGCCTCCGCTTCCTCGGCGCGGGAGGGCACTCCCCGACCATCCCGGCGCCGGCCGCTTGTGAGGCGCGCCTCGGGGTGTGGCAGCCTGCGCTTGCGGCGGCTTGCTCCTTGTCGCCGCCATGCCGGTTCGCGTCGGCACCGCGGCATTCCTCGACTTGCAGCCCCATGGCGATGACGGTGACACTCTTTCTCCTACGTGGCACTTGTGTACGGTAGCAGGGGCGCGGTTGGTTATATAGGAGAAGCGCCGGGGCGTCAGGTGCGGGGGTGGTAGTGGGAGTATAGTGGGAAGAAGGGAGAACGTGGGAGAGCAGAGCGGTGTGGCCGAGGTTGACCGGGCAGCGAGCGCGCGCCTTGGAAGTTGGCTATCGATGCCGGAAGCGGGCGGTGGCTCGCACAAGTTTCCGACGAATTTATGTCAAGATTGATGAGTCCCGGTAACGTACGCCCTTTGCACCACACAATTAAGCTGGTTGATTGATTGATTCCCCGGCCCGTGTTTTTTTTTTAGAAAAACAAGGCAAAAGATTTGTTATTTTCATTGATTATGAAGAAGTTTTTTTTAGAGATATTACAAACCACGGACCGGTGTGAAACCCGGCCTAGAAAAGAAAGATTACACTCGGGACATCAAAATATTCAAATCCTTTGCCCCGGCAAAGGATCACAATTTAGCCTCTTTAATTTTAGTCACAAACATCCCCACATGTCTTGTAGCAGGTGGACGCTGCAGTATGTTGATGAAGCGTCGACGGCAGAAGCATGTGCGCTACATGACGGGTTGCTGCTTGCTGGTGAAACAGGATGTAACAAAATCGTTGTTGAATCAGATTGTACTGAGGTGGTGGAGACCATGCAAAATGGAGGAAATTCGTTGGGAGCCGCGGCGGCCATCTACGAGGAGTGTACTTTCCTTTCTCGAAACTTTGCACGTGTTACCTTTTCGCAATGTCCTAGGAAGCCAATATGGCAGCTCATTTGTTAGCTAGGCTTAGTGAGATGAATCATGGTTTGTGGCATGGCGAACCGCCTCGAGATTTTATCAAAGTTGCAATTGCGGACGATGTAACTATTCTTCCTTATCAATAAAGTACACCATGATGACTTTCCCTCAAAAAAAAGTTGAAGGATTAGTTACAGAAGACCTGGTCATTTATTTCCGTCCAAATCTCCCACGAGATGAGCATTGCCATGGACACTAGGGCTTTGGAGTTGTGGCTTCTTCCATTGATCACTTTCGTCCACCAATCTTTCACGGATGCAATAAAAGTGCAATTCCATGAGGTGAATGTCGTGGATACTAGCCACTTGAAAAGAAGATGGGCCGTCGATTCTTGAACTTGGTTACAAATCTTGCATCGCCAACAATCATCCCATCTACATTGCTCCAACCTATCCGCCGTCCAAATTCTATTTTGAGCCCAATGCCTCTATTATTATTATTATTGCTCAAAGAAGATTACATTTTCTCATTTCTCTCACTGATTGATGATAATGTTTAGTTCCATTTTAGGCCATTAATTTGATATTGTAGAATGCACTGCAGTGAAATGACATGACCGTCGAAATAATCTAAAGAAGCGAGCCTAGATGGGCTCGCACGTTCGGTACTAGTATGGCTAAATGGGCCTTACATATTGCTAAGGTTTTAAATATAGCTACTCCAACAAAACCAAAACTGCAATGAAGTGTGGGCCTATTTGTTTGGCTTTCTTCAGACTTTCCACAAGAATACGCACGTAGTTGTATTTTTTTTTTTGCGAAACACAGTATAGACACAGGCGTTCGCATACACGCGCACACACTCACCCCTATCATCGCACAAACGCATACCATACCTCTATGAGCACCTCCGAAAAACTGAGCCGGCGGATCAGGTCTTAAAATTGACAAAGTCATCACAGGAGACTCAGTACCAACGGGGAAGTCGCCAGCCACTACAAAAATATTCCACTTAAATGAGAAACACCATTGTCAAATATGAGATTTGAATTCTGATGGGCTGAGGGTACAACCACCCTCTTGACAGGCCTCGTCTTTGACAGGATTACAATAAAATGTGTACGACGGAGATAGAGGCGGCTGCCTTCATTTCTAGAAGTCTAACCACAAATGCACATAACATGGTGCCGAAAAATCGTACTATTCGCGCAGAACCCTATTTGATGTCTTTGGTGTTAACAAAAATTGATCCAATTGCCTAGGTTGCATAAGCTAAGAAGTTATACCTACATATACAATCTAATCAGGTGAGCTCTGGTTCACATCAAAACTGTTAGATATTAGGGTTGGAGCTAATTCGGTCTAACCTCTATTCCTCTGCCTTATCGGTGGTGCCGCTCACAATGCATATTGAGGCTAGAGGGTGGGACCTTTATATAAACTCCAAATTCTAGATAACTCAATTTGTTTCCAGATAGAACTCGTGACTTGTTAGACCAACCACTATCATTAACAGTCATTTACCGAGTCTATTACTGTTAAACAATTAGGTCCCATCACGCATGTGTGAGTCATGCGCCGAGTTTGAATACACAATCAAACTCGTAGGTTTTAACAATCCATAGAGCCAATCCTACGGACAACCTGGCATTCCACTCTATACTATTCCCGGGTATAATTCCAGCGTATTAATATACACCGTATTCCAGTATAGACGTACCGGCTTCCTTAAGTATATTTTCTTAAGTCTAATTGCACATCAATAATTCCCTGTTATTTCCGTGACACTTCCACACTGAAGTTTAATTCCGAAAAATGTAGTAGACATATAAAATGTTGCAAGACACAATTTTCTACATCTCCCACTTGACTGAAAACATTTTATTTCAGCTAAGTGAATTCCCATGCAATTAACATGGTGAGTGGTTAATTCCTTCCTTCAGTGCACTCACGTTGCATATAAACTTGTGATTTTTGGAGTCATATTATCACAAAGCAACAGGTTATGATGCACCTTTCCACGACCTTAAGTTCACGAAGAAATTTCCTTAGCCATATAACTTCCTTCAATGCTTGACATGCATCAAAGTATTCATATTCCGTAAACAAATAATATTCATGTTTCCATTGTAAACAATAAATACCTACAAATGTAAATATTAGCACATAACATAAAAATAGATTACCTTTCACGAAGATCCTATTTCCAAAAATAGTTTCAATATCCATGCAGTCGAATGTTGAGATCATCAAATAATAACGAATAATCCATGTTTCCTTGACATTGCACGACAAGTCCATTATGTGATTCGAACAATATTTATAGGATTCATATTCCATTTGCTAATAATTCCAGCAAACCACTTTCCATGCTAATCAAAAACAACAATTATAGCGGAATGGCTAAGTTCAGGTCGCACGAATAATGTCCCACGATAATTGTGGTTTGACAATTACTCTTCCTTTTTCCTTAGGAGTTCAAACATAATTCCTCACTAAGTATCATTCCCTTTATCAAAGGTGCTAGATAGGTTTGTAGTTTTCCATAGAAAAATATATCAAAACATGCTCTATGTAATTCCACTTCCAAAATGCAGGAAGCTGCAGACATACCTTTCATATGAAAGTTAGAACTGAACCAATCTTTCACTTCCATCAATGTGATATTTTAAAAACAATAAGAACATAGTTAACACATATAATGATAACACAAAACAATTCACACTAACCTTTTTATATGATCGTCTTCCATCATAACTAAAACCATTATCTTCCATCATAAATAAAACCATATGACCTAACATACCATTAATGTGAAGCTTGTTCCAAAAAGTATGAAGTGATCAATTCAATTAGCAAACCCTGTCTTTGTTCCCACCTCCTCTCAATTCTAGAGTTTCCACAAAGTATAAACATTTTCTTTGTGTAAATAATTAAACAAGCTTAGCATTGTAATTTCCACTAAGCATGTTACATTAGGCTTCCTTGTAAGCACAGCCATTTACAACCTATAGGCATGCGGTTGTTTGGTAAAATAATAAGTTCCCAAACTTTTCCTCCTCATTGATTTTATTGCTTCCCGCAATGCTTCCATCCATAGTTAATATTAGTAGCAAGTTTTAGTAATTTTCTTTCCTCTAAAACATAGAGTAACTTCCTCAAATAACACACAATAGTAGTCAAGATATGATGGCCCAATTTAATTCCTCCCACTTTTTCTAAGCATGTTAGTGCCGAGAGTGTAACTTGGTGTTTTCCTTTGAGTTTCCCACATATAAAATTCCTACTTTCCACCAATTTACCTTTTCCAGATAAAAAAACAGAATACCATTCGATCCTCTAGAATATAAACATAAAAATTTGGTTTGCTATTTAGTAAATAGTCATTCCAATTCCATACTACCAAAATATAAATAGAATACTTCATTCCAGTTCACAAAATAGAAACAGTGACTGTGATAAATAATGACTTAATGAACAAATAGTAGTATGTCATGCTTTTCCACATAATCAAGGGAATAACCAATAGTTGTATTCCTCCATTCAACCATGGAGTATATGACATAGAACAACGATGAATAATTCCATGCTCATTCCATTAGCTTCAATTACCATGGAGTATATTACATAAAACAACGATGAATAATTCCATGCTCATTCCATTAGCTTCAATTAATATTCTTGAAGTGTACTTCCCCCACCAACCAGTTTTCAAACCTTTAAATCCTTTGATTAACTGGTTTTCCACTTCAGTATGAGATGTCAATACAACAAAGACCTTCCGACTTGTATTGTAAAAGATATAAATAACCATATCAAGTGCAATCAGAATAAATACATTCACGTTAAGTAGGAGTGCAAGTAAATACCGTAAATATATGTTGATGAAGTATCATAATCCTCCCACTCAAGTTTAAAATTTCATAAGTAATAAGCCACTTCCTTGATATGCGACCAAGTCGTAAATAAGCTAATATAAATAACCGAACC
This sequence comes from Poa pratensis, assembly GCA_947311845.1. Taxonomy (NCBI): domain Eukaryota; kingdom Viridiplantae; phylum Streptophyta; class Magnoliopsida; order Poales; family Poaceae; genus Poa; species Poa pratensis. The sequence continues at coordinate 22,612,767 of CAMZMU010000098.1, forward strand.
TCTAGTGGGAGTTTAAAACCAAATCTTACATTGAAGAAAAAATCCATAACTGATAGTCCTCCCACTTAAAGTTTGTAATTCCAGAATTAACAAGCGTAATTCTGTTTACTAAGACCAAGTCGTAAATTCCATCGTCAATAATAAAAGAAAAAATTCTGAGCATGTGATAATGTTATCAAGTATTCCTCCCTATGGGAGTTATCTTCAAAACCAACTTCCAACGGATTATCAATATAACATGAGATCGTTGTGTTAAATTACATAATGCACTAACTTTTCCGTTGAGCAAAATCCCACTCTTCCTTTTCCAAATAGCATATATAAACAACAAATTCCAATAATGAACTATAAATTCCTTCCCTTTGTAGATGCATGTATAAACAATAACAATTTTCCTCCATAAAAGGAGTTTGAAAACATAATTTCCAATTCCAAAGTTACACACATATTTTTTTCCCTTTGAAATTGTTCACTTGCCAATAAATTTTCTATTGTTCCATCAATTATGATGTAGAGACAAAGTCCATAATCCAACTATGTCGAAAAGTAGTGAGAAACAAATATTCAGTACAAATAATAAAATTGGGCATACCTTAAGTGAAGATCTAAATATTTAGTCATCAACTTTTCCGCTCTTAGAGTGTTGTCCAATTTCCTCAAGTGAAGATCAAAAGTTTCGCTCTTGGAGCGTTTTCCATCTTCCTCCACTAATAAAAGATAAGTCCACAAAAAAACATCTGGCGAAATTTTTTAATAAATTCCTTCGGAGTGCATTCAAATTTCCAATTTCCTCTAAAAACGAGTTGCCCGGTAAAGAATAAGTCCCCAAAAATATAATCCTTTTCCCGTCCACATAATTTTCCATGTAACCTTTTCCTCGGCAGTGGTATATTCGCCTGGCTTTTCCGGTTAGACATGTCTATGACACAATCAATGTTCTCATCAGAAAACAAATATGAATTTTCCTTTCCGAACGATACGTGAGACAAGCTACAGCCCTTTTCCTTGATCCCGTACATGAATTGGGTTCAGTACTTGAATTGGATTCTTCTGTCGCATCCATCTCCATGTCTTGTCCATCAATTATTTGACACCTTCTTTCCTTGGTCAGCATGCAGCAACAACTGAAGTCGTAGCTGCTACTCAAGTTGTTAACAGCTCCCATTGATTAGGTTCCAGCTCGACAAAACAAATTAGTTTCCAAATTCGATATGAAACAAATCTGCCGTTGAATTTTTGATTCCATAATCAACGTACTACAGCAGCAGTCTTCCAGCAATAATTTTCTCTTCCTCACTTAAACGTGAGTGGCTAATCAAACAGAGTCTTCTTATAATCCCAATTGCTCTATCGAGTTCCAGAGAACACCAAAGTCCGGTGCACGTCCGTCTTGGTGGGATTTGGTTAACCATTTACTTTTCGGTTTCGAACCTAAATACTACCTCCGGTCTGAAAAAAGAGTCGCATGGTCTACGTACAGTTTGTGTTGGTTAAGTTGTTTTCTCCCGAACATTATAACGGATCGGAGGGAGTACCATTTTGTATAAATGGATAAATAGGTTAACCATTTGGTTAATTGGGTTAAAAAAGGTTAACCAATGGTTAGTAAGGTTCGAACCTTTATGCAATGTAAAACACAAAACCATGGTGTCTTGTACCAGTTTGAAGTGCTGTATATTCATGACACATTCTACTTTAAACATAGTATAGTACACATTTAAACTAATGTAACTGGGTACGAGATAACTTGTGATGCCAAGCAGGTCATAGTACGAGTCTCGGCAAGCGCAAGCTTCTCCAATCACATATATTACATATATTATCCAGTAGAGGATGGATCGGCAACAGTTCTTCAAGATGTCGAAGTAGCAGGCGCCCCGAGGTAGCCACTGGAAGGGCATCTTCTGAGCTGTGTCTGAGAAATCTGATCCGGACGGCGCCTGCAATCGCCAGGCAGCGGACAATGCACGACTTGACGGCTCTGTGGCGGACGCCCCCACCGACCATCTTCAGCTGAACCTCCTCGAAGATTTCCTCTGCATCCTCCCGAGTCCCGAGCGTGCCTCAGACCGGCGGCCAGCTTGTCGAGTGCTGCGACATCGGATTCAATTATCTTTCCTCTCTGAATCACCCTTTCTTGGTCTAATGTCCAGTTATGGCCGAGCGGACGATGGGCGATAGCAACCAGCCAAGCACGGTTATGGCCCATCCACCTTGCGCCCTTCTCCGGCGCCGCGCAGCTTCTCGAGCTCGGCGTGCACCGGCGAGGCCGCGACGCCGGCCTCCTTGAGGCAGTCGGCGATCTGCGCGTCCTCGAGGAGGCCGAGCAGGAGCTGGTCGACGGCTAGGTGCGAGTCCCCGCGTTTCTTCTGCGCGGACTGCCAGGCCACCGTGGACGCCGGCACGGAGTCCGGCGGTGGCGACTGGGAAGGCAGCTTCTTGAGTGCGCCGGCGAGCACGCGCTCGAAGGAGTCCCCGCGGACGCGTTCCCCGCCTGCCGCAGGATCCCCGCCTTGTCCCCTGCCAGCGCCAGCGCCAGGTGCAGCGGCATGATCTGCGCGTGGCCGGCCTCCGACGCCGCCTCGTGGGCCGCCACCAGCGCTCGTTGACCGGGGAAGGAAGCGCACGCGGCCGGGCGGCGCTAGCTGGTGTCAGGGGTGTTGGGGAACCATTGGTTCGATTGGATTCGAACCTAATAAACCTAATGATTTTTCGGTTATCCATTTGGCCCATTGGCTCTTTAACCTAACCTAACCAAAGGTTAAACGGGAACCAAGTCCCAATTATACACGTCCGTCAAGTGCAGTGCAAAAAACAATCTCTTCCAAACAGTTAATTGATCCTCCTAATTAGAAATTCCTGCGACGTTGAATTACCGTAGCAATTTCCAGACCAGGAGCGCTGCAACTTGCATACTAGCTTAGTTTAATTTCTGTGTCCTTTACCCGCGAAAAAAAATCTGTGTCCTTGATTGCCTCCACGCAGCAGCTCATGGATCATCACGGCACCACAGCATAGCGCATACGAGCGGAACAAGCAGACGGCGGGGCACAGCGGAGGCAGCGACGGTCTGTCATCTTTCTCAATCTGCGTGGCGGCTCTTTCTCGATCCGTGCGTGCAGAGAACCTGCTCTACTATCCAGATCGAGCAAAATCTTCAGCTACTTGAGCGCACGCCTGCGCAACGTAGGTCAGGAATCTTTGACGGCCGATCGATCGATTCGCCACGGGAGAGCGGAGACAACATGCCGCAGCGGAACAGCTGTGCGGAACCAATCGACGACAAATCCATGTGACGGAAGCGAGTTCGAAGCGGGGACGGAGATAGTGGCGGTGCGACGCTGAATCTTTGCAGCGGATTGGTTTTCCGGCGACCACACCTAGCAGATCAAACCCAGCACAGCATGCCCGCACGGCGGAAACAGCTCGACGAAGGATCGTGATGGCCGAGGCGGATAAGCAAAAGCTACTACACATCCAAATATATATATTGTTTGTCTTCTTTGACATGTATTATTTCTTGTTTAAGGATCTTTTGAATGTATTATATGACGGGTGATGGTTAAGTTGAAGATCCATCAAATGAAATTACGACAACCCGATGATTCACGACATCACGAGCGCCATCTATCACATATTCACATCAAAGCATAACATATCTCGAAGTTGGAGAGAAGGTAGAGAATGAAGACCCGTGGAACCAATTTCTCTCTAAAAGTAAACATAAACAAATGTGATAAGATCTCATTTATAGTTAGAAATTTTTCCATTCAGTTGTATTTATTTGAAAAAGGGTTATGCCATGTCCTAGCATCAGCCGATGGACACAAAAATATATATTGCATACTCGCACCGCCTTTGAACCACAAAAAAAATATGTATTCTTTTTGTTTAATAAAATCTATATTTATTTTAGCTAGATTTAATAAAATTGGAAAACAAGGGGTGGGGTGTGTAGATCTTTCACATCCCGTGTGTATAGATAAACAAAAAATGATTGTAAAAAATGTGTTCGTATGTGACTAGAATAAAGAAATCAGCAAAAACTTTAAAAAAATTGTATTTTCGTTAACAAAGGAATTCATTATATGCCGACAAATTAACTCGCGTATCTAGTGTACAATCAAATGTAAACAATTTTCGCAAAAACAAAATGTAAACAATAGTGAAGTAATTACATACAGGGGCGGAGACTGCAAGACCCCCCCCCCCCCCCCCAATCGTTCGTCCCCCACCCACCCCCATGGTTTGCAGCGCGTATATAGTGTACTAATGGCCGTATAATTAGCAATTACGCCTGGAGCTAATTACAAACAATGGAGCTATACACGGACGCAGCCCAATAAGGAACAAAAACAGCCCATCGTAAGCAATGTGAATCGCATTGAAACCTGTTTACATTGCGCCATTGCCTGCAGGTCTGCTTTTGCGGTTTTGCTTCTCGATTAGATGGATTGGTCGATCTGGTATTTAGGAATCCTGCCGCCGCCTGCTGCCCACCGCTCCTGCTCGCAAACCGCCGCCCGTGGATTTAATCGGCCACTCGTCCAGGCAGCTATAGCAGCTAATACGGTGGCCGTCCCTGCGTCTCTGGTCATCGTTGCCCGCGTGCCATACATCTACACCTCCGTCCCGTTCAACACCACCGATTTATTTTTCAAGGTACAACCTATACTGCATATACCCACTACCAATCTGATTCTGATCTAACTTCTCGTTTGTTTCAGTTCAATTAGCTATACTCGTTAATTCAAAAGTGAAGAGAACAAAATATAACATACTTGTATTTCACGCCAAATTGCGTCATTCTCGAACCTCGCCTAGTGCCAAATTCAGATAAAATCTACGGCGATAGTAGAGCTATATGTAAACTTAGAGAAAATGAGTCAAACATATGTCGTTTGGCTATCTAAGTAAATTGTTGAAATAATTTAAATCAATTGGATTTTATCGCCAAATACAATGGTATTTCATTTTAGACTTGTTTTTGCGCTATATTTCATTTTAGACATGATATAGCACACTTCACCGGCCATCGTTACTTTGCCCCCTATGTCCAAATCCTTCCACGCCCTGATTACATAGCATCCTGCAACTCAACACGAATACATTGTATGCATATCTCTACATATCTAGGCTCTTTAGGAGCATGGGAAGCCCAAACTTGGGCCGCAGCGTGATTACGTCTATCGGGGCATGGACATACTTAGGGGATAGGGAGAATGAGAACTTCTGAAGCATCACGACGATCACGGCCTTGGCTTCGATCATCACGAAATTCTGCCTATGCATGACCTCGGCCCACTGGAAAAAGACAACAAGGCATTGGGGTGCTTTGCAGCCATGGTCACACCTTTCTCGAACCTCATAGGATTGAATTCATCAGCGTCCTCACCCCAGACTTCCTTGTCACGGTGCATAGTCGCGATGGGGATCGTCAGGACCATGCCTTGGGGCACTTTGATGCCACCGACATCGAGATCTGAACATGTCTTCCTCTGAATGACCGATACAGGGGCGTATAACCTGAGGGTTTCCAGCAGGAACATGTTGACCAGCTTAAGTTTGTTGAGCATGTCGCCGGTCGGAACCTCACTGCCACACTCTCTCAGCACCTCCTCCCTGAGCTTCTCCTGCCACTCTGGGTGCGTGCTGAGCAAGAACATGGTCCATGTGAGCAGGTGCGAGCTGGTGTCGTGCCCGGCGAAGAAGAAGGTCTTGCACTCGCCGATGATCTCGTCTATACTCAGAAGCGGTTTCTTGCCGTGCTCTGGCGTGCACGCCTCCAGCATAAGCCCGAGCAGGTCGTTTCCGTAGCCATGGTATCTTTGGTTGTGAGCCGGCTTTTGATGATATTCATGAGCATGGTCCTCACCTCCTGTCGAGCTTCCATATCTTACGGTTCTTTTCGGTCGGAAGGTACCTGATTAATTTCACGAATACGCAATTATTAATGGGAGTGTCTGTTTATCATTTGACTGATTTTTTAACTGCGTATAAATCACATTTTTTGTACCAATAGGAACGTGCCAGCTGTTGTACCCCAATTCGGTCTCCCTGTACCAACTCCTTGCACCGAAAAAGAACCTTTCTACCGGTTTACTGTCAATACCAGGAAATAAAAAAGGACACACCGCCCCAACAAATTAAAAGTGGGCTTCTTGCCTGCCTGCTAACTTGTATTACAGGTAGGAAAAATGACATAATGCTTGGTCTAGAATTACATATATAGAAGCATGCAAAATTTGTTCTAGTTGTTTGTTGAAAAAAAAGGAGAACTAAATATATATGATGGGCTACAAATGTACTCCTTCGTTCGGAAAAGGATGTCACAAAAATGAACTATAGATAGACCATTTTTGTGACATCCTTTTCCGAACGGAGGGAGTATATAGTTAGTGATATGTGAAAACGATAGATTATAAGATACATTGCCTATAAATTACATATATATATATAACATGTAAAACTTTTTTTTTTGTAAATTCTAGGTAGTGTCCATGTAAAAACTCAATATGGCAGACCTAGGATTGCATGTATAATAGCATGTAAAAAATACATCCTATTTTGATACTAGCATGTATATTTACAATTAGGCAAATTTACAAAAAATGCTTGACCTAGAGATGTAAAAAAATCATCCTCCTTGTTTTGTAAAACCGGAAACAAAAATACAAACTTAAGACTTTTTTTGGTCCAGGAGCCAGGCGGACGTGATCTCTCACACGACATACGTAGAGTCCTCTAAAGATTCAAAACTATTTTGGTATAAAATACAAGAAAATAATAATTTACATATAGCTCAGCATGCCTAGAATTACATACATGGGACAATGTACAACTCATTCTAGTTGCTTGTAATAAAAAGCGACAAACTTAAGTACAACATAGTTACTATTTTTTTTAGAAATTATTCCAAAACATTAGGTATAAATTGACATGTGAACCGCATTCTAATTTTGTAGTACGGGTAAAACTGAACATATAATTTACAGAACGCTGTGCCTAACAATTACATATGTTGGTATCATGTAAAAAGGTAGTTCTGGGTAAGGGGTTTCATTACCATCTTGCTTAGAGTGACATTTGTTGAAAAAATAGTTCCTATAGTACTACAGCAAAAAAATGAAAAGTATTGGAGCAAAAATTTCTCAAAGGAGATGAGCCTATTTGAAAATGCAGAAAGCGAGATAAGGGGAAACTGATAAACCAGCCAACAAAGTCTAGCGTGTTCTACTGCATTTATCAGTGGTGGCCTAGTCATAGAAAAAACGACTATTGCCCAATTCAAATCAGTGGACAGTTGATTAGCAAATCCGTTATTAATAATCTGCTGTGTGAAACTGTTTATGTATTTTGTGTTGACTTGAGAAAGGGGACAAGTTAGTTGTGGTTTACCTAAATGCAGGAATTTGGACGTTCAGTATAGTGGAGGAGGCAAGAAACAGGAGCTCTCTCTGCGCCAGGAAGACCTTTTTCCCTTGTGTGTAGCTGCTCCCGAATGCCGTGTGAGAGATCACATCCGCTGTTAGTTTCTCAAACTGTATGCTTAGATCAATCTCCACTTCGCCGCCTTTCTCCAAGTTGGCTTTCCACTCCGACATCATCAATCCAGCACAGTCACACATGGTCACCGTCATCATCTATGGCACCACTCGTCAATGCACACAACATCAGCGAAAGTGAATCACCTATTTCTATACTTATTAAATACTCCATGTTGCGCGTGCTGCTGGATGTCGACACACGGTAGGTACGTACCTTGAGCTTGTCCATGTTGAAGGCAGGGTGGACGACCTTCCGGTGGCGCTTCCAGTCGTCGCCGTCGATGAGCACGAGCCCTTGGCCGAGCAGGCGGGCGATGTTCGGGTTCCCGGTATTCTTGGGGTAGAGCCCGTTGCGGTCGAAGAGCACCTCCTTCACCACGTTCACGTCGGCGATGCACAGGGACGGCCTCGCCCGAACCAGTACAGGAACGTGCGTCCTGCAGAGCAAGGAACCCCCAATTTGAGAACAGAAACATGATAGATGATGTCGAATTACCGAACGAAGGATTCAGTTTCGTACCGTGGATGTGGATCCATTTGCGCAAGTGCGGCTGCACCATGGGAACGAAGTCGTGGGAGCCGACGTCCAGCGCGGTGCCGGCGGTCTCGGCGCGGAGCTGCTTGATCTCGCCAAGGTTTCCGGCGTAGAACTTGTAGCCCGGTCCGCGGACGCCCTGCGCGCGGAGCTGCCTGGTGATGGCGCGGGGCCTCCACATGAGGTACAACAGCTGGTTGAACGCCCACGATGCCAGCACCGCCGCAATCGCCGCCGCCACCATCCAGACGAGACCCGTGCTCATGGTGGTCGCTCACAAGTCGGGGATTGATTGCTGATCTGCTAACTGCTCTGCTTGTGACTTTCAGGACAGACATGCGAGCGCTCGCCTACATCTGTCGATCGCATCTCCACGAAACAGTCATGCGACCCCGCTATATTAATATAGCAACCACTCATATAACTGTGAGACCACGCTGAGTCAAACAGCACAAAAACGTCCAAGAAAGAAAACAATAAAACGAAAAGAGAAACTAATACCAACAACTAAACAAGGATGACACGCAACCGCTGCGCCCTCCGAAGATTTCCTCCACGCTCCTAGCACTCTGACGCACCACGTACCAAGCAACACCTTCAAGAAGGAATACGACGATGACGATGCTGCTGCTCGGACTGATCCTAAGGTTTTCCCTGGTATGCGAAGGGTAGTGTGGAGAATGGGTACACCCGACGCCCTTCAGGAATACTTTCTTCTTATTAATATAAAATAGCTGTGGGCATCGACATGATGCAGAGGCTGGGGCTATGCTCTCATTTCTTAAAAAAAAAGGTATATAGGTTTTTTTTTTTCCAATGATGCATACGAAGCTCACGTGGCATGAATCTATGGCAAGGGTATGTTGCTAGCTTGTATTTCCACAGACGGGTACGAAGCTAGCTACACTAGTAGAAAATGGGAGCTTTAGTCCGGTCGTGTTTAGGCCCGGAACTAATGTGAGCATTAGTCCCGGTTTCAACGGCTAGGACGTCGCACGTGCACGGCTAGCTTTAGTCCCAGGTCAAACGGGACATTTAGTCCGGACTAAAGATAGACTTTTAGTCCCGGTTAGCTATGAAAAATTTGGACTACTCTTTGTGAGAATTAGATGGGTGCCATTTTGCACCATATTTTTTGTACTTGGTCAAATTCTATAAAAGTATCGATATTTCTGTGATATAACCACTAGTTGTGTAAATTAAAATGATTTTTTTTAAAAAAAAATAGTCCAAACTATCAAACACTTATAGTTCAAATTTGGATTACTTTCAGAAAATCAACATAAACTCATATAACTAGGAGAAATTAGATAGAAATCAAGAAAATTCCTAATACTTAGGGATTATCCATCAAATGTGGACTACTCTTTGTGAGAATTAGATTGATGCCATTTGTACTTGGTTCACAAAAAAGTCATTTTTGCCACTTAGAAAAAGGAAAATGGTATTTATAAAAATAATTTGAAAAATCCCTTCGTAACCATTGCTTCCTATACCAAGATACACATATTTGTCGAATATGAGAACTTTATCACAAACTATGCCGTGGGAATTGCCATAACTTGATCATTTGGCTCCATGCTAGAGGTTTTTTTCATAGCAAGTTTATCGATGTTTCTGTGATGCAAAAGATGATATGGATGGCATATTTGAATTCCTCTCATTTTTCTAATCAATTTAGACATTTTATTTGTCAAATTTCGATTTACGGATTTAAAGATATGAATTATTCCATATTAAATATTGTTACATAATCACTGTTATTTATTCAAAAAAAATATTACATAATCATTGTTATTTATTCAAAAAATTTATTACATAATCATTGTTATTTATTCAAATAAATTTTGAAAATGTAAACAATAAAAAGTGTAACATCATGACTCAGGGGTTAATATGATTGATAGGATATATATCAGTAAGTTCTAACTTCTCATTTGGAAGCTAATTTGTAAGGAACTCAAAAGTTAAGCGTGTTTGGGCTGGAGCAATTTGAGGATAGGTGACCGAATGGGAAGTTTGACCAGGTTAACTACTTTGACCTGAGATTAAGTGTATAACTAGAGATTAAGTGTGTGGCTAAATGAGAAATTGTGGAATAGAATTAAAAATAGAATTAAAAAAGCCACGTGGAGTCCTGACCTCGGACCAACCGGGACTAAAGGGCCTCCAGCCCCAGCGCTCGACCGCAACCACGTGGAGTCCTACACCAACCGGGACTAAAGGTTCTCCAGCCCCAGCGCTCGACCGCAGCCACGTGGAGTGTCTTTAGTCTAGATTTCGTAGTTTTAGTTGGAGAACCGGGACGAGAGCCCGTTCCCAACCGGTACCAGAGTCCCTTTTTCTACTAGTTCTAGTTGTGTCCGCCGTCCCGGTGTGCGTGATATGGATTGTACCTCGCAGCTATGATGCATAATCGGTAGATGCACTGATGAATTGCATAATCGGAAGACGAGATGCATGCGGCGAGTGGATCGACGAGATCACCCGACAACGACGATGAAGACAAGTGTGACTAGCGACGGCGCGATATGTGGATGACGACTGACGTGTTACATTTGGCGGTCGAGCAAACAGAAATACGGTGGGTAGCCCGCGGGTCGACGATGTTGACCGTGCAGCGTAATACGGCCATCGGATGCCTGGACCGCCGGAGAGACGCAGCCGCACCGGTCGACTGGTATTATTTTGAATATTGAAGTGTGTAATAGGATCATCCATACTCTTATGGTTGGGCGAGTATAGTACTTTATTGGCGACTCCTTGTTTCGTGCTTTGTAGATACTAGTTGGCAACTTGGCATGTACGTGCAATACACGTTTTCACAATTAAATAGGACAATTTAGAATTAGGAAAAAAATACAAGGTTCTACATGGAATACTTGTTTTGGTGCAAGTCAATAGCCGCACATCCCCTTATATATAAAAGTTGGTGTGATCCACCCTTAGTTCCAGCGTCCACGTCGCCCGGAAAACGTCGGCCGTTCGATCACGGTGATCAACGATCCGGATCACCTCACTGCTACAGTATTACTGTAGCAGTTGAATTTCTTCCAATCGCAGCATGACACGTCGCCGCGCACGATCTTTGGCGCAGCAATTTTGCAGAAAACCGCCCGTCAAGGACCTGATCGCAATTTTCAGAAAAGTCAGGTACTTTTTGTAAAACCAATCGCACAAATCGCCCCCTGTCCTCTTCCTCTCTCTCTCCCGCGACGGCGCGGGTCGCCGCCGGCGCGCATCGCCGCCGCTAGACACCTCCCCGCACGCAAACGAAGCATACGGAGAGATGCGCCGTCGTCTCCGCTCCATCCTAACCCAGCGTCGTGTCCTGGGAGGCCGCGACCTCGCCGGAATCCGCGCCGCCCTCTCCGTTGTCCGCCGCCGCGTTGCCTCGCTACCAGGGGCGCTCCGGCGACCAAATCCGGCCCGCCGCTCACGGGACCCTTGCGTCCAGCCGCGTCGGGCGCGCAGAAGCGCGCATCCCGGCTCGCCCTCACGCGGCGGCGCCGTGGTGGTCGCCGCCGTTGCCTCCACGGGCTCACCCATGGCTGACGTCATCACGACGTCAGTGTGGGCCATGGTTGTCATTTTTTTTTTTAATCTAAATTCCTGACAAGTGGACTCCATATTTTTTATTTGGGAAAAAAAATTACTTGCCCAACTTACATGAATTTGAATTTAAAACATTCATGCAACTATAAAATTCAAATGACCAAATATGAATTTCACTCACTACGAATTTTTTAAAAATGGCAATGAACAATATAGTCATATTCAAACATTTAAATTTGCTTACAAAAGTATGAAATGTTCCAAAATATGTCAGCATATCCGCAAAGAAAAAAAACAAATATTTACAACACAAGACAAACATATTTAAACTTTTTATATTAGTATTTCAAATTCCAACCAACATTGTAAAACCAAAAAAAAAAACATTTCAAATACATTGTCATACTTTCCAACATATTTCAGATCTTAAAATTAAAACAAAAAAAAATACAACTTTTTCTCTAACTCAAATAAAATCCACAAAAATAATACCAGTAATATCATTCAACATAATAAACCCAACAAAACAATTAGGTGACCAACATCTCATTCAAAAAAATCCAGTAAATCAATTAAATACGACGACCCATTTATATCATGAACTTTAAAATATCAAAATAAGAATACCACAAACGTAAATACTGAGAAATAACTGTTTTCAACTTATTTGCTAACTTAAATTAATTGAATGGAAAAACAAAATCTAAAATTGAACATGCTTCAAATAATTCAAAACACTTAATACAAATTGTTTTACGATGCTTAAACAATTTCTAGCAACACTAAATGTTGCAAAATCAGTGACTTTAACAATTTCCATCAGAACAATATGCAAAACATATCAAAATAATCACACAAAAAATGATAAGTACATACAACATATGATCAAATTTGAAATTAGGTTAAACTTATTTGCTAACTAAAAATAATTGAATGAAAAAAACACAATCTAGAATTAAATATGCTTTAATTATACCATGCATTCGCAACATACAAATTTGCAAATTTTACAAATTTAAATGCCTTTCAAACCTAACCATTCAATACATGTTAAAAAGATTCAAATCCAAATAACTTACCAATTCAACCAATTCCAAAAAAGCTAGACAACCTCTTAAACATAAACTTTTTTGCAACTTTGTTAGTTTCCAAATAGTAAAAAATAAAATAAACCCAAATTTCCAAATTCAAATTTTGCCCACACACGCACGGCATTGCCGCGCTCGGTTGCCTAGTATGTCTAATGCAGGAAAGTCATGCCAGTACACATCAAGTGTGCATTAAAGGGCTATCCGGCAACAAGGACCGCCCCGCATCCGTTCGTAGGTACCCTTCTCGGCATACTTCGTCGACGGTGAGAATCCGAGATCCCCATTAGGACTGATACATTTGTCTGACCTTCAGATGCTTCTCTCTATTTTTCTGTTCTTAAGTGTTTTTTTGGGTTCTGTTCGTAAGTGTTGTGCTAGCATGATTAGGACATCCCATCTTCAGGTGTATTTTTTTTCTCCTTTTCTCTGTATTCATGGCTTCTCACTTCTAAGGTTCTCTTTGATGCATAGGAGGTCGATTTATAATTGGATTTTTTTCGAACCATTTATAATTGGATTATTGTTAGCTGAACACTTAATATTTTTTTTGTTCTCTTAAACTTATGACCAAAAGACAGTAGTTGATTTTGCAGATGGATGTCCACTTGTACGTTGATTGGAGACAACTAACTTGGCTGATCCTGAGGGCAAGAAGTTATGATCCGACCACGTTCCAAGGACTCATTGGATACTATGATTGGATATACGCCTTGTTTGGTGCTTTGTAGATACTCACATTTCAGATGAATATACTCCTTTTTTTTTATGGATGAATATACTCCATTTGTTATAGTCATATACTCATACTTTTAGATGAACATACTTCATCGGGAAGAAAAGGTATATGCTACCAAAAAGGTATATACTTCTTTTGACTATGAAGCAGTACATACTATTTGTGCCGTACATACTCACTTAAGAAAATCAGTATATACTCCTAAAAAATCTAGTATACACTCCTTCAAAAACTAGTACATACTCACTTAAGAAAATCAGTATATAGGTCTTTAGGAAAATTGTGCCGTACATACTCCTTTTGAAAGTACTACCTATACCGTTTTAAAGGAGAACTGGAGACGTACGTATGAGATAGGTTCAAAAAATTCAATCCTGCATGCACCCTCCTTGATTTTAGGATCAACTACTCCGTCCGTTCTAAATTAAATGACTTTCATTTGTACAAATATGGATGTATCTATACATGTAACATGTCTAGATACATCCACATGTGGACAAATGGAAGTCAATTAATTTGAAACGGAGAGAGTACTTGTGTGTGAGCCGGCCGCACAGACGATGATACTCTAAGGTTTTTTTTCTAACGCTTGGTTTCTTGACGGGTATATCTAATCTAGAATGCCCATTAAGAAGTGGGAGTATGTACCCCTGGAAGTATATTAGTTGAGTTAGATATTTATTGTTCGACTTTTTTTACATGTGTTCTTTCTTTTTATAAGGATCTTTTGAATGTAATATATGACCTGTGACAGTTAAGTTAAAGTAAAAAAAAAAAAGATTACAACCACCAGATGATTCACAACGTCACGAGCTCCCATCTATCAAATCGAAGAATATCATATCACGGAGTTGGAGAGAAGGTAAAGAATGAAGACTCGTTGGACCAATTTTTCTCCAATAGCAAACATAAATAAAACTGATAACGTTTCATTTATAGTTTGACATTATTTCCATATGCTTGTATTTATTTGAAAAGGGTTTATGCATGTCCTTGCATCAATCGATGCACAAAACTATCTTTATTGCATAGTCACACCGCCTTTGACCCACCAGCAATATGTATTTTTTAATACATAATAACTCAGTAAAAGAATAAGACGCCCCTTAGACAAAAAGAACTATTATTTTTCAAGTGTTTAATTTTAGCTGGAATTAATAAAACTGAAAAACAGAGGTGAGTAGTATAGATCTTTCCCACCCGGTGCGTCGAGATCGTCTGAAAATGATTGTAGAAATGTGTTTGTAGCTGACTGGAATAAAGAAAGTTAGATTTAAAATATAATAATTTTGTATTTTTGTTTACAAAGGAATACATTATATGCTGACAAATTTGTTGGAAATAGGCTTGTGTGTCCAGTCGACGATCCCTTCGAGTGTGGAGGGGGAGTCGATAAGTTAGAGAATGCCGACTTCGGGGTCTGTCCCAAGTCGAGGATGTGTTTGACTCCGGGGCCTGTCACGAGTCGAAGTAGTTGCTAGGTTCCTCTGGTGCGAGGGCTTTTGTCCTGTAGCCAATGTCCTGAAGTGATGCGTCAGCATCAAGTACAGATTAGGTAGCTAGGGCGTGCTAGACGTCACTTACAGTGTTTCCTAGTCTGTGAAAAGAATAATTATTTTTCAAGTGTTTAATTTTAGCTGGAATTAATAAAACTGAAAAACAGAGGTGAGTCGTATAGATCTTTCCCACCCGGTGCGTCGAGATCGTCTGAAAATGATTGTAGAAATGTGTTTGTAGCTGACTGGAATAAAGAAAGTTAGATTTAAAATATAATAATTTTGTATTTTTGTTTACAAAGGAATACATTATATGCTGACAAATTTGTTGGAAATAGGCTTGTGTGTCCAGTCGACGATCCCTTCGAGTGTGGAGGGGGAGTCGATAAGTTAGAGAATGCCGACTTCGGGGTCTGTCCCAAGTCGAGGATGTGTTCGACTCCGAGGCCTGTCCCGAGTCGAAGTAGTTGCTAGGTTTCTCTGGTGCGAGAGCTTTTGTCCTGTAGCCAGTGTCCTGAAGTGATGCGTCAGCATCAAGTACAGATTAGGTAGCTAGGACGTGCTAGACGTCACCTACAGTGTTTCCTAGTCTGTGACATCGCCAACAGTGGCATGTCAGATAGAGGTATGACCGGTCACATCGATGTGATGTGACAGGATAGTTGACTTAGGCAGCCCGGTTGCATAGCCCCTATTTAGAGGGAGGAATACAATGAGAAAATTGAGGCAAACCATTTCTTTGGACTTGGAACACACTCCCCTCTCTCTTCTCCAACTCTCTCTCGATCTAGCATCAGGGGAAACAATTGGTATCAGAGCCCCAATTATTTGAGAGATCTCACCGGAGATGGGCGAGTGATGACGTGGATCACACGTTCGCTGGGAGACCCCAAGAGAAAGGTATGAAGCAGTGTAGCAGCAGTTTCCTCAGTATGAAACCAAGTTTTAATCAAACCAGTAGGAGCAAGAAATCACTTCTGAAGGTTGTTGGTGGCGGAATATGGCACGACGCAATACCAGGGAATCCGGCACCGACGTGGAATCTGCACACAACACAATCAAACTACTTTGCCCCAACGAAACAGTGAGGTTGTCAATCTCACCGGCTTGCTGAAAACAAAGGATTAAACGTATGGTGTGGAAAACAGTAGTAAATTGCAGAGAATGAAAAGGAACAGTGTTTGCAGTTGGTTGTATTATCAGTGTAAAAGAATGGACCGGGGTCCACAGTTCACTAGTGGTGTCTCTCCATAAAAGATAACTAACATGCTGGGTGAACAAATTACAGCTGGGCAATTGACAAAATATTGAGCGCATGACAATGCATATATATGACATGATGATTACTATGATATTCATGTGGGCATTACGACAAAATACATAGACCGTTATCCAACAGCGTCTATGACTAATAATCCACCGCCAGGTTGTCATCCGAGTTCCCCGTTGGTATTAAGTTGCAAGCAACGGATAATTGCATTAAGTAATGTGCGTAATGTAAACAAATGCATTAGACCTAACGGCGCACCCTTAAGCTAAGCATCGGTTATTTTATCCCTAGTGGCAACAGCACATCCACAATCTTAGAAGTTATTGTCACTCTCCCAGATTACCGGAGGCATGAACCCACTATCTAGCATAAATACTCACTCTTGGAGTTACAAGCATCTACTTGGCCAAAGCATCTACTAGTAACGGAAAGCATGCAAGATCATAAATAACATATAAGATAGATTGATAATCAACTTGACATAGTATTCAATATTCATCGGATCCCAGCAAACACAACATGTAGCATTACAATAAGATGATCTTGATCATGATAGGCAGCTCACAAGATCTAAACATGATAGCATAAAGTGGAGAGACAACCATCTAGCTACTGCCATGGACCCGTAGTCCAAGGATGAACTACTCACGCATCACTCCGGAGGCAGGCATGGTGATGTAGAGCCCTCCGGTGATGATTCCCCTCTCCGGCAGGGTGCCGGGAAGAGCTTCTGAACCCTCCCGAGCTAGGGTTGACGGCGGCGGCGTCTCTGGAACTTTTCGTGGATAATGGCTCGGGTATTTAGGGTTTTCGCGTCGGGAAGAATAAATAGGCGAAAGGGCGGCGGCTGCGGAGCCACGAGGGCCCCACACCACCCCACGGCGCGGCAGGGGGGCCCGCGGCCCCATGGTGTGGGTGCCACGTGGCCCTCCTCCGTCTCTCCTCTGGACTCCGTCTTCGTGTTGGAAAAATAGGAGGTTCTGTCCAAGTTTCGTCCAATTCCGAGAATATTTCCAGACTAGCTTTTCTGGAATACAAAAACAGCAGAAAACAGGAACTGGCACTGTGGCATCTTGTTAATAGGTTAGTCCCAGAAAATGCATAAAAATGCTATGAAGTGTATATAAAACATGTAACAATTGGTATAATATCAACATGGAACATCAGAAATTATAGATACGTTTGAGACGTATCAAGCATCCCCAAGCTTAGTTCTACTCGTCCTCGAGTAGGTAAAACGATAAAAACAAAATAATTTCTGAGGTGACATGCTACAATCATAATCTTGATCAAATAATATTGTAAAGCACATGTTATGAATGAAGTGATCCAGGTCAATGGTCTATAGTTTGCTAGCAAGTAGATAATGAGCAAACAACTGAATCATATAAGCAAAAACTTTTCATGAATAGTACTTTCGAGACAAGCATCAAAGAGTTTTGCATAAGAGTTAACTCATAAAGCAATAGATTCTAAGTAAAAGGTATTTAACCAACACAAAGGAAGATTTAAGTTTCAGCAATTGCTTTCAACTTTCAACATATATATCTCATGGATATTTGTCAACACAAAGCATATAATAAGTGCAATATACAGCATATAAAAATTGTTGCACCAAAGTTGACACTAGTGTTTGCTTCTAAGATAGAAAGAAGTAGGAAAACTGACTCAACATAAAAGTAAAAGAAAGGCCCTTCGCAGAGGGAAGCAGGGATTAAATCATGTGCTAGAGCTTTTTAAGTTTTTGAAATCATATAGAGAGTAAAAATAAGTTTTGAGAGGTGTTTGTTAATTGTCAACGAATCAGAAAATGGAAAGTACAATATGACCCCTGCCAACCAGACTTTTAAGAGCGGCTCCCATGAAGGACGTTATTTCTACCAGCAAGGCAGATCATCCCTCTTTCTCTTTTGTTTACACATGCAGATATTTCACTGTTTGTCATTGCTTGACTGATAAATCAGGGCAAAAATGTGAAGAGAATTAAGCGGTTAAAGTTGTAATTAATTGGGACTGGGCACCCCATTTGCCAGCTCTTTTTGCAAAATTAATGGATAAGCGGATGTATATGCCGCTAGTCCGGTGGTAAAGTCTGTTTGACAGTTGACATAAAGACATCCACCCCGTCCTCATGAGCTTGGTAAACATTGACACAAAATAGGAGTAATAAAGTTTGAATAGTTTAAAGGTAGCACATGAAAAATTTACTTGGAATGGCAAGGAAATACCACATATAGGTAGTTATGGTGGACACAGATGGCATGGATTTTGGCTCAAGGTTTTGGATGCACGAGAAGCATTCCCTCTCAGTACAGAGTTTAGGCTAGCAAGGTTATTTGAAGCAAACACAGGATATCAACCGACACAGCAAGACTTATATGAAAACATATTGCAAGCATTATAAGACTCTACACTGTCTTCCTTGTTAACCAAACCCTTTTACTAGAAAATATCTAGACCTTAGAGATACCAATCATGCAAACCAAATTTCAACGAGCTTTACGGTAGTTCTTCATTAATAGGTTTTAACTACATGATACAAAAGCTTAAACATGAACTACTTGATAACTCAAAACAATTGACAAGTATCAAATTATCCAATACAATGATCTACAAGAATATGTAAGCTTTTTCCATTATACCATCTACCACATGCAACATTTTCTGTTCCAACCAAACACCAATCAATTTATTTCAACATAAACTCTCCAAACAATTATAAGTGAAGCAAGAGAGTACTTTCTTTAAAAGAACTAACAGCTCTGAATAAGAGATGCATGCAAAACAGGAGCTAAAAGCATAGCAATAGCTAGATAAGAATACTCAACAAGTATAAGTGAAGAATAGGAGTATTCATATGAAAAAGCGGAGCGTGTCTCTCTCCCAATCAAGAATGCTGGGGTCCAATCAAGTTGACCATAAGAAAAATAAAATACTGAAAATAAAAGCACACAGACGCTCCAAGTAAAGCACATATGATGTGAAAGAATTAAAATATAGTTTCACTAGAGATGACCTGATAAGTTGCTGATGAAGAAGGGGATGCCTTGGGCATCCCCAAGCTTAGACGCTTGAGTCTTCTTGAAATATGCTGGGGTGATCCATGGGAGCATCCCCAAGCTTAAGCTCTTCACTCTTCTTGATCACATTATATCATCCTTCTCTCTTGACCCTTGAAAACTTCCGCCACACCAAACTCAAAGTAATTCTCATTAGAGGGTTAGTGCACAATCAAAAACTCACATGTTCTATAAGGACACAAACATGACCGTTACTTTTAACATTAGCTACTGCCACTGATGTTATGTGAAGCTCTTCACCCTAAAAAAGAATTCCACTCAACACTAGTAAAAGAGAGAATGCGAAAAATAAAAGACAGAATCTGTCTAAACAGAACAGTCCGCAAAGACGAATTTTTTCGAGGCACTTACGTTGCTCAGATCGAAAAACTTTAAACTAACGAAAGATGCGTACATATCTGAGGATCACGCACAAAAATTTGCAGATTTAAATAATTTTTCTGTGATTTTACAGAATTAAAACGGTGAACAGCAGAAATCTGTTCCTGCGCAGAAATCCAAATCTAGCATCATCTTCCTATTAGAGGCAATACTTGGCACAACAATGCGATAAAATAAAGATACAAAGGAATTGTTACAGAAGTAAACAACTCCTTGACTCAAAAAAAGAAAAATTGCAGAAATAAAATAATGGGTTGTCTCCCATAAGCGCTTTTCTTTAACGCCTTTCAGCTAGGCGCAGAAAGTAAGAATCAAGTGTTTCCAAAGACATTAAAATCTCCCAACCTTTCGGTGGGGTCATCTTTTTTGATCGGGAAGAAGAACCTCCGATTGATAGGAGCATTAAATTTCATAAACCCATACTTTGCATTGATAAAACCCCCATTACTCTTTAAAAAGGATCTCCCTAAAACAATATGGTTGGGAGATTTTGCAAGGATCATGAAATTCACAGGGATGGTCTTATTTTGAACAGTGACCATAATATCATTAATAATCCCTATGCTTCTTGTGATTGTTCCATCAGCATGAAAATGAAAAACAGGGTAATCAACCATATTATCAAATTTTAATAGATCATAAACCATTTTAGGCATGATGGACATTGTTGAACCAAGGTCACAGTAGGCACGAAACTTTTCATTACCAATATTATCTCAATGAATGGTTCCCAATCATTTTTTAACTCAACTAAAGGTTGTTCTTTAAGATTATGGCTCAGAGTTAAATTATCAATTGACTTTTCTATTTTATCTAGCTTAGTGAATATCCCAGTTTCGTCCACCATTGGGAAATTGACAAACCACTCAAAATATTATGAGCTTTCGTTGTATCAAACTCAGAAAAGGTTTCCCCTACCATGGTATCTAGAGCATGTGATAAACAGAAAATAAACCATAGTAGAAATTTTTTATAAGAACTCTCAAATCCATCTTATGTTGCACCTTCTTGTGCAATTCCAAAATTCTCTCCCAGGCATTCCTAAAGGATTCCCCACTTTTTTGTTAAAGGTAATAATTTCTCCCACAGGTGGCACTACGGAAAAAGGAGCAGAGCTAGACATGATAACAAGACTGAAAAATAACAATTCGAAAAATAAAAGTAACTAATTTTTTTGTGTTTTTGATAAATAAAGCAAACAAGACTAAATAAAAATAAACTAAGCAAGACAATAACAAAGTAAAGAGATTGGAAGCGTGAAACTCCCCTTGCAGAAATCCTCTTGCCCGGCAACGGCGCCAGAAAAAGAGGGCGTGTGGAAGGGGAAGGAAGGAGATTTGAACCGAAGTGCTTCCTCCCCGGCAACGGCGCCAGAAAAAGAGCTTGATTGCGTGGATCACACGTTCGCTGGGAGACCCCAAGAGGAAGGTATGAAGCAGTGTAGCAGCAGTTTCCCTCAGTATGAAACCAAGGTTTAATCGAACCAGTAGGAGCAAGAAATCACTTCTGAAGGTTGTGGTGGCGGATGGCACGCGCTACGGGAATCCTGCACCACGTGGAATCTGCACACAACACAATCAAACTACTTTGCCCCAACGAAACAGTGAGGTTGTCAATCTCACCGGCTTGCTGAAAACAAAGGATTAAACGTATGGTGTGGAAAACAGTAGTAAATTGCAGAGAATGAAAAGGAACAGTGTTTGCAGTTGGTTGTATTATCAGTGTAAAAGAATGGACCGGGGTCCACAGTTCACTAGTGGTGTCTCTCCATAAAAGATAACTAACATGCTGGGTGAACAAATTACAGCTGGGCAATTGACAAAATATTGAGCGCATGACAATGCATATATATGACATGATGATTACTATGATATTCATGTGGGCATTACGACAAAATACATAGACCGTTATCCAACAGCGTCTATGACTAATAATCCACCGCCAGGTTGTCATACCGAGTTCCCCGTTGGTATTAAGTTGCAAGCAACGGATAATTGCATTAAGTAATGTGCGTAATGTAAACAAATGCATTAGACCTAACGGCGCACCCTTAAGCTAAGCATCGGTTATTTTATCCCTAGTGGCAACAGCACATCCACAATCTTAGAAGTTATTGTCACTCTCCCAGATTACCGGAGGCATGAACCCACTATCTAGCATAAATACTCACTCTTGGAGTTACAAGCATCTACTTGGCCAAAGCATCTACTAGTAACGGAAAGCATGCAAGATCATAAATAACATATAAGATAGATTGATAATCAACTTGACATAGTATTCAATATTCATCGGATCCCAGCAAACACAACATGTAGCATTACAATAAGATGATCTTGATCATGATAGGCAGCTCACAAGATCTAAACATGATAGCATAAAGTGGAGAGACAACCATCTAGCTACTGCCATGGACCCGTAGTCCAAGGATGAACTACTCACGCATCACTCCGGAGGCAGGCATGGTGATGTAGAGCCCTCCGGTGATGATTCCCCTCTCCGGCAGGGTGCCGGGAAGAGCTTCTGAACCCTCCCGAGCTAGGGTTGACGGCGGCGTCTCTGGAACTTTTCGTGGATAATGGCTCGGGTTTTAGGTTTTCGCGTCGGGAAGAATAAATAGGCGAAAGGGCGGCGGCTGCGGAGCCACGAGGGCCCCACACCACCCCACGGCGCGGCAGGGGGGCCCCGCGGCCCCATGGTGTGGGTGCCACGTGGCCCTCCTCCGTCTCTCCTCTGGACTCCGTCTTCGTGTTGGAAAAATAGGAGGTTCTGTCCAAGTTTCGTCCAATTCCGAGAATATTTCCAGACTAGCTTTTCTGGAATACAAAAACAGCAGAAAACAGGAACTGGCACTGTGGCATCTTGTTAATAGGTTAGTCCAGAAAATGCATAAAAATGCTATGAAGTGTATATAAAACATGTAACAATTGGTATAATATCAACATGGAACATCAGAAATTATAGATACGTTTGAGACGTATCAGCGAGCACAGAGCTCTTCTGCCGGCGGAGATGAAGGAGGCCGCAAGCACGCTGGTAGTCCAGCGGGTTGTGCGGGAGGCCGGTAGTTCGTGGCCGCTGCTCACGCGGTCAAACTACGCGGACTGGGCGTTTCTCATGTAGGTGAAGCTTGAGGCACGCCGTTTTTGGTCCGCCGTGCACGATGGCACGGAGGAGCGCGAGACAGACCGAGCAGCGCTGGAGTACCTGCTGCTCGCCGTCCCGCCGGAGATGATCTCCACAGTGGCGTCAAAGAAGACGGCCAAGGAGGCGTGGGAGGCGATCAAGACGATGCGGGTCGGAGACACCCGGCCGTGTCCGGGAGGCGAAGACGACGGCGCTCAAGAAGCAGTACGAGGCCATCAAGTTCGGCGATGACGGGAACATCGACGACTTCGCCATGAGGCTGTCGTCGCTCGTGTCGTAGCTTGGGGTGCTCGGCGTCACCGTCACCGAGCCGGACACTATCCGTAAGTTTCTCTCGGTCGTTCCCACGAGATTCTCGCAGATGGCATGCTCCATCGAGACCCTGCTCGACCTCGACAAGCTCTCCATGGAGGAGCTGTTCGGCCGCCTCAAGACGGCTGAGGAGCGACATGAGGCGGAGAAGTCGGAGGCCAAGCAGGCCGGCAAACTACTCCTCACGAAGGAGGAGTGGTTCTCCCGGATGCGCCTGCAGGACGGAGGTGGATCCTCCAGCCATGCCAGACGCGGCGGCAGCAAGCCGCGCGGACGCGGCAGGGGCAGCTCGGCTCGTGGAGCCGGGAACCACGGCGCGTCGAAAGACACGTGCCGCCACTGCGGAGTCGCCGGCCATTGGGTGCAGGACTGCCGCAAGAAGAAGCGCGAGGAAGCACACCTCGTGCGCGCAGAGGGTGCGGAAGCACACCTCGTCCGTGGCGGAGACGACGAAGATGACATCGTGCTCCTTATGGTGGAGGCATGTACCATCATGTCTGCCCCACAGCTCCCTGCTTCGACTCGCCAAGCGGAGTCGAGCACCTCGGAGGCGGCACCCTTGTCTCGACCGGTGGCAGAGTCAGCGACTCGACCGGTGGCGGAGTCGGAGGGACCATCGACTCCTCCTGAGGAACTCGTGACGATCCGATGGATCGCGGAGTGGGACGTGGCGACTCGAGAGGAGTCGGTCGTGTTGGGTCGCAAGGACCCAACAGAATCGTCGAGTTAGGAGAACTCGGCAGCGTTGGCTCAGAAGGAGCTGACCATGGCAACTCGGGAGGAATTGGCCACCCGGCTCCAGCAGCCGGGAGTGTCGGGTCACAAAGACTCGATAGCCTCGTCGGGTGGAGAGCACCCGATAGCCTCGTCGAGTGGAGAGCACTCGACTGCGGTGACTCGAGAGGAGTCGACCGCGCCAGCTCGGAAGGAGCTGACCATGGCGACTCGGGAGGAGTTGGCCACCCGGCTCCAGCAGCCGGAGTGTCGGGTCGCAAGGACCCGACAGCCTCGTCGAGTGGAGAGCACTCGACTGTGGTGACTCGAGAGGAGTCGACCGCGGCAGCTCGGAAGGAGCTGGCCGACCCGACTCGCAAGGAGCCGGTCCTCCTCATGCTAGAGGAGAAGGCGCAGGTCAACCTGGCGCAAGAGGGGGACGCCAAGAAGGGCGTCTGGTACCTCGACTCGGGCGCCACCAATCACATGACTGGTGACCGCGCCGCGTTCGCAGAGCTGGACTCGAGCGTCACCGGAACTGTCAAGTTCGGCGACGGCTCGCAAGTCGACATCTGCGGGCAGGGGACGGTGCTCTTCATCTGCAAGTCAGGCGAGCACCGGGCCTTCACCGGTTGTACTACATACCCCGGCTGAACACGCAGATCATCAGCCTGGGCCAGTTCGACGAGAACGGCTGCCAGGTGCTGATCGAGGATGGGATCCTCCGGTGCGTGATAGGGAGCGGCAACTCCTGATCAAGGTCAGGCGAGAGCCGAACCGGATGTACAAGCTGCACGCGCGAGTCGCGCAGCCGGTGTGCCTAGTAGTTGGCGCTGGCGATGACCCGACATGGACTTGGCATGTGCGGTTCGGGCTTCTCAACTTCGACAGCTTGCGCCGACTGGCGAAGGGCGAGATGGTGCGTGGCCTCCCTCTAGTGGAGCACGTGAACCAACTCTGTGACGCCGGCCTAGCAGGGAAGCAGAGGCGAGCCCCGTTCGCAAAGCAAGCGAAGTTCCGGGCAAAGGAGCGACTCGAGCTGGTCCACGGCGACCTCTGCGGGCCGATCACCCCGGCCACTCCGAGCGGGAAGAAGTACTTCCTCCTGCTCGTGGACGACCTGTCGCGGTACATGTGGCTCGCCCTTCTCTCGACGAAGGACGAGGCCGCAGCCGCCATCATCCGACTCCAGGCGGGAGCCGAGTCGGAAACCGGCTGCAAGCTGCGCACGCTGCGCACGGATCGCGGAGGCAAATTCACCTCCGGCTCCTTCACAGCATACTGCGCCGAGCTCGGAGTGGAGCATCACCTGACGGCTCCGTACTCCCCGCAGCAGAACGGCGTCGTGGAGCGACGCAACCAGACGATTGTGGGCATGGCCCGCAGTCTGCTGAAGGCCAAGAAGGTCCCCGGTGAATTCTGGGGTGAGGCGGTGACGACGGCTGTGTTCATCTTGAACAGGTCGCCAACCAAGAGCGTGGACGGCAAGACGCCGTTCGAGTCCTGGCATGGCCGCAAGCCGGACGTGAGCTTCCTGCGCACGTTCGGGTGCGTGGTGCATGTCAGAGAGACGCACCCCGGGCCGAAGAAGCTCGACGACCGGAGCAGGCCGATGATCTTCGTCGGGTACCAACCTGGGACGAAGGGATATCGGGCCTATGACCCGGTGACCAACCGCGTGACCATCACGCGAGATGCCGTGTTCGACGAGAACGCGCGCTGGGACTGGAGTTCGCCAGACACTCTGGTGAACACCTTCGGAGTTGACAGCTTCACGGTCGAGCACATGGTGTTCGAGCCGCAGCCAACTCCGGGAGACGGGAGTGCGGGTCCTGCACCCGACTCACCGACTCCAGACTCGCCGACTCCAGGAGACGGGAGTGCATCCCCAGCCGGTTCTCCAACGACACCGGAGCACCCGACAGCCGAGTCCCCGACTCCGGCTATCCCTTGCGTCGACTTCGTCACGCCGCCATCGAGGTACTCAGGTATGCTCGATGCAGAAGATGACATGAGCTTCGAGCACCGGTTCCGCACGCTGCAGAACGTGTTCGAGGCAGGTCCGGCCCTTGAGCCGGACGAGGAGCTCCACTACCTTGCCTCCGAAGAGCCAGGCTCGTTCGGGGAGGCGAAGGCGCATGCCAGCTGGAGGCTGGAGGCCATCGAGTCGAACTCGACTTGGCGGCTAGCCACCTTACCACCGGTCACCGTGCGATCGGCCTGAAGTGAGTTTACAAGGTGAAGAAGGATGCGCACGGCGCAGTCCTTAAGCACAAGGCTCGCCTGGTGGCGAAGGGCTATGTGCAGCGGCACGGGGTCGACTACGACGAGGTCTTCGCACCCGTGGCCCGACTCGAGTCTGTACGGCTACTGCTAGCCGTGGCTACGAGTGCGGGGTGGGACGTCCACCACATGGACGTCAAGTCAGCCTTCCTCAACGGCGAGTTGGAGGAAGAGGTGTACGTGCAGCAGCCGACTGGCTTCGCTGCGATGGGAAGGAGCACCTGGTGCTCCGACTCAACAAGGCGCTCTACGGCCTCAAGCAGCGCCAAGGGCATGGAACACCAAGCTCGACACATGCCTCGTCAAGCTCGGCTTCGCAAGGTGCGAGTCGGAGCACGGCATGAACGCGCGAGGAGCGACTCCGAGCCGACTTCTACTCGGCGTCTACGTCGACGACTTGGTGATCACGGGCTCGGACTCCAGCGACATCGACAAATTCAAGTTGGAGATGCGGGGCCTATTCCAGATGTCCGACCTCGGGTTGCTGAGCTACTACCTCGGCATCGAGGTCCGACAAGGACCCAGCGGGATCGACATCTCGCAGGGTGCCTATGCTCTGAAGCTGCTGGAGAAGGCGGGGATGGCCGGGTGCAATCCCGTCCACGCACCCATGGAGCCGCGCTTCAAGCTGTCCAAGTGCAGCACGGCACCCGCGACGGATGCTACCGAGTACCGGAGCATAGTCGGGAGCCTCCAGTACTTCGTGCACACGAGGCCGGACCTGACCTTCGCAGTCGGGTTCGTATCACGGTTCATGGAGGCTCCGACTCTGGAGCACCTCGCGGCCGTGAAGCACATCCTACGCTACATCGCCGGATCACCGCGACTCGGATGTAGGTATGGGAGGAATGCAGGTACACCGCGCCTGGTCGGCTACAGCGACAGCGACCTGGCGGGCGACGTCGACTCGCGCAAGAGTACGTCGGGCACCCTGTACTTCCTCGGGAGCAGCCCAGTGACCTGGCAGTCCCTGAAGCAAAAGGTCGTAGCTCTATCAAGCTGCGAGTCGGAATACGTGGTTGCTGCCACGGCTGCTTGCCAGGGGATCTGGCTGGCTCGGTTGTTGGTCGAGTTCAGCAACGGCAAAACCAAGCACGTGGTGCTCAAGGTCGACAACAAGTCGGCAATCGCGCTCGCCAAGAATCCCGTCTTCCACGAGCGCTCGAAACAATCGACCTGAAGTACCACTTCATTCGAGACTGCGTGGAGGCGAAGAAGGTCGAGCTGGAGTTCGTGCCGACCGAACACCAACTCGCGGACATGCTGACCAAGCCACTTGGACGAGTCCGCCTGGCGGAGCTGCGCCCAAGGATCGGCATGGTGGAGGTGTCTCCGGAACTCAAGCCTAGGGAGTGATTGTTGGAAATAGGCTTGTGTGTCCAGTCGACGATCCCTTCGAGTGTGGAGGGGAGTCGATAAGTTAGAGAATGCCGACTTCGGGGTCTGTCCCAAGTCGAGGATGTGTTTGACTCTGGGGCCTGTCCCGAGTCGAAATAGTTGCCAGGTTCCTCTGGTGCGAGGGCTTTTGTCCTGTAGCCAGTGTCCTGAAGTGATGCGTCAGCATCAAGTACAGAGTAGGTAGTTAGGACGTGCTCAGTGGCGATTTTACCATACCTCCGCCCAGGGCACGTGCCCGGGCTTTCCCATGGCGTCCTGAAGAGCTCCGGCCATGGCCTATGGCGACAGGTGACTGAAATCGCGATCTGAGCTGAAGAAGAAGAGCTATATCGGCGATTTGGGCTGATTTTTGCTTCCTGGGCCTTTCCTTCCGTCCTCTCTTGGGCTGGCTTAGTACAGGGTCACGCCTCTCCACCTCCCCTCGCAGATGGGCTGGGCCCATGTGCCCAGGCTTTTAAGTTGGGCTAGCTCCGCCACTGGACGTGCTAGACGTCACCTACAGTGTTTCCTAGTCTGTGACATCGCCAACAGTGGCATGTAAGATAGATGTATGACCGGTCATATCGTTGTGATGTGACAGGATAGTTGACTTAGGCAGCCCGGCTGCATAGCCCCTATTTAGAGGGAGAAATACAATGAAAAATTGAGGCAAACCATTTCTTTGGACTTGGAACACACTCCCCTCTCTCTTCTCCAACTCTCTCTCGATCTAGCATAAGGGGCAACAAAATTAACTCGCATATCTAGTGTACAATCTAATGTAACCACTAGTGAATTAATTAACATGCTACTCAACACGAATACTACATTGTATGTATATCTCTACATCTCAAGGCTCTTTAGGACCATGGGAAGCCCAAACTTGGGCCGCAGCGTGATCACATCCATTGGGGCATGGACGTACTT
Source organism: Poa pratensis (assembly GCA_947311845.1). Taxonomy (NCBI): domain Eukaryota; kingdom Viridiplantae; phylum Streptophyta; class Magnoliopsida; order Poales; family Poaceae; genus Poa; species Poa pratensis. The sequence continues at coordinate 22,641,215 of CAMZMU010000098.1, forward strand.
AGGGGATAGGGAGAAGGAGAACTTTTGAAGCATCACGGCGATGACGGCCTTGGCTTCGATCATCGCAAAATTTTGCCCTATGCACGACCTCGGCCCACTGGAGAAAGACAACAAAGCATTGGGATGTTTTGCAGCCATGGTCACACCTTTCTCAAACCTTGTAGGCTTGAATTCATCGGCGTCCTCACCCCAGACCTCATTGTCACGATGCATCGACGCGATGGGGATCGTCAGGACCGTGCCTTGGGGCACTTTGATGCCACCGACCTCGATATCAGAACCTGTCTTCCTCTGAATGATGGATACAGGGGCGTATAACCTAAGGGTTTCCAGCAGGAACATGTTGACCAGCTTAAGTTTGTTGAGCATGTCGCCGCTCGGAACCTCACTGCCACACTCTCTCAGCACCTCCTCCCTGAGCTTCTCCTGCCACTCTGGGTGCGTGCTGAGCAAGAACATGGTCCATGTGAGCAGGTGCGAGCTGGTGTCGTGCCCGGCGAAGAAGAAGGTCTTGCACTCGTCGATGATCTCGTCCATACTCAGAAGCGGAACCTCGCCGTGCTCTGGCGCGCACGCCTCCAGCATAAGCCCAAGCAGGTCGTTTCCGTAGCCCATGGTGTCTTTGGTTGCGAGCCGGCTTTTGATGATGTTCATGAGACTGGTCCTCACCTCCCTGTCGAGCTTCCATATCTTACGGTTCTTTTCAGTCGGAAGGTACCTGATTAATTTCACGAATACACATTGATTAGGCTGCGTTTGGTATCAAAACATTTTTGAAGTATTTCAATAATACTACAGTTTCTCAAAATACCACAACTTCAAATTTGATGTGTTTGGTTGTGAATAAATATTATATTATTACTACTTTAGTATCCCTATTTTTGAAGTATTGGGAAAACAAATCTAGACCTCTTTTTTCTGAAAGTGAAGTATTACTATCTCAGGCACTTAAGCACTTAAGAGAAGGCAAGAAACTGGAGCTCTCTCTGTGCCAGGAAGACTTTTTTCCTTCTGTGTAGCTGCTCCCAAATGCCGTGTGAGAGATTACATCCGCGGTTAGCTCCTCAAACTGTCTGCTTAGATCAATCTCCACTTGGCCGCCCTTCTCCAAGTTGGCTTTCCACTCCGACATCATCGATCCAGCGCATTCAGACATGGTCACCGTCATCATCTGTGGCACCAGTTGTCAATGCACAAAACATCAGCGAAAGTGAAATACCTATTTCTATACTTAAGAAACAAACATTTTTTTTTGCAAGGAACAAATCGTGCTGCTGGCTCCGGACACACACGGTAGGTACATACCTTGAGCTTGTCCATGTTGAATGCAGGGTGTACGACCTTCCGGTGGCGCTTCCAGTCGTCGCCGTCGATGAGCACGAGTCCTTGGCCGAGCAGCGGGCGAGGTTCGGGTTCCCGGAGTTCTTGGGGTAGAGGCCGTTGCGGTCGAAGAGCACCTGCTTCACCACGTTCACGTCGGCGATGCACAGGGTCGGCCTCGCCCCGAACCAGTAGAGAAACGTGCGTCCTGCAGAGCAAGCACGGCAAGCAGAGCAAGGAACCAACGACGTGAGAACAGAGACTAACCAGATGGGGATGGTGTTATCGAGTTATCGAAGGAATTACCGTGAATGGGGATCCATTTGCGGAAGTGTGGCTGCACCATGGGGACGAAGTCGTGGGAGCCGACGTCCAGCGCGGCGCCGGCGGTCTCGGCACGGAGCTGCTTGAGCTCGCCGAGGTTCCCGGCGAAGAACTTGTAGCCCGGCCCGCCGACGCCCTGCGCGCGGAGCTGCCTGGTGATGGCGCGGGGCCTCCACACGAGGTACATGAACTGGTTGAACGCCCACGACGCCAGCACCGCCGCGATGGCCGCCGCCACCGTCCAGACGAGACCCGTGGTCATGGTGAGAAGTCGGGAGCTAGTTGGGAATTGATTGCTGATCAAGGTCAGCGGGGACTCTGCCGTCTGTCCGTGTGGCTGGTTTTGGTGCTGCGTGCGAGTCCGAGACTATGAAACGTGTATGATTCTGCTGTGAGACTAGGGGGGAATTTTATACGGGTTTGGGGTTGAGCTTGGACCATCGGTCGGCATCTACGTTGGGGTTGCTGGCCACGCGCCTGGAACACAGTGCAGAGGCGTTTCTTCCCCGTGCGAGTGACATCAGCTGTGATGCATAATGCATATGCACGTTCTCCCCGGCAACTAGGCTCGTGGGAACGTGTGGTTTGGCCGGAGCCATCAGCCATGGGACGCACGCATGTTATCAAGCTGGTCGACATCGGCTTGGATATCAAGCTATCTGCACGAGGGCTTCTAGAGAAACTAGCAGGCAGGCAGGCAGCCAAGGCAAGCAAAACCTGCCTCCTCCCCATATGTACCATGTGTACCTTGGCTACAGCCACAAACACTTCGTTGATCCCAATTGACTTAAAACTCTTCCTCGTCAATAATCCACTTTTTGGCAAACAGAGTCCTTCTTGCCGATCAAGAATATAGTACACGACGAATACAGATATCAACGCGCTTGCGTCCGGCTTTGGAACGCAGCTAGTAGTTCAGTTTTAATTACTTGCAAAAAAAGATTTGAGTCAGGCGAGATGAGCCGAGAGCGTGAGAATTCCCTGAGGAGTTGCACAAGTACTGGAGCATACGTAACCAGTTAACATCTACACTAGCATGCACGGCAACTATATTGACTGTTAAAGTGTTGTCCTCAACTTTGATCAACTCAAAGCTGCCAGCTACTCCGACCTGCATCGTCCCAAAGCAAGGGAAAAGGTATATCACGTCGGCTCGCAAAAGTTAGTAAACGTTCGTTGGCTGGCGAGGACAACCGGCGGCGAGATTGACTACAGCAAACGAGGCAGAGCGTCGGCTACAGGCAGCTAGCGGCATAATTCAGCCACCTGGAACTCGTTGCAGACCAGGTCGAGTGTTATTAGTCGTACCTAAACTGGAGTGATGTTTATGGTTATGGATGATAGCTCAAGGCTGTAAGGAGGGAATTCGCTGAAGACAGCGTGCTGTAGATGTTAACTGGTTACAATTTTTTCAGTATTTTCTCAGCAACTCATTACCGAATTCTGATACATTCATTGCCTACCTCAACGATCTTTTGCAAATAAAACTGTACTAATTGCGTTCCAACCCCACAAGCGTGTTAACATCAGTGTATGCGTGCAGTGTTGTCTTCTTCAGCAAGGACCCTCCTCGTCAAGGAAACTGGATTCTCGACGAGGAAGAGAGGTCTACTGGAATAAACCAAGTGCTCAACTAAAAATTGTTCACGTCTACGAGGTCTCTAAGCCTAAAACTTTCATGGTCAGAAAGGTTTAGGCGTAGATCAACCGCACAAACTTTGAGCAGGCTTTCGAAAGGCTTTTGAGTGTCAGTTTGTAAATACTCAAAACCTTCTTGAAGTTTTTGCATATGAGTTGTTTATTTTTGTTTGTTTCTAATACTTTTCATTTTTTTTTTTGGTTGGCTGAGTTCCTATCGTGTGGTAGTCGGCCCCATGTTTTTTTTTTCTGGTTGTCTTGTTTGAATTTGCATGGCACTTCTTGGTCCACCCTAGCCACCTCTTGGTCCACCCTCACCTAGGTCACATGCACGATTCCCACTCGGCCACGTTCGGACGAGTAGGGGGGAGGAGGCTTGGGAGGATGGCACCCCCTTCTTCTTGACCAGCCGACGAACGATGGCGATGTTAGCCCCACTCAGTTCGTCTATCCGGCGATGAATGACGATGAGCATGACCCCTCTCACGTCGTTGGTCCGGTGGCGAACGACGGCGAGGCTGGCCCTAGCGAACCCTCGCATGCCTTTTAGATTAGTTTAGCTTGTTTAGTTTAAATATTATTTTTAATTTCGTTGTAATATGTATAAGTCTAAATGAAAATTGAGTCGTTTGTTTAAATTTGCGAGTTTTCCATTATTATTTTTACAAAATTATGGAGGGCACCACTAGGTACCGGATATGTGTCCGGCACCCCTAGCGGACAATTTTCTGGACCGGACAAAATTTAGGGTGGCCCCAGTGCAGATGCTCTTACGAGTAATTATGGTAGTTAGTACTGCTTCGATTCTTGTCAGAGTTGCTTGCTAGTTTTTCTAGAAGCCCTCGTTCTGATACATACACACGTCGATATCGGGCTCCAGGACCATGCGCTTGTCCTACGGCTCGGGCCAAACCACACGTTCCCACGAGCAGGACGCAGGCGACCATCTATCTAGTTGGCGCCAGGAACGTGATTGCATCACAGCTGATGTCAGTATGTCACTCGCACCATTACCGCGACTCTCGCGAGGTCGAGGTCCAATGGTCAAATCGCAGCCACAAACCAGTATAAATATCCCCCCTCGTCGTCCCGAGTCTCACAACAGAGTCACACACATTTCCTAGTGTCAGCTCACAAGCAGAACCGTACGAGTTCAGAGAGTCCCCGCTGACCTTGATCAGCAATCAGTCCCCACTAGCTACCTCCCGACTCCTGAGCGATCACCATGACCGTGGGTCTCGTTTGGATGGTGGCGGCGGCCGTGGTGGCGGTGCTGGCGTCGTGGGCGTTCAACGCGCTGGTGTACCTCGTGTGGAGGCCGCGCGCGATCACCAGGCAGCTCCGCGCGCAGGGCGTGGGCGGGCCGGCCTACAAGTTCTTCGCCGGGAACCTCGGCGAGATCAAGCAGCTCCGCGCCGAGACCGCCGGCGCCTCGCTGGACGTCGGCTCCCACGATTTCGTCCCCATGGTGCAGCCGCACTTCCGCAAATGGATCCCCATCCACGGTACCAAACTGAACCTGTGATAAATCCTTCAGTAATTCGATGACATACTTCCTGTTCTTACCTTGTGAGTTTCCTGCCGTGTTTGCTCTGCAGGACGCACGTTCCTGTACTGGTTCGGGGCGACGCCGACCCTGTGCATCGCGGATGTGAACGTGGTCAAGCAGGTGCTCTTCGACCGCAACGGGCTCTACCCCAAGAACGTCGGCAACCCGCACATCGCCCGCCTGCTCGGCAAAGGGCTCGTGCTCACCGACGGCGACGACTGGAAGCGCCACCGGAAGGTCGGCCACCCTGCCTTCAACATGGACAAGCTCAAGGTATTGATGTGTGTCTTCTGTATTTATTGTTGGCGCAGCATCTCGCTGCGCCGCTCTTCTTCTACCTCTCTCACTCTGAACTCTTAACTCACATGAACACACACGGACACACACGGCCAGAGGCCACTCACGCCACTAACCTATCCACTAACCCACGTACTCCACTCCCTGGAATCACTCGAGCATACATACGACCGGGCCAGCCAGTTAACCAACTAACTAAACCTGACCATTTCTTTCTCCTAGAATGCAGCTAACTATCTTCACGACCCACATGCTTCTAACTAACTATGCATGCACTAAACCGGACTGACCACCGACTCACTCGGCAACAACTTCATCATGCAGCTACATGAATCAAGATTAATGGCTAACATTTATTAACTGAAGTTAGTACGCGCGTCACTTTCGCTGACGCTTTTCTGCATTGACAATTGGCACCATAGATGATGACGGTGACCATGTCCGACTGTGCTGGCTCCATGATGTCGGAGTGGGAAGCAAAGTTGGAGAAGGGCGGCCAAGTGGAGATCGAGCTGAGCAGACAGTTTGAGGAGCTAACCGCGGATGTGATCTCTCGCACGGCATTCGGGAGTAGCTACACACAAGGGAAAAAGGTCTTTCTGGCACAGAGGGAGCTCCAGTTTCTTGCCTTCTCCACCGCATTCGACGTCCAAATCCCAACACTTAGGTGAATTTACAAATTCTTGTTATTTTACCTTTGTCAGTTCAAATCAGCACACACGCGTACGATTTCACAACATGAATTAAATCTTTTTTTTCAAAAAAGGGAATAGAACCCCAGCATCTACATCAAAATAATGCAACAGAAATTAAATCTATGCGTGTTTGTAAAATTAACCAGGTACCTGCCAACCGAAAAGAACCTCAGGATATGGAAGCTTGACAAGGAGGTGAGGACCATGCTCATGAACATCATTAAAAGCCGGCTTGCAACCAAAGACACCATGGGCTATGGAAATGACCTGCTCGGGCTTATGTTGGAGGCGTGCGCGCCGGAGCATGGGGAGAATCCGATTCTGAGTATGGACGAGATCATAGACGAGTGCAAGACCTTCTTCTTCGCCGGGCACGACACCAGCTCGCACCTGCTCACGTGGACCATGTTCCTGCTGAGCACGCACCCAGAGTGGCGGGAGAAGCTCAGGGAGGAGGTGTTGAGAGAGTGTGGCAATGAGGTTCCGACAGGCGACATGCTCAACAAACTGAAGCTGGTCAACATGTTCCTGCTGGAAACTCTGAGACTATACGCCCCTGTATCCATAATGCAGAGGAAGGCTGGTTTGGATCTCGAGGTCGGTGGCATCAAAGTGTCTAAAGGCACGGTTCTGTCGATCCCCATCGCCATGATACATCGTGACAAGGAGGTATGGGGTGAGGATGCTGACGAATTCAAGCCTATGAGGTTCGAGAAAGGTGTGACCATGGCTGCGAAACACCCCAATGCGTTGTTATCTTTCTCCAGTGGGCCGAGGTCGTGCATAGGGCAGAACTTCGCCATGATTGAAGCCAAGGCTGTGATCGCCGTAATTCTTCAGAGGTTCTCGTTCTCCCTATCCCCTAAGTATGTCCATGCCCCGATGGACGTGATCACGTTGCGGCCCAAGTTTGGTCTTCCCATGATCCTAAAGAGCCTGGAGATGTAGAGATATTTATATAGTCTACTAATGTTGTGTAACACGTTTATATCTTAATTTCTCTACGGTTTAGTCAATATTGTACACTAGATATTATATGTGAGTTAATTTGCAACCTAAAATAACAAGACCGGAGGGGGACTCCACCCCGGATTTGTCATTAAGGTAGAGGTGAGGATTCGAACCCAGGTGTTGGCGCTTGGCGCTTCAGCCTGCCGACCATTGCACCACAGTAGTCTCCTCTTAATTTGCAACATACAATGTATTCGTTTGTAAATGAACAATAATATGATATATTTTAAGTTTTTGTTGATGTTTTATTACAATAACCAAGCACGGTTGTACAATCGTTTTCAATCAATCTTGACACATGCGATGGGAAAGTTCTGTACAACTCGCCCCTGCTTATCTCCAAATCTAGCTAAAACTACACACTTGGAAAAATGCAATTCTATTTGCTGAGTGACGTGCCCTCTTTCGCTAAGTTCTATAAAAAAGAATATAACCAATCAAAAAATTGCAAAAGTATAAATGAGATCTCATGAGTTTTGCTTATCTTTACTATTCAAGGAAATTGCTGCCACCGGTCGATCATTCTACCTTCTCACCAACTCAGGGATTTGATATGCCTCGGTTTGATAGATTAAGCTTGTGACGTTGTGATCATCCGCTGCTTGTAACTTCAGATCTATTGATATTTCATCTTAACTGTCACAGATCATAGAATACATGCAAACGATTTTCAAGAAAAATAAAGAATACATGCCAAAGAAGTCAGACAATGCTGACTCACTCTAGAAATAAAATAAGTGGGATTTTGAAAGGTACTTGGGATATTGGTTTCTGAATCTGTAATTTTGAATTATGTGTGTGTATATATGGTTAGACCGCCAAACATGGTGGTGACCGCCTCTTCCTCGGTCATATCCACGGCATAGTCGCTTGTAGCAGCAACCCTGTGGCGGCCTCGAAGCCCTTCAAAGACCAGTCCTGACAAATCACTTCCTGCTACAAAATGGGATACATTCTCACAGACGAATCGGAAGTTTTTGGTTTTGAGAGGGAGAAAGAGTTTGTGGCAGAGAATTCATGTAGTGCGAACCACCGTCACTTCACTTTTTCTTGGTTCAAAATAAAATTCCGAGCAACCCCAATTGCTCCTGATGTTGATGTGCAGGTTTGATGTAGCTAGATTTGATAGATGGAGCTCGTGACGTTATGAATCCTCTGGTCGTTGTAATTTCAGGTCTATTGAATATTGATAGTCGAACTTAAGTGTCACTGGTCATTCGATACATGCAACCGAAGTCAAGATAATATATCCTGGTGCTACGAAAGCGGCCATGGATGTAGCCGCATGTAGGATGCGCGGTATCACACTTCAAAATAAACACATGAGCTAGAATGCAGCGAGGGAGCCCTATCTAAAAAATGCAAGGCCAGATCCCACTTTCTTTAATCGAGCGGGCAAGGGATCGCAAACATCTTTTCTTTTCAGAGAAAAGGTTTTCAAAAGATATTCCGAAGGGGTCTTAGGTAAGGTAAGGCGTGACAGCTCTATTCAATAAGCTGTCTCTTTAAGGGAAGATAGGGCATCTCCTAAAATGTGGAAGTTTGGTGTTTTAGAGATAGGGCCGCCACGCTTTGCTGGAAAGCAATAAGTCAACAAAACAAGGTAGGTCTACCCCCTAATAAGTGGAATTTCGAAATGTCTTTGGAACATAGGTTCTGAATGCCGAGCTCACAAAATTGGACTTATATATATGTAATATGTTGCTCGTTGGCCTATGCAACCGAAGGAGTAGATTTTTTGTGTACGCCAAACAAAACCAATTTTGTTCAGAATAATTGTTTTGATATTCGAGATCATGTTGTGTGAATGTATGGTTAAAAATATGAGCGTACGTATGTGGTGAGTATGTATTGCTTTTAGATGTTTCATGTATATTTGTTGTAGCTATTAACTATAGCATGGGGTAATCTCAGGAGTCTCAGCATATATTCGTGAGAGTTTTACAATTTCTCATTATGATATGTAATTCGCCTTTTTTCAGTACTTCAGACTTGATACGGCTGTGTGCATATTAGTTATGCAGAGGCTGGGTATAATGCTTAAACATCTTAAGTAATAAAACTCCCTTTATCTAAAAAAAAAAATATTCGCGAGAGATCAACCTAACCACTTCTCACCTTTCCAATCAAACAAAAAATAGATCATACGTCCGTCGTCCCTACCAAACCAAAAAAAAAACCCCTATATGCAATCGGATATCCTCAACCAATCGCGCCTGGTGATGTAACTAGGCCATGTCCGGCGATTATGCCAAGCCAACTAAATGGAATTTCAGCGTAGTGAGTATGACACCAAAGACTAACTCTACGTGTTCAATTAGAGTTGCAGCCCGGCTTGTACGGGGCTAGAGAAAAATATGGAGGTAGGCTTTCTCACGAAAAAAGAAACTAAGCAACAAACTGACTTCAACGAGTCGAATAATAAACTTTAAAAAAAAGTTTGAGTGCGAAAAGCACCACGTTCTATAACTGCATAACAAAAGTAGACTTTAATTAATACAATTCCACTTGACATACCGAGGAATAATTCAAAGTGTTTTCTCTTTTGGTACTGGTTCTGAAAATGGTGCATCACCGACCGCGGCTTCTTCGTTCACCGACTCCTCTAGAGTCAGCTTGCAGTGCCTCGACATGATTTGTTCAAACCCGACGAACTTGGAGATCTTCTGGGCGGCATTACGTCTAGAGTCAGCTTGCACCGATCTCATGCTGGAGTCGACGGTGTTGGGATCCCCATCACATGTGAGGAGATGAAGGCGACCGATATCAAGGTCTAGGCTTGCTGGCTGGTTCTCTTCGTCGGGCTCCTTTAGAGCCGCATCGTGGACGATTTGATCCTCTCTGTCGGATTTGAAGGGGTCGACACAGAGATCAAGGCTGTCGCCATCAAGGTTGAGGCCTGGTGGCCTCTCCTCTTCGGCAAGCTCCTTTCGAGAAGAAGCGTCGACGTTCTGGCTTGCGCCCTTGTCACCTCCATCTCCCACCATGATGGGGTCCAATTTCCTAGCAGTAGTCCAGGTGGTCGCTTCAGTTGGACACTCGACTCCTTCAACCCTTGGAGCTGACTCGACAGCCCGCAAGACGGCAGGGGCCTCATGAAGCTTTTGAGTCAGATTCAAAGACTCAGGCTCCCTACATAATACAAATTCAATAAAGATCCATAAAGAACAAGAAATTATGAAATTACCAAGGAAGATAAGATCTCACCCGTCAACGGAAGGGATCCCCCCTCTGGCTCTCAGCCTACGCCTGCACGCCGGAATTAAGTCGGTTGCCGGCTTGGGGCTTACTAGTGTCCAGGCAGGAGTCGACTCCTTCCTCACTAAAGTTACCATGCGCGCTTGCTTGGGTGTTGGTTCATCTAAAGTAGGCTCAGAGGACTCAGCGACTTGCTTATGCTTGGCAGATGGAGTAGCTGTAGGAGTGATTATCATACAATCATCATCCTCATCATCGGTGTGCCAGGCCCTGATGTCGCATGTTTCTACTGACTTACCGTTGGAAGTACCCTTTGACATAGCCTCCCGAGTGCGGGTCTTGGACCCAGAACCACCATCAGCATCGACTCCAGCAGACGCCGAATCTAACTCGTCTTCACTCTCCCACATGAGCATGACCATGCCTTCATCTTGGTCTTCAGCCTCTTGTGTGGGAAAAAGCTGAGCAGATAGAATACAATAAGACATAGAAGACAACGACACACAAAAAATGAAACAAATTGAAGAAACTTACTGGAATGGGTGGATTCTTCCGGTTGTAGGCTTCGAAGCCCGGGGTCCATCCTCTCGTAAGTGAAATTGTCGTGATGCACTTCACCCAACCACATAGATCTGTGAAGCTCAGCTTTCCCTTCGCAACCCGAGTGAGATCATTCTTTCCGGACCAGTGACATAGCTTGTGGACTCGGGATTGAAGTGGCTGGACTCGATGAGTCAACCATACGGTTATTAGATCACACCCAGTTAGGCCATCCATCTTCAGTATATTTATCTTATTCCGCATGTGCCGAAGGTCATCGTCGTTGCCGCCGAAAAAATTCTGGCCCCAATTGGCTGTCGAAGAAGGTGGCCCATCCAGGGGTGCTGGCAGCGAACGGCACATCATCATAGTAGAAGAAAGATTTTTGCCACAGCCCCACCGACTCGGGAAGAGGGAGGTCGATGTAGTCCTCCTTCTGCCGAGCTTGGATTATGGCGCAACCGCACTCCACCATGGGTCCGTTTCTGTACTGATACTGCCCCTTCACGGAGAAGAGGGAGCCCCACAAGCTGAGGTTGGGATGGATGCCCAAATAGCCTTCGCAGAGGGCAACAAAGCAACATATTTGAAGTATACTATTCGGGCCTAGGTGATGCAGCTGCAGCCCATTCAGATTTAGGAGCGAACGGACAAAGTCGCTCACCGGCAGAGACAGCCCGCGCCTGAAGAACGCGATGAACATGACCCTCTCTCCCTTCTTGGGAGTAGGCCGCATCTCGGCTCCTGGCAATCGCCACGCATAACTGGTATACAGCCGCCTTGGGCAAGTTCCTCTAGCTGGCTTTGCTTCACGTTCGAGCCACACCACATGCCTTTTGTGCCCGTCATCTTGGCGGTAAAAAATGTGGAACGGAAGAATTTGATCTTTTTTTTTTTTTGAAAATGTTACGTGTGCGGTGTGCCCGTAGCATTTTTTGCGAAACACGGTACAACGCAGACGCTCACAAACACGCACGTACACTCACCCCTATGAACGCACACACACACACCTTACCTCTATGAGCACCTCCGAGAGACTGAGCCGGCGGATGGTCTTGAGATTGACGAAGTCACCACGGGCGCCTCGCTGTCGACGGGAACGTCGCCTCCCACTGAAGAATATTCCGCCTAAATGAGAAACACCAGCGTCAAACCTGGGGTTTGAACTCTGGTGGGATCCACAGGCAAATTCTCAGAATTTGATCTGTTTGTAATGGGAACGTGAAGGAGAAAGGCGAGAAGACGAGGAAACCCAGGAAAGTTTTCCTCTTTGACCCTCCGCCAGGCCTTATATAGGCGTGGTGTGGAAGACAAAATCTCCTTGTGTGCAACCACCACGTGTCCCATTATCAGAAGGGTAAATGCTTGAGTCGCCAAAATAAATCTCGCTAAAGATCAAGGCGTAATTATCGCCCAACTGTATTACGCGTTTTCCAGCTGTCACGCGCCGGTCAAATTAATACCATGGTAAAGTATTAATACCTTCTTGAATGTTTACCAAATAATATTTTTATGAGTACATATACACAATATATTTTCATTTAATGCATACAATCAATATTTATTAATAAATTATATGTGAATATCCCCCGTCAAGCCAACCGAGGTGAACTTATTTCTACTTTCTCCATCTATTCTGAAACTGTGAACACATACATGACGATTTCATGTTTTTTCTGAATGTGTGTATACACCAATGATGATTTTGTGTATAAAGTTAGTGTATTGGATATGGAAGACAAAGTTGGTCGATGGTGGTAGGAAGAGTAAGATCCAACGATGACGAACTTGATCGATTCTAGGAAGAAGAGGAGGAGTTCGGCGTATTTGTTGCGGTGGCTAGCTCTTGTTGTACACATTGCTCATCAAGAGAAGAACAAAAGGAATCAGTGTTGATCAATAAAGGGTGTGCACTCGTTTCTCGATAAAATTTTGGCACCAACACATACATTGTGGCCCCATACTTTGCAGATCCTCCGATGTATCCCCAAAATACTTTTGGATGAAGTTTAGGATGAATAGGTATCTCTTCCTTCGCGGTAGAGGATTATGATGATTATTTTAGGTTGATGGAAAGTGTGTGGTAGGACTTCTTGTTGTAACATCGTTCAGAAGGTGGCTGGCTCATTTCACATGCTTGTCTATGGTGTTCCGGCTGATAGTGTGGATGAAATTGTTAGCCTTGTTGAGATTTCGAGCATTTTGTTAAGGTTGTGGTTGAGGTGTTTGGGGAGAAATATTTGAGGGAACCTTCTACTATGGACATTATTAGGATGATGTGGATGACCAAGTCAAGAGAGTTCCATGGCATTCTTGGTTGCGTTGAGCCATTGACCGTATGCACGGGAGGTGGAGGAATTGCCCAACAACTTGGAAAGGGTAGTAGACAGGGCATGTGGATCGTCCAACCAGGTCTAACACTGAATGCAGGGTAGGATGAACACAGTGGTTGTAGAAGTCGCCGATGTATTCCAAATATTTGACCCATTTAACATCACCAGGAATCCATGGCACCAGCCTATCCGCATGCCATGCTTCGTTGATAAGATCTTGCAGTGAACAAGAAAAAAATAGTAGTAAACTTATGAAGCAGTTATGCAGCAAATATTCATCGGAATAATAATACAACAAATCAGCTTATTGAATCCTGCAGCGAATGAATCTCCCTGCTTTAGTAGAATAGATTGCAAAAATCAACATGTAGATCCCTCTAACCCGGAAAGTAGAGGATAACCATTGGCGACACTTCCTTGTGACCGTCTGCCCCACCTTCTTTCGAGCGAGAAATTACGCGCTGAAGATCCGCGAAATGCATCACCATCAGTTGTACGTCGACGGGCTCCACTTCGCTAGGCATGTCTTCACCCAAGTCCTAGGGGATGAGATCACGGGTCGTCGTATTTGAATCACAAGATTGGGTTGACATCTTCTTTTTTGGGATCAAGGTTTTTTTTTACCTGATCAAGGGTTTCTTAGATGGATGTGAATGGGGGTTGGGGGCGACATCCTCAATTTTGAACCTTTTTTTTGGAACCTCGTCAGAGGGCGGGGAGCTCCCGCATGAAGAGAGTTGATCCAGTTAATAAGTAAAATTGGACCAAAAATCATACATCGTGCGGTCAATTTCGAACTTCTGATGATGTGGGAGACGGCGGACGATCAAGGCTAGGGCTAGCACAAGATTTTTATTTTCCTTTTTTCCATTCATGCGTGTGTGTAGGACGCGTACGCGCGAAAAGTGAAAATGAAACCCGAGCTACATGTAGCTCTTTTTTCAAAAAAAAAATGACAATTTATTTGTTTTAAAAACACCGAAACTAAAACCTTAGGTGTAGATACTGCTCGATTGGGTGTGTGGCCTGAGACCACAAAGGTGAAGTGATCTGGGCATGCAATTGACCAAAACTCATCAAGATGCCTTTGAAGCTGAAGCCAAGGCATGTCTTGTAGGCCTCTCAAGTATGAATATGAGAAATGAGTGTTCTGTCATTTTAGAATCAGACAATGCAGTAATGGTGGAAGCTATTTCAAAACAGAATCAAGGCATGTCAAGAGACTGGAGGTTATTTGATGACATCAGAAACCTAAGTGGTAGCTGTTGTCGTTTCGTTGTTACGAAAGTTGGGACATAGAGTAATATGGCAAAAAATAAAATCTGACAAATTTTCGAATTTTAAAAAATTGTACTGTTCACTCACCCAGATCCACTTATTTATCATTTTTATCCAATCTAAAATATAACAAATTTCGGATTGGTTTGAGATCATATGATTATCTACATTTATGATTCTTTTTCCTGAATTTTCTGAAACTACAAAAATGAGATGGCTGGAGCTCGAGCTTCAAAACGCCACACTCATGTCCATGTTTCCATACTGGATCAGGTCGACGCCCTACGAGCAAGCTCTTCAGTTGAAATTTCAGCGCGTTGTCGACGGCTCGCCTCGATGCTCTACTCCGCCGTCAGGCACGAGCTCAAACCGAGGCGGCGCTTCCCTCCTCCTGTATCGTCGCCAGCGGCGGCTCCCGCTTCCCCTTCCGCCGCCCCTCGCCGCGGCTCTCACGCAGCCGCCTCGGCCTCGCCCGTCTCCCACGCCTCGCTCCTCCACCGGCTGCGGTCGGGCCCCGCACTCGCCGAGGCCCGGCGGCTGCACGCCGCGCTGCTTGTCGGAGGCCACCACCACGGCGCCGTCCTCGCCGCGCAGCTAGTGCACGTCTACGCTAGGCTCGGGGAGATCGGGTATGCGCTGCATGTGCTCGACGGAATGCCTAGGAAGAACTCCTTCGCGTGGAACGCCGCGATCAAGGGCCTCGTCGACGCCGGCCGGTTCTCCGAGGCGCTGGACAAGTACTGGGAGATGGTTGGGGATGGCTCGGTTGTGGCGGATGGCTTCACGTACCCGCCTGTCATCAAGGCATGCGCTGCGCTCGGAGCGGTCGAGGAGGGGCGGATGATAAGAGAGCATGTGGAGGCGGGCGTTGCCCGTGGGGATGCGACGCCTAACGTGTTTGTGCAGTGCGCGCTCGTCGACATGTTTGCCAAGTGTGGGTGCTTGGATGAGGCAAGGAGTGTGTTCGAGAGCATGCAGGAGAGGGATCTGGCCGCATGGACTGCGATGATCGGAGGGGCCGTGCACGCCGGGGAGTGGCTTGATGCGATGAGCTTGTTCAACCGGATGAGATCAGAGGGGTTCTGTGCTGATTCGGTGATCGTTGCAACTGTTATTCCAGCATGTGGGAGAGTGAAAGAGCTACAGACTGGAACAGCGTTGCATGGATGCGCAGTAAGATGTGGAGTTGCTGATGATACCTGTGTTTGTAACGCTCTGGTTGATATGTACTGCAAATGTGGTTGCCTGGAGATGGCTGATTATCTGTTCCGTTCTATCGGTTTCAAGGATGTTGTCTCTTGGAGTACCTTAATCGCAGGGTATTCGCAGAATGCAATGTATCATGTGAGTGTCAATCTTTTTGCTGAAATGGTTGCTGCAGGGTTAAAACCAAATTCCAATACCATGGCAAGTATACTTCCTAGTCTTTCTGAGCTGAAGTTACTCAGGCATGGAAAAGAGATCCATGGCTTCTCCTTGAGAAATGGACTTGACCAGAGCAAGTTTCTGGGTAGCGCGTTTATAGACTTCTACAGTACACAAGGATTCATAAGGAACGCACAGACTGTATTTGAGCTCATGCCAAAGACAGATGTAGTCATATGGAATTCAATGGTTGCTGGATATGCGGTGAATGGAGATGCAGATTCTGCCCTGTGTGCATTTAGAGCACTGCAGAAAGTGGGATTTAAACCTGATCATGTGACTGTTATTTCAGTTCTTCCATTATGCAATCACCATTCCAGACTCATCCAAGGTAAGGAACTACATGCGTATGTTGTTAGGCATTACATGAGTTAGTCTGCTCAGTTAGTAACGCGCTTATAGATATGTACTGCAAATGTTGTTGCCTAGAAAAGGGTAAAGAGATTTTCCAACGGATGACAGAGCGAGATACTGCTACATATAACACACTGATTTCTTCATTCGGGAAACATGGCCACGAAGATGAAGCAATAATGTTATTTGATGTAATGAGGAGAGATGGAATTGTGCCTGATAAAGTGACTTTTGTGGCTCTATTATCTTCTTGTAGCCATGCAGGCCTTGTTGACAAGGGCCTGTACTTCTATTGTTCCATGTCACAGGACTACAATATCTCCCCAGATAAGGAGCATTACTCATGTATTGTTGATCTTTACAGCAGATCTGGGAAACTTGATGATGCCTGGAAATTTATTTCAAGTTTACAAGAAGGGACAGAAATAGATGTTCTTGGATGCCTCTTGGGGGCTTGCAGAGTGCATAACAGAACAGATATTGCTGGCTAGTTTCAAAAAGAATATTTGAACAGAACCCCAGTGATCCTGGCTATCATATTCTGCTGTCCAATATATATGCTGATGCCGGAATGTGGTCTGATGTGGCAAGGATCAGAACTATAATAAAGAGAGGAGTTTGAAAAATAAAACAGGAAATACTTTGATTTAAGTTGATCAGACCATAAGTTTTGGATCGTATATATTGATCAGTGCTGTGCTAAAACAAGAGAATCATCCATGGTTTAATGGAAAAAAAACTGAAAGCACTCCAAAAATTTCATCCTGTCATGTATACTTCCAATACTGAGAACTTGAGGAAACAACTAACGGTTACTTTGTACCATATGAGTGATATAGGATGGGAGTTTAAACTGCTGTTGTGCAAAGATAATGTCGAGCCCGGGGAGAATATTTCAGAGAAATAGCTATTGCCTTCAGCACGCTCTTAGAAGATTTTCTTCATAGAAAACAATTCCATGTCTGTGGATGCAGGTGAGTAAAAGGTGAATTGGATAATATTTAGTGTATTGTGTTTACTATATTTCTTTTGGAGTCACGTATTGAGTGGTTCGCAATTTCGCTTGTATTTTTACTGCCGCCTTATGCTGCTACTTATTACTCCTTCCGTTTTTTAATATAAGACGTTTTGGGATTTGTCCACATTCACATGCACACAAATGTATGTAGACACATTTTACTTTATATGTTCACTCATTTTAGTATGTATATAGACAACATGTGTAACACCTAAAACATTTTATATTAAAAAACAGAGGGAGTATCTAGCTATGAATAGATGAACAGAGGCTGTGCTAATCTGTGTAAGGTTGGAACTTTACATTTCATTCTCATCAGGTTTTATATAATTTGTAACGTTGGATGCCTTAATTTTGCAGGTCTCTTTTGATATGGGAAATATTTTATTATTTTTCCTGGATTGCTTCGTACCCATCGTTGCTCCATTTGCAGCTTAATCTGTTCTAATGCAGATTTTCTTTGGTAATTAACCTTATTTTTTTTATGACTCGCAAGCACTATGTTACTATATTATCATGATAAATCACTCATCAAGGAAAAAATGGAACTTCTGTACTTACGTAATTTCCAGAATTTCAATGCAGTCGGACTTCTTGACTTGTGTAGTTGTGTTGTCTGAAATCCCAGTTCGCAACCTACTAGTCTGAAGTTCTGAACTCTGAATCTTTTACACAACATCCAAAGTAGTATATTTCTGTATAGTGTTCTGTAGAAGAAATAAACAACAATAAATTTTGTACTTAGGTAATTTCCAGGATTCAGCGCAGTCAGACTTCTTGTTTTTGTACTTGTGTTGCAGGTTGTTCCAATTCGTAATCTAGTCTGAAGTTCTTTTATGCAACACCCAAAGTAATTGTATTTCTTAATTGTGTTCCGAAGAAACAGCAACAACCCAGCACAAGGTCAACTTCCAGATGTTGATGTTTGCGAAGGAAATGTGGAGCTATACATATTGGATTTTGGGGATAAAATCGGAAGCCCTGCCAATAACTATAGAAATTCACAATGATCCTTTGAAATATCAGTTACGATGTTTCTGCAGCTTGTTCATCACAGAGGTGGTGACTAGACCAAATGACACATAAGCCAGGCATCTCAGAATGGGTTCAGCATACTATGAAGCATGGTCATGCTTAAATCTCTTCACCTGTTGCTATCATATAGTTCAACACATGGTTTTTGAGTCGAGCGACTAGTCGATGAGTCGCAATATGAAGTCCGACTCAGCATCTCGACTCGACTAATTGGTTGAGTCGAGCGACTCAATCGACTATTCTCGACTAGTCTCGACTAGTCCAGGTTTTTTAGTCGAACGCGACTTAAAGTTGGCCCTGCCTGTCATATTTTTTCAATATTGCTTGCCCAGCTCCCCGTGAAACCTAGATCGCCCAAAATTTTCCAATATTAACGCGACTATTAATAAGTATATAGTTATATACAGTTATGCATATAATATGGTAATTTGATAGTACCTATTGCTAAACTACTCATGTCGACTAGTCGACCATGAGTCTTGACTAGTCACGACTAGTCAAGAGTCACTACCCCTAAACGACTCGTCAACTCGTCGACTCAAAAACCATGGTTCAACAACAATGTTTCCATCAAATTGTGTGAAAAGCAAAATATAATTAAAGTAAATTCTGTAAAGCATCCGGAATTCACTGCTGGATAACTAGTGAGTGGTTGTTGAGCCTATACAAAGGAGTGTGCTCACTGCATGTCTATATCAGACAGAGACAGTGGATGCCCTACCTATCGTGCTGATTGTTGCTGCTGTCTGAAGTATGTGCAAAGGGCAACAGCATGGTCTGTATTATTACAGCTTTTGTTGTGTCGAATTCAGTTTGCTAGAATCGGTGGGGCAAGACCCTGCTAACTTGCTGAATTTATCTCTTGAAAATCTTTCACGGATCAACTAGTGATGTCTGCAAGGACTAAGCAGACTGATGGTGTAAGATCGAGTGATCGACAGGTTGGCTTGCAAGATCCAAGAAAGCCGATGGGCATCGTTATCCTATCCAGGTCACATCCGCACACCAACTCCGAAAGTTCTAATGGCCGGTACGATTCGGGTCACCTGCCTTCCTCCAAAGGTAACCATCTTCTGCCACAGAATCTGAAATTCTGAGTTTCTATTATACATGATGCAAATAAATTATGATCTGCCCTACGACCTATTATTCTTACCCACTCAGATCACAATCACATGTTGCTACACTTGGCCAGCTAACCCCAGCACTGCCATCTGCAGATATACCGGAGCAAACAATGCAAGCCAACACATGTTCTGTAGTCTTGCTTTGCACATTTCGCTACCCAAAGTTTCACAAAAAAATAAACAGCTACTAGTTACTAGACTGATTTGGTGGTTGTTTAAGCTTAGGATGACTCCAAGGGGCAACGCATCGAGTCCGCGTGCGTCCGTCCCCATCCGTGCGAGCCAAAAACACGGCCCAACGGGGCGACGCAGACGGACCGCGCGTCCGTTCTCCTGTCCGCCGCGACCCATTCGTGGCCCAAATTTGGGCCAGGTTTGCGTCGGCCGCGGACGCGCGCGGAGCGCTCCTACGTCCTCCCCGTGTCCGCCCCGGCCCGCGTGTCATCAACTACAACGGTTAGAGCGGCCACCTACCCCATTAACTGTGGGCGGTGGAGCTGTATAAATGGCGCCGGCCGGCCAAACCCTAGGGCACAAACCCTACCTCTCCTCCCCCAGCCACGGCGATTACCACCTCCAAGCACAGATCCACGCGCCTGAATGGATCCGCCGCCGCAGCATCTGGTGGACGAGGTGGAGCGAACTCGTATGAGCGCGCGCGGGCGCTATCGCGGCAACTTCTCACGTCGGATGGTGACCAGCCCAGCATGGGCCGACATGATTCCGTAGCCGCCGCGCCAGAAAGGGGGTGGCTGTCAGATCAGGAGAGGAGGGCGGTGGCGGCCGTGTACTCCGACGCCATCGACCACGACGAAGAGGCGTACGCCGCTGGTATCGCGGCGGCAGCGCGCCGCCCGAACCTCCCATCGGCGTGGGCGGCTATGTCCACAGCACCGAGGAGGAGGCGGCGGAGGCAACCCACATGCAGCTAAACGCGCAGAGGGCGGCCGCGTTCATGTCCGCCGCGCGCGCCGTTGCCGACGCTGCACAGGAGGACGAGATGAAGCAAATCCGCCGCGCCGAAGAGACCGCAAAGCGCGCGTCGAGGCGCAAACGGCACCGGGAGGCAAAGGCGGCTGCGGCGGTGGCCGAAGGAGCAGGCAGCTCCACTTGATCCCCAATGTAATCTTGAATTCCTATTTTATGAAATATTGGGAGGAAAAAAAAGGTTGGACGGACTCAATGCGTCGGTCCTGTTGGGCGCAGTGGCCAGAAAGGGGGACGTGTGCCGGACGCGCGTCATTTTGCCGACCTAAACGGACCAAACGCAGACCAAACACGAGTCCGTTTAGATCGCCTCGTTGGAGTCATCCTTAACCCCTTATAATTGGCTGGCCGAAGCAGAAAACTGGCAGATTCTTATTTTTATTCAGCCAAAGGCTGGGGCGGATTGGAGCTTGAATGGCACACCCATCCATGTGGCCAGATAAGGACGCTCTCCTGATAATGAGGTACCGACCCACGCCCCTCTCTTCACACTGCAGCCACCTACGCTGTTTGAGTCCATGCTCATGAATTGAGGTAGCTAGGTGAGATCCATTTTTTTGAAAATTCAAAACATGTCGAAAAATTCCGAAAAAAATAGACAACACGCATCTATGTTACATATGCAACGTCAAAAATTGGCAGCTTCAAATTCGACTTATACTTAGAGAGGCAAAAAAGAGAAATTTCGGTGTGAATAGTGTCACTCAAATCTGACACTATTCACAGTGTAGTTTCTCTTTTTTGCCTCTCTAACTGTAGGTCGAGTTTTGAGCTGCCAATTTTTGGAGTTGTACGAGTCGACTGTAAGTATGTTGTCTATTTTTTTCAGATTTTTTTACAGCTTAAAAAAATAATTAAAAAAGTTAATCCTACGATCTCACCTAAGGGTGAGATCCTACCCAAGTCTCCCCCGGGTTTTGGACGTTTGCATGATCTGATGATTCATTGGCTCATAATTTGCCTAGGACGCTGCTTCTGCGGCACAGTGAAGAAGCTCTGTTTCTGCAGTAAGGGGTCTGGCCCCATCCAATTCATGGGCAATGGCTTGGTCCGCAGCAGGGTGCTCAATCATTGGTCAAGATTCTGCATTATGAATGCTACTAGCTACATTTCATATGGTGTTGATTTAGTCCTACGCTGACGGGCTTAGCTAGTAGTTTAGTACTGAATGTCAATGTGCCAGTGTGTAGCTTATTTTCCATTTTGTATTGATATGTTCCTCCCTGTTAAACGTTACCGTGTCAAGCTTGTGGTGGTATGTTCAACCGGGCTGGGTTGTGCTGGAAAATGTACTAGCCAAGCTAATCTTTTTTTTAAACGGGAAGCTAAACTGGCTAAGACCTACCTGTAAACGTCAGAATGGTGATGCTAAAAGCAGCACTCTTTCAGTCCTGCAAGCATCTTAGACTTTTGAGTTAGAGAACATGTAAAGGCATCAATAAATCGGTCTTCCAGGTAGGTAAGCATTTTACTTTGGTTCTTTCCAGGTAGCCGTCCAACCTTCTACAGCTCTCGGCGGTCTCGATGGATACCGTGTTGTAGTAACTCCTGCCCGATTCGCTACAAGAAAGTCGTCAAGGAGGGTTTTCCTGAAGACGTCTCCGTTTTAGTAGCCCTCTATAATCATGCAAACTCATACTTGCTTGATTGATCAGGATGCAGAGAGCATTCTGGAGGAGCCTACTAAGTGCATGATCGCACTCAGTCAGGGGACTGATCGCACTAAACGCTAACTGATGTCCTGTCACTGACATAAGAGATCCGTGGGCATAACTACCCCGGATGCCCGCGCTGTAGCATGACAGAGAGTTCTTCCGTGTGGCCGGTAGATGTTGCTGTCATGCCAACTCGTTCTGTTTTCAACGCGAACAGGTTCCTTCACAAATAAGAAAAGAAGCGAACAAGTTGCAGGATCGTGTTATACTATCTGTTGCCCGTTCATTTTCTCCGTTTCGATGTTGTGGAAGAGCTGGCCTTCTTGTTGCTGCTGCTGAAAAATCTGATTGCTGCAACACTAGCCAATAGTGGGTGTGGATCTGCTCCCACTTGGCACTCAAGCCTGAAATAATAAGACGAAGTCCGGCCAAGGGGAGTAGGGGACGACGGCACTTGAAGAAGAAGAGTGGCGACGCACCACGGGGTTGCAGACACCGCGGATGGAACACAGCACAGGTGACCGTTGTGCTGCCTCGCAAGCTCCAGCCATCGCTCGGCCTGGAAATGTAAATTGTGAGGTCAACAGCGGCTCTCGGATTAATTAGCAGTCAAAAGTCGGCCGAGATTCGTAGTTATTACGGACGCGGTGGATGTTCCGTTCCGTTGGACTGTTGGAGCATCGTCACCTTCAATGTCAAGCAAGAAAACCAACGGAAACTCTGAAGAAGCGCGTTTGTCTATGCAGAAAAGCCGGCACTTAAACCGGAAAAGGGATTAACAACAAAACCGAAGGTGCCGCGTTGGCCGGCCGGCCGGGAGGGGGAACCTTCGGATCCGATCCGATCGCACGAGCCGGGCATCTAACGTCACACAGTCGCCCTCGCCTCGCCTCGTCGTCTTTATAAAGTGGTGTTGCTCGCGCTCAGCCCATTACACCATCATCATCTACCTACACCTTGACCTCGAACTCTTTCTTCCTTGCTGCGTCTGCCTTTGGGGTTTTCCTTGGAGAGAGAGAAGATGGCGGACGAGGGCACGGCGACTTGCATCGACATCATCCTCGCCATCATCCTGCCGCCGCTCGGCGTCTTCTTCAAGTTCGCCTGCGGGGTAAGTCGCTCTGCTGCTTGGTTTAGCAAAAGATCGAGAGGAAGCAGAGTGGCATGTGGGCCGACGGTCAACTGATTGTTTCTGCTGCTGGTTGGTTAACGTACCTACTCCGTGCCTGCAGATCGAGTTCTGGATCTGCTTGCTGCTCACCTTCTTCGGCTACCTCCCCGGCATCATCTACGCCGTCTGGGTCATCACCAGGTAGAGGGAGCAAGACCTCCCTCTGCATGCCATCCCTCCCACAGGTACTGATGCACTCCCAGGAACTTGGAAATTTCCCTATCATCTTGATTTCGCCTATGTGGTATTTTACTAAAGCAAATTTCTCCGCCCTGTTAACCAAAAAAAAATGCATCTTCGAGGAAAATGAACTTTACAAATCCAACAAAGAACGCTCTACTTTTCCTGTTTTTACTCCATGTTTGTTCCTAAAAAGAGTGTTTTTTTTTTGCTTAGAGAGAAGGGATTTCAACCCTATTTTATTAGTGAAACCACATAGAGGTTTGACAACTGGAAAATAAAAGCCACGATTCAGCACCATGCCAACATGGTTTAACAAAAGGAGGGGAGAGAGTGTCACCCTGTCTTGCTCTTCTGAGACAGGGTATTTTTTTTGTTTGTTTGTTACAAGTTACAGCTGCTTGATGTTGCGGATGAACTAACTAAACCTCTGTTTGTTCTGTTTGTTTGTGGCAGGTGATGGCGATCTCGTTCTGTGCCTGGTATAAGCTGTTTGTTTGAGATGCGATTCATGGTGCTGCGTGTGCGTGAATGTGTGTGTTCCGTGTTGTAAATCTGTTTTATGTGTTTGTGCTTAGCTTCCTCTCGTGGTACCTTCTCCACTCCAGCGTATCATCACCATCCTGTTCGTCCGCATATTTCCGTCCATGTACTTCGATTCTAATTAATTAATCAATTGATTGGTGGAGAAACCCGTTGTTCATGAGTACTCCTTGCACAAACTTATGTGTTGTTTGTTGAGAAGTAGACATCATTTCAGCAGTTCCAAATTTCAAACGAGTGTGACCAATGAGACGATGGGCGTACAGTGGGAATGGGAGCGCAGTCTCTCCCTCTACCTTTTCATGATCAATCCTCTAGCTGTTCTTTTATTGTTTTATTTTCTTTCGGATATCGCTTTGAAGAGGCGAAGCAAGCTCGCCGTGGCACCTAGTGTACAGCATCTTCTCCTTTTGGCAAACGTGTGTACAGTGTCCTGCACTGCGGTTGTGTTATATGAGCAGTGAAAAATCGGCCTTACACATGTCCACGCGAAAGAAATGTAGATGGACAGAGTACGTGCGTCAATCAATCAATCGCCAGACACAAGTCCACCCTAGTTCTAACTCAGCCACTCAGGCTTAAAAATTAAAACCCAAATGGCGAGGCTAATCTATACATCTTTTTTAGATGGAAGGCACCAAGTACTCTGCTTTAAATTAATAAAGCTCCACAACTACGGTAGCATACATACAAGTATATGCTCAACCAAACACAAGTGTGTGAGAGCGTACCTCGGGCACCCGATATTATGGTATAACCGATGTACAAAAGCTCAAAAACCACCTCCTATGAGTCATATGTGGATCTCAAATTTTTCATGAGATTTCACATTGTATACACCGATGATGCCACAAAATCCTATGTCCATATTCAAATCATGGATCTAGAAACAGGACAACAACGACAAATGCAACCATGATAGTGTGCTAAGGGGCTTAGTTCACAATCAAATTTAAATACGTAGTAACTATTATTGGTAGCATGCCTTTTATTTTTGTTTCTCAAGCCATGGGTTAAGTTCTAAATCGAATTTTGGTTACATGTAAGATGAGTACGGATGATAACGGGTCTGCTCCACGCCGGGGAGTACCTTCTCCCCCATCCCCCATTTAATGATCAGTGAGACTTTTTCTCCATCCACATTCCCACCAGATTCGGGGTGGGGATCGAGTTCTCCATTAAGAAGCAAAATACAAATAATCTTGTAGTTTATGATCTTACACTTTTTACACATGATAATGCGCAACTTGTGTACCACATATGTGGTAAAATGAAAACAAATTAGTATCATGTGTTAAATATTACTCTAAAACATGTCTGCTCTCACATCCTGTCTACTACCAGGCAACGAGAGGCCAATGAAAACAAATTAGTATCATGTTTTATTTTCTTTCGGATAATCGCTTTGAAGAGGCCAAGGTGACGAGTGACGGGTCCTCACGGGAAGCAAGCTCGCCGTGACACCTAGCGTACAGCATCTTCTCCTTTTGGCAAACGTGTGTACAGTGTCCAAGGTGGGGATCGAGTTCTCCGTTAAGAAGCAAAATACAAATAATCATGTAGTTTATGATCTTACACTTTTTACACATGATAATACGCAACTTGTGTAAAATATATGTGGTACACTGACAATGAATTAGTATCATGTGTTAAATATTACTCTTAAAACATGCTATGCTAGACACAATATTACAAGATATTACGTATAAAGTATAGCAATATATATATATATATGTAAGTATATAATAGGGTATATCAGGGAATGGGGATGAGGAGACGTTTTAATCTTCATCCCCATTTTAGATGACGGTGATCAGAATTGACCATACTCGTTCCCTAACAGATGAATTTCACGTGTATGCGGGAACGACCCCATTGCCATCCCTGTGTTGTGTTTGCGTACTAAGTTAATTTTAGTTTTTTTATAAAACTTTGTGAGTGTTTTCTAACTCTGAACCTCTAATACATTCTGATGTGTTTGTGCAATTCTGAGCATAGTAATTTTAATCAAGTAGGTTAATTCAAACCTTGGTGTCACTATCTCACCATGAGATGTATGAGGCTATGGTGGGTGGTCACACTATTCCTTATGCACCCTACATTATGTTGCTCATCAAGAAGACATTGGCTCAGATTGATTTCATTGATGATGATTGTGAAGACCACACGTACAAGAAGATCTACGTCAAGAAGTATGTGGTCACTCCTGCTGCTCCTGCTGTCCTAGCCGATGATGATTTCTTGAGGGATGCTCGCACTAGTGGTCGCACCCGTCAGGCTGCCCCAAATGTCGCCTACTTTGCCCCACAGATCAAGAACCTGAATTGGTTCCAAAGGAACATTCTTTGCATGAATGTGGACATTCGCAAAGAACAGTATGATGCCTACCTTAAGCGGCAGCTTATTCTCTCCAAGATTGATAGTCCATCAGGTGCCCCTCCTGCGGAAGCCCCTCTTTCTTATGAAAGGTGCAACGCCGGCTCTCAGACTCCGTGGGTTCAGATGGAGAAGCACCTCCTTGAGACCGCTCCTGCAGCTCCTTCCTATCCCACCTTCACTCGTGCTCCAGCTTATGAGGAGGAAGAAACTGAAGATGAGGAGGAAGAAAAAGCCGAAGACTATGATGAAGATGATGATGATGAGGACGAGGATGGTGATGAGTCTGAGGCCTCTGACGAGTGATCTTCATGGAACGTACCATCGCTCTTTCTTCCTTTTTGGTGTCTCGATGCCAAAGGGGGAGAAATAGTTCTATTAGGTTGCAGGTTTGCATGGGTTCGGGCACAAGCATATGCTTCTACGATTTCTTGAAAGCTTGTGTCCA
The DNA here is from genome assembly GCA_947311845.1 of Poa pratensis. Classification (NCBI taxonomy): domain Eukaryota; kingdom Viridiplantae; phylum Streptophyta; class Magnoliopsida; order Poales; family Poaceae; genus Poa; species Poa pratensis. The sequence goes on from CAMZMU010000098.1 coordinate 22,667,717, forward strand.
TTTATCTTTATTGTCGAACTTATTTGCTGTGTGTGAGCTTTGAACTATGTTGTTTAATTATTGTGTGAGACATATGGATTTCGGAATTATCTATCTATGATTGAGATTATTATTTGTTATGCATTGGTATTCAATCTACATTATTATGCATAAGGTATGATCTCCATCTCAATATCTCAACCTACTTATTGCTATGTCTCTCCTATATGCATTTGTTGGAGTTATTTATCATGTTGATTATATCTTGGTGGAAAGGCTCGGAACCTAGGTGTGCATTTGCATTCCAAGGCAAATTACTTATATGCACACATTTAGGGGGAGTTTTCCTATTTTCTTGATAACATGATGTTTGGGTTTGATACTCCTTTGCAAATCCTAGTGTTGTCATCTAACACAAAAAAGGGGGAGATTGAAAGAAAATTTCTTAATCCCTTTGTGTTTTGTGTGTTAGATAACAACACTAGTGATCTATTTAATATGATGCTAAGTGATGCAGGTTATATTGTCATAAGTATCGTACCCAAAAAGGAGAAGAAAAGAGACAGAATTTCCCAGGAGACCGGATATTCCGGGTCTGCTCCAGACCGGAATATCCGGCCTCCAAACTAGCCTAGGTGAAATTTGGCTAAGTACTCCAATGCGTGAGCCACTGGACTCGGCCAGATATTTCAGCCGGACATTTCCTTCAGGGCCGGAAATTCCGGGCTCAACTCAAGCCGGAATATCCGGCCCCCAATTGTTTGCCCAAGTTTGCGGCTAAGGAAAATTTGCGCCTCCAATGCGCGAGCCACTGGACTCGGCCGGATATTTCAGCCGGACTTTTCCTCCAGGGCCGGAAATTCCGGGGTAACCGGAATATCCAGGCTCAACTTAAGCTGGAATATCTGGCCTCCCTGCTTGCAATGGCTAGAAATCTGGGAGGGGTATAAATACCCCTCCCCTTCTTCAATGTTGGGTAGCTCGACCAGAATTGTTTGACCCACCATTGTTGCAAGCTCAAAACTCCAAGAACTCCCAATCCCTCCACCCAAACTCGTTGATCTTTTGAGAATTGAAGGAGAAGGCCCCGATCTACATCTTCACCAAGGCGATTTGCATTTCCCCTCATTCACTTGAGTGACTCTTTGCTAGGGTTTCCATTGGGAAAACCTAGCTCCTTGTTGTACTCACTTTTGTTGTTGTGACAGATTGTTGACTTGGGAGCCCCCAATTAGGTTGTGGGTGTGTGCCCCAATTATTGTAAAGGCTCCGGATTCCGCCTTGAAGGATTCCGATAGTGAAAGGTGAACCGAGCCTTTGTAATGAGTTTCATCGGAGAATAGGGTGAGGCCTTTGTGGCGTTGAGTAACCCTGTCGAAGCGAAGCTCACACTCCTCCAACGAGACGTACTCCCCTAAAAAGGAGGAACTCGGGAATACATCCTTGTCTCCGTGTGCTTCCCGTTCGGTTACTCCTTTATCTTAGTCTTTACTTGTATCTTGCTTAGCTTTAAACTTGTCATATAGGTAAATTAACCGTAGTTGCATATCTAGAGAATTTACCTTTGTGTCAAGCCTAATCGAAAAAGAACTAAAAATTGGCGTTGCACCTATTCACCCCCCCCCCCCCCCCCCCCTCTAGGTGCCCATACGATCCTTTCAGGTATAGCATCACAAATCGACCGGCACGCTCCGATACGGCATATAGCCAGACGCCATAAAGACAAACCCTACACCTAAATCTACTCCTACTATATAAGCCTACCTCCTCTTCCATCCTCTCGACGGCTGGCAGCGCCGCCGGAGTGCGGGAAGGAAAGGGGCAGCGGCGGAACTAGAACTCGACTCTCAAACGAGGCTTCGAGGGAGGAGGAGGGGTTGAATTCATTCCAACTTTAGCCTACCTTCTGAGGGAGGCGTTTCGACTCCCGAGCTCGCCTGCTCCTGGCTGAATATACAAATCGAAAAAATAGTAAAACATTTTAAAAATTCTGGAAAAAAAATAGTGATGAACATATACAAGTGTTCTACATACGTGCCAAGTATCGTGGTGAAATGACATTCGTAGTGCTCTGTGCTGGAAAAAAAAGCGATATTTTTTCTTATTTTGGCTCCTGATTTTTTATTTTTTTACACAGAGTAGTATTGGTGTCATTTTAGCACGAAACTTGTCACTCATGTAGAAAACTTGTATATGTTACTCACCAATTTTTTCAGAAATTTTTGAAATGTTTTACTATTTTTGTCGATTTTTTTATTCAGCAGGAGCAGGTGCGCTCGGGAGCCAATTTGAATTTCTGCTACCTTCAGTACCTCTAGATTATTGGGAAAAATAACCTTGAGAATTTCAAAGAACACTCAAGGGATTTAGTTTGATTTGATAGAATTATTTCAACTTCTCTGTGCAGTTTGGGATTTTACCTTTTTTCACCGGACACTATTATTTTGCTCGTCCAACACGCTCAAGCCAATGCCAAGCGGAGCCATTATGATCGGTTGATGACAAGTGGGCCCCCTTGGTTAGATTTCGATCAGTTAGCTAACAATGATGATTACAAGTTTTTGTTAGCCATCAGCTCTCATGCGCTGAAATCGCCTAAACTTGTACTATACCTCTGTTCCGATATATAAGATGTTTCGGCCTTTTTATGATTCTTTTTTGAAAGGAGCTCGTGTACAAGATCAACAAGAACAAGCACAAACACGCACGAAGAGAGGCGAAACGCACACAACGCACGCCAAACTCGGAGCCACCAAGCAGCACACCACCTTCCAGCACCGCCGGCACGCCGCCGGGAAAGAAGGAGGCAGGCTCACCTCGCACCGAAGCCGCCAGCTCGAACAACCATGTTGAGTCGCCGCAAAATCCAGCTGACGCAGGCGCCAGCATCTTGACGTTGAACGGAAATCGGCTCCGAGCCGCCAGCTCGCCCTCGCCGTCTCACGCCGGAGACGAGCACGAGGACGCCATCCATCTTCCGCATCACCCACCGAGAACGCCGTCGCCGACGCGCTTCTTCCCTGCAAACTCCCAAGGATCTTAACCAAAAGCACCTCCATCCGCCGCAGCGGAGGACAAAGGACCCCCCAAACCAGAGCCACCACCACCATCACGGACGGTGGCTCAAGGGGACGCAATCCGCGGCTCCGAGGAGCAGCAGATGCGCAGAAGGCGGCGGCTCCGCCAAGGGCCTCCACCGGAGCACCCAGAGCAGAGGAGGGGACCGTCGCCGACAAAAGCTTCTCCGGCTGCGCCGCCACCTCCACAGCGCCGGCGGCAAGCACCCCACGCACACCTAGGCTATGTACACACCGGGATCCGTCGATTCCTCGTCCTCCCGCCGCCGGAGCGGCCGCGGAGGGCGAGGAATCGAGCGGATCCGCCGGCGGCGAGCTAGTCGCACGGGGAGGGCCCAAAAATCGCCTCTTGCACTGTAGATGGGGAAAGAGGAGGAGGGGTCCGTGCGAATGGTTTACACTGGCCTTTTTATGATTCAGACGTACATAAACGTGTTTTAGTGTGCAGCAACACTCACTTAAATCCATATGTAATCCGTGCTAAAATATCTAAAACGTCTTATATCTTGCAACGGAGGGAGTAGTTTTTCCTTATTCCATCCTTTGAAGATGTATTTTACTGCAATGTATTCTTTCGCAAAGAGGAGATTTTATTTTGTGTCGTTATCAGCCATCACCGTAGTCATCAACCAAAGCCGCGCACCTTCGGTTGTGAGCCTTGACAACTCAGCAACCTGCCTTTCAATGGACGTCTGGGCCACCTTTTAAGCTTTGTACAATCACGATGATACCGATTAGTCCGCACCCTCCAGGCCCGGAGCAATCTTTTCCACCTAAAAACGTAGTCATTTCATAAAACTCATTCAGAGCCTTGGATCTGCGAGTTTGCTCTTCCCGAACAGCATAGGTCAGTTCCTGCACAATCTAGCCCAATCTCCACACATGACACACCTGGGCAGGCAGAACTTGGCAAATCTCCAGCCTAAACAAACGATATGACAATCTGCGTCATTCTTCGGTTGGGAGTTAGGCATGTGGAGCAAATCAAGGGATAAACAGCAGCACAAAGTTAAAAGCGCCCAGCTTTAGCAAGAAAGCACTGCGCACTAACCAGACCATACACCACCCACAGGTGTCACAAGTGTGCACGAGTTGGTTCCAAACAAGCAGCAATAGGAGTTCATCATATGGTTGGTTCAAATTCCAAACAAGCAGATATATGCACAGCAGAGGAGTTTATAATATAGTTGGTTCCAATTACAAAAAAGGCAGACATATGCACAGCAAGGGAGTTCATCATATAGCTACACAGCTCAAATGGCAAGGAGAGTAAGTGGTACCAACTGCTATAATCTTATGAATTATGTGTGTGATGCAAAACCGATGCTACACAGCAAAAACAATATTGGAATGACCAAGCCAAGAGGTACACAATACGTGAGTCACTACTCCTACCAAACAAGTTGAACTGGCTAATTCAGTCCAACATGGCACAAAGGATTTCAGGCTCTCAGTGCAGACGAATGAATTGGAGCAAAATACTGAGAATCATGGGTGATTGTAAGCATGAAATACATCAACTTAGGAAACCTAGTTCTCGCTACTAACAAACTCAAACTTTGGCTCCAGAATATCATAGTCCACAACAAGAAACTCAAGAACAGAGGACTACTGAGATGAGCTTAGAGCAAAATTCATTCCTTTGAAAGTTTGAAGGATAACAGAAACAAATATACAGGCTTGAGACTCCTGGATGATTGTAGTAATGCATATCAACATAGGAAACCAAGTCAAACAGTGATGGACCACTAAGGTGAAATGAGAACAAAATTCACTGCATTAACTGATAACAATACAGCAAAACAAGCCTGATTGTCCAAGAATTTGAATGGGAAATCTATCTAATTACCATAGCATTCCAGTAGAATGGCAGCAATCTAAAGATAGTACAATAGGCCCTTGAAACATAAAAGGATTGCAAGGGGTGCATAGCAAGTTCAAACTACCCCATGATTGCAACCAAATAACAACCAGCCAATGTAAACTATTACGACCTACCTATTGTGCCTCCTCTGCCTCTTTCTTCTTCTTTTTCTTATCCTTTTTCTTCTCCTTTTTCTTCTCACTTTTCTCAACTTCAGCACTCTCTGGATCAACAACATCGGTGGCTTCCTTGTTCTTCTTCTTTTTCTTTTTCTTCTCGCTGCCACCTTTCTCCTCGTCAGACAGATCGGTCTTCTCCTCCTTCACCGAAACAGCTGATCCTGGTTCTCCCTTGTCTTTCTTTTTCTTTTTCTTCTTCTCACTTTTGTCCTCTTCCACTGCCTCAGTGACCTCCTCCACCTTGATCTTCTTGGCAGGTGTAGAAGCAGTTGCATCATCCTCATCAGTCTTCCTCTTCTTCTTCTTCTCCTTGACCTCCTCACCTGGCACCACATCCTGTTCTTCCACCTTTACCTTCTCAGGCTCAGGAGCAGCTGCAATGCTAGCAATCATTGCATCACCACCAGTAGGAAGCACCCCATTACGAAGCCACTCAGCTGGAGTCTTGTCAATTGGCTTGCCATGCTTATCAAGGAGGCCCTCGGCGATCATCTTCTTCTTCTTCAGTGCCACCGGGCCAAGTCCCCACTTCCTTGGGTACGTGTCTCTGTCCATGACCACCCTCTTGATCTTCGCAACAGCACCATGGTCACAAGTGGCCATAACAGCAGTGGGCATCTCAGCAATACCAATGGCAATGGCCTCCCCCTTTGTGGTCATGAGGACCACCTCTTCCCCAACATCAATGTCATTCTCAAACCGAAGCAACCCAGGGATCATAAGCTTAGCACCATAGCAGATAGCATTAACAGCAGAGTCCTTCACAACAAGCCTCTTGTAGCTAGTAAGAATCACCTCGAGTGGCATCACCACACGCCTTATGTAAGACTCATCCTTGTGGTTGTCAAGTGCCCACATAGCATCCATCACATCGTGCATGGTGACCATGTTGTCCTGCTCCCCGAGAATCCCTGAACGGACACGGCGCAGCTCCTGCATATGCGCGCCGACACCAAGGAGCAGCCCAAGGTGCACACAGAGGGTCCGGACATAGGTTCCAGCCTCGCAAGAGATCCAGAACACCGCAAGATGGCGCTCCGGGTCGTGCTCCAGAAGCTTGCTCTCATAAATAGTCCTCACCCTGAGCTGGCGCTTGACCGCCGAGATGAGCGGCGGGCGCTGGAACACAGCGCCGGTAAGGGACTCGAGCGCGCGGGCCACACGGGCCGTGTCTGGCACGGCGGCGTGGAAGCGGGCGATGCAGACATACTCCTTACCTGCGCCTTGCTGCGACTTGACGAGGCGCGTGGCGCGGTCGACGCAGACGATGAGGTTGCCGGTGACCTTGGGGTCGAGCGTGCCGCTGTGGCCGGTCTTCTCGACGCGGAGGAGGCGCTTGATCCAGGCGACCACCTCGTGGGAGGAGGGGTTGGACGGCTTGTCGAGGTTGATGACGCCGTAGCGGAGGTACTCGGCTATGGGGCGCTTGAGCGGGGAGTGGCCGGAGGGCAGCGGGGTGTAGTGGCCGGTGCGGACGTTGAGGCGGTCGTAGTTCTTGAGGAGGAGCGGCCAGGTGGAGGTGTCGAGGGACGGGACCAGGGACTGGGGCTTGATCATGTAGCCGTCGGTCTTCGCCTCGGCCTCCGCCAGCGACGGAGTGTCGGCGGCGGCGGCGGGGGCATCCTTGGATTTGCTCTTCTTCTTCTTGGATTTGCTGAGCTCGGAGGCGGGGGACGCGACGGCCGGCGGCGTGGAGGACATGGCGGCGGGTGGGGGCTTAGGGATTAGGGTTTTTGCGGGAATGGGGCGACGAAAGGAAGAACGGGCTTTTAAGGACAAGGGTTTAGCGAATGTTGGCTGGATGGGCCGATGGGCTTGCCGTTGGGCCGCTTGGCTAGAGTAGTTTTTTTATCAAAGTGGATCAACCCCAGCTTCATTAACAAAACTTAACAATTCCTCACATGTCCTAAAAAAACAATTCCTCAAATTTTGCTCAATTTTTTTTAACAAAACTTAACATGAGGCACAACGTCACGTTCGACATAAATACAAGTTTCTACATCAACCCCACCAGCCAATGCAAATTAAAGCTATAAATCATTAACAAAAAGCACAGACTACATAGAGAAAAGAAGTACATGCATAGTTGAGAACTACCACCACGACCTAGTTCAAGAAGAACCTAGGTTGTTATCGATGAAGATCAACCACTGTCTATTCTTCAACATAACGGTGCCCAGCCCCTCCCTCTACCTGTTGAAGACGTTTCTGTCACCATCTTCAAAAGTTTAATCCTCGACGTTGTACTTTTTGCACCTCTGTGTTTCTGCAATTCAGACCAACTATCAATCCAATGACATATATAATAGACAATGTCATACTGGTGCGTATCTTCCACGAGGACCAAAACATGGCAACTAACCAAGAAAGAGACATTTTGTAATCCACATGGAATACTCACCAAGATATTGAATCAAATCTCACGTGGTCTATCGTTTCGTCATTGGATCTATTTTTTCTTCAAAACCTGGTTCTTAAAATATGTAGTTATGTGATTTATGTAATATGTGTGGTTAAGTTAGATTTTTTTTAGATAAAAGACATTAGTACCGAGTTTTAAATTTATAAAGCACTGGTGAGTACACATGGTTACCATACAAAGTGTGTTAGTAATACCTAGAGATGCAAATAAGTCATCATTAGGGTACCCTCTACCCTTTTTTAGTTCAAGAAAGAAAATCAATGACATCATCATTTTGAAAAAGTTAGTTCATAATTGATACAGTATTTACGGGCAACCCATCAGCTACGTGGTCGAGCATAGCACATGGTTTGGAGTTATTAAAAAGAGGCATAATTTGGCGTGTCGGCGATGGGCAAAGCATCTGTGTGTGGCGGGACAATTGGCTACCTAAACAGTCGTATATGAAGGTATTGTCGCCCCAAAGGAATCGACGCATTCGTCGTGTCTCAGATTTATTGGATGGTCATGGTAACTGGAAAGAAGACCTAGTCCGCACTAATTTTATCCCTGTTGATGCGGACCTTATTCTGAAGCTTAAACCATCATGGCGTATGAGCAAGGACATTCTAGGCTGGCAACCTAAAAAATCAAGAGTATTCTCTGTCCGGAGTGCATACAAGCTTGCGCTCAATGATTCACCAGAACAATGCTTGTTTCCAGCTACTAGTTCTCGAGCTAATGGCATTAACCCTTGTTGGGTGAAAATTTGGAGTGCTAAGGTTCCGCCCAAAGTGAAAACTTTTGCATGGAAGGCCGCTTCAGAGGCGTTGGCTACGGAAGCAAACAAGTTGAAGCGTGGAATGCACGTTACTGGAATATGCAATGTATGTTGATTGGAGTTGGAGGACACAGCGCATGTGCTATTCAGATGCCCTCATGCCTCTCGCTTGTGGACAGCTATGAGGAATATATGGTACCTACCTTCAGATACAGAGTTACAGGTCAATGCATATGCATGGTTTCAATCAATCCTGATCTCGGCTCCTGCACAGATGATTGATGGGATCCTCCTAGTCGCATGGCGGGTGTGGTTTGCTCGTAACGAAATCACCCACCAAGCCCTTGCCATCCATTGAAGGTTCTAAGCTCTTCCTTGTGAATTACCTAAACACAATCAATAATATCAAATCCATGGCTACCGATGATATGATTAAGGGGAAGCAAATGCTAAGTATGGGTGCCCCTACTCGTACTGTAGTGGCACAAGTACAAACCCGAGAGGAAAAAGGTGGATAAAGCCTACTCCAGGCTGGGTGAAACTGAATGTCGATGGTTCTGTTAAAGTTGAGGATGGTACGGCAGGTGCTAGCATGGTGCTTCATGATGATAATGGCGAGATCATCTTCTCAGCTTGTCGTCAGTTATTTAACTGCACTGATCCTTTGGAAGCGGAGGCAAGTGCTTGTGAAGAAGGTCTAAGGTTGGCATTAGAGCAAAGCGAATGTCCAATTGAGGTGGAATCAGATTGTTTGTGTTTAGTCTCAGCAGTTAATGAGAACTTTCAAGATCGCTCTATGCTTGCGCATTTGATCGAGGAGATCAATTTTTTAGTAAATGGTGTTAGACAGATTTCTTTTGTAAATGTGGACCATTCGCAAAATAGGGCTAGTCACTGTCGAGTTATGCAAAGATGTCTGGTTTGGTTCAGGATCGGAGGTTTTGTCTCCGGTTTTCGACCAAGACCTGCTTGTAAGTCCTATTGATTTATAAATTTAAACCACTTTTACCCGCAAAAAAAGAAAAAATTAGTTCATTTTTTGAACTAAAGAGGCTAGAGGATACCCTAATAATGACCCACTTGCATCTAAAAACCCCAACTTAATTATTACAGCACTGGGCCAACGGCCACAGAGCCTTAAGATAACAACAAAAGCTAACAAGGAGCAAGATAAACTAAGGGTGGAGCCATAGGCTAAGATGAAAAAGATGGCCGGAAATATGTGGAGTTGAACAGGCTTTGGAGCATAGCTAGCACCACATCCATCAGTGCACGGTCTTTAGGTTTTGGAAGCGGGCACCGATATACTATATAAAAGCATAATGTTGGTAACACGGTCAACCGGTTAACAAGGGAATTTAGTTTCAATGGTAAATTTATACGAATACCCCAAAAAAGCCCAACATTCGGCTGCAAAAAAACACAGGAATCGCCTTGCTTTCCAAGAGACACTTTGAATTAGCGAGAAAAACAGAGAATAGGTAGTTGGGTTCTAATTAAAACCAAGCATCTCTCGGACTCCACTCCACATGAACTGAGCGAGAATACATGAAAAAAACAAATATGGTTGCCATCTTTGGTTCTACACGTTAAGAATAAGAGCCATCTGAGGGCCCATGACTTGTCCGGATTTGATCATTAGAGGGAAGAGGGCCTCTTCCTAACTTCGAGGTAAAGATCTTAATCTTAAATGGAATCTTTGCCGTACACATGTTTCTAGAGTATCGAATGTTGTTACTTGACAAATTTTGTGATAAAGAGAGGAAACAGAGAAAGATCCCGAAGGTTCAAGAGCCCAGGAGATGCCATCAAGTTCCTCGTTAGGGTTGATTTCTTTGATCTAAGGTTGCGTTTGGTTAATATGGTTAATTCGGTTCGGTTTATACGGTTATACGATTGTACGAAAAAACAGTTTGGTTCAGTAATAACCAATTAATTCTGGTTCGGTTTCAGCAATAACCAAATTAACCAAAGTTGACGCAAATTTTTAAATAACACCGAACCTTTATGATTATACATTACAGTTTCGTATTTTCTATGACCAAACTAGGTTGTTGCAAGAGAAAGCAATAAAAAGGAACAAAATTTTGGCCAATATAAAAAATTGGTACACAAACAGGATTTGAAGTCACAACCTATGCACATGGCACAAGCAACAAGACGTCTAGACCAACAAGTTCAGAGAGTTTGTGTAATATTTGCACTGCACGCATGATACGTCTCAAACGTATCTATAATTTTTGATGTTCCATGTATGTTTTATACCAATTGCTACATGTTTTATATACACTTCATATCATTTTTATGCATTTTCTGGAACTAACCTGTTAACAAGATGCCACAGTGCCACTTTCTGTTTATTATGTCTGTGCATTGCAGAAAAGGTCCAAAAACCAAAGTGCTCAGAAAAATCGCAAAAAATATAGAAATTCTATTTCGCCAGAAGACTCCGTGGGCCAGAAGGACAAATCCGGGGAGACCCCCAGCCTCCACACCATACCTGGGCGCGGCTGAGAGGGGGTGGCGCCTAGGGTGGGGTCGTTGACTCGTGCACCGCCTCGCGTTGCCTCTTCGCCTATAAAGACCCTCCTGACCTAAAACTCACGACACCCGAAGGATTTTCCCAAATACGACTCCGAGCTCCGCCATCATCCGAAACCCTAATTCGGGGGACAGAATTCTTTGTTCCGTACCCTGCCGGGACGGGGAAGTGCCCCCTGAGCCATCTTCATCGCCATTGCTGCTTCCCATGATGAGGAGGGAGTAGTTCTTCATCGAGGCTGAGGGCTCTACCGGTAGCTATGTGGTTTATCTCTCTCCCATGGTGTGATCTTTATGTGATCATGAGCATTGTAATCTAGTTGAAATTCATAGATGTTTCCCCTTCATTATGTTATGGATATGCTACTCAATTGGTTTCATCATTATAATCTCCGGAGTCATTGTTGACAACACAATACCATAGTGACAGTGCGGGTGGCGTGTGTGACTCTTTGGATTAAAGATTAGAGTGATATTTACCATGAGTGTTCTTGTGTTGGATGTCTCTATAAAATTGTGGTGTTTGTTTAGTAATTAGTACTATTTTAGTGTGCTCATAGTGACAGCGTGGGGTGCCCTAGATGTGGAATACAACCTTTAAGATGTGTTTTTATAGCCCTACGCAGTGTTAATGGTGTTCGTTATCCAACAGGAGAATAACTCAGAGTTGCATCTAAGTAGCATATTGAAGAGGAAGTATTTATATGTGTTCAGTTATATTATTATTGTTGAGAGTGACCACTAGTGAAAGTATGATCCCTAGGCCTTGTTTCCAAGTATTGAAACACCGTTTATTTCCAGTTCTGCTGCATGTTCGTTCGCTGCCATTTTTATCACAGACTACATATACAACTTGTTAATATCCATATCACCTGCATTTTACTATCTCTTCGCCGAACTAGTGCACCTATACACCTGACAAGTGTATTGGGTGTGTTGGGGACACAAGAGACTTCTCGTATCTTAATTACAGGGTTGCTTGAGAGGGATATCTTTGACCTCTGCATCCCTGAGTTCGATAAACATTGGGTTACTCACTTAAGGGAAATTTGCTGATGTCCTATAAACCTCTGCACTTGGAGGCCCAACACTGTCTACAAGAATAGAAGCATGCGTAGACATCAACGTACTATATTACTGGTTTTGGAGGGGCCTCTGATACGTCCATTTTGCATCACTATTTTATATCATAATTCACTCTTATTCATTGATATATTTCATAATATAATACATTACTTATGTTATTTTATCTTATTTTGCAAGTTTGGCAATTATTGGGAATTATCTGTCGGAACCAGAAATCAGCTGGAAAAAGCACCATCAAGTAACAATTTCTCGAGCTCCAAAAATTACGCAAAAATACATAAGTCAATATTTCTTCAGATAACCGGAGGAGTCAGAAGATGGACCAGAGGGAGGCCACAGGGTGCCCAGGTGACACCCAGGCGTGGGTCCCATCCTGGCCATGCCTGGGCCCACCTGGAGCCCCTGGCCCACCTCTAGTGCTCTCCTTTGGCGTATATCTTCGTCTTGACCTAAAAATTTCGGGGGACGCTTCGAGAAAATATTCCGCCGCCGCTACGGCGCGGAAACCGCACAGAGAGAAAAACTCTCTGGTAGGGAGAAATCTGCCGGGGAAATTCCCTCCAGGAGGGGAAATCGTCGCCATCATCACGCCGGCATCTTCGGGATCATCATCTACATCATCTCCACTGCCAGCACCATCATCCCCGCTGATCCACCTCGTTCCCCTGAGACATCTAGGGTTATACCTTGCGTAGTTCATTGGGATTACTCTCCCGGTGTTGATTACCCCGTGTGGTTAATGCTTTTGAGTTTTATCGGTGAATTCCTTTATGACCAGATTGTTATTCATTCATAAATCACCTCTGATCATGATCCATATGATGTCTCGTGAGTAGTTCGTTTAGTTCTTGAGGACATGGAAGAACTCTTGTTGCTAGTAGTGACATTATGTTGAGTAATATTTAATGGTTTGATATTTAAGTTGTGGTGTTCTTCTTCTAGTGGTGTCATTTGAACGTTGACTATATGATACTTCACCTTTATGGGCCTAGGGAAATGCATTATGTATTTAGTTTACTTATTGTGGGGTTGCCGGAGCGACAGAAACCTGAACCCTCGTTGGTAAGCTAGTGCATGAGGGAATGTAGGATCTCATAGTTTAAGGCTGTGTTTAGATTTATCTTAAATACTTACTTGTAGTTGCGGATGCTTGCAAGGGGTTTAATCACAAGTGTGTACTGGTCCAATTAAGGGGGTGCATTAGGATAGATTCACCCACACAACACTTATCAGAACATTGAAGATTAATCAGCGGTACGAAGCGAAAGTAACTTGGCGATATTCTTGTGTGTCTTCAAGAACGTTTAGCCATCATAAGTAACATCACCGGCTTGTCCTTTGTGCTAAGGCCCCTCGCTGCAACTATTTTAGCTTTCTTTTATTTACTCGCACTTTATTTATCTGTTATTACAAAAACCAATAAAAACTTGTCTGCTAGTATTTACAGGGAAACCTTGCTTGAAACTACTTGTTGATGCATGTAAAATGCATACATGAACTTTGCACTTTAATTGCTTATATTCCAATCATATTTGCATCATATAAGGGTTATATCAATGTTTTATAATGATTTTGGGAATACTTCATAGTTTTCCCATTTATTTGGAATTAACCCTGTTTTTCCAGAAAACGTCTTTTTTAGTGTTTCAGACTTTCCGGGAGCTTCGGGACTCCAAAAAGGGCAAGGTCAAAGAGCACGGTTCAGAATTTTCGAGACGAACGCAATGGGCTTAAATTGAAGACCAGAAGCCCAACAGGCTGGAAATGGGAGGGTCCCACGCGGCCTAAAAGTACATGGCCGCGTGGGCCTGCTCGTTTCCCCCTCGGAGCTCCGTGGCCGTCGATTTTTCGTCCACCGACTCCGTCTTGACCTAAAAACGCCTATAAAAAAGGTCCCCTGGCGTTTCGCGAAAGGAGGCGGGGAGAAACACAAAACCACGAAACAGAGAGACAGAAGGCTGCCGCCGGAGAAGATCGGAGGGGGGAAACGCCGCCGGAATCGCCTCCGGAGGGCTCCACCCCCCTCCGGCGTGTTCATCATCAACATCTTCATCGCCGTTGCTGCCTCCCATGATGAGGAGGGAGTAGTTCTTCATCGGGGCTGAGGGCTCTACCGGTAGCTATGTGGTTCATCTCTCTCTCCCATGATGTGATCTTTATGTGATCATGAGCTTTGTAATCTAATTGAATTCATGGATGTTTCTCCTTCATTGTTTGTGCTACTCAAGTGGTTTTATTAATGTAATTTCCGGAGTCACCTTTGTCCCATGGTGTGAAGTTGACAGTGTGCGCACCGTGTGTGACTCTTAGGCTAAAGGTTACAGAAATACTTACCATGAGTTATTCTTTGTGTTGGATGTCACTATAAAATTGTGGTGTTTGTTTAGTACTATTTTGGGGCACTCATAGTGACCTTGGGGTTCCCTAGATGTGGAAGACAGACTTTAAGGTGTGCTTTTGTAGCCCTACACGATGGTCTTGGTGTTCTATGATATTGTGGTGTTTGTTCACTCAGACTTTAAGGTGTGCTCTTGTAGCCCTACGCAGTAGATTGGTATTTCTATCCAACGGGAGAATAGTTCAGAGTAGCAAAGTGAAGAGGAAATATCTATGTATTCAATTGTTGGGAGTGTCCACTAGTGAAAGTATGATCCCTAGGCCTTATTTCCAAGCATCCTAGAAAACCTTTGTCTTGTCCTCTTGCATTGAAGAGGATTGGGACACTTCCACATTCTTGCCTTGTTACATCAAACTTCCATCCATTAAATCAACCACCTTGTTCCTTAAACTTGTTTAGTGCATAATCAACTAAAACTTGTGACACTTTAGTTGTAGGGAATAGATAACTTTTCCTTCTTGCTCCTGCGGATCGATACCTTACTTCCACATTGAGAGGTGCTACAGTGATCCCTTGCTCTTGGGGGTTATCAAGTACTTTTCTGGCGCCGTTGCCGGGGAGCGTAGCGCTTAAGTTTCTATTCTTGTGTGCACTAGACTAAGCTTGGGGAGGTTTTTCTTTATCTTGCAATCATCTAAGCTTGGGGAGGTTCTTTGACTTGTTTGATGATACTATGTCTCCCATTTATGATGATGAATATGATATTTTCAGTCCACCCACTATTGAGGATATAGTTTATGTTGATTATGATATGCCTCCTATATATGATGTTTACAATGATGAATATGATATTTTCAGTCCATCTACTATTGAGGATAAAAATCATTTTGATTATTCTATGCCTCCTATTTATGATGATTACATTGATGGATGTGATATTTTTACTCCCACTATTACTAATGAAACTGTTTATGCTTATGTGGAGAGTAATGATACTTTTATGCATGTGGATCATGATAAGAATGCTCTATGTGATGGTTATATTGTGGGTTTTATCAATGATGCTACTGAAAGTTTTTATGAGAGAGGGAGACATGACTTCATATACCACAATAATATTAAGTCTCCTCTCTTTTTGTTGAAAATTTTGAAGTTGCACTTGCTTTGCCTTCCTATGCTAGTCACTTTGTGCTTTATTGATTTATTTTCTTACAAGATCCCAATGCATAGGAAGTGGGTTAGACTTAAATGTGTTTGATATTTGCTTCTTGATGCTCTTTTATATTCAACTCTTATTCCTATGGGAGCATCATTAAAACTATCAAGCCTAGCTATATGGCTATAAAGAAAGCGCTTTGCGGGAGGCAACCCGGTTATTTTTTGTGTGATTTTTTTGTGTCCTCTTGCTGTAACAAGAGACTTTGTTAGTTTAGGTTCTGGATTTTAATAAAGTGCCAAGTTTTACCCTTTTTGGTTTGAAAAGTTGCTTATAGCGTTCGGAGATTTTATTCCTGCACGAGTCAGTGCACGGTATGATTTTTAATTCTTATTCTGTAACTCCGAATGAGCTCATATTTGAACTGTAGTTGCAACTTTTCATCCTCTGTATGCATGAATTTTTTCGGAATTTTTCGAGAAAGTTTGGTAGGGTAGAAAAATACGTTTTGCTGCTGCTGTTTTTCTGGACAGATTCTGTCCCATTTTGTTTGATGCATGCTTTGAGCTTTTAAGTTGAATCTTTTTGATCCAATTGAGTTTATGAGTAGGCATACAACATTATACACTTTCTGGACATTCATATGAATTTTTGTTCAAGGATTATATGCAGCAAGGAACCTATTTGTTTATCACTATTAATGCACCCCACAGAAAAGAATGGGAGAAACGGTGTTTTGAAGTTTTTTCACAGGGATTGGAGGAGATGCACCAAGAGCTATCCAAGGATGGTGAAGACCATAAGCTTGGGGATGTGAAGACAACCCCGCTGGACCTACACACTCTCGGTTTGCACACGTCCAACTTCTGTTTTTCGATCGAAACACTTTATCGCATAAACTTGGAGCGTCGTTTTTTGTTTTTGTTTGAGTCTTGAGAGACCACCACACTATCATTATATATGAGAGAGCTACTGGAAATATGGGTTGAAATATGTTGGATGCTTTTATAAGATTGGGAAAAGGGATGTTTGACTTGATTTTTAATGATACATATAGTTGCATGATTCATGAGCTTGTTTATGAGTAATAGTTTGCAAATTCTTTTTGAGAGCTATCACTTATTCATGTTTTGGTGCTGATTGTTATTTTACTTGGTTTAACATGGATTAGTTAGTTCTATGGACACTCATGCATGCATCTAGATGGTCAACTTTCTCCCTTTTGCTAGCCCAAAAATCCAACAAAAAAACTTGTTTCCAACACCTTCAACCAAAGTTATTCCAGTGAGTCCACCATATCTACCTATTAGCTTTATGCTATTCCGAGTATGTTTCATGTTATTTGTGTTATCTATACCTCTGAATGAAAATGTTTATGTTATTGTTATGGAAAAGTTGGTTATATAGCTCTCACGAACTTGATGCACATTTACTTTTATTGCATAAATAAAACATGACCCATTGTGATTAAGATTATGATGTTATGTGGCTTGAAAATGTTTTGGTTGGAGTTAGCCCATATGTGCTGTCACATGGAAGCTTTCAACATGCTCTCATTTATTTAGTTGATATCATGTACTTTTGTTTATGGATGCTTATCATGGTGAAATAAATGAGGAAATGAGTAGTTTAAATGAGTTTGTATAAATGGTTAGAGAGACGCCTGGGCCGCTAATCTAAGCCATGCATCATTCATGGTGGAAATTTACTTACATGCTATGGTGAACCTCTGTGATACACCTTACAATAAAAAGCTATTCCAATGGTAAATAAAAAGGGTGTTGAGATTGTTCATTGTTTGTTTGTCTTGTCATTTTGATATGGGCTTGTTCCATATCCTGGGACAAGAGGTACCCCAGTTGACGCTCTTGATGATACTATTTTACTTACAATGATATTTAATTGAACTTGCTTTGTTTCCCAAGTTGAGTA
Source organism: Poa pratensis (assembly GCA_947311845.1). Lineage (NCBI taxonomy): Eukaryota > Viridiplantae > Streptophyta > Magnoliopsida > Poales > Poaceae > Poa > Poa pratensis. The sequence goes on from CAMZMU010000098.1 coordinate 22,685,051, forward strand.
ACACATGGTGTAGGTACTTGTATTCAAGGGGCATGAGACATTCAACCTTTACTTTGTCAAGCACACTACTCATATTTGCTTTCACTTTAAACTTAATCATTCAAGATGCTATGATAGGGGAATGAGAGCTTGACACCAAGATTACCATTGCAATCATTAACTTAAGTAGAGAGTTTGGAAGTTAGATGAAACTTATGCATGCTTTACCTCTACTCATATACATCTTTCCAAAGTGTCCACCTATCATATTCAGATTTTCATCATCACTCTATGACCATGTAGGATGTCTACTTATCATTATGCATACATGTGTCCATACTACTATCTGTTATGTTACACTTTGTGAACTATCAATGAACATCCTTGTCTTGAATACTTGATATCACTTCATAAACTATTTGCATATTGCTACTCCTTTGAAGAATGAATCATTTGACTATATGTAGCAATAGTAATCATCTTTGATATTCATTGTTAAGTATTAAATTGCAAAGTCCATGTTAGTTTTATCATCTTCATACTCGAGGACGAGCATGGATTAAGCTTGGGGATGTTGATGCATGTAAAATGCATACATGAACTTTGCACTTTAATTGCTTATATTCCAATCATATTTGCATCATATAAGGGTTATATCAATGTTTTATAATGATTTTGGGAATATTTCATAGTTTTCCCATTTATTTGGAATTAACCCTGTTTTTCCAGAAAACGTCTTTTTTAGTGTTTCAGACTTTCCGGGAGCTTCGGGACTCCAAAAAGGGCAAGGTCAAAGAGCACGGTTCAGAATTTTCGAGACGAACGCAATGGGCTTAAATTGAAGACCAGAAGCCCAACAGGCTGGAAATGGGAGGGTCCCACGCGGCCTAAAGTACATGGCCGCGTGGGCCCAGCTCGTTTCCCCTCGGAGCTCCGTGGCCGTCGATTTTCGTCCACCGACTCCGTCTTGACCTAAAAACGCCTATAAAAAAGGTCCCCTGGCGTTTCGCGAAAGGAGGCGGCGGAGAAACACAAAACCACGAAACAGAGAGACAGAAGGCTGCCGCCGGAGAAGATCGGAGGGGGGAAACGCCGCCGGAATCGCCTCCGGAGGGCTCCACCCCCCTCCGGCGTGTTCATCATCAACATCTTCATCGCCGTTGCTGCCTCCCATGATGAGGAGGGAGTAGTTCTTCATCGGGGCTGAGGGCTCTACCGGTAGCTATGTGGTTCATCTCTCTCTCCCATGATGTGATCTTTATGTGATCATGAGCTTTGTAATCTAATTGAATTCATGGATGTTTCTCCTTCATTGTTTGTGCTACTCAAGTGGTTTTATTAATGTAATTTCCGGAGTCACCTTTGTCCCATGGTGTGAAGTTGACAGTGTGCGCACCGTGTGTGACTCTTAGGCTAAAGGTTACAGAAATACTTACCATGAGTTATTCTTTGTGTTGGATGTCACTATAAAATTGTGGTGTTTGTTTAGTACTATTTTGGGGCACTCATAGTGACCTTGGGGTTCCCTAGATGTGGAAGACAGACTTTAAGGTGTGCTTTTGTAGCCCTACACGATGGTCTTGGTGTTCTATGATATTGTGGTGTTTGTTCACTCAGACTTTAAGGTGTGCTCTTGTAGCCCTACGCAGTAGATTGGTATTTCTATCCAACGGGAGAATAGTTCAGAGTAGCAAAGTGAAGAGGAAATATCTATGTATTCAATTGTTGGGAGTGTCCACTAGTGAAAGTATGATCCCTAGGCCTTATTTCCAAGCATCCTAGAAAACCTTTGTCTTGTCCTCTTGCATTGAAGAGGATTGGGACACTTCCACATTCTTGCCTTGTTACATCAAACTTCCATCCATTAAATCAACCACCTTGTTCCTTAAACTTGTTTAGTGCATAATCAACTAAAACTTGTGACACTTTAGTTGTAGGGAATAGATAACTTTTCCTTCTTGCTCCTGCGGATCGATACCTTACTTCCACATTGAGAGGGCTACAGTGATCCCTTGCTCTTGGGGGTTATCACTTGTCAACATGTTCTGCTCCTCGTTGGGTTCGACACTCCTATTTATCGAAAGTACTGCGATAGATCCCCTATACTTGTGGGTCATCAGCCTGGACAGACGAATTCTGTGATCGGCTGTGTTGTTCGGTTATTTCGGGTTAACCGAAATATTTCGGTTATAAACCGAATTAACCGGGGGCCTTTCGGTTAGCTCTTTTGATAACTGAAATCTAGCCGTAAACCGCACAAAAGTGAAAACTCGGTTGCGGTTAGGTTTATTCCGGTTCGGTTTTCGGTTTCGGTTTGGTTATGCACAATGATAGTTTGATCCCCTCCCAAAGGAGACCCCACTGCGTGTCTTCTTCCTCACCAGACGAATGCCGGAACATGAGGAGCCACTTGATAGCTCCATTTTTTATCACATTTTTAGAGATGTTTTCCTTGAGTTTTGCTTCAAATTCATTCATATTTTCTCTCACATTAACCCAAAAACCCAGTTGTTCGGAAAACTTTAATTTTTCTTGTGACTTTCAGAAATTATACAATTTAGGAGGGATATTGGGAGCAAATCAAGCACTTTCTATTTTGGTGGCAATTCCATCCGAGGCTGAACCAAAGATAACGAGTCATGGTACGGTCGAGCTTGACCGTACCAAACGCCGCATTCGTCTCGTCAAAACCAGAAACTTTCACGAAGAGAAGGCAGACATAAAACATTCACAACATCGTCGAAAACATCCAGAACCGAGAAGAGAGGATCCGGAGGGAAGATCTATCTGCCACACCTGTCTCTGCAATCCAGCTCTTCAAGATCCTTCACTCCACCATCATCACCCCCATTAGAGAGAGTGATTCATGATGGCGTGGAATAGCACGTTCGTTGGGAGACCCCAAGTGTAAGGTTTGATGTAATTTAGCATCAAGTTTTCCCTTGATTACAAAACCAAGGTATTCAATCCAGTAGGATTTGGAGAAGGATTTAGAAAGGTGTCAACGGCGCTTGACGTGGACCTGCGCACACACGAACAAACTACTTTGTCCCAATGAAACAGAGAGGTTGTCAATCTCTCCGGCTTGCTGAACACAAAGGATTAAATGTATGTGTGTAAAATAATATGAGGGAAAAAATTACCAACGAGCAAATGACTAGTAAAAGCTATTAGAACGGTTGTAAACAATATAGGAAAATAGGATCGGGATCCATAGTTAACAAGTGGCGTCTCTCCAAAAGGTAAACATGTTGGGTAAAAGATTTTAAAAAAAGACAATTGACAAACATTGGCGCAACACAATACTTTCATGACACAAAGTTCACCGTTTCATTTCATATGGGCATTACGACAAAATACATAGACCGTTATCCAACTGCATCTATGACTAATAATCCACCCCGGGATCGCTATCCAGCCTATCACCCGAAAGTATTAAGTTGCAAGCAACAGATAATTGCAATAAGCATGGTGCGTAATGTAAGCAATGGTTACAACATATAGCAATAAACACCGCTATTTTATCCCTATTAGCAACAACACATCTCAAGGCTTAATCGTTTCTGTCAACTTGAGCTCAGACAAGAGAGGCATGAACCCACTATCTAGCATAAATATCCTCTCTAAGATACTAGCAATTACTTCGGCCAAAGCATTCACAAGCATCGGAGAGCATGCAAGATCAGAAATAAAACATATGAATAAACAATCTGAACAATAATGTCATGACTCCATAATTCATCGGATCCCCGGAAACACAACATGTAGCATTACATAAAGATGATCTTAATCATGTAGGCAGCTCATAAGATCTAAACAACGGAACACAAAGGAGAAGAGACAACCATCTAGCTACGGCCATGGACCCGTAGTCCCGTGGTGAACTACTTACGCATCACTCCGGAGGCAGGCATGGTGGTGTAGATGCCTCCGATGACGATCTCCCCCTCCGGCAGGGTGCCGGGGAGAGCTTCAGAACTTTTCTGGAAAAAAATGATCGGGCATCGAGGGTTTTCGGGACATAGGCAATTTATAGGCGAAAGGGCAACTCGGGGAGACGCCCGAGGGCGCCAGGTGGGCCCCAGGCGTGGTCAACCCTTTGAACGCGCCTGGGTGGCGTCTGGGGCTGTGGGGCCCCCCTGCAGCTCCCCTCCTGGCTCCGTCTTCGTTTCCATGTAAAAATAATTTCCGTAAATTTTCAGGAAATTCGGATAAACTTCCCCGACTAGCTTTTCTGAAACAAAAAGACATCAGAAAACAGGAACTGGCACTGGGCATCTTGTTAATAGGTTAGTTCCATAAAACATGCCAAAATGATATAAAAACATTATAAAAACATGTGGCAATGTTATATAACAAGCATGGAACAATCAAAAATTATAGATACGTTTGAGACGTATCAATTCATCCTTGTAAGGCTAGGATTTGTGAACTCTACTCTAGATTGAACTTGAGATATTTTCTGGTTGATCTCCAGCTATTGTGGAATCCTACGGTATTATTGAGATGAACCCTATTTTATCATTATCAACTCTATGATTATTTCTCTCATGTGCGAGTAATCCCCCATAGGAGTGGGAGATGTAGGGGAATGGTGAGATGTGTTTGTGCCTATCAATTTTATTATTTGTGAGAGCTTTCTAATCATTGTTTATAGGATTGTTTATCTATGGTTTACCTAATGCTTGTTGCCTAGGGCCGGGCAACATGATCTAATGACCCTACATAGATAATAAACTTGTTATTTAGTGAATATGTGACCCCCAACGTGACAGGTGGGGGTATCTATAAGGAACGAAGACGACTCGAGGATAACGGGAAGCCATCAAGCCTAATGCGTTTCTCCGGTCTTATGAGAGTGAGACCTTAAATGCTTATTTTGACCATGATTGTGGTAACACCGTAACGGCAGGCAGGACAAGAGTATCGAATGAGACCGACAGTAGATTTTGGTGATACAAGGGCAACCCGCCTACCAACTATTCATTGAGAAGAATTTACCTTACATTTCCATCACCATCAAGGCACAGTCACTATCACCATGAACCGCATCAACCCCGCGCCTTCCTCCATCATAAGAAGTACAACCGTTTGTTACTCTCCTGTTCATTTCCAGTTTGCAACAACAACAACCACATTTTGATAATTCACATCACATTTTTTGATTGTTTAAATCTAACAAATCTTTGCAGTCGACTCACTCAACTAAACGTGGACTGGATGGACCGATGGGCTTGCCGTTGGGCCGTCCGGCTATAGTAGATGAAGTCGCAAACCTCTCCATTTGCGTTTCTGTTCCGAACGGGAGGCACATGGAAGGGGAAAATTAAGGTTTTATTAGACTTAATAACACCACTTTTTTTCCTCAAAAAAAACTTAATAACACCACTTTTGTGTGTTTTTTCATGGAACCGTAATCTAACTTTTTTGGAAAAGAAAAACATTCGAGGTAAATAACTTGCACAAAACACAACAAACAGCAATTATCTTGTTTTACAACTAATTACCATGTTGGAGTAACTGTTAAGACATATGTGGCAGCCACCTTGGCATACATAGCAATGTCTACTAAGTTTTTAATTCATCTCCCCTAAATCCAGCTAGTTAAAAAACTTATATGTGCCTAAGACAAAAATCAGTACTCGGATGCCTAAGACAAAAACATTGAAAAATCAGTAGACGTTGTTGCGTACACCTAGGGGTTGCCACATATATCCTAACAGTAGGCCCAACTGGCTAGTTTGTTTGTTTACAACTCAACGGGCTAATTAGTTGTCAAATGAGGTAATTATAGGTTTTTGTGTTTTCTGAAATCATTACCTCAATAGTTGTTATTTTCTGCAAAACAAAAGTTAGGATTGTGCTTCTCTACAAAAAAAACTCCAACAAATGGTGTTAAGTGCAAAAACCTCAAAAATATTGGATGGCTCGTTTATCAGCCTATCACTCCACTCCACTCCACAACTCAACGTTGATCATCCTACAATGTTTTGTTAATGCCCACAGAAACATACAAGTAAAATGTTCTGTTAATGGTTATAAATATTACTCACTTATTTCCCTAGCCTTGGACCATCCACATGTAGGGTTGGGCATTCGGTTAGACCGAACCGATTGGTTCGGTGCTTCGGTTTATTCTAAATTTTGGTTGTCTAATTTTACTGACCGATCGGTTCTTCCAGAAATCAAGAACCGATACTTTCGGTCACGAAACATTCGGTTCGGTCCTCGGTTACTACCGAAGAGAACCGATATTGGTTGGGATAAGAAATCAGGAGTCAAATCTTGAGGAAAAAAATAACGGAACAGCCGGGCAAGAATCGACCAAAATATGCAAAGCATAGAGGGGTTGGGGGAGGAACATTAAGGGCTCATTTGGTTCTTAGGGATGGATAACCCTGGGTAGTAAACCCCGAGAGGGGATTTCCCTGCCCACATGGGATCCCCTCCCCCCGTGGGAAAATAGCTCCGCTGCCATTTGGACTACATGGGAAAGGAGCGGGGGGACATGCAAAAATAAAGAATAATCAGTGTAACCAAAATCACCGCAAATAACTCTGTTTGTTTACGTATAATGCCATACCTACTTCAAAAACGTTGGGATTACAAATTGATACAAAAAAATTAAGGAAAATCAATCAAACATAAACACATAAATAATTATGAGAACAAAATATTTGACTTGCATCAACATATACACAACCAATCGAATATGCTAATTATTTTTCAAAAGTCCAGCAAAGGAGCTATATTTTGTGTCACTAAAAACATCACGATTATGTAAACTGTCAATTGAACTAGTATAACTTCCACCATCAATTTCTCGAACATCTCTGTCAATTTGTGGTAAGGAACCTGCAGAGCAAAAAATATGGAACTTTCAGGCATGATTTTATTTATTTTTAACTTCTTCAGCAACAATAATCACTCGAGGATCACATTACCAAATATAAGCATCAATTTCTGTCCAAGTGATTATACCAATCTAACCCCTCTACTAGATGAAAAGAAAGACACACATAGCAACTGCAGAAAGACTCATATAAATTAGAAGATAAGGAATCATTGGACAGTTTTTCAGTACAATATGCAAGGTAGCTTTCCCCCATTGTAGAATGTAAAGGGTATACTTTTAGAAGGCATTGGTAATATGTGTAATCTTTCATCTAGTGCAGCAATCACAACACCTGCATCGTTATACCTTACAATAAGTAGCAACAAGTATTAACTTCTCAGGCATTGAATTCTGAAAATCCTACATAGAAAAATTTCTTGGAATTGTCTGAAAATCTACACAGGTCATTTTTATGAAGTATCAGACCAGTGGGTCAAAGGGGACACCAGGGGGCCCACCTAGGGTCAGATGGGGGTGCATCACTGGCCGCGCTACCTACCCTTGTGGTCCCCCAGGCACCTCCAAGGCTGGAGCAAGTGCCCATGAGCTCCACCTTCTTCCCAAACCCGACTAGATTTTTTCAAAAAAAAATTGTGCTCTTGTGAAGCTCTAGATCGATCTCCAAATTGGGACAAGGGTTTTCAAATTCCTTTGGTGAGATTGCTCATTGGTATGTGACTCCTCCAATCATCCAATTTATTTTGAGTATGATGCTTCATAAAAGTAGATCAATGTGGTTCTTGGTGTTCTTTGTTTTCCATGAGAAATCCATGCTCTTGAATTTTTTAGGACGTTTTGATCCATATGCTTGCCTAGTTATGCTTCTATATATGATCTTGTATGAACTATGTGCACTTGTTTTAACTTATGGTTTAGTGTGTTTATTTAAGTTGTTGCAAGGTTCCACCATGAACAAGGGCAAGGGGATAGCAGAAGCTCATCAGGGTCCACCAGGAACTCCTCGTCGAGAGCCACTATGTTCTACGGTGATAATCAAGAGTGGAGAGATGACACCGAGTACAAGAATGAAGAACTTATCATCTATAGCACCAAGTGGCCGGACTATGACATACTCAACCGTTACAGGAGTTTGATGTCTTCTGTGGCATCACAGGTTTGACAGCTTTTGCAAACCGAGCATGCAAAACTTATACTAGGCTGAGTAGGGAATTTCCATCTTCCTTCAAGATTGATTATAGGTCTGGTAGTAAGTCATTTTCTGTTTCATTTGTAATGCATGGTGTATCAATTAAGATGACATTAGAGCAATTTTGCAATGCCCTCAGTCTTCCTACTGAAGGGAAGATTGAGAAATTTAAGACTAATCGAGAACAGATTCTCACTACGTTTTGGGAGTCTATTAGTGCCCAAGAAAATAGTAGCATAGCAAGAAGGAAACTTAATTGTATTCAACATCCTAGGTTGCGCTACTTTGCTGCATTCCTAGCAAGGGGATTTCTTGTTAGAGATAATGTTTCTTCTTCCACTTGCCTTATCATATATCTCTTTTAGATAAAACTGAAGTATCCGTAAACTATGGTATTGCCTACCTAGACTCTAGAAAACTGTGGTTTTCATAAATTGTGATATTTAGCATGCTTTGCGTCCAAACATACCCTATATGTTTTTTCCATTAGTGCGGAGTTTGGTAGAGTTTGTCCTCTAGAAGCTGTTAATGTAGTCTTCCTTCTCCTTTGTAATGTTTCGCCCATATTAGTTTAACGATCATATATTATTCTCTACTACTAAAGGGACAAAAATGTTACCGATATTTACTTTTAAATAGCTAATTATTGTGTTTATATGAGCGTGTTCGTTATAAGTAAGTTATTCCATTAGTTTTGTTACCGATATTTACTTTTAGATAGCTAATACTATATTTCAAGATGAGTCTAGTAAGCTGTTAAACTGAGTATGTCCTCTGTTAAAATATGATACGTACAAATGTGGAAAAGAGAGAGGTACATTTGACCATTAGTTTTACAAATACAAAGCTGTCTCTCTCCGGTCAACCGTAGCGCCCTGGTCGCAGGGGCGTATCTAGTGGGGGTGCCATGGCACCCCCTCCAAAAATGCAAAATAGCCTACACTATTTAGATTACACTAGTTCTCTAATAGTTTAAAGCATACTTAACACTATATGTTCGAATTTTGAAGATATTTAGACCAAAATATATTATTTGTAGTGTAATATTCACAAAATTTGAACCCATGTATTGAAAGTGTGTTGTACTTATAAACTGTGGCACCCCCAATATTATGACCCTAGATCCACCACTGCATGGTCGTACCTGAACCCTACACTCAGCACACTCGTGTGCATCCCTACTTGTTTTCTCTTCATTCAGTCACTCACTGGAACCAATGGTACAGAATCAGCGTTCCAGACCCTCTAGTGAAGTTCGAGCCGACGGATTCATTCGTGTAATGCAGCTAAAAAACTGAATTTACGGCTTTCAAAAAAAAAAACTGAATTTACGCTTTAATTCGGTCATATTAGAAGCAACAAGAATTTGTACATCAGCAACTTGACTTTAAGCCAGATTATTTGCCCCGTTTTAGTTAGATTGTTTGCTGATTTGCCCTTTCTTCCCTTTTACTGATTCATTAATTTTCTTAAATCCGAAAATCAATGTGAGAGGACCTGACTACCCCTGGACCGAACTGGAACAATTCGATCGAGTCAGTTCGTCTTTGGCTGTTCGTCGTGTTTGTGAGGCAGAGGGCCGTGCGGCCCTTCTCCGCGTGCCCGTGGACCTGAAGTGGCCGCCACAGCCGTGCGAAGCCGCGCCACCCTTCCAAAGCCGATCTAAAGTCGGGGCAAATAAGCAAATCCCCCTACTGCAGACTACAGAGAACTCTCTCAGTTTCACATCTCCATGGCATCCCGAGACATGTCCTGCAGGTCCTCCTCGGTCAAGAGCGTCTTCTGCCCGCCGCTCCCCGCCTTGTCATACGGCTGCACCATCCTCTGGAGGAACTGTTACAAAACAGTTGCAAGCTTATTTATTTTTTGAACAAAACTAGATGGTTCACGGTTAGTTGAACAAAAGTTAGAAAAACACGGCAGGTCAGAACAACATCCATGAACGCTGATACAAAAAGGAAAAAAGAATGGCTAGATGCTGTCAAATGGCTACAACTATGATAATCTGCATCACAAGCATGCCTGAAGGATTGTCAAGGCATTGCTTCATCGGCAACCAAGATGGCTTCCTCAATGTCCCAAAGCAGCAAAACGGTGCAAGGGAACATACCTCACGGGCAGTATGCAGAGCCATGTCGGTGCTCAAATTTAGGTGTGCATCGTGCAAGTGTGAAAGTATCCACCCTGGCAGTTTAGACCGTTTATCATGCCGACTGTATCTGCAAGTCACAAATGGCATGGCACTTAGCAAGCGGGAGTACGGTGACCAATAAGGCAGGGAAATAGGCAGAACAAGTTCTATTGAAAAGATGAACTTAAAAGACCCATGATCAAAATAACTAAAACAGATCTAGCAGAACACATTTATGTTCCATGAGCACTATATGTTTGATATATGGTGTACCCAAGCCCAGAGCACCCAAGAATCAGATGAAGCAATTATTACAGCCAGTTCTATTTGCCAAAAACACTGACTAAAAGTGGACTTCTTAGTTGCAAAGCCCAATTTTATGCAGCATATCTAACTCCAAAGGGCATTTCACTAAATCAGATTAAACTAAACAGTTTCTCGCTGGTTGACCACCAGTGTATCACATGTTCAATGCAACATACTTTGAACTTGCTATTTCAGCAATACATAGCTCAAAAATTGCTTGACCAGTCTAAAGAGCAAAAGGTTTGAGTTTTTGTCTCAAGCATACTACAGTTGTCAACTATTTACACCCAACAATATGTCAGGCTTTCTTGATGATCCTCTAAGCTCTAACATTCTTAACCACGTCAAGGCAGTATCAAGTACCTCTTGTCAGCAAATATCATCATTCCGTAATCTGCTTTCGAACGGATCACACGGCCAACACATTGAGCAGCTTGCCTCTGACGTTCACAGAATTCAACATGTGAGAAAACCTTGTTAGGAGATCTTTAAGATGTAATGATACATAAAATCAAGAAATCAGTATGCTCTTCTCCCTTGTAACCGAAGCAGAATTAGTACCAATGCGTCAAATGTCAGGAAGTCACCCTCCTGTATCTGAAAAGTTTCTCTTAGGTACTCCAACCTAGCACGCAATATCCTGCTCAGACATAGGACATGTATAAGAGAAAGCTATTAGAAAGATACCATTACAGGCCAAAACATTGGGATGTCATTCTGTTGACATAGTATCACAATTTTGTGTATGCATATGAAGAACCACTCACGGGCAAAAAAAAAAAACTGGAAAAGTAATACTCCCTCCGTCCCATAATATAAGATGTTATTACAACCTATTAACTCTTATACTGGTTGTCATAACATCGTATATTACAGGACAGTGGGAGTACTATCTTATTGGCAAGACCGAGGGTGCACAAAATTAAATCTAACTGTATAAAAGTACAGTGGTCCTTACTTGCTGAGTGTGTACTGGAATGGAACACCAAACATGATCACAAGTCTTCCATAGTGTCGATCGAAATCAATACCTTCCGCAACTTTGCCCCTGATTAGATCATATTGTTAGCAAGAGTGAACTGTTGTTGGCTTGTTGCGATAATCTTATTATTATGCATATACATCTTGCGTAGTCATGGCTACTCATTATTTAATATTAAATGAAAGTTGTCAATCTGCAATAACTATATTTTAGCATATGTAACTCGATATAGTAACTCATAGTGCCAAACGAATAATGCATCATATCCTACTGATCACAATAAAACAAGCTACTCCCTCCGGTTCCAAAATAATTGAATTTCTGGTTTTGTCCTAACTCAAACTTCACTAAGTTTGACCTGATTTAAAGAAAAAATTATCAATATTCAATCTACATTATATGAGAAATTTAATAAAACTAAATTGGTGTTCTAAACTCTAGATATTGGTATATTTTTCTATAAAGTTGGTCAAACTTAAAGTAGTTTGACTTAGGACAAAACTAGAACTTCAATTATTTTGGAATGGAGGGAGTAATAATGAAATCATTACAGTACTAAACTCTATTCTTTTATGCCAATTCAAGTAAGCCTCTTTCATTCCCAAGATCCCGGAAACGCGGGAATAGGAAAGAACGTGGGATTGCAAAGGCCTGCACACTTGAATCCTATATGACGGAATTTGCACCAAAGTCTGTTTGATTGCACTACCGGAAAAACGAAGGATTCTTTCCAAGAGGTTTGAGTAAATGGAAATTTTCCTTGATCACAATATAACAACAAATCACCATTAATAGAGTGATAACTACTTTCATCGATGTCAAAAGTCAAAACTGGATTCTATACTGTAACAGTTTCAGGAGATCCTATCATCTGTTCAGCTGTATACTAGTAGTGTTATTTTGAAGGGTGGTCTCAGACTACAATCAAGAGAACAAACCTGGCAACTGAGAAGAAGACTGCACCTCTTCCACAATCGCATGCTTTTCTGTAATTATCAAGAGCCAATGTTGTCTCAACAACATCTGGTGTTTCAATGAATACCAACTTGTGTTGCATGATGTCCATGATGTCCTGCACAATAGCATCATAAGATGTTCAGTCTTAGGGGACTAATGTGTTATATTTATCTTGGCAACATGAGCCAACTACAAAATCATACAAGAGGAAGAAGGGATGGATGCCGTCAAGAATGCAGTGTAGAAACTGAGGGTGGCATGATTTTAGTAATATTTCATCTTTTTATATTACATGACCAAATTGCATATACAACTAACGCGATTCTTAATTCTTTGCTGAAAGGTTACAAATTATCTGTCTAGTGGTACTACCTAATCAACTTCATATGTTTTGGTGATTGTAAAAACACAGAAAATCTCTACACAAGCAGTTGATGCTCTTTAGTCTTTAATGTGAACCCAGCTCAGCGCACCATTCACCACTTAGCGGTACACAGGTGCACGTAGAAATTTGCATATTACAAAAATATGACACTAGAAGGCTTAAACAGTATAAAAAGTTAAAACCCATTTGATTTACTATTTTATTATAATTGACAGTGTTCCAGAAGATCTAGTCTAGTTGTCCAATTGAGGTGGTTGATTTACGAACTTGGCTGACTTGCTCATGGTGATATAACTAGATCTATTGCAACAATCTATTGAGTTACTTACATTGACCTAATGTCTAAAACTCTAGACATCGCCATAGCACAATAATGTACTGGTGAGGGAAATAACCTGTAAAATTCCCATGTCGTTCCAGCTGCTGACAATGCTATCCATATAGGAGTAACTGACAAAGAAACAGACTATCCCATCTGGCACAGCAGAAGCCATTTCTAGCAAGAGGCGGCCATAATTCCTCACAACACCAGGATCACTGCGCATGTCGAACTTCGTACTCACAGGTAGCTGATCACTGAAAATGATGGAATGATTGAAGTTACACAACAAGATTCGCAAATACACAGTAAAACAAGAATTTTGAGAACTAAATCGGTTGCAAAAATAGACTCATGTTATTCTACTATGATAAGAAGCAGCTAATATGTATGTTTCCAGATATTCAAAATTGAAATACAAAGCTCAAATTGATCCAGATCATACCTTCCTCGTGTCAATACCATGGGACATATGCAATCCCTTGTTAAGGACATTGTGAAGCTCCTGCTTATAACAGGATTAAAATTCAAAAGACGAGGATACAGATCGATTGGGCTAAGAGTTCCTGAAGTGATGACAACAGTTTGAAAACAATTGAAAACAGACTGTATTGCAAGTGAAGCATCATGGCAACTGAGCTGCAACACATAGAACCTCATTAGCACATCAACAATGTAGTTTGGTAACTATCACATTAAAATCTTATAGGATAGGCTGGATACCTGAATCACAGGATCACGAATATTAGGCATTCTGTTTACGCTGTTACTGGTGGTTGGTGTGGTTTTCCTGGTGGTTGACGCGTTGTGGATGTAAAACTCTGTAGCTGTGGTTTCATTAATGAAATCGGGGCGGAGCCCTCTTTATCTAAAAAAATAAGTTCCAATCAGTGTGGCGAAGTCACAATTTTTTTGGATGTGCATGAATTCATCTGTATCGGTTATCTCCAGGGTAAGCAATAGAGACTGTAAGCGGTCATAAAAAAACCTCAGCATTATCTTGTCAAATCCAGCGAGGATTGAAGCAGCAAAGGAAACAGGCATTTCATTCACAACATTTTCTGTCTCAAGCCGTTCATCTAAGTTCCTCACAAGTCTCCGCAAGACAGCGTGAAAATGCTTAGCTTTTCTGATATTTCCAGGTACGGCCTCCTTGAGAATGTCATCAGGCAAGGCTGGATTTGCAAGCCAGGCATCCGATACTTCATGACAAGAAATACATTATTGTAAACTGTCACGGTAGGTAGGGCCATAATAAACAATGCAATCGGAGGGGATTGCGAGAAGAAAACTCACTTGGCAGATTTCCCCTCTGTGCCAATCCATCCACAAGCCTATTGTATTCCGCACGAAGCCTACTCGCATCCGTGGCCTTGAACCTTCCAACCAAATAAAAAGCAGTTAGTGAGCAACCTTTACCGATCCATCTAACAGTTTGATGATTTTAATTCTTAAAGGAAAAAACCCCAAACGATCCAGCTTTTTTACTTGTTGGATGCTCAGTACCTATCAATCTTTTGCGAGATGTGCTGCAGGTTTCGCTTGGCACCTTCTAGCGTCTGCTTGCGGATGCTGACGCTCAGCGCCTCAATGCATACGTTGTCGATGTTATGCGCCTCATCGAACACAACCACACAGTCCTTGTGCATCTCCGGGAGACGATGCTGGCCACCTTGGGGTCGAGCAGGTACTGGTAAGTGTAGGTGTAGACCACCACATTGGCGTGCTTGACCATCTGCCTGGCGAGGAAGTAGGGGCATATCCGGCGCTCGCGGCCGCGCGAGCGGAGGTCAGCGAGGGTGTAGACCCCGGGTGGAATGTAGGAGGCGAGGTCGCCGGTGCGAGCTGCGGTGTCGAACGTCTCGAAGTAGTTGCAAAGCGGGGTGGCGGCCTTCTCGCGGACCCAGGACGCGGTGAGGCGTCTGCAGCCGGTGTCGACGGAGTCGGATGCGGACACCTGTGGGTGGACGCAAAGGTTCTTTCGGGAGGACAGGCCGAGCGCGAGGAGGTGGCACGCGTCTTCGGGCGGGAGGTGGGAGAAGAGGAGGCGGAGCTCGGCTAGGGTCTTCTCCATCTCGTGGACGGTGCGGGTGCAGTAGAGGAGGCGGAGCGGGCGGGAGGGGTTGGCGAGGGAGTAGGAGGTGATGAGGGAGATGAGCGCCGCCGTCTTGCCGGTGCCCGTCGGCATCTCCAGCAGCGTGTGGCCGCCCGCGTCCAGGGCGCGCTTCAGCTCCCCCATGTACGCGTGCTGCTCCGGATAGATCGCCTCGTACGGGAAGCACACCGGCAGGCCATCCAGATCGAACCACATCGAGGCGGCGACGATGCCGTTTTCGCCGGGAGTAGTGAGCTCGGGTGGGATTCCGCAGGGCTGCCTGGAGCTAAAAAGGACGGAGAACATAGCGAGCCGGGATGGACTGGGCCGCAAATGGGCCGACAATGGGCCGAGTGGCAAAATCTACACCTGTCACGGGGAGTTATTCCACTTTATTTTTAATCCAAAATCCTTCTCTGAAATCTGTCAAAGTACTTATATATTTCTGTTCAAACTTTAAACGTCATGGAGCAAATTCTTTCTCTACTTATACAGTTTGTCAAAGACAAGAAGTTGGAACGCCATTGTTTAATTTCAGTGTAAGGCTTGCTTCTTTAATTCGTCTCCAATGAACTGACTAGTGTGATTACTGCTTATTGCTGTACTAGAGGAGATTTAGTACAAAAAAGAATTACTGGTTGATTAATATCTAGTACTCCCTCCGTCCTAGTTTCCAGGGCATAATCCTAAAAACCATTTGTCCCATAACTACTCATCTCTTAGACTAGCCATAGTGGGGAGTATCATATACTAGTATCATGCATATGATACTAGTCTATGTTACTACTTCTACTATGGGTAGTAACATATTTGTGGTATCTTATTGTATTGCATTAATTAGGTTGTAGACTCATCTTTTCTTGAAACGCGTTATGTTACGGTATCTACCTATGATACCACCATCATCTCTTTCATCATTAAATATAGTGACACATCATCTTTTTGCTTACATGGCATACATGATACTAGCTATGATACCACCACTATGGCTAGTCTTAGGCACAATTGTATTTAATTCCATCTCAACTAGTGACTAGTCTGCCTCCCCACCAATGCATGCAAGAGTTTAGCCCCAATCAATTATCACCTTGGGCCAAGATATTCAAAAATTATGCCTTGGGTACTAGGACAATTGGCCAAATCATGGGCAAGCAAAACCATGGGTTCGGTGAACTTGGACTCGAATCAAACATCCCTATAACTTCAAAGTTTTCACTAAGCTAATTTTAATGTGTACTGGGTTAAGCGATAACTGAACAGAATTATATACGCTCTTGCTAGAATAATCATATTGAGATTTCAAGCTTTCTGCCTTGTATTACTCTTCTTCCATGGTCACTGATGCGATCAGAAAACTGAATAAGCTGCACCTTTGTCTTTCTGTTCTAGCTGTTTGGAGCACCATCTTTTGCGTGACACCTACACAAAAGAAACAGTACTTGAATTGCATAGGATCAAGTAAATCCTATCCTAATATTCTGATCACTGAGGGAAGCAGCACTTGTTTTTGCAAACACGATTCGTTAAATGTTTTTCTTTGCAGTAAGCAACCACCTTATGGCATTTACTGTTTATTGCAGGAAGTATCTTTTGGGGGCAACCAAAGAGGCATCCAATTCCTATAATTTTGTGTGTGTGTGTGTGGGGGGGGGGGGGGGGGGGGGGGGGGGGGGGGGTAAGAATAGAATTTTGAGTTTTTCAGGGTAAGGAACTAAGGATGATTGAAGATTCAGAAACAAAGTAGAAAAAGCTAATGGAATTTATGTCACGGAAGACGACAACCTCAGTCAGGACTTCCAATAAAATGACAACAGAAACCAATATGGACAGCTTTACAAATTACACTTACTGAGTTGTTGAAAAGGTAAACAAAACACTGAACATTCAGCTAGTATCTGAACAGAGACTGCAAAACACTATTCTGATTCTACAAGCCTTGTCATCTCCCATCGCCGCATCTCCAGGCACAAAGTGCGAAAGTTTCTCCCAGAAAAGAACTTTGTCCGAATGATTCATGTTATACTTTGTTCATCTGCGGCAACACATGGTGAACACGATTGCCATCCCATACCGAACTGAAGAGTTAGCTCCAATCAATTCTTCCATGGGATTCAAAGTTACCTGGTTCTCTGTTCCGGTTCTTTGATATCCTCGAGCAGAACATGAACATCAGTAAGAACGTCGATAGCATTAAACAGCCTAAAATAGGTTTTTAGCTCCTGCATTCCAAGGTCCAGGCCTTCAAGTTGCCTGTTTCCACTGCTGCTCTTTTGATCTGTGTTTCTCTTCAAAATCTCTCCTCCCATGGGGACCCCCTTATCCAGTGCTCCATGGGATGCTACTTGACTACCAGGTAGGATTCGTAACCCTTCCTCAAACAGAAGGGAAAATACACCTGGTGCTAGCTACTGGAATCTGATGAATTATGATGCGTTATTAACCATACACACACCACTTATGCTACTCAGGAAAACCAATACTGGAAATGTCCATGCCGAGAGGTATACACAATATATATGACTCTGCTGCTCCAACCAAACAAGTGGTACTGGCAAATTCAGTACACCATGGAACTCGAAGAATTCCAGACAGTCAGTGCAGGCAATGAGTTTGGAGCACAATACTAAGTGTGTATATAAATAAACATAGGAAACTAAGATCTCATATACTAACAAACTCAACCTTAGGCTGCAGAATATAATCAAACAGCATACAGATCATACTGGCAAACCAGAGATTTCAGAGCAGAGGACTACTGAGATGAGGTGAGAGCTAAAATTGCACTAGTGGATACATATACATGAATACAGGCCTGAGACTCCAATGTAATAGTGTACTATAAACATCGGAAACCAAGTTCACACATTGAGACTGATGACAATTGGCAAGCTAGAAACACTTCAGCAGAATGAACTAGAAGGGTGAAATGTGAGCAAAATTCACTGCAGTAACTGATAACAGATACAGTAAAACAGGCCTGATTGTCCAAGAAATTTAATAGGAAATCTCTCTACTTACCATCGCATTTCAGTAGAATGGCAGCAATCTAAGCATAGTACATTAAGCCTTTGAAACATAAAGGATTGCAAGGGGTGCATAGCAAGTTCAAACTCCCCATGATTGCAACCAAATAACGATCAGCCAATGTAAACTATTACGACCTACCTATTGTGCCTCCTCTGCCTCTTTCTTCTTTTTCTTATCCTTTTTCTTCTCACTTTTCTCAACTTCAGCACTCTCTGGATCAACAACATCGCCGGCTTCCTTGTTCTTCTTCTTTTTCTTTTTCTTCTCGCTGCCACCCTTCTCCTCGTCAGACAGATCAGTCTTCTCCTCCTTCACCGAAACAGCTGATCCTGGTTCTCCCTTGTCTTTCTTTTTCTTTTTCTTCTTCTCACTCTTCTCCCCTTCCACTGCCTCAGCGGCCTCCTCCACCTTGATCTTCTTCGCAGGTGTAGAAGCAGTTGCATCATCCTCATCAGTCTTCCTCTTCTTCTTCTCCTTGACCTCCTCACTGGCACCACATCCTGTTCTTCCACCTTTACCTTCTCGGGCTCAGGAGCAGCTGCAATGCTAGCAATCATTGCATCACCACCAGTAGGAAGCACCCATTACGAAGCCACTCAGCTGGAGTCTTCTCAATTGGCTTCCCATGCTTATCAAGGAGGCCCTCGGCGATCATCTTCTTCTTCTTCAGTGCCACCGGGCCAAGTCCCCACTTCCTTGGGTACGTGTCTCTGTCCATCACCACCCTCTTGATCTTCGCAACCGCACCATGGTCACAAGTCGCCATAACAGCAGTGGGCATCTCAGCAATACCAATAGCAATCGCCTCCCCCTTTGTGGTCATGAGGACCACCTCTTCCCCAACATCAATGTCATTCTCAAACCGAAGCAACCCAGGGATCATAAGCTTAGCACCATAGCAGATAGCATTAACAGCAGAGTCCTTCACAACAAGCCTCTTGTAGCTAGTAAGAATCACCTCAAGAGGCATCACCACACGCCTTATGTAAGACTCATCCTTGTGGTTGTCAAGTGCCCACATAGCATCCATCACATCGTGCATGGTGACCATGTTGTCCTGCTCTCCGAGAATCCCTGAACGGACACGGCGCAGCTCCTGCATATGCGCACCGACACCAAGGAGCAGCCCAAGGTGCACACAGAGGGTCCGGACATAGGTTCCAGCCTCGCAAGAGATCCAGAACACCGCAAGATGGCGCTCAGGGTCGTGCTCCAGAAGCTTGCTTTCATAAATAGTCCTCACCCTGAGCTGGCGCTTGACCGCCGAGATGAGCGGCGGGCGCTGGAACACAGCTCCGGTAAGGGACTCGAGCGCGCGGGCCACGCGGGCCGTGTCTGGCACGGCGGCGTGGAAGCGGGCGATGCAGACATACTCCTTACCTGCGCCTTGCTGCGACTTGACGAGGCGCGTGGCGCGGTCGACGCAGACGATGAGGTTGCCTGTGACCTTGGGGTCGAGCGTGCCGCTGTGGCCAGTCTTCTCGACGCGGAGGAGGCGCTTGATCCACGCGACCACCTCGTGGGAGGAGGGGTTGGACGGCTTGTCGAGGTTGATGACGCCATAGCGGAGGTACTCGGCGATGGGGCGCTTGAGCGGGGAGTGGCCGGAGGGGAGCGGGGTGTAGTGGCCGGTGCGGACGTTGAGGCGGTCGTAGTTCTTGAGGAGGAGCGGCCAGGTGGAGGTGTCGAGGGACGGGACCAGGGACTGGGGCTTGATCATGTAGCCGTCGGTCTTCGCCTCGGCCTCCGCCAGCGACGGGGTGTCGGCGGCGGCGGCGGGGGCATCCTTAGATTTGCTCTTCTTCTTCTTGGATTTGGTGAGCTCGGAGGCGGGAGAAGCGACGGCCGGTGGCGTGGAGGACATGGCGGCGGCGGCGGCGGCGGCGGCGGGAGAGGGGGCGGCGGCGGCGTGGGGGCTTAGGGATTAGGGTGTCTGCGGCTCCGTGGCGGCTAAAGGAAGAAGGGGGTTTTAAGGACAAGGGTTTAGCGGGCGAGGATGGTGCGTGCTGCCGAACGTGGGCTGGATGGACTAATGGGCTTGCCATGTGGGCTTCCTCATCCTCGCCCGGAGGCCACGGCCACCACTGCGCCTGCCGTGCCCACCAATGCCCTGCATGGAGGAGCCAGCCATCTTTACTATTAAAGCAGAGAGCGTGGTATGGTGTCACACTTACAACAAATTACACAACTAATGCCAACGCACTCAAACCACGTACTCAACCCGCTCGGCTCAGATCCCGGTGGGCATATTCAAACCTCCTCCTGTAGATACGCAGATTAGTTGGAGTCTCTCGACCGGATCTTCTTAACAACCTGTGAGCATATCGCATCCACGCACGTGCTCATGGTGTATGATGTTCCCCAAGAATCGTAACAAACTCTCATGTTTCTAGAGGCCCTCCAAAGCTGGTCTCTCCCAAAATCATACCGAACTCCTCACGGACAGAGATCAGGTGACATGCAAACGGCATGTCACCGTGTGCCTCACGGCCTCCCATCCACCGTCCAGCCTGCATCCAACGGATGAGATTGTCCAAAAAAGTGAACTCGAAATTCAAATATTTTAGAAAAAATCGAAAAATTCCAGCAAGTTATATATGGTCCGTTATGTGTTCTGTGAAATTTATTTGTCATTTGGATATCTCCTTTATGATTTATTAGCGTTTTAAGTTTAAAACATGAAAAGCTATTTAATGATAAACCAATTATCCAAATGACAAATAAATTTCACAGAACACATAACGGACCATATATGACTTGCTGGAATTTTTTCGATTTTTTCTAAAATATTTGAATTTTGAGTTCACTTTTTTTGGACAATCTCATCCGTTGGATGCAGGCTGGGTGGTGGATGGGAGGCCGCGAGGCACACGGTGACATGCCGTTTGCATGTCACCTGATCTCTGTCCACTCCTCACCGGGTGCAAACATATCGCCAACAGTGACCGCTGTAGAATGAGCCTCCCGAGGTTGACGACGCGCTCATCCCTGGCGGCGTTCAGTGCCTAGGTCAGGCGGTTCTACGGCAAAGCGGCACTGAGGCGAAAAAGCGGCAGTCCGCGCCTGGAGTGCACTAAGAGCTCTATTTGAACTATATCTCCCTCGCCTCTAGCTTTCTCCTTGTTTATCTCTCTCGCCCTTGTTCTGCAGATTTTGTCCTCAAGGCCACCGGTGGACGCAACAGGGAAGCTCGACGAGGTTTGATGCGCTCCGGCTCTGAACGCCTCGGTCGCCGATGCCGTATGTTACCCTCTAATCCCTCCGCCCTCAGATTTTTTTCTATTCAAATTTCAATTTCATGATGCATTCCTACTGTTTGGTGAAATTCCAGACCAACCGAACTGCAATACAATCCATATATCCAATTACTAATTTACTACTCCACCAGCGACCTCTCTAGCTCCTGCATACAATCGACGATAAGGGGGAGCTCCTGGCAGGAGCATACGTCCACGAGGTCATGCCGGCCGGAGGCCCAGCAGGTGGCGCCAGTAACCATGTCGTCGAATGTACTCCAGACCTGGCATGGAACGAGATACGCAGGCCAATTTCACGGCAAGGTGCGATCAGATTTTTTTGTGTGTGGTTTAGCAGTGTTATTGTACGTTGCAGAACTTTCAGTTACCTTACTCTATTAGTGCCATGTTTTGGGTGAATGAGTTTATATACAATTGTGAAATTGTGGAATGAACTGCAACATAAGTGTGAACAGGTGAAGGAAGGACCTACATTTTTCACTGAATGACGAGAAGTGTGTGAGCTATTTTTTCTGGTTTGCTCGGATAGTAGGAATAGAACTGTGCTCCAACAAGGGGCCAGGGGTACCCTCGATCGAGCTCTTCGAGTGGGCTATTCCAGACTCAAAGGGAACCTGGTCCGATGAACTTTACCGACAGTGGAGAAGGCCATGGAAACTCCGGCTGGCCCACGCAATTTATAGAAGGTTTCTAAGAGCTTCTGGAGGTCCAGAGGCTGTACCGTAGTTCTTTTTATGCCTGCTGCAAGGTGTTCATAGAGAATCCGATCGTCATCACCTCCGGAAAGGTGTGTCAAATATTTCACCTTCTTATGATTTCACATTTTCACTTATTCTGATGTATGGGTGCTCTAAGCATTTTTCTTGAAGCACTTCTACTTTTTTCAATATGCTGGATGAGCATTGTATAATCCTGTAAGACCAGTTTGGAAATCCTACTTCATTGAACGTTAGGGTCAGTTACAACTTTTCCGTTAGCATGACTCTTATGTATGTGAAATCTTGCTATTGTTGTTCCAGGGTTAATTGAGTTCCCCTGTGTAGATGGTTGCTTACTCCGTTACTCGTTACTTCTTTTGAATATGTTTCTGAAGAATTTTGTGCATGACCCTTTAGATCAGAGGGTGTGAATTTTGTGTATGGCTATTTTGATCATAGGATTACACTGATGATCATACATATATACTATCATTTGTGTCGTTGATAGAATAAAATTTTGGTTCAAATATGTGATATTTTTTCTGATACTTAGTTGATATTGTCATGTATCCTGCACTAGCCAACTATCGCAAAAGTCCGAACTGATGGAAAGACTAGTGCAATTCACATATACTGTAACACCCCCTCTCACGTGTGACTCGGGGAGGGAGAGGCCACACGTGCAACCGGAAGATAGCGACGGCGCGCAAGTCTCAGAGGTATGGCGCAAGACAGGCTCATACTTGGACACAAGGGGGGTTACGAGCAATTTTTAATAAATTGCACAAACCAAGACTCGAACTCGAGACCTTCAGCTCTGATACCATGTCATGTATCCTGCACTAGCCAACTATCCCAAAAGTCCGAACTGATGGAAAGACTAGTGCAATTCACATATACTGTAACAGATATGACAATATGTTCAATTTTTTTCTGAACCCATGTCGTTTTATTGGTTGTGGACTTGGAGCAGTTCATCATGTAGGCTCGCTGGCATGAGGTATATCAGAGATTGATATGCAACTACTATTAAAAAAAACTTTGTAAATTTGCTCTTCAAAAGTTGAACTCTTAGAACCTGAATCTGATCAAGATCTGAAGAGTTAATTCAGATCAATTGAAGATTTGATGTCCTGTAGTGGTGTTATGGGTGGCCAGATCAGCTACAAATCTACAACCACAGAGGACACACTACCGCCTCCAAGGAGTTCTCAAGCTTGGTGAGCAGAGCATTCTACTCTCTCATGTTCTTGTTCTAAATCTCTACTTCACATTGCAAAATTTCCATTCTACTAATTTTGTTTAAGATTTTGTACCCATCAAGGGGTGCTTTTTTAAGGCATCAGGTATCATACATTCACTGGTGTCTTTTAATGGAAAATCTTTGATCACCTTACCCACGATACCAGAATGTAGAAAACTTTCTTTGGTTTCAGTTCTGTAGCCCTCTCTCGGTGCAAATGTTTTTAGCTCTTGATTTTTAATGTGGTTGTAGATTTGTCCATTCGCAGATCAGTTGGTTAACAAAAAATAGAAGTGTGTGTACTAGCACAAATTCACATCTGAAGCTCTATAGTAGGCGTGTCACTAAATTACTTGGATCTGTAGTAGGAGTGTCAAGAAGAGCCTAATGGTGGGTGAAACCAATCAAAAGGTCAGTTAGACCATTTCGGTGCCAGACACCAATACTTGGTAGAGAAGAGCAGCAACACTCTCGCGACACAGTTGTCGTTATTAGAAACAATATTTTTGATTGATATTTATTACCACTAAAGATTGTATATGTGTTTATGCTGCTGATGCCCTAGAGGGATCAATATGTCTAGAATTTAGAGGCTTGAACAAAGGTGAGAATGGAAGCAATATATCGATCTTTCTGACATCTTTTTGTTTGTTCGAATGACTCGGTTGGTTTGTATAGCTCTCATCTTCTTATGTGTACTATTTGTGCCGTATCCAAAGGTTGCACCAAGAAGTGGGGTGTTTTTTTTAAAATTATCCTTACTCTCATATTATTATCTCAACGTACATGCATGAGCTGAACTATTATCCTTGTTCCAGGGTTAATTGAGTTCCCCTGTGTAGATGGTTGCTTATGTACATGACTCGGTTTAGGGTTTAGGTTGCCTTTGTTAAGTAACTACTAGGTATATGGGCGCGGCCATGCCGCACCTGTTCGGTATATTTTGAAATTGGAAAGTCTTTATATTTGGAATTTTTTTTTTTAAAAATGTGGAAATTGTTGGAAATAAAGAATGAAGAATGGTCTGAATTTTTTGGAATGTTTGTGTTGAAACATATTTAAATTTGTATTATTTTGATATCTAGAAATGTTTGGAGATGGGTGGCGTTTGAATTTGGAAGGTATGTAAATATGAATTTTGTTTCGAAATGCTCAAATAGATTTTTAATATTAGGGGAAAGTTTACGGTAAAAGAGAAAAAAATTGGTTGGGTTTTAAATTTGTTTAATTTGGTAGACATTCATTTTTGAACTTGATTTAGGCTTTACAATTTTGCATATTTGAAATTTTTGAACATGTAGTTGGGAAGTTTGGTAAAGGTTTTTTAAAGAATAGGAAAAACAGTTGTAGGAAAAGGAAAAAAATTTGTAGGCAGAGGTTCTTTAAAAGTGTGTTCATATTTTGGAATTATGGTTAAAAAGAAGAAATAGTGTGGTGTGGAAAGTTCAAATTTTATATAGTTGTACTTTGAAGTTGTTCGGAATTAGGTTTGTCGGGATTTGGGAAAGGAATTGTGTCTGCAAATTGATTGAGTTGTGGAAATTGTTAAATTTGGAGTGTTTGTAAAATGATTGATTTTGGGAAATTTTTAAAATTGGGAAGCAATTTGTCTGTAAATTTTATTTACGTTTGTGGAATGCCTATTTTTGGAAGATGTTTAAATTTCGAAGTATTCAAACGCGAAATTTGGTCGTATGGCATAAGTAGTGAGCAATTTTTGTTTGTGTTATGTTAATAAATTGTTTTTTTGGATTCAAATTTTGGATATACGAATGGCTATATTTTAAAATTGTTTGTTTCTTGAATTGGTGAAAGTTCAAGTAAATTTGTTTTGCAAACGTAATTTTGCGAGGTTGTTCGTGTTTGAATTTTGATTACGTTTGTTAAATTTTGCTTAATATTAAGTGATTATTACTGTAGTCATGTTGTTTTTTTTTATTACCATGGTTAGTAGAATTTAAATTTTTAAAATTCACGCATCCGTATGTTTTGTGGGATTTTTAATTCGATATATGTATTTTGTAAATTACGAATGGTTTTATTGTTTAAGATTTGTTTGTAATTTGAAATAACTTTAAAATGTTGTGAAGTGGTTGGAATGGCTCTTTTTTTTAATTGAAATTTCGTTTGGGTGGATTTGGAAATGTTTACCAATTTTTTCTGGTTTAAGTCGTGTTTTACAAATTGTTAAATTTATTTGGGAAAGGTAGGGAAAAAAAGAAGAAAAAACAGGCTGAGCCGGCTGTGCAGCGCGGTGGGCCGGCCCATCAAGCGGCCCAGCCCAGCTCAACCGCGCGGTGACGTTAGTGGTGACGTCACCAGGACGGTGGCTCGGCCGCGGCGGCGCGGCGGACACCGGCGGCGAACGCCGGCGTCCCAGCACGCGTGCTTGGGCGCGTTGTGTGCGCCTCGTCACGGGGAGGGCTTTGGCGGCCGCGCCGCCCCCTATTGGATGCCGGAGAGGCGCCGGCGGTGGCGAGAAGCGGCGGAGGACCGCGGCATGGCGCCGACGATCCCCGCGCGGTGCGGCCATCCTGGCACGTGGTGGTCGGGCAGGAGGCGGAGGCGACGGCGGCGGTGCTCGTGGTGGTCGTGGATCTGTGCGGGGAGGTCGGGAACGGCGGCGAGAAGCGGCGGCGGCGCTGCGGGCCGCGCGGGAGAGGAGAGGGCAGGTGGAGTTTCTGACGATTTTTCGCGAAGGACCCTATAGTTTTTTAGAATTACAAATAGGTCCTCCTCTGTCGTTTGGTACACGTTATCCTGGACTGCGGGTTTGATTTTCGCTTTCCTGAAGGGGTTTTCTGCAAAACCGTCACGGACGGCTTCTGTGGGCCGTCCGATCGGCGACGGACGGCGCGGGGTGGATACTGTTCCACCTACAGTGCCGTGGCCGTCTCCGGGCCGTCGGATCGGCGATCGGACGGCCGAGAGGGGCCCGGGCACTGCTACGTCGCTGCTACAGAAGCTACAGTGGCCCGATTGCTTCACGCTTTTATATATAGTAGTATATGTGTGAAGTATTTTGGTCATGATGCTCGAGTATGACCCAGCTATGTCGTTTTGAGGTGCACTAGCTTACCATTTTAATTGCACTTGACAACTAATATTATTATGCTGGGCATATATTATATTGGTGCATGCCAAAGTCATTTCAGTTTCTTAGTTATGACAAAGACCCTGAACTAAAAAAACACGGTAGTTACATTGTTCAAGATTTATGAGAACAACCTGCCCTCGAGAGAACAATGCTACAGAAAAAGTTAACTGCACTGGTTCCCTGAAAAGTTAATCGTAGGATAATGACCAACAATTTCATTTTGTTGTGTTCATAAAACCGAATGGCCTTTTGATAACCATTTTCTACTTTTCTTGGTACCATAGAAACATACCTTTTTTTAGGGTAAGAAACATACCTGTACTCTTTTTCGAAAGATACACAGATTTCAGTATACTCAGCTGTACAATTGGAATTCTTGGAGGACCACTTCTATCTACCTTTGTCAAATCAAGCTTATCAAGAATTTTTGCAACTTGGGGTCATACGGGAGACCTGCCAGCAAACAGTCCAACTATGTAATGATGATTCTTGGAGCTACATTTGGGCTAATGAGAAATTATCTAGCCAAAAGGCCTACAAGGTTCTTATTGGTACATGCTATGCCCCTCCTCACTTCTCCTGGATTTTGAACACTGTCAAGCAAAGCACACAATTTTATTTTGGCTCCTTTTACATGACAGACTAGTGGAATTTTGCGCGGCGTCACGCCGCGCTTTTTTAGTTTGTATTTTATCATAAATTTGTAAAATGACTCCATAATCAGAGAATATGTATGTTGTGAGCATTTATTAAATTTAAATTCATAATTAGATGAAGTCCACTTAGATTGTATACAAATATTAGCCAATTTGAATTGTTTAAATATATTTGTATTTTCGCATTTATAAGTATCATTTATTGTTTTGAGCATGTCGATATGTTTTGGAGTATCTCTAATGTTGTAGCAGTTTGAAATGTTTAATTATGCTTCTATTTTCTAAATGATATTTAATTTAAGTATGTAGTTAGTGTTAATGCTTTTTTTATTTGAGTCCACAATTCGGTAAAGTTTATTTATATTGCCCATTTTGAAATATTGACCATTTTGAATTGTTCAAATATGGTTTCTGTTTTGACGTACGTAGGTAGTGTCGATTTTTTCTGAGCATTTTTTATATAGTTTAAAGAATATCCAAATATTTGGCAAATTGAAGTGTTTAAATATGTTTTTGTGTTGCCATAAATTTTTTAACAGTAATTAGAGAAAATGTATTCGAATTATTTTCAAATATTTGCCAATTTTAAATTTTCTAGTCATCTGGGTGCGGCGACACGCCGCCTGTGCTGTAATTTGAAATATGAAAATGCGTCGGAATTTGTCGTATAGGGTAATTCGAAATAGTTAGCAAATTTGAATGTTCGATTATGATTGTAGGTCGGCATAAATAAATTTAGCTTGGTAATGAAAAGATATGCATTATATGAGCATGTAGCAAAGTTAATCTATAATTTGAAGAACATTTCATATTTAGAGGAAGTTAGTTTAGGTTATTTCTAAATATTTTTCAAATTGAAATGTTCAATTTAAGTTCATAATTAAAGGTGATGCATTGTGTGAGCATTTGTTAAATTCAACCCCACATAATTAGGTGAAATTCATTTGGGATTTCTTTAAATATTCTCCAATTATGTTTTTAGACTTAAATTATGTTTGTATTTCGGCATAAATAGTTGGTATTTATTTTCCCTGAGCATGTTGATATATTTTGGAATATCTTTTTTTTAAGTGTATTGAAATTGTAGATTTTTTTTTTGTTCATTACCATTTAATTTAAGTCCATAATGCGGCGAAATGTACATTTGTTCATCTGGACTGCATATTAGGCAATGTTGGTTTACATTGTATCCAAATATTTACGAACTTGAAATGTTCATTTTGAGACCATTATTGGAAGAAATGCATTTTATGACCATTTATAAAAATTCAATTTGACATAATTAGAGGATTTGCGTTTGTTTTTTCTCTGAATGTTCGCTAATTTGAAAAGTTTAAATTTGTGCTGTAAGTAGATGTTTTTTTTGGCAATTTGAAATGTTTGAGTATGTTTATATTTGTCACTAACATTTATTTGAAGTTTGCAATGAGTGGGAATGCATATTTATTCATTTGAATTATGTAGCTATAGGTATTTTTTAAAATTAAAATCCATGTAATTTGGGTAAGTGCATTTGAGTTTTTCACAGGTTTATACCTATTTTAGTAGTGTAAAAAGTTTGTCTTTTGCTGCAAATAGTTGGCCCTTTTTCTTTTTGTTTTGTTTTTTTTTTGCGGGTATGTTGATATATTTTGGAGTATTTCTTTTTTTTTAGCAAATTGAAATGTTTGTATATGTTTATATTTTTCGTTAACATTTTTTTTAAAATTCGTAATGAGTGAAATGCATAGAACATCGTCTAATTGATGTGGAATTTTGATGATGATTCGGATTGAAAAAAATGTGTTCGTGCTGTAAAAAAACTGTCTAGATTTAAATTGTTTGAAATGAAGACAAAATTTATGAATTGAAACAATTTTGGAAGGTGAACAAATTTTGAAAACGGCACACCCGTCATGGTTCGAAATGTCGAAATCTGTTTGAATTTGTCGTGTATTTTTTGTTTCGTCTTTGGGAGTTTTGTTTGGTAGTTTATTTTGTTGATGGTACTGTATTTTGTATCAAGCGAATGATTGTGTTTTTTTGTATGCATATAGATTGTATGTAAATAAGTAAGTCGGTGTATGGATGAGAGGTATAGCATATGAAATAACTATATGGGAAGGTTTATAGAGAACTACATAAAGTTCCGTTGGTTTGGACAGTAATTATTTATATAAGCAGTAATTAGTCGGCCGCTAAACATGTCTACGGAAAGAAGACAGGGTAGTGGGAAACATAATGTAAGACTATCTGACTAATATTATAGGCAAGGTAGACGCGCCCTTGATGAGAAATTCTGTTAACGGTAAGTAAGTTTGTTTCCTTCAAGCAAACGTCGGACTATTCGAAATAAATTGTGAATCTTGTATGCTAAATTGGTAAGTGTAGAAAGTTGCATATAACAAAAAAACTATGCAGTCAAAGAATAAATAAGACTAAGGCTTACATTGAATTTCTCATGAAACCTTGACCTCAGAGCATCACTGTAGGAGCAAAGTATACTTGAGTTGTCTTTATATTGTTATTGAGCAGTAAACAAATAAATATACATATACAATATGGTAATCGACAATATGAATGGCCACTTGCAAATTACATGGCCTAGTTTTTGGGAGGTTCATCTACTTAAGCAAGCGTGACACAACTTTGAATGGCCACTTGCAAATTACATGGCCACTTGCAATCTGGTAATTGACAATATGATGGCCATTTGCAAAATTCTCATCATATTTATAATCAGTAAGAAAGGAGAATCATGTTAGAAAAAGTAGGTTAGATTGAGATGGTACATTTAACTAAGTATATTGCAAAGCACCAAGACAGTATATGTGTATAGGCGGTTTACTAAACCAGCAGAGAACAACTACCAGTAAGTAATGTAGAGAATAAATTGAGAAGAAAGTGAACCATTACTTATCAATTGGAACGTCTCCAGACTTCAGTACACATAATATGATCCCGCAAAACTTTAAAGAAACTATTATTAGAAAATTTTGTTTAAAAGTTGTGTCGAAAATGTGAGCACGAGAAAGAGTTTTAGAACTTTGCAAAAGTCTCATAAATTGCGGTCAAAAAATTTGTCCGCTGTCGAAAAATATCTTAAAGGAACTTTTATTGGAAAACTTTACAGGAACTTTTCTCTAATAAACAGGAATTAAAGTTGATTAATCATGTAGGGAATGCAATAGTTGTAAAAGTTTTATTTTTTCTATAAATTTTGATATATTATTTGCGATGCAAGTGATAGGCATATACATGTGCAGATAAGAAGTTATGTTGCCTTGCTTCTTTGATAACCAATAATAATAGATCTTTTGTAATATTGTGGTTGACTTCATCGTCGGTTGATCAAGTATTCATTTGTTGTTGTTGTTGATATCCATTTTGATCTCGTATCCGCGTTCTACGGAGAAAAACCAAAACACCGGAAAGTAATGAAACAATCAACAAATGGCATAATGCAATGCGCATACAAAAATGTATGGATGATAAATTAAAATTACTGAAGTTTAATCCTAAGCATGGATAACAATTTAAATAGAGATGGAATGCATTTAGTAATAGCATTTGGAAACACCCCATAAATCCATAAATTGGTTATTTTGTTCCCCTAAAAAAACATGGTTTTAAGTTGTTTAAACATGTATGAATATGACATAATTAGATAGAAATACTTTTTATGAATATTTTGATATATTATTTATTTTTTCTGAAATACAGATTAAAAGATATGAATTAAATAGAGTCGAAATGCATTTAGTAATAGCATTTGGAAACACCCATAAATACATGAATTGGGTTATCTTGTTCCCCTAAATAAACATGGTTATAAGTTGTTTAAACATGCATGAATTTGACATAATTAGATAGAAATACTTTTTTGAACATTTTGATATATCATTTGCATTTTTTATCATGTGTGGCATGATAAATTAAGGAGTTTATTTTAAACCCTCGAAGATGGATAATAATTTAAATGGGGTCCAAATACCACTAAAAGCAATATTTGGAACAAACTCCATAATTAAAGAAAGTGGCATTTTAATAATTCTAGCCAAGTCTTAATTTAAGTTGTTCAATCATGCATGAATTTGACATAAATAAATGATCAAGTATTTGTCTTTGGTGATGTTGCAATTGAATTCAGATTCACGTTCTATTAATAAAAACCAACACTGAAAAGGAAGGAAACAATCAACACATGGTATATGTAATGCGCATACAAACATGTATGACATGATAAATTAGGGAGTTCATTTTAAACCTTAGAAGATGGATACAATTTAAATGGGGTCCAAATACACTAAAAGCAATATCTGGAACAAACCCATAATTAAAGAAAGTGGCATTTCAGTAATTCTAGGCAATTTTTAATTTAAGTTGTTCAATCATGCATGAATTTGTCATAAATAAATAGGTTACATTTTTCTGAACACTTTGGTATATCACTCACAATTTCCTGAATTACAGATCAAAAGATATGAATTTAACAAATTTTAGCATTTTCTGTAATTACTAAAACTATGACATGTGGGCCCGTTGTGACGTCACTGCTGACGTCGGCGGCGCAGAGGCAGGCGCCGCCGCCGGCGGCTCTGCCGAGCTCGCGCTCCGGCAGGGGAGCACGCCCGCGGTGCTGGGGCTACGCAGATCCGCTGCAGGGCGTCGAGGGGAGGCGAGTGGCGGCGGGACGGAGCCATATGGTCGCCGGAGTTTGGCCGGCGGCGACGAAACGCGGCGGCGGGCAGCGCGGGTGTCGGCGGCGATTCCGGCGCGCGCGCGGCTTCCCGGCAGGCAAATCGCGGGAGGAGGGAGAGAAGGCCACGACGGAGCTCGCCGTGGGTGTCGTTTCGAGCGGGGAGGTGCGGAACGACGGCGATGGGCGTCGGCGGCGATGGCGACGTCCGGACGCACGGGAGAGAGAGGAGAGGGAGAGGGAGTTGTGGATGTTATTGCAGAAAAGTCCCTGCATTTTGCTAGAATTACATTTTGGTCCTTCGCGGGGGTTTTCTACAAATTGCCAGACACTTTTCAACACCCTGAGTTTTCGGGAAATTACAAATAGATCCCTCCGCGTGGTACTGTTCAACACTGTAGCTACTGTTCGTAGCTACTGTTCTTAGGAACAGTAGCAGGGGGGCTGAGAGCTCGCGAAAACGCTCAGCTTTCATATAGTTAGTTATTCAGCACTAGGAATTTACTTGCCGGGAAGAACTTCCATCTTCAATCGTATGACTGTGCAAGAATGCAGTGTAATCAGCAGGAAACACGTGTTCACCTATTTTGGGCTTGTCCTTTTGCTGCACAATGTTGGGATTTTGTCTGTCCCTAGAGAAATAGAAATTTGTCATTAATGGAAGTCTTTGTGGACATGAAAGAGAAAATTCAGAAACCTTTCTTCATGGAAATAATCATATTAGTTGCATTGGGAATATGGATTGTCAGAAACAACAAGATCTTCAAGGATAAACGACCAAGTTTTGAGGATTGGAAAGCTGTTTATGTGAGTGAGCTAAGTTGGTTAAAATACAGAATGAGAGCAAAATATGCTCAAGAGTTCAAATCTTGGTTGCAAGTACAACCTTTACTTTTTTTTTATCTTTTTCAACATTTTTGTAATCTCTCCCCACCCCAACCTTTCACCATGTAAATACCCTTATAATTTATAAAATTTGAAGTGGGAAACTCTTCCACTTTTTAAGCTTCAAAAAAACAACTTGCCGTGTTGCATGAAGATTTGCCGAAGGTATCCTCGTTGCGGACTACATTGAAGCAAGTCTACAAGGTTAAACTTAACATAGAAGTCAAGGAGTAAACCTGAACGGACAAGAAGACAAGCACCTACAGAAGGCTCTACCGTCAACCCAAGCAACACATCTACATCGCCTTCATAGCTTGAACCCTAGGTCTAAAACCTCCTTGACCGAGCGTACCTATAAGCTCGCTGAAACCCTCCTGCAACACCGTGTACAATCTTGAAGCCACACCATGAATAAAGTCTGAGAATTTTTCATCTACATCATCTTTGATTCAACCATGCTGACCCGTGCCGCTTGCCAGAAAAATAAGCTCGCTTTCGTAGATTCGGAAGTAAGATTGTCATGGCATCTTGAAACATCCTTCCACACATATATATTTTGTTCATATATTATGAATCACTTTTGCGGATCATAGACGGGATACGCATGGATTCAACAAAACCAAAGATAGAGCGGATAAAGATATGATTTTTATGTATATCAATATTTATCTTCATTTATATTTATATGTCTCACAATCGCGAAGACGAAAAAATCAAATAGTCGTGGCAATGCACGAGCATTCAACTAGTCTCTCTAAAGTCACGGAGGCGAGATGTGCGACGGAGCTCTAGTAATTGCTCGCCGGAGAATATCTAACCTATCGGCGGAGGGAGACGAAATGCAGCGGAGATATCGGGGGTGGAACCCTAAATGCCCCCCGGTACCGTTCATATAGTGCCCGAGCTGCCGCTTATCCGGAGGCTCGGATAAAATTATCAAGCCGATATGCGGTATCTGTTCGGGTCGTAAAAACAGTCCAACCCGCATATCGGCCGGAATTTTTCGGGCAGGGGGCTTATCCGGGATCTACTAGAGATGCTCTTAAAGATGGCGTAGGGTAGACCAATATCACACCCATCTTCAAGGCAAGGGTTCAGTCGCAGCTTGCTCTGGTTTGGTGCTCAGCCAAATTCAATTTCCAACTATATGAAATTCAGCTCTGGATAAAAACAAAAGTGGTAGGTGTAAAACTCGACAGGTTAGATCGTGAGGATCTTTGGAATTATGCGCCTTTTCGCCAAACTTACCCGTTAGGGTCTAGGTGCTATTCATAAACAAATTGAGATTCTAGCCGTTGGAAAAAACTAGATTGCTAACGGATAGTTGCAATGAATAATCTTTATCTGAGCTTTTCCTCTTCAAGTGATCTTCTGTAACTGTGCATCAATCAACTAGAGTTTTAATATGAGGATAGGCGGTGTATGGTCATGAGGCTCTAACTTTTGAGTACCAGTTTTTATCTTCAAGTGAGAAGCCATAATCAACACACAAT
This sequence comes from Poa pratensis, assembly GCA_947311845.1. Lineage (NCBI taxonomy): Eukaryota > Viridiplantae > Streptophyta > Magnoliopsida > Poales > Poaceae > Poa > Poa pratensis. The sequence goes on from CAMZMU010000098.1 coordinate 22,719,281, forward strand.
TACTAAGCCGCAACCTCTTCTTTAATCTCGTGCTCATGCTAGGATCTCAGGAGTTTTTTTTTTTTTTTGAGAACACAGTACAACACAGACGCTCACAAATACGCACATACACTCACCCCTATGAACGCACGCACGCACACCCTACCCCTATGAGCACCTCTGAAGGACTGAGCCGGCAGATCTTGAGGTTGACGAAGTCACCACAGGCGCCTCGCTGTTGACGGGCACGTCACCTACCACTGAAAGAATAGCGCCGGATAATCCTGGAATAAATCCAGGTAAATGCAAACGCCCATGCCAAGTCTAGGACTTGAACCTGGGTGGGCTGGTTCCACCACAGGGAACCCAACCATCAGAGCCAAGCTCCGTTTGCTAGGATCTCAGGAGTTAAATGCATACTTTTACTGAAAGAGATTCCAACGTTAGGGTTTTTGTTGTGGAGAGATATGAGTTTATTTGAGCACGTAACAAGTTTCATATACTGCCTTGAAGATCAAGTCCCCCTTAATAATACGATTGTCCTATTCTGAATCGAAACTATAAATAAATACTATGGTTTTCAACTTTATTTGGCTTCGTCTTCGAGTTTTCAAGATCACTGGTTCAGTTTTAAAGTTCATGCGTTTTGAGTTCTGCAAGTATGCCAGAAGATAGTTTCTCAAACAATGTCTTTATGTCATCGTTTTAACCTTGTATTGTCTTCGGATATTGATTTCGCGACTGACATTTCATATGCACCATGGTGTTGTCGTGTTGGTGTCTAGATTTTAGCTCGTCGTGGCACAATCAGTGGCGGACCCAGCACTGGGGCAAGATGGGGCGACCGCCCCAGGTCGCTGGCGGCAAAGATACTACCCCTACCTGTGCAGCCCCAGGTTGAAACGGACAGGAAAGGTGAGGAAGCAGCAGGAACACAGGAAAACGAAGGGGTAAAGAGATAAATGGGCCTAGACTTGCTAATTTAGGCCCAATATAGCACAAGAGCCAGCACCATGGTCGGTTCTACTGGTAAGGGCGTTCTAAGGAGAGAAGGCGCATCGATTGATCAGAATTTCCTCGCTCATTCGATCAAAATTTCCCCTCCCATCCCGTCAAAAAAGAAAAATCCCTCCCCATCCTATCCAGCGCCCGTGAATGATTTTTAGCTCTTTTCTTTTGCAAATCTGAATGATTTTTGTCTAGTACATGCATTTGCGCGTTAAATTTTTTTTTCCGTGAATGTTCGCCCCAGCAAACCATAATTTCTGGGTCCGCCACTGGGCACAATGGATATGTACCTGGAGTGACATTCGAGCACTTTGAGGTTTTCATGTAGGTGTTATATTCAACGATGTCTTCAAGTGCGCCTGATATTCTGATAAGTGGCGTTTGTCTGAGTTTTCTTTAATTATCTTCAACCTACTGAAAATATATTTCTTGAGAATAGTTGGTGTTCAAGTTGTAGTGTCTTCAAGTAGAGTCAGTGCAGTGTCTTCAAGTAGAGTCAGTGCAACACATTCTCAATTAGTTTGTCACTGCTCCATGATCCTTACGTGTGTGCATAATCCTCACGGGAGTATTACCAACTTGAGTCTTGTTCGCCTATGACCTTGATAATATATGGGTTTAAACATCCATAAGGATTTGATTTAAGCCGATGAATCATTAAGGTTGTGGTTAAACCAAACAACATTCTTGGTAAGTGTTGAATACACTAGATAAAATTGACAATCCTTTAGCCGTGTTATTGTTGTTTAACACCCCAAAACCCACATAGGAGGGAATTAGATGCACTTTCACTTTCTTTCTTTTTTTACAACTTAGGGAGATACAAGAATATATATTCTCTAAATCATGCAACTAGATGAGAAATCTATGTGATGACAATGATACACATAAACAAGCAAGCAATGCTAGAAACAAGTAAATAAACGAGTGAAAGTAACCAAACAATGCTTGTGGTAATGTATCCCGAAGAGCTCACTTCCAATGAAAGCTAATATTGGTCGGAGAGATGTGAAGGCTTCAAGCTCTCGAGTAGCCCAATGGTCATGGACGCGGGGGGGGGGGGGGGGGGGGGGGGGGGTGAACTTAGTGGTGGACTGGGGTTGTGCCGCTAACGAGATGGACCCGAGAGGACAAGAGTAGGAGGCGCGCGGTCGCGGACGCTGCCTGCTGGACCGCAAAATCAAGACAAATTTTGGGTTGGAAATGAGTCAAAACGGACGTGTCCGCGACACTCGATCCGTTTGGGGTGGCCGCTGTTCATTTGGGTTGGCCCGTTGTGGAAGCCCTAAGAGGTCGGGAATTAAATAAATACGTAAAGGTTAAATTTTAAAAGAAAGGCTTCTTTCTTTCTACCTCGGTTGGGTTGTAAATGGTGTGACATAGTGTTCTCATCTTATTGAACAAGGAAAATGCCAATCAAAATAGATGCATGACCAATTAAGACTACTTGTACTGGTGAGCGGGATATTGTTGAACCATGATTGTAAGCTAACCATTGTTTTTCTCCGACAATACACTATGAAAGGTGTATCACATTTCATATTGTGTGGGGTGGGGGCGAGGCCAAGACGGGCAGTATGTGAAAATGCTTTGTTTTTCGGTTACTGCTTCAGTCGATCTGTCCAGCACTTTTAGATGTAGTGACTGATACCGTAGAGTCATGACGCTAGCCTCCTCGTCGTTTCTTAGCCACATCAGAGAGAATGTTTTCGACAAATATATTGTTTAATATCAAAACCATAGTGAATAACTTAAAGAAACATCATAGGATGGATCTAGAGTTGGAGTGATCTTTTTGAACATTTAAGATAAGAAAAGGGGTAAATACAACTTTGACAATATGACGAGGGGTATATGTGCCTTCTTTTAACTGAAAACGGAGCAAATTTTGGAGGTGCATGAATGCGGCAACTCTAGACTGAACTGAGGAAAATTCCTCCTCTGCGTTTTAGGACGACCCCCGACCCAAGATTGGGGGCGAAACCCAGCTAATCCAGCCTCCGTCGATCCCAATTCCCGAAAATTCCGCGATCGGAATCCTACTCACTCCCAAATCCCATCTCCGGTCCGATGCTCCCCACCGGCGACGGCTCGTCGGCCGCCGTCGCCGCTATCTCTTTCCCCGACGCGGACGGCGACGACTACTCCGAGGACGGCGACTTCACCGACGCTCCGTTCCTGGAACCGCCCGATCCGAGCCTCCCTGACCCCACCTCGTCCTCCGCCACCGCCCTGCTCCCCGCGGGTGGAAGTGGCGGCCAGGCCGCGTCCGGCGGCGAGCGGCGGCCCCTCTTCCAGCGCCTCTGGACGGAGGAGGACGAGATCGTGATCCTCCGCGGCTTCGCGGAGTTCACCGCCGCCCGCGGCACGGCGTTCGCGTCGCACCAGTACGACACGGACCCGTTCTACGAGGACATGCGCCGCCGCCTCCAGCTCGACTTCTCCAAGAGCCAGCTCGTCGAGAAGCTCCGCCGCCTCAAGCGCAAGTACCGCAACTGCGTCTCCCGCCTCCGCGGCTCCGGCGCCACCTTTTCCTTCCGCTCCCCTCACGAGCAGGCAATTTTCGAAATCGCGCGCAACATCTGGCGCCCCGCGAATAAGCACGGCCGGGATCCTCGGCCGACTCCGACGACGAAGAAGCTGTTGTCGCCGCTGCGGCGGTCGCTACCACAGCCGTCCCTGCGAACACCAGCCCCAATGGGAATGGGGAAGTCAAATCTCCCACAGGCTCAGGGCGGCAGCGCCGCCGTAGACGCTCGTCAGAGTCCGCCACTGCCCCTGTCCCTGCCACCAATTTGGTGCGACCCACTCAGCCAGTGCAGGTGCCGTGTCAGTCCCTGTCAAGATGGATGATTCGCTGCCAACACTGCCCGAGACTCCAATGCCTGTGACGGTGACCATGGAAGGATCAGAACCTCTCAGATTTCCAGTCATACCTCAGTCTGGAGTTGTTGATGTTGACAAGAACTGTCTGACACCTCTGTTTAAGGAGATGATTCATGCAGTGATGCATATTGGATCCAATCAATTTGGTGTGAAACTGCCTGAGCCGCCGCTAGGATTGCCCATGGATGGGGAGAAATGGAGAAATCAACGGATTCTGGAGCTGGAGGTATACTTGAAGCGGATCGAACTGCTGCAAGACCAGGTGAAGGCGGCGCTTGAGGAGCTCAAGTCCACACCAGAGACTTGAGGCATTTAAATTAGGAACTGATAAGGTGACTCTCGTTATAGGATTATTGCTACAGTTCTGAGGGTAAATGTTAGGTTTTCCTCTTTTTTTTTTTTTTTTTGCAGATTTTCGTCCATAAAAGAATGCTGTTAACAGGATTGGGTCTTGGAACTAGTTTATTTGTGGTTCTAATTGTTCATGTGATATTTAGCAACGATTTATTTCTTTGTAGTGTAGGTGTTCCTTTTCTTTTCTTTTCGTTTATTTTCTTTTTTCTGTGGAATTGTTATGCTTTGAGCGGCCAGTAAGATCTCCTGATAGAATTTTTAAACAATTTTGATTAATTTCTTAGGTTGTAGTTTCAGTATTTCACCAATCGTACTGCTGTCTATGATGTCATCAGTTGTGGGTTATAGGACTGGGCCACTGGCTGTGAATATAAATGTTTGGGTAGAAGGTCATGGAATTTGATAGTGGGCACTGGGCCTGCAACGCGCGCCTCGTCGATTCCTGATGGGCGGGGCCGACGCGTCAGCCACACGGACAATTTCTTTTCTTCCCCAACGTCCCTTGCGCCCTGAACCCCTCTCCTGCCTACTGAATCGTCGACGCCGCCAGCCCCCACCGCCTGCTCGAGGCCGCCTCCAGGCACTGCCTACTATCTTCCCCGCCATACTGTCCGGCGTATCTTCTCCTCCGTCGCAGTTGGAGTCCGGCACAACACCGAGGATACCGCCGCCACCTCCTAGGACCACCTCGCCCGCAAGGTGTTCGTCGCATTGCGCAGCTCATTTTTTTTTGCTAAGTTCGTTCGTTTTTAGCTTAACCTAGCCAATTGACTGTAGATGGATAGCGACGACGAGCTCGAGATGGCCGGCGCATTGCTCACCGCCCATGCCGCCGCAAACGTCATGCATGATGATCACTTGGCGGTCCTCACTTGCCTGCTTGGTTTGCTAGGGCAGATCAATGCCACTCCTCGGATTTGAGGTTCGGAGCCGGGGAGGAGGAATAACAAAGATCGCCAACGGATGGTAGGTCATATGACGTTGTGGCAAGACTACTTCGCCGACGATCCCACACACGGGGAGAAGGAATTTCGGCGGCGGTTTAGGATGAACAAAGACCTCTTCATGGTTATTTTGACGGGCGTGCGGGAGTATGATGACTACTTCAAGCTGAAGAGAGACTGCACCGGGCTGGTTGGTTTCTCTTTAATTCAGAAGTGCACTGCCGCCTTGAGAGTTCTTGCATATGGAGCTCCCGCAGATGCAGTGGACGACTACCTCCGCATGGCTGAGTCCACATGTATCAAGACCATATATCGGTTTTGCAGGGCGGTGGTTGCAGTGTTTAGGCCAAAGTATTTGAGACAACCAAATGAAACTGACACTGCTAGGCTCATGGCACAAAACGCATCTAGAGGATTTCCTGTGATGCTTGGAAGCATCGACTGCATGCATTGGGCATGGAAGAATTGTCCATTCGCCTGGCATGGAGTTTACAAGGGTCATGTTGGAGAGTGCAGTGTCGTACTAGAAGCTGTTGCTGATTATGATTTGTGGATCTGGCATGCTTTCTTTTGTATGGATGGAACTCACAATGACATCAACGTTCTGCAATGCTCAACGATTTTTAACCGACTATCTGAAGGTGAAGCTCCACCATGCAACTACGAGATCAATGGCCATGAGTATGACAAGGGTACTATCTAGCAGATGGCATCTATCCAAGATGGTCTACATTTGTCAAGACCATCTCCAACCCTCTAGGTTAGAGCCAGTCTCATTTTGCAGCAGAACAGGAGGGTGCCAGGAAGGATGTCGAGCGGGCTTTCGGTGTGCTCCAATCTCGTTTTGCTATTGTCAGGTATCCTGCTCTAACTTGGTCCAAAGAGCAGATGTGGGAGGTGATGATGACTTGTGTGATCTTGCACAACATGATCATCGAGAGTGAATGTGCTGATCCTCCACAAGATGACCATCCGTACTATCATCAGGGTCCTCTTGCCCAGATTGATCGTGATCTTTTGCCTCTGACAGGCTTCGTTCTGGATGTTGGAATGCCCCAGGCTAGCTCTTTCGGATTTGACTGCTGATTTTGCCGTTTTCCTCACAATGAACGTTGAAATCAAGGATGAAGGAGCACACATTGCAAAATGATTTAGTTGCGCATCTGTGGGCACTTAAAGGACAATAGGCTGATCATCCTATTGATTTAGAATAATTGGACGAATTATTTTAATTATATTTTTGCACAATTTTATGTGTTTAACTTTGTAATACAATTTTATTTCAGACTTTATTTCAAACGTTTGCATTGGGACGGTCTATTGGGAGAGCCCGGCGGGGCGCGACGCTCCCAATAGGCGGCAATGGTTGCCGGCGCGCCCAATAGCGCCTGTCCGGCAACTTTGCCGGACGCTCTATTGGACGTGCCGGTGGAGATGCTCTTAGAGGGTGAAGCACATAAACTTAGGTCAACCGCTGTAATGCTTAATAATACATATATATAGTACCTTCATTTCTAAAGGTAAGGCTATAAATTTTTCAAACTCAAACAAAAAAGTATCAACACTTATAATACTATATGGACATCATATGAAAATATATTTCATGATGCATGTAACGTTATTGATTTGGTACCGTAGATGTTGATGATTGTTCCTAAAATCTTGGTCACGCTTTACACTATTTGACTGTTGAAAACAAAAATATAGACCTTATATTTGGAAATGGAGGGAGACGAGAGTAGGGATGAAAACGGTACGTAATCTTTCCGACCTTTCCGCGGAAAAACGGAAACGGAAACGGAATTTTGCGAAAGGGAAACGGAAACTTTTATGCGGAAACGGAAACGGAAATGGAACAGCGTATTCCGGCGGAACGACTGTGGAAACGGAAATTCTGTTTCCGCTAATACGGAACTTTCCGTTTTTTGTTACACGGTCATTTCCAAATCCAACAGGCAAGGAAATTCTAGTGAGAAAATTTAGGCACAACCCAAGAGCTGAATAAAAAATGAAAAAGAATCTGAAACTACCATGTTAATGACCTATGTATTCACATATCATCTCTCCCTCAGGTCGTTTCAGTTCTTCATTTCGGTGTTATACTAGGGATAGGGACGACAATAGATATTTTTAATGTTGCATACCATATTATATAATCAGGATATTTCCTTATAAATTTATTTCACCTTAAAAAATTGACAAGTTTGTTGATTTGCTTGGCTTTTCCTTAATTCTTTAAGTTCCGTCTCCGTACCGTATTCGGTATGTATCTGTTTCCGACAATATTTATTTCCGAATTTGTTTCCGAGCTTTTTGTATTTGTTTCCGCTTCCGCAAAAAAAGTGAAAACAAATGTGTCACCACTCAGTTCCGTCCGTATCTGCTCTGTTTTCATCCCTAGACGAGAGTATGCTAAACTGCCCGGACGTCTGCCTACAATGGCAGAGAATGGGCGTGTACAATAATCTAGAGATGACAATATTGTGTCTTACTGTTATGAATATTATTTAATTTTCTATTAAAAATCGTGTTACGGAGGAGAGACATTTAGTACGATGGGAATAGGTTTCTCTTACTTTATCGCCTACCCAAGGAAAGTCAACCTTCCTTTTCTTCATGCTCTATTCCAACTAAGGGGTCGTTTGGAACCCATCATTTCATCCTTTCAAGCCGGAATCATATAATTCATTTGTGATTCCATATCCAACCCGTTTGGATGTCATGGAATTGGCATGTCATTCATTTGGAATTCCAGCAAATACCTATTGTATGTCATGCCAATTCCTATCTATAACCTTGTCATTTCACTTTTCAAATGGGATCATTTCATTTCTGCCAAATGAAATGAAATGAGGGGTGCCAAAGGAGATGACAGTGATGCCATCATTTTTTTCATTTGGTAGAAATAAAATGACAGGGTTAGAGACATGAATTGACTTAACATACAAAGCCATTTGCTGGAATTCTAATTGAAATAACATTTCCAATTCCGTGACAGCCAAACACGTTGGCTACGAAATCTCAATTGAATTCTATGATTCCGACCCGAAATGATGGCTGACAAACGAGCTTCAAGAGAAGTCTAACGTCATTCAGTTGTAATGTACATGCCCTAGGATATGTTTTCGTTAGCCCTTCAAATCATCTAGAGAAGACGATAACTATAAGTCGTACAATGCATTATTTATTTGTCTTCCTAGCATTTAATGATAATCAATTAAAAACTTAGTAAAAAATGTGTTACTAAGGGCAAATGCATATGATATAACAATAGAGTAAATAGCCTCCTCTTAATTCATAGGAGGTCACCCCTTAGTTGAACGGAGACAATCTTCTCTTTTGATTACACACTAAACAAAAATCTAAAGTGACAACTTTAAGAGAAGGCTGACATTATCTCATTGTGCATGCACTTACTTTTCCAACCTTCGACCATGGGGATAATTTAATGGCACTTTCAGAAAAGTGTTGGTTAACTTGTCTACTCCCTTCGGTCCACAAAGATTGCCGCGAGCCTAGCGTGCAAAACATACGTATGTAGGTATTTCGGTACGACACTTAATCCGGATCGGAGGGAGTACATTTTAATCACAATAGTGTTCATTTTCCAAGAAGTTACAATACTTATTATTTATCTTTCCAGCCAGGGTTTAGCTTATGCAGTAGTGAATTGTTGATGTGAAATTGTGATGTCACCAAAACCTAAGGAACCGTCTTCAATGTGTATCATGTGCTTTTGTAGTAGTGTGAATCCGTGGCGCCGAGTTCAAACGAAGTACTCTTCCACAGCAGAGCAGATTCAACCTGCTGATTTCGGCAACTTATATCTTCCGTCAAGAACCAAATTTGCAGCTGATGTGCTGGACACATGAAGGAGATGCCTGTCAAACAATCCAAGCCGCCTGTGAAGAAAAAAATGATACGGAGTACAAGTCCAACTTTTCAAGCCACGAGTCAAATATCGTTATCTGCCTACCCACCCCGATCGCAGCATCGCAGCCGCGGCAGACTGTCAAGTAAGTTGCCTCATCGACTCCTATATATAGAGCTGCTTGCCCCTTTGCCCATCAACCAAACTACTACTACAACAGAAAGCATTCTACAACTGAGAGCTTTGCAGCACACTCCGAAAAGCTTTAGAAGCAACGATGAAGAACACCAAGCTCGTGGCGATCCTCGTTCTCCAGGCCGTCCTCGTCATGGGGATCCTCTCCCACGTGAACGGTATACACTCATTCATTCTATCTGTTCCTGAGCAAAGTGTTCTTCGATCGTCTCTTACATGATGCTAGTGGGTTCTCTTGAGCTTGAGCGACGAACTGACGTGTGATCGCCATTGTCGTGGATGCAGCCGACTTCTTCCCGACGTGCTGCGACAACTGCAGGTCCTTCTCCGGGGTGGACGTCTGCGACGACCCCATCCCCAGTGCCCCACCGGCTGCTCCGCCTGCCGCGTGGTGACGACGAACCCCCAGACGTTCCGGTGCGCCGACATGAAGAACACCGTCGATGGCACATGCGGAGGACCCTGCAAGAAGTACTGATCGGTCGAGGCTCTCAACGACCATCAGATGCATACATATATTCCGCCAAAAATAAAAGCTCAGATGAGATGAGCAGATTCATCGTACTTGTGCCTGCCGACAATTAATATCGTCGTCGGCGTTATATTGCTTGCCTGCCAGCCGTGTTTTCTCTCCCGAGAAATGTCGCCGTCGGGGTTATTGTTATTGCTTGCCTATCACGTGTGTGATGTGTCCTCCGTCAATAAACACTGCCTGTTGTGATTTGTGGGCCCCTGCTTATGCTTAATAAGATGGAAGTCAGTTCATTTGTCCAATATATGCATTATGTACTCTCTGTCTCTGATATGGTATCCATTATATGCGTAGGAGTAGCTAGTTTATTGAAACACCAGGTCACTAGGGCCAACAAGCGGTCTAGACAGGACAGATTGGAGTTTTGGCCCGAGAGCTCACATCCACCTGCATGAACAGGAAATTCAAAACAATTAGAACAAAGTTTTTAAGAAAACTGCAGAAATTCACTTTGGCACCCGGTTGCATATGCTCCTGTTATAGTTTTCAAAATTTGACAAATTATACTACACTTGTATACATTGAAGATATAATCGGAAACTTGTATACATTGCTAAATAAAATTTGACAAATTATACTACACTCTCATGTCTGGATGAGGTTTCCATAGTAGTCTCAAACAACATTGGAACACAAATATTTTATACACCTTTATGTATTATTTTTAATATATTCAGGTATGGCAACCTATGAATTACCCAATGGGTAGCACATCCATCTACACCATATTCACCTTATTGTTGTGACTATTCATTAAGGTTGAGTGGGTTGAAACTGCAGGCTTCAAAAGTTAGTTTTACTTGGTGGGATAAGCACAACTAACTGCAAGTGTCAAATCAAATAGAAAAAGTTTTTAAGAAAACTGGTCTTATTGGCAACAAACATGTTCCGCTGTTCCATGTACGTGCAAAATTTCAGTTTTCTTTAACTTTAACCTTTTTATAAAAATTACTTACCTAGGTGCAGTGGCGAAGCTAGAGCGGAACACTATTGGGTTTAGCTCTATTGCTTATGGTAGAATCTTTCACTGAAATTGGATGGCAGGACTAATTTAGTAAAGGATTTGGCCAAAACTGTTGGGTTCATTTGAACCCAATCGTTCTATACCAGCTCCGCCACTGCCTAGGTGCATGTGAGCTTGACACGAGAGGGTGAATTTCGACTTCATGAGCAACTAGTTGCCAATTCTCTTTTCTACTTGATAGCTTGTGGACTCTTTGTTACTTACTGTCGGTTTACATTTCTGGATTTGGCATATTAACTATTGGTGCTGTTATAGCGTTTCAGAAAAAGAAAACTATACGTGTTAGGTAAGAGAACATCTAATCTGATCAGCCAGAAATCTTTATCCAGCTTCATGATTCTCCATCCCAGTGGTCATGGTCAAAGATTTGACTCTTGCAGAGATCAACGTTATCTACATCTCTTTATCGAAAAAATGTTATCTACATCTATGTTCATTTTATACCAATTAAAAGTCAAGCTACTATATGGAATACTTCCGACCCGTTTGAAATCTTCTCGCAAGTGACGTAAAGTCAACCTGATGAATCTTGACAAGGTGCCATATGTTGCATTCCTTTTTCCACACGACATACGGTGATAATCTAAAGCGAGTGCTCTTTCATCTTTATTGGTACCTTGACCTCTCTTCTCAATCCCGTCATATAGATTCTCAAAACCGATTTCACACTTAACTCGAGTCGCGTGGCCATACTTTTCGAAACTGGTCACTTGAGAGGGTTTGAAAATATCTCTATGAATTGAAGGGGTAAATCTCATTTTGGTCAATCACGCAGCGCAACTTGCTTCTCAACTAACCTGAAATCACATTTGAACTACATGGTTACAAAGTAGCATTTGATAGACCATAAGTAAGTGAACTCACAACTCTCGTAATGCAAGGACCTCAACTAATTAGGACATGACATGTACATTGTTCTTGAGACTAACAAATGCCGGTGTAGATAGGGTGTGGATAGGGTGGATCTCGGGCGGCGGGGTCGAGGCGGGGAGGCCTCCGTCGTCGTTTTGCTGGGTTGCAACCTCCCCTCGCTCCCGTCGTCGTCCTCGATGGCGGCGGTTGGTTGCTGCCCTGGTCCACCGGTGCTTCCTCCGGCGCTGGTGGTTTCTTTGCGGTGGGCGTTTTGGTTGGTGTTCTGGAGGCGTGCGGAGGGGCTCGGAGGCTGCTGCTGCGCGGGTGCGAGGCTCGCAGGTTGAAGATCTGCGGCGCTGGCCATGGATCTGGAGCGGAGGTTGCTCGGGGGCTTCCCCCGGCCGATGGTTGTTCATAGGCGACAGATCCAGCTCGGTGGAGCTGGTGGCTGTAGCAGCTCGTCAAAGCCTTTGGGCTGGAGTTCTTTTCGTTCCGTTGGAGAGGGCGGTCGGCGGCTGGGTCCTGCGTCGTCCTCGACGGTGGAGGTCTCGCGTGTTCGGCGTCCTGGAGGTTGAAGATGATGATCTGCAGCAGCGATGCTCTCTGTTTTCTCTCTGTATGTTTGCTTCTTGTATTCGATTATGTAATGCTTTCCTTTTCGTATGAATATAAGTGGAAAATAAAAAAAAAACAAATGCCAAAATCTTTGTGTTTCATAGTGGATATGTCTGACTCAGTGATCCCATCATTATAGTTAATGTTATCAAATTGACATCTCCACACGAATGACTTGTGAAACATAGCCATCAATTGAGTCGTGTACTAGTCAACGATATGTGTCCCCATAACTTTGTCGACTAGGGACATTAGATAGGTGGATCCTTCCCGAGCCTTTCTCGGTTGCATCTTTTCCTAAGTTTTTAGTTGCATCACATTTCAAAAAATCATTTGTTTTCTCTACTATAAATCAAACAAATTCAGTTGCAAACAATATCTTGCATCATTCAATAGACATGAAATTACAATCATGTATTTTTCTATTTATTTTTTCCACTTGATTTGTAAATTGAAGAGTCCATTTTGTATTATACCAGTAAGGTAAAAGAGCTAAAAACGAAAACGAGGCAAACACTAAAACAGTAACCACTAGAGGTGGGCATGGGCAGCCCAACCTGAGAGCTCGGCTCCGAGACCAACGTTAGGGCCTGTCTCCGGTCTCAGTTTTCCGCCATAAGCCTCGTTCGAAAGCCCAAAGTAGGCCCAAAAATACATGATCTTTCATATATTATCGCAAAATTGGCTATCATTATAGGCTTATACTACTTTTTCCTGAAAATGATTTTTATAAAACTCAAAATATGCATATTTCACCGTTTCGGGCGAGGCCAGGTTGGGCTTGGGGGGCTCGAACCCAGCCTGGCCCCACATTTGCCCAAGCCAGGGCCTGTACAAATTTTCGTTTTTTTCCATTTCTAACATTTAATAACGGAGTAAATAATACCAGCGCACCGCCGTTGAGCACCCCCGCCTCGCCTTTCTCCGGTTCCCCCCTTTCCCTTCTCAAACAAGATTCCCCCAAAACGCCCGCCCAAAAATGGCGGGCCTAGGCGGCGCCGGCGCCGGCGGCTGGGACGGCCTCGACGACGACGACTGGGGCCTAACCGAGGAGCAGTTCGACAAGCTCGAGAAGGAGGCCTACCGCACCATCGCCGAGCGCAAGGCCTCCTCCTCCGCCACCTCCACCGCTCCCATTACGTCCCCGCTCCCCGCCACGCCCTCTCCCCAGCGACCACGGCCTCTTCGCCGGCCAGGAACGACCACCCCGCCTCCAGGATCTCCCTGGAGTCTCGATTCGGCAAGGTTAGGGTTTCCTCTGCTCTTTTGCTGTCCCGGGGAGTTTTTTTTGGGGGTGGGGGTTATCTTTGGTTGCGAACTGGGGGTTGGGTTTGACGACACGGAAAATCGGAAAGTTTGTTTGCTCGGATGGCAAAATGCGTTCGGAATTCCGGGCCATTTCGTGAAAAGAAGGGATTTTTTCTGTACGAAGACTGGTGAATTTGGACCTAGATTTTACGCTCACCATTGTGTGCATAGCATACTTTCAGCAATTCAGGAACCGAGCCTAGCGTCAACGAAGTATAATGTCTGAAATGCTTAAGATATTTTGTTCCATCTGTTGATAAAGAACCCTCTGGCATTTAAACTAGGATTACAACTTGGAAGTTTGGATAACAAGGACGCATACATATCCAAAATATGAGATAAATCCTGATGTTAGTTGAGCGAATATTTTGTTTTGAACTCTACACAATACTTGCAATGGATTTTCGTACAATGCTGGTGAATGTGGCATGCTACATTTTGGGCTATAATCTGACCCTTTTGGGCTTGAACTTCTGCTTACACCTTTTCAATACAAGTGTTTTTGCGTTTTCTTGAAAAAACATGGCATGCTACAAAAATTTGTCTACTTCGTTTTATATTACCAGTATCAAGTTCGCAGATAAATGAACTTCCTTAACTATGCCTCATCATTCCTTAATAATTTGTCAGGCAGAATCACTTTCACCTTCTCGGCCTAGTCAATCAACCGCAGGTATATAATATTCTTCACACTTCCCGTTTTTTTTTTTCTAATATGGACTATGTCCTATCTGATTTTTTTCCAATTGTCGTTGAAGTGAATAATAGTCAGGGCAGTTCGCCTAAGATATCTGTGCATCTTTTCCTACATTCCAGTGGTTTGATTGCAGCGAAGTTCCCTTATAACCAGGTGCATTTCGCCCACCAAATCTTTAATCAGTTGCCCTTGCCACTGAATTATGTTGTGAACCATATATTTGCCTATGTCTATTCTCTCTCAGAAACTTGTGGATGCGTTCCGCAAGATCCCAAGAGCTAGCTGGAGTAAGACAGATAGGTTCGTTTTTTCTGTTGGCAGTTTGGCGAGATGTTTCTATAGCACAGCCAAGCTTGATGCCTTCTGTGAAACTCACAACTTATTCGTGATTCTCTTGTACTTAATTTTTCCAATCTTTAGGGTATGGATGTTACCTCCCACATCTTTATCAACAGCAGAAGAAGTTCTTCGTGCAGTACCTGGATTAGATGTTGAGGTACTTCTGGACTTGTGTGCACTTTGAAGAAAAATGTTGCTGCTTCTTGTTATTAGCCCCCCATGTTGTTTTGTTGTTTTTATTGCCTTCTTGCTTAGTTGGTTAAACTGAGCTGTTCCTACTTAGCTACCACACCACTCTTACAACGGTTACCTTGCTGGTTTAAAACTATCAAATAAAAGGAAATAACTCTTTTGGCTTATCAACTCATTTTGTAGGAAGTTAGTAAAGCTTGCATTTTCAGTTTTTGGAAAAGAAAGTAATTCAACTGATAGAAGTACCAAGGCATAGGCCTCAGTATGTCATCCTCCATACAATTGAAACCTTGTATAAACATCAAGCAAGACCAACCTAGCAGCCCCTTTCCTGTGAACAGTAGTCTTTTAAGATCCAACTGTGCGAACATCTAAAAATATTCATTCTGACCATACCATGTACTTTCCTAGCAGGTTCAAAAACTGGATCCACTAGCTCAAAAGGCTTTTGCTGCTGCTTTAGCTGTCAAAGATCTTCGAGGTATCTATTTTCCAGAAAGAACGTTGAAATATCATGCTATTTTTTTCATTCACTTGTTTCTAAGATATTATTTGAAAGGGACAAAGTTTTACATCCACTTGATTCTAGGTTTTCTTGCACAATCAGTATCTAGCATTCTTTAGCATCCACTAATTCACAGTACTATAGTATAAATAATGGTAAGTGCA
The DNA here is from genome assembly GCA_947311845.1 of Poa pratensis. Taxonomy (NCBI): domain Eukaryota; kingdom Viridiplantae; phylum Streptophyta; class Magnoliopsida; order Poales; family Poaceae; genus Poa; species Poa pratensis. Next base: position 22,734,746 of record CAMZMU010000098.1, read on the forward strand.
AACCATTGAATCTCCTAAGGGGGTTCTTATATCCACTGGTTTTCGGCTTTCCTTCAGACTTCTCAGTATTTCTTCAGATGCTAATCTCTGTTTTTTGGCGAAGGTTTGTATGATAGGATTCCGGCTGATGTTGAGTCGAAGCTTATGCCATTTCAGCGTGATGGAGTCAGGTATTATTATGATCGAACATTCCTTGAATATCTTTTCTTGCTCAGAAGCAGAACAGTGGGGAATATCTTCTCTTAATGATATGTGCCATGCAACGCTGAAGTTTGTTAAACGTAGTAGCCATAGCCCTTGACGAGGATTAGCTATCTGTCTGATACAGTGTTGCACCAACCGTAAACTAATCCTAACAGATGAGAAATCAATTGATTCTAAAATCCCGTCAACTCTTCCCATTTCTCAAGCTATGTTTCACATTCCAACTCGGGATGTAACATTAATAGATGGTAACTAGGGGTGCAACTTGATTCCTTGGTCTGCAACTACTCGGCATATTACTTGTAAAGATAAGTAGTTCCAAATACGCATGGACTAGGAGCCTATGCATACACCTTCCAATTTTTGAAGAAGAGTAATGTAGCCATAATAACTGCATGTGTCTGCATACATTTGAACTTCGAACGGTTACTGATTTACCACTTTTAAGACATTGTACTTTGTTTTTCTTGTTGTTGAAGGTTTGCTTTACAGCATGGAGGCAGAGTGCTGATAGCAGATGAAATGGGTCTTGGGAAGACATTACAGGTATATACATTATCTCTGGAATTCTGGATCATCATTCATCACTTTGTCATGCATTTTATATCCTTCTACATTAGACTAAACTTGAAGTTGATTCAGCATACGATGTTTTGGACTCTTTTCTTCTATCAGGACATGGTACTAGTGGTGGAGGTGTGTGCCTGAGATTGGTTACGTGGACCAGTACCAATTCTCACTTTTAGGTTGACTAGCCAATAATCCATACCAAGAGCAGCTTCGGGAAATATCAATTAATGAAAGCTTGTCCACTTTACCTATAGAACTTGGACTGTTTAACACCCACCAATATTTAATCTGGAACAAGAGTTACATCATATTACTGGTTTCTGTTATTGGCTCTTGAGATAGCAGTAAAAAACTAAAAATGTCATATTTACAGTTTCATAATAACTATCGTATAATAATTCTTTTTGAGTTTTCTCTAAAATAATTCTTTTTGGCATTATTTTTGCCACCTAATTTTCTCGATGCAGGCAATCGCTGTTGCTTCTTGCCTTCGTGACGTCTGGCCAGTTCTTGTAATCTCTCCATCTTCCTTGCGATTACATTGGGCTACCGTGAGCACCTTGTACTTAGAACTCCTACCTTTCATTTCAACAGTTCCCTTTGTGTACAAGTGAGATCTGAACTTGCTACTTTGCGATTCTAACAGATGATTCAGCAGTGGCTTAACATCCCTACGGAAGATATCTTGGTACATCCTCTTTATTTTCTTAGTGTAAAAGCGAGTATGAATGCTGTTCTACTTTGGATTAATTAGTCTTGTTTAGTGTGAAGTGCTGAGAATATCATATCTACATGAATTACTTGTACTCCCTCCTTCCCAAAATGTAAGGCAAAAGGTCAAACTTGACCAAGTTTATAGGAAACAATACCAACATCTACAATACCAAGTAAATACACTAAAAAAATTCCATGATGCATCTACTAATATTGATTTGGTATTGTAGATGTTGGTTATTTTTTCTATAAACTTGGTCAAACTTAAGAAGTTTTTTCCCTTTTTTCTTGCGGGAAAAAACTTAAGTAAGATTAACTTAAGACAAAGCTAATATAACATCAACATCAAGCCTTTTGTCCCAACCAAGTTGAGGTAGGCAAACGTAAGGAAAACAAAAAGAGAAATAAAAGATAAAAAACAGTACGAGTAAACTAAGATTCTGGCACATGGATTGCTGATTTCCATGCAGCCCTATCCAGAGCCAAAACTAGGTACATTCCAATCCCTCAAGTCTCTTTTTACCGCCTTCTCCCATGTTAACTTTGGTTGCCCTTGGCCCCTCCTAGTATTTTCCTACCCTTAGAATCTCACTGTTAATGTTAACTGGTGCTTCTGGAGGCCTCCGCTGGATATGCCCAAACCACCTTAGTCGGTGTTGGACTAGCTTGTCTTCAATCGGTGCCACCTCTACCTAATTCGTAATGCCCCGTTCCTAATTCGGCCATTTCTTGTGCGGTCGCACATCCACCGTAACATACACATCTCTGCGACACTCATTTGTTGGATGTGTTGGACTAGCTTGTCTTCAATCGGTGCCACCTCTACCTAATTCGTAATGCCCCGTTCCTAATTCGGCCATTTCTTGTGCGGTCGCACATCCACCGTAACATACACATCTCTGCGACACTCATTTGTTGGATGTGTTGTCTTATAGTGGGCCAACATTCCGCCAGCCACATTTTGGCATGCCAACGTTTGGCAACTCCAAAAGTTGCCTAAAACTGGCAAGTTTTGTGAGGTTGGCAAAGTAAGTTGGTGGCCAGTTTTTGTGTGTAAATATTGGCAAGCCAATTTTTAGCACAAAACCAAGCAGACTCTTAATTCTCTGATGCATGTGGGTCATAGAGAAGTCGTATTTTGGTTGGACCTTGACGTGGAAGATAAATTACGAAGTTCAACAAGTACTAAGAGTATGAACAGGTCATATCTAATATGTATTTCATCTTATGCATGAGTAATACCGTGAGTGATGAAGACACATAATGTACCTTTCAGGTGGTATTACCACAAACTGGAGGATCAAACAAGGCAGGATTTAGATTGGTGTACTCAAACACCAAAGGGGATTTTTGCTTGGATGGGGTGTTCAACATTATATCTTATGATGTAGTTCCCAAAATTCAAAGCACACTTCTGGACTTGGATTTCAAGGTATAGATTCATCTGATCCTTTACTTCATTTAGGATCATGGTCTGTGCATTTTAAAGTTTGACATAATGTGTTCCTCCTATGCATCTAAATATTTGCGCTGATTTCAAGTGGATGGACATGGGATGCACATCTAGGTTGCAGATTGCTTTCATGGAGCCCTGCTGATTATAGTTTTAGTCAACTTGATTTTACCACTGGATAGGACAATTGGGTTTTTGGCATCTGAAGAATTTATCGTCTTAATAACACTGTCATTGGCAGGATCAGTAAATCTATATAATTAATTGGATCTGAACTACTATGGCGGTTGATGTTTTACTTTGTGGAGTGAAGCAAATGCGTTCCATATAAACCTTACAGAAAGCGATCAGCTCTGTTTTGTTGCCGATGTGTTTACTTTGGTTGGTCCTTCCGTGGGCAACTGAAGAACGGTTTCATTTTTGTCAAGGGTTAACAAATAAAAAGATTGATGGGCAACTGAAGAATGGTTTCATTTTTGTCAAGGGTTAACAAATAAAAAGATTGACATGTTTCATTTGACATCCATCATTCGATCAATTCTGACATCATTGACTATCCCTTTCACATTGTAATGCAAGTTTATCATTTATATGTTGGTTGGTGTTATCAATATCTCATTTTGCATGTACAGAAGAGCTAGAACTATTGATAACCGTGCGTCCTATCTACAGTGAAATAAATTGAGAATGTTGTTAGTCGTACTCCATTTCGTTCACTTCAAATAGTTTCCATTCAGATAATTATAGCTGACGAATCACACTTCATGAAGAATGCCCAAGCAAAGAGAACAAAGGCGTCACTTCCTGTTCTGCAGGTTTGATGTTTCTTACCAGAAAAAATCTTCTCTATATTTCCATCATAAATTTGCTGTGCACATGTCATTTCGGGTCAATTTGGGTCAGTAGATTTTGGTACTGTGCATGTTTATCTCAATCAGTTATAGTTTGGTAGTTTGGTGTATTTGTTTTTTTCTTCATATTTTCCTTCGGACGGAAAGAATCTCCTAACATTCATTGGGATGTATTGTGTTTTCTCAATCTAACACGCTCTAACCTTGAAGAATTTTTTCAATTAATTTAACTAGTTCCTTGGGATGTATTGTGTTTCCTTAAGCTTGATTCCATCAATAAAACTTAGTAGATGAACAGTGTATTGCCCGACTTCAGTGTCAAGTAATATTATTGATGTAATTGACACGACAGTACTAACAAAATTGACATTATAATTACAGAAAGCTCAATATGTGGTTTTGCTGAGTGGGACTCCTGCTTTATCTCGCCCTATTGAGTTGTTTACTCAGGTACATGTTCTCAAGATTTAGTTTGCACATACTCAACGCCAGAAGGTTTTGCACTGTAGAGAAACAACTAACTTTCCTACACATGCAGCTCCAGGCATTGTATCCTAATGTGTACAAGAATGTTAATGAATATGGCAGTAGATATTGCCAAGGTGTAAGTACTAGCCTAACTAAATTGCTGTCTCGCTTTCTGTCACCAGTTATGTTTGATTTACTGTATGATTCTTTGTCAGAGTATTTTTGGGATGTATCAAGGTGCAAGCAATCACGAGGAGCTACATAATTTGATGAAAGCCACCGTCATGATCCGCCGGTTGAAAAAAGATGTTCTTTCAGAGTTGCCTGTTAAACGTAGACAACAGGTAATCCCTTTTGGGTATTCACTTACTCCCTCTGTCACAGTTTACAGCGCACGCACGTAGTTTAAGAACACACTTTGACCATTAATTTAGTCAACAAAATTTAAATTTATATAAAAAAATATCATTAAAAACTTCTTTTCAATATAATCAATCCAATGGTATAATTTTTGTGACATATAATTTATATTTTGTTGGCCAAATTTAATGGTCAAACTTTTTCTTAAACTACGTGCATGCCCTGTAAACTGTGACGGAGGGAATAGTAAACATGACAATATTAATTTACTTTTTGCAAGTTGAAAACTATTTTCTGTGTCCTGACATCTAAATAGCTTCTTGTATAAAATGTGGACTCCCTTTTTAACTTAATAGTTCCTCAAATCTTTTGACCACTAGGCACTAGCATGACCTTTTGGCTGAGACCTTGTTGGCCATTCTTTCTGGGACTTGTGCCGACTTGGTTGTTTTGTCGCGCAAAATCAAAGTTTTGTTTCCTTATTTATCTTGTGCAGAATCTGAGAAAGTTTAGCTATGAGTGAGATAACCTTTTGTGGTTTAGCTTCTATCTAACCAATCTTCTTTCTTTCTGGAACCTGTCTGGCCGATCTTTTTTTTCTTCTCGAACCTATCTGACCGATCTTTTAACTTCTTATCATGCTGTTATGATTCTTAAGATTCTGTATCTAATGGTCATATCCTAACTTGTCCAGGTCTTTATGGATTTGAGTGAGAAAGAAATGAAACCTATCCGTGCCCTTTTCCGTGAGGTACCACTATATATTTTTGTGTTTCTGTCTTGTCTTCTGCAAACGATACCTCGTACAGCTTTTTTTTATCAGTTCTTGGTAGCTCAATTGTATCTGCATTTGATATAACCGCAATATTTGATTGTTCGTAATTCATTGAATTATTGAAGACCTTTAACATGGTGTGCTGAGATGGCTTAATCTCCCTAAATCCTTGATCATCCAGTGAGCCATTTGATTCAAATACACCACAAATTCTCACTATATGCTGAGATAATTAAGTAATTATGGGTGTACTCTGCCCGACAGTAAATTTTATATAAAAAGAAAAAAAAATTTACTGTACATGAGAGGCGGGGAATGATTTATTAAAGTCATACTCCAGAAACCACTAAAGAGCGTCTAGCCAGGCGATCAAGGGAAGTCTAAGCTCATCCTTCATTCTGTAAGAAGGAAAAGGTCCCTTTTGAAAAAAAGACCAAGCTCTTACATCCTTTATTATGGGCGTGTTTGAAATGGTTAAAATTCATATTTTTAATGAAGAGAAGAGGAACAATATGTATGTATTTTTCCTTTGTTTTATTGCCACTTTGTGAAAGCAGCTCTATGTTGAAGGTTATTTTCTCGTGCACTGGAGGTTGTGATGTGGTTTATCTTGTTGTAGTTGGAGACTGTGAAGATAAAATTGCAGTCCTGTGACTCCAAGGAGACGATGGACTCTCTCAAATTTACTCAAAAAAATATTATCAATAAGGTAATCTTAACATGTACTCCGTATGACAGTGCCTGCATGCTCAATACAATATTCCACCCTTTCAGTTGTGAAGCTGCATAAAATCTGTAAAAAGGAAATGCACATGTACGACTTTGTCTAGGAATGTTTAACAGATATTAGTAAGAATTGCAATTTGTATAACTTGGCCGAGGCTTTAGTCTTGAGAATTAGGCAGCACTGCATTTCTCTATCTTAGTAACCCATACTATAACCCCTTACTAAATAGTTAATTTTTGTATAAATGGTGGCAGTTTGACTACCGTTTCACCCCACAGTAGATTCAGGTCAACATGAAACTTTATGCTCTGTATTATTTCTGGTTTTGAGGATAGTAGATTTGTTTTCTGTCTGCAGCTCGATTTTCAGATCTGGAGGTTGTTGTAATGAAATGTTATCCACTCCCTCAGATCCAAAATAATACTTGACTGCTGTCTTCATTCATCCAAATATAACTTCCATTTCCATTCATCCAAATATCAGTAGTAGTTCAAAACTGATAGGGTTTTTGGTTCGTTAGTAGAAACATATATATTTTATCATCCTTTTGATATTTTGTATGGTTGAAAGGTAACATCGAGCTTAGAGCATATTTCATTGTCATCTTATATTCAACGTTCCTTATACATGCTTGACATAAGGAATTAGTGATACACTACATAATTGCATGTTTTAATAGAAAAAACAGACTGTCACGGTTCCTGTTATATTACCTACCATCACAGGCTTGTATTTGCACTCTTAGAAAATGATTTTATTGTTGATGGCAGTACTCATATGTCACGTCTAACCGCAGATCTATAACGACTCAGCTGAGGCCAAAATTCCAGCTGTGCTTGATTACCTTGGCACTGTAATTGAGGTAATTGCATGAGAGATTTATAAATTATTCTCTTATTCTACTATTACGGGATCAGCAATGAGAAATGTCAGGAACTGGCTAGTTTCTGTCAGTTTCTGGATTGCCAGTTGAGGATCATAACTTGCCTCGCTGAAGTTGACACCTCCACTGTTTTCAACCAATTTATGCTGAAGCATCAACCATGCGTGATCCAAATAACTCTGGTTGTGTTTGATGTTCGTTTGTGGGAAACATCTGTTTTTTTTTCGAGCTGAATTGGACTATGGGGCTAGGATACATATTCTAACCTGATCAGGAATGGGCTTCTGTTAACTGGCTTTGAAATGTCCCATATATCCTACATTGCGAAGAATGCTCCATTGATCTATTATTATGACAAGACATCGTGCAAATAATATCCTATCATTGTTAATTGTTGGCTATATTTTTCAGGCTGATTGCAAATTCTTAATATTTGCACATCATCAACCCATGCTTGACGCTATTCACCAACATCTCTTGGTAAGCGCCTAAGAGCGTATTTCGATTCAACTTCTTTATGATGATACCATGAGCTTCTACATACCTAAGCACTACCATGTTTCAGAAAAAGAAAGTCAGCTGTATAAGAATTGATGGCCAAACACCTGTAGCTGTAAGGCAAACTTTAGTTACAGATTTCCAGAACAAGGATTCCATCAAGGCAGCAGTGGTATGTGTTAACTCCTATAGTTTTTTGCTTTTGTGTTTTATATCCTAGTCAGCATGTTATCCATATAATGCTTGACTGAAACTGCTGCCAAGTTTTGATTTTTGGGGAAGAACGACTTTGTACCATGATAGAACTTTGGAATTGCCACTCTAGAAATGTTTGTCTTCTTAGATAGTGATGCGTAGAAGTACTCAATAGTGTGTCGTAAGTTGCATAATAGGAGGTGAAAGAATATATAAATCCGCTCTCTATTTCACCTTGAGCTTGTGCATGGGTTGTTGGTTCATGTAAATAAAAGCTTCCTGTCTCTCCTCCTTTATTCCCTGCCACATCATCATAAATCATTTTTTTTCGAAAAGGAGGAAATACCCCCGGCCCATCGGTTGATGCACAGAGTCATATATTCATCATCATCATAAATCATACATGGCAAGTTTTATCAACAATTATATCATCACTACTGGAAATGCCCTCACAAAGGTTTCAAAGCATGTATGTAACCTTATCACATTGAGAATACTTGGCATTATGTAATGTTCCAACCATACAGGCACCATGTTATCAAATTTGGTGGAGAGGAAATTATGTTTATTTACTAGGTATAACCTCATGATAACCTAACACTGTAGTTATCCATCAAAGCTGGAGGCGTTGGGTTAACTTTGACAGCAGCGAGCACAGTAATCTTTGCTGAGTTGTCATGGACTCCAGGTGACATTATTCAAGCAGAAGATCGTGTCCACCGGATTGGTCAGGTGAATATTCTAGCTTACTTAGTGGCCTTGCTGCATCTGGTAATTTGTGGGTCCTAGTTTTCTACCAGATTTTTGCTTACTTCTCGTTTTCCAGGTTTCTTCGGTGAACATATACTACCTTCTCGCAAATGAGACAGTAGATGATATTATATGGTATATGCCCTGGACTTATTTCCTATATAAATGATGTACTTTTAGCTCATGCACCGAGTTATATCTTTTTCCCCTGATGCTTTGTAGGGACGTTGTTCAAGGCAAGCTTGAGAATTTGGGGCAGGTTCGTTATCTGTCCTCTCTCCCTCTCTTTCCTTGCACACTAGCATACTATTTCCTGATAGCACAATCAGCATTTAATCATCAGCGGAGAATGATAGCTGATCGCTTTGGGTTATCTGGTGATGGCAGCTCATTAGACTCAAATTCCTTATATGCTTTTGTTTCTAAGTTGTCGTGAAATATATCACAAGATGTGGCTGAAATTATCATGATGTCATTTAAAATCATAAGATCGCAGTATCCTGAGGTTCTAAGTTACCACTTCCCCTCTGCTTATTTTTTTACGGCAATTATAATCTCAACTCATTATTTACACATCTTCCCTAGCTATCTGCATGTATTGTCCAAAATAATTTCCACTGAAGTTTCTGATGTCAATGATTGATATGCCATGAACGAGTCTGAGAATGCGAGCTTTTATTGTTACCAGATGCTGGATGGGGAGGAGAAAACTCTGGCCGTTTCCCAGAGCGAGACTAGACCAAGCCCCTCGAAGCAGCAGACACTCGACTCCTACCTCAAGCGATGCAGCACTTCCACGGAAACCCAGCCCAGCCCAAAGAATCGCAGGTTTTGAACATGATTCTAGTTGTTTGTTTGCTGGAGTGGCCCTGCTGTGTGCATCCCCGTTGTAAACGAATGCAGGTTAGCCGACCAGGATTGGGCGTCTTACCCTGTTGTACTTTGCTAGTGACTATCTTAGGACTTGTAGTAGTCGTGAGATTGGGTGTGTTACCCTGTTGTACTTTGCTAGTGACTATCTTAGGACTTGTAATAGTCGTGAAGATGGGAAGCTATGACCTGGCTATGCATATGGTAGTAGCAGATGTCAATGAGTACATCCTTGCATTATTGGGGGTGATTGATCTTGTGGGCCTATTTGTTTCACTGGCAGCGTTTACTAGACCAAGAAGAGCCAAATTTTGTCCGCGTGCCAGTCTTGCAAATCGCGGTAGAGTATAGGTACATTGAACTTTGTTGACAAGTAAATAACTTATGCCTTGAAAGTCTAGTGTTGTAGTTTTGTGGGCATAATTGTGTAATAAAAGCATGGTTTGGTGAAATGTTCGCGAAAGCGCATCTTGCCATATATGCACGATTTATCTTCAAGGGAAAGTTTTTCTACATACACGTATGACAATGCCAGTAGAAGTAGTTGTTTATGCTCGAGGTGACGTTGAGATGGCACCAAGACATAATATTTTGCACAAATTGTCCTCGATCGAGTCAGGGACAAGGAAAAGATGGCGACCTTGCCATGCGTTTTTGATAGCGACTGTTACTTTGGCGTCCATTTCACTCGCTCGGTCTCCTTTACTGGATCGAGCCATCGAGGGGGATGGTCATTTCTCTGAACCAATAGCATTTTTTTAAACCTGCTCCACGTCTATAAATAGCATGCACGAGTCGATCTCTCAACACAGTAGCACCGTACAAATTGCTTTCAGACAACTGCTTAAGCTCACTTAGAGTTGCCCTGCTCGATAACAATATGCAAGACCTCGGGGCATCTTCCAGGATCGTGCTCGTGATGTTCCTGCTCGGCTTGGCGGGCGTTGCCGCCGACGGCCGGAGGAGGTTCGTCTCCAGCAGCCCCGACGAGCCGTGCAAGACGATGACGCTCTACTACCACGACATCCTGTACAACGGCGTGAACAACACCGCGAACGCGACGTCGGCGGCCGCGACGAACCCGTCGGCGCTGAGCAACAACACCTACTTCGGCATGCTGGTGGTGTTCGACGACCCGATGACGGAGGGGAAGGCGCTGGAGGAGCCGGCGGCGCGCGCGCAGGGGTTCTATTTCTACGACAAGAAGGAGACGTTCAACGCGTGGTTCTGCTTCTCCCTAAGTATATAAAAGTTGGAATAAATCGCGAATTGTGGGAGGCCCTGGACAGTCTGCTACAGTGTTGAACAGCGCACCGATCCGCGCGACGGCGATCGGACGGCCCGCACGGAACCGCTCGTGCCATTTTGCAAAAAGGCCCCTCGCTCCCGAGAAATTGCTCCGCGGACCACGAAAAAACGCAGGGAAGGACCTTTCTGAAAATCCTGAAAACCACAGGGACCTTCGCGCAAAAGCGTCGCCACTTCCCCCCCTCCCCTCCCACTCGCGCGCGCGGCCGAGGTCGCCGCCGGCCGCCGACGCGCTCCGCCGCCGCGACGGCCCTCCCCGGCAAGATCCACGGCCACGACGACCTTCGCCGCCGCGTCAGCTACCTCCTCGCCACGGATCGGATCCCGGGAGGTCGCCAGGTCGCCGGAATGGCCGCCGCCGCCGCGCGGCCCTCCGCCGCTTTTCGCGCGTCTCCGGCGGCGCCACGGCGACGCAAACGGGGCGGCGCCGCCGCTCGCGTGCTCCCCGCGTCGCTGCGCATCGAACGCGCGCACCCGCGCGTCCCGCCTCGAGGTGGCGCGCCGCCGGCGTTGTCCTCGCCGCCGCCGCGTCTCCGCCCCCCGGCGACGTCGTCGCGACGGCCAGCGGGCCTGGGCTGGCCAATTGGGCCGCCACGCGGGCCGGCCTGGCTGGCTGCTGCGTCTTTTTTTTCCCCCCAGTTTTCTGATTTCTATACCTTCTGCAATTTTTGAAATACACAAATAATTTTTGGTGAATATTTCCATGTGCAGTTGGTGAATATTTCAATCCAATTGCACTTCCTCTAATTACATAGAGTAAAATTTATTAAATGCTCACACAGTACACTTCTTCTAATTATGAACTCAAATTGAACATTTCAGTTTCGTAAATATTTTGAAATAATACACACTTCCTCTAATTATATGGAGTTGAATTTAGAAGAATTCTATAATTATGAAATTCAATTCAATAACTCTGCATTCCCACTCATGGGCCTCGATTAAATATTGATAAAAACAACATTCCAATTTTAAATATAACAACATGCTCACAAAAAAAAATGCGAACTATTTATGTCAACACGCAGATAAATTTAAACATCTCAATTTGCCTAATATTTAGAAAACATCGAAATGCACTTTCTTAAATTACATGGAGTTGAATTTAACAAATGCACACACACATAATGCATTTCCTCCAATTATGGACTTAAAATGGATATTTAAATTTGGTAAATATTTCGAAGTAATCTAGATGGCTTTTTCTGTAATTATGGAATTCAATTGAAAAAATGTGCGTTTCCGCCCATTGTCGACTTCAATTAAATATTGCTTACAAATAGAAACATTTTTTGCACGTTTCATTTCGCTTACGAATTGGAGACGCTCCAAAATATATCAACATGCTCACAAAAATAAATGCCAAATACTTATGGCAAAATACAAACATAATCAAATATTCCAATTTGCTTAATATTTCGAAAACATCCAAATCTACTCCCTCAAATTACATGGAGTTCAATTTAATATGTGCTCATACCCAATTACATGGATTTGAATTTAATACGTGCTCATACCGTACATTTTGTAACTACGGAGTTAAAATGAAATTTTATGGCAAAATACAAACATGTTCGACCATTTTAATTCGCTGCGTATTTGGAGATACTCTATACGATAAATTCCAACGCATTTTCGACAATTTAAATTAGAAGAAAATACATATTCTCTGACTATGGAGTTATTTTACAAATTTATGAAAAACTACAAAATAACAAAAGCGCGGCGTCACCGTCCAATGGACGCTAACCAAATCGAAATATGAATGCCGCCCCAATTTTAACAATTTTGAAAAATAAATAAATTTTATGTTCAACCTCTTTACCGGACTTTAATACAATTCAATCTAAACAAATTTTATTGTGGTTATTTTTAGATTACAATTTTTTACGCCACGGTACTTCCGCGAAAAGTTAAACAAAAAGAAATATCGAAAAAATCAATGTCCCTGAATATATCCACCGCAAAAATACAGGTAATATATCAAAGTAAAAAGGAAAATACATGCGAACTGCTTATGCTACAAAAAAAAACATTGAATATGCGCAATTTATCAAATTATACGGCTAATTAAAATGAACTTTTCGTAATTTCTATTAAATGTTAGCGTCGTCAAAAAATCGATGTCCCTGAATAAAAATACAGGAAATAAATCAAAGCAAACAGAAAAATACATGCAAGCCACTCGTGGTACACAAAAACATTAAATATACAAATTGCGTCCAAATGTCCGAACAATACAAATGCACTTTTCCTAATTTCATTTAAACGTTCCCACCGAAATACGAACATGATCGACTTTTCCAAAATACTAAATATTGGAAAACTGTAGAAAATATATCAGGCAGCATATAACTATATTTAACCGCTCAATTTAGCTAACATGTCTACAACCAATACAACTTAAATATATCTAACCATGTACTCACATTTCCAGAAAAAAAATGCTTCACTACATAAATATTTCGAGAAAATAAATTTGTTCCCTCTAATTACGAAACGATTTCAAATTAAATGCATTACATTAAGTACAACTATCACCTTTCCTTATAATATATATAACACGACTAAAAAGAATACACAAATTACCACAACAAATATTCTCACCAAACGCGCGGCGTGACGCCGCGCAAAATATAACTAGTCGTGTTCAACTCCACGGCGTGCAAGGGCACCCTCAACCTCATGGGCGCTGACCTCATGGACCAGCCGACCCGGGACCTCTCCGTCGTCGGCGGCACCGGCGACTTCTTCATGGCGCGCGGCGTCGCCACGATCCGCACGGACGCCACTGAGGGTTTATTCTACTTCCGCCTCCAGATGGACATCAAGCTCTACGAGTGCTATGTCTGAAACTCTTTTTTTTTTTTTGAATTTTATGTCTGAAACTCTCGCATCTGATGTTGAAGGCAGAATTAGTATGCTAGCACACGAGTGTGCCGTACGGAGTGAATAAAAATTGATGCCTTCCACCGTCAAATTGTCATGTGCGTGAATCGTGATTACAATGTGGATGCCTTCCACCGTCAAATTGTCATGTGCGTGAATCGTGATTACAATGTGGAGACAACCATGCAGGATATGCCACCGATTACTGTACAATATCTCATCTTAAATCATATCCACAAGAAAGAATATACAAATTGCAAACCACTCATAGCAAGGCAAGGTTAGCCTTCCCGCAACAAAAAAAAAAAGGTTAGCCAGACCACGCCAAAAATATTTAGACCTTTTTTTTCTATACTACTATTAAAAGAGCAAACTTGACTTGTTGGAATACTTTAAATCTGAGCCCTTCAATATCCGATCAAACGGTTCAGATCGTCCCAATGTTTAACAACTCAACATTGTCCGTTTTGGACCATTTTGCCCTCCCACCAACTCACATAATACTACGAAATTGCCACCATCTTTTCGTTTTGCCGTTAATTACAAAAGATTGCCACCGAAACGTTTTTCTGCTAAAATCAGACTATCTCCTCGCATCCATCAACGCCCTGTCGCGCGATGCTTGGATTGGGCGAGGATGAACACGAGTCCAGGAAGGCCGCAACCGGTGCGGTGCGTCGGGAGAGCGGAGCGCAGCACCCCAGCACACCTACGCATCGCGGGACCCGACAAGGTGACCGCCCGTCGAGGAGATGCTTGTCGCCACTGAAACCCCACGCCGCCTCCTTGGCTCCTCTGTCCGTACGGGAAACGAGTAGACAACAGATACGGACTGCGGCGACAAGCTCGAAATCACCTCGGCCAGTTACAGTAACTTAGCACCACCACCGATTCGACAGACGTTCAAGGAGGTCACCGCGGTAATGTGCGCGGCCGCGGCAGAGTCCATCCGAGGCGCAGGCATGCACGTGCGGCCGTGGAGGCGAGCGTGATACAAGCAGGCCAAGTGCCCACGCCAACGGGGGTGCCACGGCCGGGAAGGAGCGAGCAACACTACTGCGGCTGATGCTCGTCGGCGCCGCGGCGTGCCATCCGGCGGCCCGATGAATTGCAGGTTGGAGATAGCCAGATGGGGCGCAGGGAGATTGGGAGAGAAGGATTGGTCGGCACGAGACCGTTCATGTTCAGAGGATTGTGGCACGGTGTGCTGTATGCAGGTATCGATCATGCAACCGGTGCTCCGATCAGATGTGACGAGCCTGTCTGTTTCTTTAGCCTTTCTGGCTTCCCAGCTGCCTATTCATTTATTGTTTTTTGTTGAAGGACTGTATAGTGTAGTGTTTTTGTTTGTCAGGGCGTGGAAGTGTTTGTTCTTGGGGTAAAATACATATTCGAAAATCCAGAAAAAATGTAAATTTATTAGTTGATGCTTATTTTGTGAGCCTAAGAGAGTGATGATTGATGTTACAGTAATGTATTCAAATTTTGAATTTTACCTTAATGTTGTTGCAGCATATTGTAGAATATTAATTCTTCTAAACAGATATAAATAATGTCATATGTTACAAATGAATGTAAATATGTAATGAACACAACAATTATGTTTTTTCAATAATGCACAAAATTGTACTACAGAAAGTTGACGAACATCCATTCTAGATGAAAACATTGAGCAAATAATTCATTTTTTGGCTTAAGAAATATTTGTGTACATCAATATTAATTAAAACCAGACTAATTTTTGTATATGTATTAGTCGACATGTGCATTGCAAGTTCAATATTTACTATTTCTAAATTGCCCTATTTAGTTGTGAAAACGTGCGTTGCACGTACATGCCAACTAGTAGAAGAAAAAAATCAAAAAAATATCTAGAGCTTGATCAGGCTTATTACTGCTTTAATTTTGCAACGAGGCCTGCTACAGCTACAGGCCCAAGGTCCATGGAAGCCTTAAGGCCAACTAAGACTCGAGCCTTATTCCAATCGGTCGTCATGCTCACGGGTCTGCCCGTACAATCAAGCCAGTTTGCTCACCTCGACAAAGAAACCCTAGCTCCGGTGGGCGTCGCCCAGTTCGTAGCGGGGGACGGCGTCGCGACGAGGAGGAAGGAAGTGGGTTAACTTCGCCGGCGAAGTTTCCGTCCTTCCCGCCGGAGACGCGCGGGCCGACCGGAGAAGGCCTTGGCGGCCCCGGAAGGTAAGAGGTACTGTACTACTGCAGCAAACCTTTAGCCCCATACTGATTGGCTAGTTGGATTTCACGCCGTGTTAAAAGGGTCGCCCCGTAGAAGTTTATAATTATAGTACTGTATGAAGCATACCGAGAGCGTGTCTGACTTCGGCGGATGACCGACCTTATGTCCATATGTAGAGACGGGTTGGCTGAACACCGTACAAACTGCCACCATTATCTATCAAGATAATGCAGTTTGTTGCACAAGTTTAGTCGGGCATATCAACCGAAGTTTTTCTATGCGCATGATCTGTAGAAGATGAACGAGGTGATTATTTTGCACACCAAGTCTTGTGAAAATCTCACTGATTTGTTAACTAAATCATTGCCGACATCACCTTTTGATAGATGCCTTTGTGAATTCTGTATAATTTGATTTAAAGAGATGCAAGATTTAGGGGGAGAATCTTCACACATATGTAAATCTCGATCATGTTTTTGATGAGGCAATTTGTACATGAGAGGCGTATATTCTGTGCTCTTTATCTATATTTCACACTGTTTTAAGAGTTTTTAGACACAAAAAATGTGGTATGTCCGGACCAAGGGGAGTGTTCCGAAACTGTGACCTTGTACTAGGTGTTGCCCTTTCTTGGGGTGGAAGATTTCCCCACGATTGGCCTTATCCATCTATCCCTTCGATTTATATACGTACCGTGATTGCTACTCTTTATATAGACCGAAGGGATAGAGGGATAAGACCCAATCGTGGGAAAACTTCCACCCCAAGAAAGGATCGGGCCGCAACTATTAGGGCTATGGTTCCCAAGATTCTTTCTAGGCCGACATCTTGTATTGTTTGTCTAAAAAACTCAGAAAACCAGTGGATAAAATATAGAGATAGAGCACATAATATACGCCTCTCATGTTACACGGATTGCGTCATCAAAAATCTCGTTTGAGAAAATCAGAAAAAAGTCACATAAAGTAAAAGAAATACAACCGAGACTCAACATAAGGTTGTGTACTCAAATCATCTAGATCAAGATTTACAAATAGGTGTGTAAATTTTTACCGCTGAACCTTGCATCTCTTTTTAAGTCTCATCATACGATTACACGAGTACACCTCTCAAAAGATGACCCCTATAGTTATTTAGTGAAAAATCAGTAAGATTTTCAAAGGACTTGGTGTGCAAATTCTCACCTAGCTCATTTTTCTCCAGTTCAATCGCATAGAAAAACTTGTGATCGATATGCTTTGCCTCTTCACATAACCCGACTAAACATGTGAAACACAAGCTGCATATTATCTTCATAGATAATGGTGGGGGTTTGTATGGTGTTCAACCCACACGTCTGCCGAATGTGGCCGATCATCCATCGAAGCCATACACACACTTGATGCTTTATTGCTATGAATTCTGAGGGGTTTAAATTAACTAGTAAAAATAAATAAATCCACCTTCTCACATTTAGAGCATTAAGTGATCTTTTGTGTGAAGAAGAATAAACATTTAAGTAGTAAAAAATAAATAAAACAATTAGGGGGTGCCATGTCCCACGTCCATGCACTTTGTGTGTGTGGTGGGCGGTTGTGGGTTCAAATTAGTAACTAGTAAAAAAATATTAGTAAGTGCTTCAGATTGTCCCCCTTCTCCGTAATAATTATTTTTCTACTTTGTTTGAGAGGATCATACAAGAGAGAATTGTTCTTGGGTTGTTTAATCACGTTTAAAGCATTAGAGTGATTCTCTGTGTGAAAATAAAATAAAAGGATCGTAGCATTGGTAAAAGGATTATGTAGCCAGCCAGCGAGCCACATCCCTCTCCCCAATCCTTTGAACTCACACCTGATTCAAAAAATGCACGACCTACTCTCCCGAGCTTGCTTTTATACTTCGTTTGTTTTCTGTGTAGTTGTTGGTACCATAACATATATGACACGAGAAGCGGGTTTCCGGAGGCCTACTGTCCCGTCTCGAGGTGCATGCCGAAAGATGGGATGGAGAAGATTTGAATGGAGGCGTAAGGTTCTAGAATGAGCAAGTCTCATGTGTTGTGTTGTCGTCTAGGGCAAGGAGAGACATCTTTATAGACGGTGGAGGCGAAACGAGCGGTCAAGGGAAAACCGACGAGACGAACCATTCAGATTCGTACAGAAGACGAAACCGTTTTAGTTTCGGATTAACCGTTCAAATTCTCCAAACATGCATGGAAAATATAAAGACACACGTGGCATAGGTCCTAGCTCGGCTCATGTCATTCCCGAAACCCGACTCCCACGAGCGTCATGACGAGGCAAGCGAGGCGGACGGCAAAGGAGGAGTGCATGTAGGTCTCTTCTTCTAATGCACATACAAGTATACAACTAGTGAAGTGGTCTCCCTTATACAATGTGAGACAAAACTTTACTCCCACCTTTTACCATGCATGAATGGGCTACATGGTCCTTTGGGATTTTCTCTTGCAATTATTGGCTTAGAAATATATGGGCTGGCCCCGAGGAAATAATTCCTACATAGTTACCATTCAGCTAAATAGTCAGATTCCCCAACGTTATTGGATGATATGCACAACTACCAGATATAAGAATTCTTTAATACAATTATCGATAGAAAGTTATCGAGAATGCTTTGGGCCAAAGTCAACAGTGCAACACAAATAGACAAAGAAGACACAAAAGTCTTAACTGTTTCTCTTTTGGAGACCTGTTCTTAAAAATATTATTTTGAGAGGAAATAAAAAATTATTACCTCTGACTAACAATTCTATTTTTTTTGGAGGCCTTATGCATTAATTGATGCATAGGCCGAGGTGTTGCCCCTTTTCGGAAAAAAACATAAAGTTATAAACCAGCTATTGGTGTGCCTTTTTCAATTTGAAATCTAGCAAGAGTGGTCCTCAACTACCTAAACAGTGGACTAGCCAAGCCGACAGATGGCTTTTGCAGCAGGGCATGCATATAACAGGCTCAAAGCCAGTCTAGCACACAAACCACGAAATATTGGGACAATTTGAATCTAAAACAGTAGTTCATACGTCTTTTTGTACATGTTGGAATATAAAACTTGTGATTCAGAAATAAGAAGAGTGGATTAGCCAAGGTAATAAAGACAACAAACGACTTTGGCAGTAGGGAATGCACATAACAATATAAACAGTGGTGCGATGAATTTGGTGCTTAAAGGCGAGTTGGCATACTTCGCACTGGTGCAACCCAGAAGGTACGAGCTGCTTGAAAGAATTTTTTAAGAAATCGATTCTGTAGGGGATTTCGGAAGCGCACTTGCGCGACTACTGGCAGCAACGACTTCCCCAACGACGATTTCTTCCCCGATGTCAAGAACCTCTTCGGCAACATGGCTAAGAACGCGAACGCAAGCAGTTCCGCTCCCGCTGCACCGTATGTATTTGAGTATTTGTGTCTTTCCTGTTTGAGATCCTTATGTGTCTAGCTTTTGGTTTACATTTGTTATGTTCACCATGTTAGTTCGTATGATTAGTTTAATATTTGTTACTATCATCGTGAATTATCTACTATTTTTATGGATTAAATCATATGATAATTGCTCATATATTTAACAATCTGAGAACCTGATTATAGACAACAATTTACTCCAAGTGGTTTTGTTGCGTGTATGAAGCCGCCTTCTTTCGAGGGTGCGCACATAGGAGGTGGCGTAGGAGAGCAGTTCTCTGGATTCAACCATGAGCCGCTATAACGCCACTAAAGGCAAGCCAGAGGGGGATCTTACTCATGTCTATAGGAGGTGGTTTTCAAAAAATCGATACCCTCTTTAAGGCTGCTCTTCTCAGTGTTCTTGGCGAGTACATTGTTGATTAGTATATGTCATTTGATAATGGCAAGGACACATGAATTGCACGGACTGCGCTCAAGGCCAAGTTTGGGGCCTCGGACGAGTGAGGTGTATATCATGAAACAATTTTATGACTATAAGATGACCGATGAGCGCTCTATGATTGAGCAGACTCACGAGATGCAATCACTTCCCATGGAACTTGGGCACTTCACTTGTGTGTTACCGGACAAGTTTGTTGCAGAAGGCATCATTGCCAAATCCCTTGTGGAGAAATTTTCTTCTCTCAAACATAAGAGATACGAGTTTTTTGTTTCAGATTTCATTGGGTTTATTGATGTGGAACAAAAGGCGAGGCAAAAGACACACGCGTTCGAGTTGTTGAGGGAGGTTCAAGTGCCGACGGGGTACCGAAAAAGAACTTCCAGACCCACAAGTTCAATAACAAGACAAGTGTGAGGGCAAAGGAAATTTGATGGCAAGAACAAAACCTCACAGTCTACCAACTTCAAGAAGAATGATAAAAAAGGTGGTTGACATGTCTATGGTGACCCTTAGCATTGGGCTCTGAGTTGCCCTAAGCGCTATGACAAACGTCCACAGGGGAAAAACTGCAAAACCGCATGATAGTGAGATGGGGGATTCTGGGCACAGTATATTTCCTACAATCCTTTCATTGTGTCATTCTCCTGAATGGTGGATTGACATGAGCCAACGTACACGTATGTGCTGATATCTTCATGTTTTTCTTCTTATCATGCCGCATGGACTTCCTCGGTTGTACGGTCGATCCGAAGTTCACTCGGGGACTAGATATTGTTATGTACAACCACTTCGAACAGAAGGACGTGATCCGTTCCTAATTACCACAGAGAAAGTTAACGTGGCTTGATAAGAAAACATGAATATATTAGCACATACGTGTATATTGGCATCCGTGTCAATCCACCATTCAGGGGAATGACATACGAAAAAAAGTAGGAAATATATCGTGCCTAGAATCCTTCATCTCCGTATCATCAATAACAACATTAGCGGTGTTGCCGCTTTTCCCCTGTGGACTCCTGTCATAAAGGTTAGGGCAACTTAGAGCCCATTGCTCAGGATCACCGCAGACATGACATCCACCTTTCTTCTTATCATTCTTTTTCTTGAAGTTGGTAGAATGTGAGGGTTTGTTCTTGCCATCAAATTTTCCTTTGCCTCAGATTTGTTCTTGAACTTGTTGGTCTGGAAGTTTTTTTGTACCACATGGGCACTTGAACCTCACACAACAACTTGAGCACGTGTGTTTTTTCTCTTGCCTTTTCTTCCACATCAAGAGACCCAATGATATCCGAAACGGATAAGTTCAGTCTCTTATGTTTCAGAGAAGTAGTAAAATTCCTCCACGAGGAGGAAGCTTGGTAATGATGCCTCCGACAACAAACTTGTCTGGTAACACACAAGTGAAGTGCTCAAGTTCTTTGGCAAGTGACTGAATTTTGTGAGCCTGCTCAACCACAGAGCGCTCATCAGTCATCTTATAGTCATAGTATTGTTGCGTACAACTCACTGTCACCGTCCGAGACCCCAAACATGGCATCGAGCGCAACCCACGTGACCTTGCCATTATCAAATGACATATGAGTCAACAATTTCTCGTCAAGAACACTGAGAAGAGCAGTCTTAAAGAGGGTATCAGTTTTCTGAATAATAGTAGATAATTCATGACGGTAGTAACAAGTATTAAACTAGTCATACGAACTAACATGCATGGTGAACATAACAGATGTAAACCAAAAAGCTAGAGACATAATCTCTAGCAGGATCTCAAATAGGAAAGACGGAAACACATACAATGCAGTTGGAGCAGAACCGCACACGCTGTCAGCCATGTTGCCAAAGAGGTTGTTGACGTCATGAAAGAAGTCGTCGTTGGGGGAAGTCATCACTGCCAGTAGTCACGCGAGTGCGCTTCCGGAAAACCTGATTGTCTCTCTCCCGTACAGAATCACGAGAAGCGGGGTTCCGGAGGCCTAGTGTCATATCTCGCGGTGCACCCCAGAAGACGGGATGGAGAAGACTTGGATGGCGGCACAAGGTTATGCAACGAAGAAGTCTCATGTGTGGCGTTGTCGTTCAGGGCGAGTAGCGACGAAACGAACCATCAGGGGAAAAGCGATGAGACGGACTGCTTATGTTCGTTCTCAAACTCGTATAGAATGCGAAAATGTTTCAGATTTGAATTGACCGTTCAGATTCTCCAAACATGCATGACGACGAGTACACGTGGCATAGGTCCTACGTGGGCTCGGCTCCCAGAAACCCGACACGCAAGCGTTGTGACGAGGTGGACGGCTGAGGAAGAGTGCGTGTGTAGCAGTGTAGGTCTTCTTCTCATGCTCATACAACTAGTGAAGTGGATCCCACTCCTTAAACTAACAATGTGAGACTAAACTTTAGTACCACGTCTTGGCATGCATGAATGAGCCTTTGAGATTTTTTCTAGGCACTATTGACTTAGGAATATATGGGCTGGCCCAAAGGAAATAATTCCAACAAGCCCCCACCAAATCCGGGAGGCACGTCGAGTTTTTATGGATTAAATCATATGGTGAATTACTCATGTATTCAACAAACCAGAGGCAGCTTGTGCTACGAAAAAAAGGGGGCATACATCATTTCATATGGAGGCATAGATCAGTTCGCTGACCATTCTCCTTTGTGTTCCGTGTTTCAAGTGCAGATTGGTTTCTCGATGACCGGCTCTGAGGACGCGAAGGGCTTGACAGTGTCCCTGGGGAGCTACACGTGGAGGCATCACCATCGAGGGAGGAAGAAATTGGTTGGCATGGTGCGCCTAGCCTTGTTCTGATGTAGCACCACTAGGTTTTGCAACCTTTTACCTGTCTATTGTTGCCATGTACTAATTGGGTACAATTTCTGCTTAATTAAGCAATGAAGGTTCTGCTTGAACATGCATTCTATATTTCTATGTCCTAACCTGTTATTTTCCACCAATTTTGATTCAGGCAGTGGTGATGCTGCTGCTACTGCTGCTGCTGCTGCTGCTGATGATGATAACATTTGGGATGATGCTTCTTGTTCTGAAGGACATGGTTCCATCTTAGACAGAGAATGGGCCCATAGACAGAACCAGTTTCTTAAGGTACATATAATAATTCTTACCTTCGACTTCCATGATTATATGTCAATCAACTTTGCATTGATAATAAAAAATGTTTGAAAGTAAGGCTTTCGGTTTCTCTGTAGATGGGCTACAGGGATGGCATTACTGACGGGCAGAAGGATGCTGCCCAAGAGGGCTTCAACGCTGGGTTTAGGCAATATGTACATGTTGGATACAAGTGGGGTCTCATTCGGGGGATCACCAGGTATAGTGTATTTCTGGTTGTGCTAATAACAGTTTTCTTATAGACTTCCTCGTGTAACATCCTCATTTATTATCTCCTTTTTTTATGTTGTCCTTCAAGCAGTGCATTGGATAGTCTTCCCAACAGTGTAAAAGAAAAGTTGTTGCTCGATGACCGGCGTCGAGGAAAACTTGAAGTGTTGCACAACCATGTGCAGGGAATTTCAGCAGAGGGTGCACTGCAGCTGTTTCATGAGAGTGTTCTTCAGGATAACAGTCCACCAGAGGAAAGCTGGCCCCAAACTGTTCGAAACGACCTTCTTATGTTGCTGCACGAATGCCCTGATGTTCGATTCCGTAAAGAGTTGTCACAAGTTCCGTGATTAAGTTGGTAAAATGGAGTTGCGAGCATCACTGATTTCGAAATCTGTCAGATCACTTAGATTGAATTCTCCGAAGCCTGTGTTTGCAAATGCTGTGATACTAAGATTTTATTCATCATGTCGCAAGACAGATTGACAGTAATAATATTTGTGTACTTCACTTTCCCACCTTTCTGGTCTTCCTTTCATCCGTTGTCACGCTCTCGTTTGCTTGCGCCTTGGGCATTTGCCGATGAACTGTATTGATATTCTTCACTCATACGATCCATTGTGACTTTCTTGGCAAAGTCTGTATAATTGTGAAATTCGATAAGTACTTGCTTTCATTGGTAGCCATATGTTATGTAGACTACAAGCAACGTAATCGCAATTCTGATGCCACTCCTTTGCGAGTAATCCAAAACAAACGAAGAAGCAAGTTGAGGAAGAAACAATGACCATTGACCCAACCGCCTATCCACAATAAACTAATCTGAAAAATACAGTAAATGCATTCAACTTTTTTTGAGAGAGTATTACAACAATAAAATGCGGCAGCAATTTTATCAATGCCAAGACCGAAAGTGCAATTTGATGATATATGGGCTTGGGCATGTGAGAAGTCCGGCGTGTTCTCAGTACGGTCTGCATACCGTATGCTTCTGGAGTTACGGATGGCAGATGGGGATGGTGTTGGGAGTTCAACAGGAGATGAAACAACCTGGAAGGCTCTCTGGAAATTAAAAGTTCAACCTAAAATCCGCATCTTCTGGTGGAGGGTTCTAAAAAATATGCTACCATCTTTTGGGGAGCTGAAGAGGAGACATATAATGGAGGAAGCGCGATGCCCCATGTGTGGATACGACGAAGAGTCGTTATTCCATGTGCTTGTCCAGTGCGATCATGCTAAATTATTCTGGGACGAGGCAGTGGATTTCTTTGGTGTGAAGTTACATAGGATGCACCCTATGACGTGGTCAAGAGATCTACTTGACCCGTCCTTTGTGTCCAAGGAAGATGCAGCTATAATAGTGACGATGATGTGGGCGATATGGAGTAACAGAAACAATTATACACATGACAAGGTCACGTATCAGCCGCATCGATCGATGGAATTGGTGAAGGAGCTAGTTCGCTCGTTGGATATACCAGCCCCTGTCGTTGCAGCGAACAGTGAGGTGCAGAAATGGTCTCCACCGGAGCAGGGTTGGCTGAAAATAAACTCTGATGGTGCGATCAGTACAGTGCTGGGTTGTGCTGCTACTGGAGTCGTTGTTCGTGATCATGCTGGAGCTTTTTGTCAAGCACAATGCGTGAAGCACGACGGTATAAATGATCCTTTTACGATCGAGATGTTAGCATGCAGGGATGCTGTTTGTCTGGCAATTGAGATGGGCTACCAACAGGTGATAGTCGAGACAGATTGCCAGAATGTGTGTGCTATGTGGGAGAAAGGAGATGATAGGTCCACGGGAGGGCTTCTCTGCAAGGAGATGCGTGGTTACCTCCAAAACCTTCAGGGATTCAAGCTCAAGTTCGTGAAGAGAACTGCAAACTCAGCGGCTCACCGCTGTGCTAGGGAGGCTCTCTCCCAGGAGAATGCGAGTGTAAATTTTGATGTAATCCCTGCTTATCTGGTTGACATTTTGCAATCAGATATAAACCCGTCTATTAATTAATAAAATGCCTGGAGGGCGGCTTCAAAAAAAAAAAAAAAAGGCATGTGGCGTGCGCGTGGGCCCACACTATTCTCTTCTCCCCCAGTGGATGCGCGCCCAGACGTTCAGGCCGCCTCGCGCAACCAGCTGCATTTTATATGCCGGAGCTGGCCGCTTCCTCGACCCAAAGCAACCCCGATCAACCACCAGACCATCACCTCACTTCGCCGAAGAACAAGATCGTCCCACTCCGACGATGGGCTCGCCGTACCAGGTGGAGGTGACCGTCGGCTCCGCCCGCGACCTCAAGAACGTCAACTGGCGCAACGGCGAGCTCGAGCCGTACGCGGTCCTCTGGGTCGACTCCGGGCCCAAGGTCTCCACCCGCGTCGACCTCGAAAACGGCGAGTCTCCGTCCTGGGACGACAAGGTCCTGGTCCCGCTCCTCCCGCCCACCAGCCGCCTCCAGGACGCCGTCCTCTACATCGACGTCGTCCACGCCAACGCCGCCGCGGGGGTCAAGCCGCTCGTGGGGTCCGCGCGGCTCCCAGTGCGGGACGTCCTCGACGACGCCGGCGTCGGGGGCAAGGCGTCGAAGAGCTTGAGGCTGAAGCGGCCGTCCGGAAGGCCGCAGGGGAAGCTGGAGGTGCGCGTCGCCGTCAGGGAGCCGTCGCGGTACTACGACTCTGGCCCGGCTGGTGGGTACCCGGCCCCCGCGGGCTACTCCGGTGCCGGTGGCGCCTACGGTGGGTATGGTGGCGCCGCACCAGGTGGATACGGTGGGTATGGTGGCGCCGCGCCCGGTGGGTACGGTGCTGCAGCTGTAGGAGGCTACGGGGCTCCGGCAGGGTACCCGGCTTCATACGGCGCCGCGGCGCCGCCTCAGGCAGCGTACGGCTCCGCACCGGCTTACGGTGCCGCGCCGCCGGCGTACAGCGCGAGCACGACGACGTACGTCGACCCGGCGAAGAAGAAGAAGAAGGGGCTGGGCGTGGGGGGCGGTCTGGCGGTGGGCGCGGCGGCCGGGGTGCTGGGTGGGCTGGCCCTGGCGGAAGGGGCGAGCTACTTGGAGGACAAGGTCGAGGATGAAGTCGCGGAGCGGGTCGAGGAGGACCAGTACGGCGGCGACGACGGTGACTACTAGCTACCTACCGGTGGTTCGATCTGAAGAAGCTTTCCGTTCCGCAAGTCCGAACACGTCGTGCATGCGAGTCAAGTCGTCTCATTGCGTTGACTTGTCTCCCGTGGTTTATGTATTATTGAATTTCGACTACATTTTCTTCTTCTTGTCGGTGTTATGAATTGATGATTGGCATGATCGATCGAAAAGTTCAAAGAGCTTGTTGTGCTATAATGTCAAGGTTAAATAGTCTGTCGTCATGCATGTTGATATTCTACACGATTCTAATGCCTCTCAATCAACCGGTCTACATTCCTTGCTTCACCTGCCTATTTCTTTTGCAACTTGCAATGCGGCACGGATCGTCTGACTTTTCCTTGACTTTGAGTCACTGGTACATGGGGCCCACCAGACGTGGGACCTACCTGTCAATGACTCAAAGTCACCCTACACTAAGTCAGAGAATCCACCGCTTGCAATGGTGGTTCAGTGTTTTTCTTGCGCAAGTGGGAGGAGTTAGAACAACTCTAATAGAGGGGAAATCAACTTCCCTAGTCGAGCCCCTATTTTTTGGGCCTCTATAATGGCTTTGCAGTCTCCTCTTTAACAAAATCCTGAAAGTCTTTACAAATATGCAACCACGTGTAAAGTCAGAAACCGGGCCGCGATATTTCAACTTTCCCTATTTCTCATTATTTCATCATATAACAGAAAGTGTTTTTTTGCTCTCGAGCTCCAATGCTCCCTCCACTTAATTTTTTTTGAAAATTACATTTGTGAGTTTCAAAAAATTATAATAAAAAAATCACGGGGTGTAGCCAATGGTGTATCTCAAACGTCCAAAATGTCAATTTGAAATACTTTATATTATGGGCTACACAGAAATAACAAAATCTGGTAAAACTTAGAGATTTGAAAATATGTATATTTTGATCCACACTTTGTAATTTTTGTGTAGCTCAAAATACAAAGTTTTTGAAATTGATATTTTGCACGCTTGTGGGATATATTAATTGCTACATTCAGATATTTTTTTCCTAATTTTTCAAAACTCATAAATATGATTTTCATTTTTTTAAATTGGAGGGAGTACTGGAGCTCGGGAGCCAAACGTCTGAACATCAAAATGAAATACTCCCTCCGATCCCAATTAACTGTCGCAAGTTTGTACAAGAAATTGCACATGTTTCGTTCATTTCCCACGTCACTTTATACGGATGGGCATATTTGAATCATCCATCAACTACAATAGACCGAAATCTCACCACAATGTTTTTCACCATACCATACATGATAAAGATAGTTTCATAAGCATCACACATGTCCATGACTATATCATAAAATCCGTGCCCTTCTCAAAACCGACATATTTGAACGAGTGATCTCCCAAAAGTCTCTTACCTTCTCATCCATCTCCTTGGATCCATAATCATGAACTTGTTTTCCTCAAGTCTCTTGCACCTCATCTCCCCTCAAGGCCTCAACATCATCGGTCTCTTGAATCAACCTTGTCTCCTCGAGCACAAGCCTACGCTCCTCGAAGGCAATTTTGCGAGACTCCATTGCCTCCATATGGGCCTCATACTCTTCTTGCTTCTTCAACTTCTCCTTCATCGCCTCCAAACATATAGTATTCTTCTCTTGCCGCCTCTTCTCGGCAAGCTCAATCCTAGCTTGGAGAGCCTTCTTGGAAAGCTCCTTCTTCATCTTCATATTCATCATCTCATCAATCTTCTACCTCATGACAGCTGCTTCAGCTAGAGTCTGAAGTAGGATCACTAGCTCTCCCTTCATAATCATATCTAACTTCAACTCTCACATCACCATCTCTCATCATTTCTCGACTCCCATTTTGTGATGACCTTTGAGCAACTCTCAACAATTGACGAAGTTGAAATTCTCCCCTTTGGATTTCGGTATCTGCGAGAACCTCGATCTCATGCGTGTATCTAGGTTAGTTTTCACATGAAAGAATAGAATTAGACAATTGTTGAAAATCTCACAATGAAAAAATGTGTCATAAAATAGCTGACATAATCAACTTCACATGCTTTACTCGGTTGTAGAAGGTCGACCTGTAGAGCACATGCCGACCATCGGCTGCAATGGTCCGAGACAACCCCCACTGGTTTGAGAGAGACATCAGGGTCGGGAACGTTGCTTGACAATGCTGCTGAATGCTTTGGCAGTCCGCACCCAATACCCGATGCTGGTTTGTTCATTCCCAACCACCGCATCAAGTGATCGAGATGCTCTCCCATTCCTAAAACAAAGCGTTACCCTCATTGCTATTGTAGTTACCTTGACCTGCATTCTTTTTCGGAGCTTGCACACTGGTAGAGGGTGGAGTGTCTAGATCATCATCTTGGGTGTGGTAATGAACTTCTTAACAACAGAGGGGCATTGAGAGGTTTGTGCCCTCGATCGAAGACGTTTCATCCACAAAAATCCTTTAAAAAAATCTGTCTGACTCATCAGATCCACAACATCGAGAATCGACTGGCTGCGGCCCCTGTGCTGCACTTCTCGACGTGGGCTTACTGGACCATTGGGCTGCCACCCGTGCACGTTAGAGAAAAAAGTAACTGCCAGACCCGAATGGC
The DNA here is from genome assembly GCA_947311845.1 of Poa pratensis. NCBI lineage: Eukaryota > Viridiplantae > Streptophyta > Magnoliopsida > Poales > Poaceae > Poa > Poa pratensis. The sequence goes on from CAMZMU010000098.1 coordinate 22,763,354, forward strand.
CCATAGGAGATAGCCAGCTTTCTGCTTCCCTGCTCCTCCCGTCAAGAGTCCCGAGGCGGCCACGGACGGGAAGCAGGCGGCCAGGCGCTAACCCTACTGGAGCGGGAGCCCCGGTGCACCACCTCCGCGCCCCTACGCCGCCCTGCCCGCTCGCAAGGCCCCGTGCCGGCTCGCGTCCCCGCCCTCCTCTCCCGCAGCCCCGCCCCGCCCCGCTCGCCTGCACGCCGCGGCCCCTCGTCGGCAAAAGGCAGCTCGTCAGTCGGCACCCGGCAGGCACGGTGGCACACGGAAAGGACTTGACGACCACTGCACGGTAGCAAACAGTGGCACGCCAGCATTGTGAGTGTTTCATTCTCATTTACTATAATTTTCTTCTTATTCTTGCAAGTAAAATAATGGGGACATTGTCGATACTAAAAATATTTTGTATTTCGTTGTCGTTATTGCGAACCATCATGTCTTATATAGTAGTGTTGTAAAAAAAGTGTAACTCCACATACCCACTGAGGCTGAGCGCATCACTGCAGCAACCCGTGAAAGGTGTTTTTTCTTCTGCTTTATTTTAATTGAACTAAAGTATTCGAGACATTATTTCGATAAAGTACAAACTGTAATGTGCAATAGTATTTTAGTTCATTCTTTTTTGTAACTCCGCATACGCAGGAGATCCTGTCTCTACTAAATTGCTATCTATCTTAAAAGTAAATATATTAACTGTACTGTCGACTGCTAAATAGTTAGTGTGCACCTTCGGATAGTCTTAGTCTGTCATAATTTTGCGCAGGTCTTACTCTGGATCCGCCACTGTTGGTAGATGATTGTAGAATGATTTATATACATCTAGTATTATAGTACCAACATAAAATGCTCTGTTAGCACTGAGCTTTGATATTACAGTATTTGGTGCTGCTGTATTGTCTCAGGGAAGATAATTCATCCCATGTTTGAAGTTATTCATTTTATCCTTTCGGTGATGTTTCTTGTGTACTTTGTATGCTATAGAACGTGAGTACAAATAATTGTTTGATTCTTTTACTGCTTCATTTAATAGGTCTTCTCGTCTGTTAGTAGCACTCAGGTTGGTGCCAATGAGCAAGAAGAAGAACAAACCTGAGAGGCCAATCAAGTCGCTGAAAGATGCTGAACAAGCGTACACTCTTTGCCCTGTTGTGTTGTTAACTACCTTTGTGACTATGCGTCTTGTTCTTCTTCAAGTATTTTTTTTCTTAGTTCACTGATCACTTGGTATTTCACCCTAAACAGAGTTACTTCAGATTACATCGGAGGAGATTCCCTGGATGAACTACTGTCACAGCTTATCAGGTAATTAACGGTACCCTCTCTACATTTCTTTGTGTTGCCTTATTCTAATATTGAAAAGGTATACTATTCTCTAGGAGCGTCGAGGTTGCAAAAGCTTCAAGGGGAGGATTGCCCGAAAAGATATGGATGAAGGTATTGTCATCCTTGCTAAATTTCACCGGTGTCTACTGTTGTTTCCTGGGGATAAAGTAGTTCTGTTGTCATGAGCACATTCAAGATATTCTGATGTTTTTTTATGTTTTGCATTTGTTATTTTTGCCCTTGTAGGAACAATTTTGTATTGGGGTCAATGACGTGACAAGGGTTCTCGAGCGAATGCCTGCTATTGCTGCTTCTCATTCTGTCTGTTCTACTGAAGCATCGACCCGCACAGCTTTGCGGAGAGCTCCTCTGGTCCCACTTCAGGTTACTTTTGTTTCTTAATAAACTATATCTGTGCTTTAGAGACAAACCTTCTTATGGACTTCTGTACATGAGCTAGATCGAAGCAAATGAACTCTTAATTGCAGCGTGTATTTGGTTTAATGCTGTGTGTCTGCATTTCTATATGCAAATGCCGTAGATGTAATGTCTCCATTATCGGGAAAATGTATGTAGTCTAATTGCAACATCTCTAGCTGTTTTAATATAAAGAAAGACACAAGTGCCTTACTGCTTATCTGGTCAAATATTCTTGAATGACTAAAATACTCTAGTAATGGTTACATACGGTGATTTAAGACCCTGATGTGAAATCATGCACCAAAAAAATATTTGTCAGCTGCTATGTGTAAACACTTCTGCTGCACAAGCAACGGTTGAATTGACTCAGTTCTGAATGTTGTATCAACAAATAATTGAGTCAATTAGGCTATAGTTTACCGTCAGGTTTAGTCAAGAGTAAAAAGTAAGGTGATTTCAAGTGTTACATATGTCCATATCTGATATACCTGGATGCCGAACTCTAAACTGGAAATTATTTCACATCTTCTTTCGTGGTACTGTAGGCTGTCCTTATAGCTGCCGATTGCAATCCCAAATGGCTAACAAAACACATACCAACCCTGGCAAGCACAAGGCATGTTCCTGTATTGTGCCTCAAGGACAACAAAGGAGGCTCACTGAGGTTAGGTCAAGTGGCGAATGTCCGAACAGCGCTGGCCATCGGAATAAAGGTTACATTTCTTTATTTTCTTACTGATCACATTGCCCTATGTGGCCTCTGAAAATCACTCATGAAATCTCTGTTTCAACGCATATTAGGCCAGAGGCAGCATAATCAATAAAACTATTGATGAAGTACTGATGGGTAGTAAGCCAGTCGCCGATGAAGAGAAAATCAGCACCCCCATTCCCACTCCGATTCCCAGTCCAGTAGCATGATGGAGTAGAATCCGAACGTCTGTGTACTCATCATTCCAAGAACATACCGAAGGGAGAGGGTTCTCAGAGAGATCAAGTGTAGTGCTGACTTGTAGCGTATCAGTCAAAACTTCAATCCTGGGTAGTATCTTATCTGCCGTCAATACTCATGATAAGCATGTGCCTGGTCTGTCAGTTTGGTGCTATTTGGTGGAGAAGACGATGGTGATAGTATGATATGCCTGGAACTTTTTCTGTAACGCTACAGTCTGCTGGAATGTGATTTGGTCATGTCCCTGATTCTGAAACAGAGTCTTGCAAAACATTATTTTTATTTGTTGCGTCCTTGGAATGTTTGGCAAATCAGACCACACGCTCGAGTGAATTGACAAAAAGAACCACTTCCCAGTGTAATTGCCAAAAAATACCATGGCGACAGGCCCTAACTATTATTGCATAGCCGATGCAACTGTTGAAGAAATAGCAATCATTGGTAGAAATAGTAACCATTGTGTTTAGCTGGTAACCAAGATAAACCTACAAAAGAATAAAGAGTTGTTTACGTCATCAAACTTGCTGAACAATAAAGATTGATTTTTTTTTTAGAAAAAGAGGGCCTAGCCCCGGCTCCATTAATAATGAAACTAGAAACAACATCCAGATTCGAGTTCTAGTACCCGGGAGCAGCCGAAATGCAAACTCCAGGTTTCTCAGGCTTATTACAGGGCCAGAGCAAGAAGCAAGCTACCGCTACAGCAGAAACAGCAACCACTCTACACCCGCCCGGCAAGGTTCCAAGTTTTACAACCGACACAGACACCCACTGCTAAACTCCAAAGATACAAGGCCACAGCACCAGCAACTCAGCTCTCTTCCTTCAGGAAACTTCACAGACGGTTCAGCATCCTGAGCAAGCAGCCATCTCTTATCAGCACAGAATTCAGCTGGAGTCCTGCACCCATCTCTTCTGTCGCCGCCTTCCACACATACCCAGCAGTCAGGGGATCATCAGCCACCAGCAGACTTGCACCAGCAGGCTTGCTTAAGTTCAGCCAGGGTCCCAAGGTAACAGCGGAGGTGCCCGAGCTAGCTGCTCTATGGCATTGGCCACCATCTCCTCTCTGTCCCTTCCGGCGAACAGCACGCTCCACTGAGCAAGATTGAAGGCTGCATGTCTCCAAACCACCTGCAGACCAAGCCATACATCATGGTTAAAGAAACTACTGTTTCTTACAATCCACAAGGTCCACAAGATGGAAGCAGAAATAGTATTCTCCACAGCATATTTCTTTTCTGGCCACAAAGCAGTGATACTTTGCAAACAGTATGGAGAACCAATATTTATAGAAATCCTCTCGATCGAAGCCCAGATTTCATTGGCTACTACACACTCAAAAAGGAGATGTTCAACTGTTTCCTCCTCATTACAGAAGAGACAAGTCAAATCACTAATGTGTTGTCTTTTAACTAGGTTATCTCTAGTAAGCAACTTGTTGTGTGTAACTAGCCAGAGGAAAAATTGAATTTTCGGAGGAATTTTAAGATCCCAAACAGATGCTATGTTAACGGGCACAACCCCTCGAAAATTCACCACCGCATACATAGATTTAACCGTGTAAAGATTTTTGGAATCAAGCTTCCAGAGCAGGCAATCTTCCTCATCACTAAGGTGAAGGGACTGCGAAATATGCATAACTTCATACCACTGTTGGAGAAGCTTTTGATCAAAACAACGTCTAAAAGTGACTCTTAACTGATTTCCATCCCAAGCTTCAGCAACAGAGATAGTTTTTTCATTTACTAGAACGTAAATCTCCCAATATTGGATAGCAAGGCTGGATGGACCGAACCAGTGGTCCTCCCAGAACTTAACTTTCCTCCCATTCCCAATCTTCCACTGATAACCCATCTTTGCAGCTTGTGCTGCCCACATGACCCCCTTCCAAAACGGAGAAGCTCCAGCGGTATTACAGCAAAAGATATTAGGATCATTAACCATATACTTATGGTCAATAATTTGTTTCCAGAGTTTATGGCCATCTAATTGATATCTCTTAACCCAAGAAGCTAATAGACACATGTTAAGATCAGCTAGGTTAGGGACACCTAAACCACCATACTCTCTCTTTTGTGCAACTAAACCCCAATAGCCAGGTGGTACTTAAAGTGGCCTTCATAATTGTCCCACAGCAATGAGCCATCTGGGAATTTATCAAGGCTATAGCCCACTTTGGGAATTTTATTACACTCATCAAATAAACAGGAATGCTAGCGAGCACACTCCTGACAAGTTCAAGCTTGGCCGCATGGGAGAGTAACTTCCCTCTCCATCCTCCAGCTTGCTTAAGGATTTTATCAACCAAAGGTTGAATATCCTCCTTCCTAAGCTTCCTATGATGCAAAGGCACACCTAAATACTTTAAAGGGAACTGCCCAAGCCTGCAACTAAGGATCTGTGCAACAACATGAGCCTGATCCTCATCCATATTAATAGGAATACGGTCACACTTGTGAAAATTTATCCGCATCCTCCTTCCTAAGCTTCCTATGATGCAAAGGCACACCTAAATACTTTAAAGGGAACTGCCCAAGCCTGCAACTAAGGATCTGTGCAACAACATGAGCCTGATCCTCATCCACATTAATAGGAATAAGGTCACACTTGTGAAAATTTATCCGCATTCCAGACATTTGCTCGAAGCAAGAAAGCAACCATTTCAGGTTCCTAGCTCCTACAATGTCATTGGAAAGGAAGAGCAAGGTGTCGTCTGCATATTGCATACTCACCACCCCAGTCCGATTAAAGCTCGTTAATAGACCAGTGATCTGGCTACACCCTGCAGCTTTCATCAACATTTTAGTGAACACCTCTGCCGTCAAGTTGAAAAGCAATGGAGATATAGGATCTCCTTGCCTCACACCCCTACTGGCAACAAAGTATTCACTGTTGGTATCATTAATTCTGACACCAACAGAACCATTGTCTAAAAGTGTTTTAATCAACGCAATCCACTTCGGGCTAAAACCCCTAGATTCAAGCACTCTAATCAGAAAAGATCTATCAATATGATCATAGGCCTTCTCATAATCTAACTTAAAGATAAACCCGGATCGATTGTTTCTCACCACATCATGAATAATTTCATAGGCTGAGACCACACTCTCGAGAATATACCTCCCTCTAATGAAAGCGGTTTGATTCGGAGAGATCAAATTTTCGCAAATAGTGCCAAGCCTATTGGTGGCACATTTAGAGAAAATCTTAAAACTACGATTCGTCAAAGCGATGGGTCTGAATTTTTGAATATTAATCGCATCAGGCTCCTTTGGAATCAAAGTAAGCAAAGAAAAATTCAGCCTGTACAAATCCAATCTGCCACTATTCCAGTCATTCATCAAAGCAACCAAATCCTGCTTGATCAAGTCTCAGAAATGTTGGTAAAATAAAAAAGACAGGCCATCAGGGCCAGGTGCACCTTCAGCATACGAAGTGAATACTGCATCTTTCACTTCTTTCTCAGTAAAATCAGCGTCTAAGAAAGCATTTTCTCTACAGAGACTTTATCATTCTGGTCCCAAAAATCATCTAGGATATCTATTCCTATTTTATCTTCTCGACCAAAAAGATTTTTATAATAATCAACAGCAATATCAAGGATACCTTTTGTGTCTTCAACTAGACCATTAGGACCTTCCAGAGAAGTGATAAGTTTATTTCTCCTCCTCTGGTTTGCCGTGGCATGGAAATATGCAGTATTCCTGTCCCCTTCCAAGATTTGCTTCTCCCTAGACCTCTGTCTAGCCTTGATCTCCTCTATTTTCTAGATATCTGTAAGTTCAGATGAAATACTTTTCAATCTAGACTTACCGTTTGGAGAAAGAGTTTGAGACTCAGACAAAATGTCCAGAAGATCATATTCAGCCACAAGCTGTTGTTTTAATCTATTTTGGGCAGCCTCAACATTAATACACCACCCTTTAGTGTTTTTCCTTAGATTCCTAACCTTAAACTGCCACCTATCGATCGCCCTACACATGTTGCAAGGGCTCGTCCAAGATTTATGTACCACTTGCTCAAACCCCTCAACTTGCAACCACCACTTTTCGAACCTGAACATTTTAAATTTTGGAACAATAATAGCCCTAGTGTCCAGGATTAATGGTGTATGATCACTACCTATCCTGGCTAGCGTTTCAACATTACTTGCTGGGAAAATACTATCCCAACAAGTAGTGACAAAAGCTCTGTCTAGGATGGCCATAATCAAGTTATCTTGATTATTGGCCCAAGTATATCTCCTACCCAAGCTTTTAAGTTCTATAAGTCCAAACTTATTAATCAGTCATTAAATAAATCCGCCCAATGCTGATTAATGTTGCCACTACTTTTTTCACTCACCTCCCTAATGAGATTAAAGTCTCCAGCAATGGCAGTAGGGCCTGCCCAACTCGAGAACACATTATGCAGTTCATTAATGGACTCCAACTTATGCTCCTCATAAGCAGTACCATACACTGAAATGTATCTCCAAACCACATTATCACTGTATTGATTAATATCCCAGGAGATAATTTCAAAAAGATCCTTACTAACGCCTACCAAGATACCACCAGCAGTACCCACAGCAGGAAGCCAGTTCCAGATATATTTATCTGTTGGATCTAAAGTTCTGAGTTGAGAGATATCAAACTCAGTTTTTTTCGTCTCAGAGAGACTAATTAAATCAGGGCAATGTTCTCTAAAGAGATCATGCACTCTACTCAATTTTCCAGGCCTATTTAACCCTCTCGGGTTCCAGATAAAAGCCACTACCATATTAAAATTTTAATTTCTTCCTACTCCTACTTTTTCTACTGGTCACCTCTATCCAAGGCGACTCAGTCGAGCTGTCATCACTACTGTGAGAGCAGCTCGGAGAAACCACATCCACCATACTTGGCGTAGGGTTCCCCAACATTTCTTCCCCAGTTATATTAATATCACTAGGCAAGAACATATCTGGGTTGTTAGAATGAAACTTTTCTAATCTATCGACCTCCACATCTTTAACCACATCAATGTTATCCTCTACTTCACTATCAGAAACACCTAGGCTAATGCCAGCATTTCTAGCAATGTGAACTAAAGAAACATTATCAAGTGCGGCAAAAGAATTGGAAAAACCATGTAAAGTACCTCTAGTCTTTCCAGCATCTTTAGCTTTCCTTAGCTCCTGAGCTTTTTCCAGGACCGTTTTACCATCCCTCTTAATTTTAGTGCTCATTCTTGTGGCCTGAACTGGCCCCCACTTCTTTTGCTTCTTGTTCTGCTGGGCAATCTCGACCATCAACTGATCGACATTGCATTGAGCTACCTCCCTCTCAACTGGATGAATCTCCTCATCTTCAGATTCCTCCATCTGTGTCAATAGGCTGGCAGGAATATTTTCTTCAGGTGCTCTATTGATCATCGCTGAAAAGGTAGCTGCAGGTCGGGTCTATCCATCTGCAATTTCTGTCTGACACTTTCTTCCACACTTGCTTCTGCAATCGGCACATGAACATTTCCAACCGCGACAGTTCGGGTCCCACCTCTGGTAGACCCAGCAGTAGGTGCAGGAGTCGAGTATGTAGTTTTATCAGTGTCCATCAACCCTGGTCCACTTTTGTCCTTCTCCTGCAATTCCTGGAAGTCATCACCTAAGTCTTCATCATCAGGATCTGATGGTCCATCACCTCCCAGGTTACCACCCCCATCATCATCAACCTCCAAATCAACCTCATCTACAGTGAAGAAGATAAGGAATAGCTGCTGTTCCATCTCGAACAATCTGTCCTTAGGAGCTTTTTTACCATCTCTCACAGAAACCTTGACTCTAACCACCCTATAAAAGCTTCTGAAAATAGTGTGCCAGTCGACATTAACCAGCATGCCCACAGTCGAGACAATCTGACAAATGGTCTTCCAAGAGCACCATTTCGAAGGAATGCCCTCGATATTGATCCATGTCTCTTTAAGCTCTGCAAAAGGCTCAGCTTCACCATTCCATTTCGAAAAGGCTATACTGACCCCTTTCTTCTTAAGATTGATGGATGGGAATTCCAATAGATCGTCGATTTTCTTCGACGGTGGCAAGCGTAACAGATACTTGTTCGAGGTGAGCTGTCTGATCTGCCAATACCAGTTCATTTTCCAGATTTCCCCCAGATTTTGCTCCAATTCCTGCTCATTCACCTCTCCCTCAATAACTGTCACCACTCCCACATTGTCAAAGTTGAGCCACTTGGTAGCCTCTGGACCTTCAACTTCCACATGGAAGAATCCTAGCCCAGTGTTAGTACTCCCCCAAAACTGTGCCATTGTCATGGGTTTGTACCACTCCGTACAGGAGTCCATGTGGTGCCCTGCTTTGTTACAGATGAAGCAACACTTTGTTTTGTGCAGATCCCAACATAATGTCCAGGTTCTCCACAGTTATAGCAAATCATGTCCTTATACTTTGGATCATAAACCAGTGTCCCAGGAGCTTTCTCTTTCTCATTGTTCTTATCATTCAGTGTCTTCTCCTGCCCCACCACTTGCTGAGGTGCCGAAACAAAACTTCTTTCTTCTTCTGCTTATTATTCTTCTGCTGCGAGCTTGCACTACTGGTCTGACTCGGAGCTTGCGGTTGCAGCCCAGCCATTTGCGGCATCTGACCTTGCAACATCCCTCCAGGAGGTTGATTGAATTGCCCTGAATTCGCAGGCACCATCTGATTCTACATCATATGCGGGGGAAACATCTGATATGGAGGCCAAGGTCCCATCGGATACTGAGGATACATCCCCTGCTGCTGCATCATCTGAAACATCTGCCCAGGGTCGAAACCCCCCGACTGAATCTGCACCGGGGCTACCGGAATTGGCTGACTCTGCTGCGGAGTTTTTTTTTTTTGACATTAAAACCTTAACTTTATTACGAAATAACGTTGGGCATCTCGCCCGTTACAAGCACAGCGATATTCGCTGGGATATCATTCTCCCACACATTCATAAACCCAGGATTACATAGAGCACCTAACTTAGCAAATTCATGCGCCACCCCATTAACTCCACGCTTGCAGGCAACGACTGAACATTTAGAGAACCATGTTCGACATTGTAGCTTCATATCCTCTATAATAACAGCAGCAAGAGAGTGGTCCGGTCTCTGATTGTTCATTGCAACCATTAGCAGCTGCGCATTCGTTTCAAATATCACCCGTATTGCTCCCAGACTAGATGCCAGATTAATTGCAGCTTCCAACGCTTTCAGTTCTGCCATGAAAGCATCCTTTACACCTGATACACATCCTGCTGCTGCTGATAACACTATTCCTTTATCATCTCGTACAACCACTCCCCATCCTCCCTTATTTTCTCCAGGGCTGAAAGCTCCGTCGACATTCAGCTTTAACGTCCCATCTTCAGGTGGACTCCATTGTGTAACTGATGCTACCTTTGATTGATGCTCAGGCTGGCAGAATTTCAAACTGTCAATAGCTAGACACCGGGCACGGTAGACTAAATCTGCAGCTGTCATTTTTTCACCACCTTCCCGAATACTATTTCTTTGATTCCACCACGTCCACCACATTGCAAAGATTTCTATCCTCTTCTTTTCATCTAGAGACCACAATTTATCAAAAACTTCATCAATACCATTCCCCTGAATTAGATCCTCTCTAATCTCCATCATATTCATTTCTCGCCATAGCTCTTTAACTGTCTTACACTTCAGAAAAAGGTGGCAGCCATCTTCATCTATCCTTCGGCATATCAAGCATTTTGTGTCCTCCAGAGCCATGCCTCGACGCACTAGGTTTGATCGCACAACAATGGAATTATGTGCTAATCGCCATGCAAACATGCGTAATTTATTTGGACAGGGCATTTGCCACAAACGCAGCCATCTATGATCACCATTACCACCCATGGACTCTGGCATGCTAGAACTCGACTCACCTCCTCTTCCACTATCTCTTATCACAATAACCCGATGCAGTTTATATGCTTGCTTGACAGAATGCATACCTTTTGGATCAAAATGCCAAGATCTAAAATCTGCAGTCCGCTCGCGCAGCGGAATGTTGAGAATAAGAGCAGCATCTTCCGATCTAAAAGTATCATTAACGAGTTGCTCGTCCCACTGTCCATTAATTGGACTGATTAGTTCGCTCACCCTTGACAGCAAATTTTCATTTCGCGGGTTGATATCTTCCTGCACCAAAGCTTTGGGACCCATGGATCATCCCAAATTTTGATATGTGTTCCGTCCCCAACACGCCAAATGACACCTTGCTTAACCAGATCAATGCCTTGTAAGATACTACGCCACGCATACGATATCCCTGGTTCAACATGTGCTTCCAAAACATCTCCATTTGGATAATATCGAGCACGAAGGACTTGGGCACATAGACTATCCGGATATTGTACCAATCTCCAAGCTTGTCTGGATAGCATGGCAATATTGAAACTATGGAGATCTCGAAAACCCAGCCCTCCCTTTCCTTTCGGCAAAATCATCTTAGGCCACCCAATCCAATGGATCTTATTTTCCTTGTCCTGTTGGCTCCACCAGAACCTAGCAATCATCAAGCTCAACTCATCGCAAAAGCTTTTAGTGAGATAAAAACACGACATTGCATAGGTGGGTATAGCCTGAGCTATTGCCTTAATTAAAATTTCCTTTCCCGCTTTGGACACATTTTCTCCTTCCATCCTCTTATCCTTCGCCATATCTTATCCCGAATATATTGGAACGTCTTCTTCTTTGATCTCCCCACATACACAGGCAACCCCAGATACTTCTCATTCCATGCCTCACTCATGATCAACAACTCATTCTTTACCTCATTCTTCACTTGATTCGAAGAATTAGCACTGAACATAATTGTTGATTTTTCAAAATCTATACATTGGCCCGAAACATTCTCATACAAAGACAACATACGCCTCAGCTCAGCAGCCTCCTCTCTCCCAGCCTTCATTAATAAAACAGAATCATCAGCAAAAAATAGGTGAGTTATACTAGGCCCTCCTTGGCAAATTTTTACTCCACTAAAACATCCTCTTCTTTCAGCATCATGTATTAAAGCTGACAACCCTTCAGCGCAAATAACAAAGAGGTATGGTGATAGAGGATCCCCCTGACGCAGCCCCCGAGTTGGACAAAACTGCTCGGACGCTGAATACATGTAGGTGCCGCCAACGGAGGAGCTGCAGGTCGCACCGTCCGCTGTAACCCACGCCCACGGTTGGCACCGTATCTTCCTCCATCACGCCCAGCACCCGCCATCAGGATTGCTGCATACGTCACTCTCCCCGCTTCCCGCCGCCACCAAACCTTCGAGAAGCTGAATCTCTTCGGAACTGGCAGACGACCTTCGCCAGCGGGGAAACAATCCTTCGCTGTGAAGGATTTCTTCTCAAACAGCTCCTTCGCAATCTAGATAAGCGTGGATTTGGGGGCTGAAACCCTAGATTTTGGACGAGGCCTCACAGGAAGGTCTGCCCTCGCCGCAATCCCTGGATTGGTTGTCGAAGACGTATTTCGCGAGCCGTGAACCTCTCATGGCGACTCAGACCTCGCCCACCATGGATTCTGCCATCTGTCGCGCATCCAAGCCTCTCCCTGTCCCGCCGACCGACAAGTGGGCCACGGAGATTTGAAACTCCGTTCCCCGCCACACCGCGTACCTCGCCGCGCTTCCTGATCGGTGATGAGCATGGTCTCGCGCACGGCGAAGTATCTCGTCGGACGGTGGGGCGCTTCTCCCCGTCGCCCACGACTCCTCTCTTCCCCGCCCGACCACCATACACAGCGTCGGAAACACGCGGAGGACTAGGACAGGTCGGTGAAGATGTGGAACCCGCCGTGACCGTGACGGCGGCGCAAGCGAACGATGGCGCCGGCAGTGGTGAAGGCGGCGGCAGCGGAGGTGGAGGCGGCGGAGTCGCAGGACGCGTCATAACCTGACGAATTTGACAATGATGCTCGACGGGAGAAAATCCTATGAGATCGGGTCTATTTTCTCTCAATATAGACCCATCTAAGAGAAGGACACTTGTCCTTTCGAATCTCAACACACCAGTAGTCATCTTCCCCAAAGAGCATGGCAGGAAGAGGCTCAGAACAGCTGAATGACATGACAGAAGACCAGACGAGTCCGATGCGACGATGATCCCAGCAGCCAGATGTTTCTGTGCGTGGCATGGCGCTGGCCAGCCGACGATGCATAGGTGTTGTTAGATCATGAAGTCCCGTGTGAATGCTAAAGTGTACAACCACGAACCATCAAAGTCCACGAGTATATTCTGAATGAATTTGTTGTCAGAGTAGCATCAACGCATAAATGGCGACCACCAGCCACTAATAGACTAATAGCCCATGGCCATGTAAACTCGGCTTGGTCCGCTCAGAGCATCTCCAAGCGGAGCCCTCAAACTGCCCCAAACCGGTTTATTTGTGTCCGAACGGGCTCTGGACGGAAAATGAGCTAAAATAGCTACCCAACCGGGGTGGGTAAAGCCTCCCCAAACGTCCGGGCTATCCGGCAGCCCACAAACTCACCCCATATGTGGGGAGGGTTTGGGGGCTGCCGGACGCGCCCAGACAGCCGCCACGTAGGACATGGACCACTTTATCTACTACTTTTCTCTTTCTTTTTCCTTTCTCTCTCCATCCCCACCAATCACATGCATCCGGACGGACAATTAGGGATGTTTTTAGGGTGCATGGTTGGATGTGGCCACTTTTGGGAGCCGTCCGGTCACTGTCCGCGGACGCGTCCGGACGCGTCAGCGGACAGTTTGAGGGCCGGATATGAGGGCTCCGCTTGGAGATGTGTGGGGACCCCGGACTAGCCGTCCGAAATACCCGATTATGTTTGACACAATGATCCCGTGATCAGTCTGTCATTGCACATAATCCGAACTGAATACCAAAGTTTACATCCATTACAGTACCGAATTAAAAGTCTTACATAAATGGTCATTTAGACCAAGTCTTACATAGGTGCCTTCATGGGCCAAATCAAAATAATCAGCGGAAGCTACGGCGTAGTAGGCATCAAATCCTAACGAGGACCCAACAGGCAGCTGACTTATGGAGATCCCTAGTTCGCGTAGAAGTCGCCATACTCCTCCTCGGCGTAGTGCTCCTCGAAGTCTGGCTAAGACAATAGCCAGGGACGAAACCAATATGAGTACATTTGATTGTACTCGCAAACTACCCCAACATGAGTATGCACTAGTTTTATTTTAATTTCAGACTTTTATTTATTTAAAACATCTCTATATCTTTATTGAAAAAGGTAAGAAGAATTTTATAACTATCTTTGAATAAAATCACCATTTTATCAGTTTCTCCAAAACTCCTCCTTTTTTCGACCATAGCCCGTCATGGTCCTCTTGTTTCCCACAACCTCATACCGATCCGTTGGTATAGGTGTATGGAACCTTCTCCACTTCATTTTTCTTTTAAAACTCAACTCTTTTCAAAACTTGCACATGGTCTTAGGACAGCCTTCCAACTGTCCATATCCGAGGACTCGGCTATTCGAATAGTTTTAACACTCTGCAGAGGTAGCACGCTTTTCCCACACCCATCCGACAACTCATCGTGTCAGCCACGTCTCGCCATACAAGGTGTATGCGAAGTTGAGTCACCGACCGTAGCCTGTCCTTTGCTCATGCTAGTATAGGATCCTGCCCATATGACACTTTCCACCACACTTAACCCAGCCCGTCGGAATCTAAGTGTGAGGACTCATAGTTTTTCCCGGCGACCACATGGTGAAGTCTTCAATCCTCCTCCTTATCTTTCCATAGAGTTTGAGCGAGGACCCAGGTCAGGGGTAGGTCACCAAACCATCCCCTCATGCATAATGGAGTCATCTCCGTCGATGAGGCATCCCATACTAATATAGGCAAATTATATGACTACGCCCTTTCCCATATGTGGGTAAATGTGGTCGCACAGGGTAAGATTGGTCGTCATAGTACTAGGACACACTGTGCATTTTTCATAAACATCACCATACTCCATTTCTCCACTTCAACACCGACATCTCGGCATTCCATAACCACACAAGTATTTTCAAAAGAGTTTTGAATAAACGATATTTATTTTTCCCATCCTATAATTTGATATAAACTATCTTATACTTCTACATAGGGTTGCAAAATAATTTCCATATACTTTTTTTAAAAAGGTTTTAGAAAATCTTTGACTTAAAAGTAAATCATGTTATCAAACTCGCTACACAATTGTTTTAATCTAGTAACTTAATAATCAAGTTTTAGCTACCAATTAAGTTCTGTTGATCCTAAAATTAAATCCTTTTAGGGGTAACTAACCATGATTAAATGTGATCCAACAAAATTGGTCCTAAATCATTTGGGTTAACAATTAAGCCTCTTTAATTATTTTAGTACAGAAGGGTGTTCTAACTTCAAGTTTATACTAAACAATTATTATTGCCTAATTAATTTTACCAAAATTAGGGAAGCTAATAGATCACAGTACCAAGCTAACAAAATTGGTTTGTAATTATTTGGCTTCACAGAGTATCAGAAACAAACAAGTTTAGAATTTAAACCTTCTGTGGTATTTTTAATAATACATTTTTATTATTTATCTAAATGAAATAAATCCACTTGGGTTGGTTAAACAATTTCATAAGCTTTCTAGAACATTTGGATTTGATTTATTTGGATTTGTAAATCTCGAGATATTGAATTTTGAAGTTGATGCCAGTACTGATTTTTCAGAGATAACTAAATTAGAAAGGTTAACTGTTCTGGATAATGTTGAAGAACCTGACGAGTGGGGTCCACTCGTCAGTGACTCAACGCGCGCATGATAATGATTAAAAATCTGATGAGCGGGGCCCGCTCGTCAGTGACTATTCTAACACGAACCGTTACGCTGCCGTGGATCATGGATCCAACGGCTCACGTTCAATCACAACGTCGACGACCTAAAACCGGCGGCGCAGAGGCTCCGGCGACGGCGAGGTGAATGCTAAGCTCACCTAGGGGGCTCGGGAAGGTGCGCGGATGATGCAGATCGACGGCGGAGGCTCGGGGAAGATCGCTGGAGGAGTGGTGCTTGCTGGGGATGCTCCTGGCGTCGGCGGCGAGCAGTTCTTCCTCCGCGGCCGTGCTCCAACTCCGGCGGGCTCCCTGCGTCGCTTCTGTGCACGAAACAGAGGGAAAATGCGGCGGGTGAGTGAGGTGCTAATGGTGATGCGAGTGAGGGCCAGAGAGGAGTGGAAGAGAGGGCAGCACGGCGTGGCCGTGGTCGTCGTCTACCTCGGGCACGGCCGAGCTCCACGACGGTCAAGGGCTGCAGCGGCTTCGCAGCAGCGGCTCCGCCCTTCTGGCGGTGCACGAGAGGTGGTGGAGAGCAAGTGAGGGGCAGTGGAGGAGTGGGGAGAGCACGGGTGCGGGGTGCTCTATTTAAGGCCGATCTCCGGCTCGCCGTGGACGCGGTGCAGGGAGGGTTCTAGAGAGAGCTAGGGCTCGCCATAGGGGGCGGTGGGGTGCGGCTACGGTGTCGAGGTGCAGGGGAGCAAGGCTGGCTGCGTGGAAGCGAGCTGAGCTTGCTCGAGTGGGGGACGGCCATGGCGTGCTCTGGGCGGTGCGCGGCGCGCACTGTCGTGACGCCAATCCTTCGGGTGCGGGTTCCTGCTGGGTTCTGGCTGCGTGGGGAGGGAGCAGAGACGTGAGGGAGAGAGGGGGGCACGGTGCTGGGCCGTCATGGCGTCGCCACCTCCACAGCCACTGTGCTGACCATGGCGCACGGCGTACGGGCGGCTGTCCCCTGGCGGCGATCGCGGCACACGGTCTCCCTCCTTGATTTCTTTGGCTCCAACGGCGCGGTGAAGTGAGAGCAAACGAGTGGAGGCAGTGGTTTGCACCAATTTGATCGAGAACGATCAAATTGATCTTGGATTTGGGCCGGTTGAGGAAGAACAGAGCAATGCCACTAGGTGTTCGATGAAATGTGTGAAGCAAATTCAAATTCCATTTTTAGAAATTTATTTTCATAATTTGCTTCACATATGTTTATCAAGATTTGTTGTGCTGTTCAATTATTTATTTGACAAGTGCAACATAGCACATTTTGCAATTTGAATAAGATAAAGAAAGGTTTTGAATTTAAATGTAGATTTTTGAAACTAATATTTGGAGAGGGAAAGTTGTAGGAATAAAAATAAGGGTGATCATATTCACTCCACTGAATTTTGTTTGGAATAAAAATAATTTCTCACTTGGAGAAATTTGGTGTGACACTTGTCACATGATTCTTATTATTTTAACTCTTGTTTTATTTCTCTTCTTTTCTCCAAGTTTTTATTTAGAGCAAACACATTACAAGCAACAAGAATTATCTACCACAAGCAACAATATGCAATCAGCACATATAAATTAACAAAAGTTTTTGTTGGCTCTCATTTTTGGAATAATAATACTTATAATATCTTTGGGATGTTACAGATCCTTCCCCCCTAAAAATAAATCTCGTCCCGAGATTTGCTAGGATTAGGTACTAAAGAGGTTTGGGAATTCGCTTCTAAGATAATCTTCGCGTTCCCAAGTTGCTTCTTCTTCGGAGTGGTTAGTCCACTGGACTTTGTAGAACTTGATCGCGTCTCCGGGTAACACGAACATCTTTGTCAAGAATCTTGACGGGTGTCTCACGATAAGTCAGGTCTTGGTTCAGGTCGATGGAGACGTGGTCGATGTTTTTGAAAACATCAGGCTGGTCGGGAACTTCAAGACACTTCCGGAGCAAGGAAATGTGGAAGACATCGTGATAATCTCCTAACTCTTGGGGCAACTCCAGTTGATAGGATACTTCTCCTCGACGAGCAATGATCTTGAAGGGTCCAATATACCTTGGCGCTAATTTTCCTTTGACATGGAAACGCTGCATTCCTTTGAGGGGTGTCACTCGGAGATAGACATAATCTCCGATACTGAAAGTGACATCACGACGCTTGGAATCAGCGTAGCTCTTCTGACGGGATTGGCAGTTTTGAGGCGTTCACGAATAAGCTGAACTTGCTCTTCAGCTTCACGGAGGGTATCTGGTCCAAACAATTTGCCTTCTCCGGTGTCGGACCAATTCAGGGGTGTACGACACTTCTTGCCGTAAAGGGCTTCAAAAGGGGCCATTTGCAGACTAGACTGATAACTATTGTTGTACGAGAACTCTGCAAACGGAAGACAATCTTCCCACTTGGAACCATAGGATAGAACACATGCGCGAAGCATGTCCTCCAATATCTGGTTCACTCGTTCAGTTTGGCCATCGGTCTGGGGATGATAAGCTGTGCTAAACGCTAACTTGGTTCCGAGGGCTTCATGAAGGGATTTCCAGAATCTTGAGGTGAATTGCGTGCCTCTATCAGATACAATCTTCTTAGGCACACCATGCAGGCTTACTATTCTGGAAATATACAAGTCTGCTAACTGAGCTCCGTGTGGTGGTCTTGACAGGAATAAAATGGGCAACCTTGGTCAGTCGATCAACGATGACCCAGATTGAATCATGGCCTCGGTTGGATCTTGGAAGTCCGGTAATAAAATCCATTCCAATCTCATCCCACTTCCACTCGGGAATTTTCAAAGGTTGAAGCAATCCAGCGGGTCGCTGATGTTCAGCCTTGACTCGCTGACAGATATCACACTTGGCTACGAAAGAACCAATCTCTCGCTTCATTCCATGCCACCAAAATCTTTCTCGAAGGTCTTGGTACATTTTGGTTCCGCCGGGGTGGATTGAATAAGGGGTCTCATGGGCTTCCTTCAGGATTAACTCCTTAAGTTCCGTGACATTGGGCACACAGATACGGCATTGAATTTCAGCACTCCTTCAGCATCTTCGGTAAAACCGGGTGCTTTGCCGAGAAATCTTCTTCTTAATTCCTTCAATGCTTTCATGACCTTTTTGGGCTTCTTTGATTTGATCCATCAGGGTTGGGGCTAACTCTAAATTGGCGAGATAACCATGGCTAACAAGTTCTAGTCCAAAATCTTGAACTCTTTGAACAAGGCTGGCTGTTCGGCTTGGATCAAGGCATTCAGGGTGCAAGGTTTGCGACTAAGGGCATCGGCAACTACATTAGCCTTTCCGGGTGATAATGGATTCCAATATCATAATCCTTGATTAATTCCATCCATCTCCTCTGTCGCAGGTTCAACTCCTTCTGGGTGAAAATATACTTCAAGCTCTTATGATCCGTATAGATCTCGCAGCGATGTCCCGCAAGATAGGGACGCCACGTTTAAGAGCAAGAACAACAGCAGCTAACTCCAGGTCATGGGTTGGGTAATTCTCTTCATGCGGTCGCAACTGCCGGGACAGTACGACACAACTTTGCCTTCTTGCATCAGAACGCAACCAAGTCCGAGGCGTGATGCATCGCAATACACGTCGAAACTCTTGGTGACGTCTGGCATAATCAAGATTGGGGTTGAGGTCAGTCTCTTCTTCAATTCTTGGAAACTATCTTCACATTCTGAGTCCATTCAAATTTCTTGTCCTTCTTCAACAGTTGGGTCAGGGTTTGGCTATACTGGAAAATCCTTCAACGAACTTGCGGTAATAACCCGCTAGTCCGAGAAAGCTTCGGATTTCAGTCACACTGGTTGGGGCTAACCAGTCAACAATGGCTTGGATCTTCTCGGGGTCAACAGAAATTCCTCCGGCAGATACAACATGTCCGAGAAATGCCACTTCACTGAGCCAAAACTCACACTTGCTAAGCTTGGCATACAGCTGGTGCTCTCGGAGGGTCTCCAAAACTAGACGCAGGTGTTCAGCATGCTCTTCTTCGGTCTTGGAATAAATAAGGATGTCATCGAGGAAAACTACCACGAACTTGTCGAGGTACTCCATGAAAATCTTGTTCATGAGATTCATGAAATAGGCTGGGGCATTGGTCAGACCAAAGGACATCACGGTGTATTCAAACAAACCGTAACGGTGGTGAAGGCGGTCTTGGGAATGTCTGACTCTCGGATCTTCAACTGATGATATCCTGTCCGAAGATCGATCTTGGAAAAGACTCGGGCTCCGTTCATTGATCGAACAGATCCTCGATCTTGGGAAGAGGGTACTTGTTTTTAATGGTCACGTCATTTAGCTTGCGATAATCCACACACAGGCGTGTGGTACCGTCTCTCTTGTCCACAAAAATAATGGGTGATCCCCAAGGTGAAGCGCTTGGGCGAACAAGACCTTTGCTGAGCATATCAGCCAACTGCTTCTTCAACTCAACCAGTTCTTCCGGATTCATCCGATAAGGTCTTTGGGATATAGGGGTTCCTGGGATAAGCTCAATTATGAACTCAATATCCCGGTCTGGCGGCATACCAGGCAACTCTTCAGGGAAAACATCTCGGAATAGGTGAACAACACGGATCTCATCTAGGGTGGGTCGAGCTATGCTCTCATGGCAGCCTGGTTGGGAATGATTGGTTTCAGACACATACTCCACTTCTACTTCTTTGTCGGTGGTGATGGATACAGCTCTTCTGGCACAGTCTATTCGACCATGGTACTTGGCTAACCAATTCATACCAAGTATACATCTATGCCTTGGGTTCCTAGAATAATTAGGTCGGCTGCAAATTTTTCGCCTTTGATCTCAATGGCAGTATTGGACAAAATCTCTTGGTTTCTATGGTGGAGCCAGGGATTTGTATACTCATGGGTTTAGTTAGGAAGCCTTCTACTAAACCTCCCTTAGTGACAAACTCCTCGGTAACAAAGGAATGGGTAGCACCAGAATCAAACAGAACAGTTGCAGGTACTGAGTTGACAAGGAACGTACCCAGCACAACATCTGGCGCATCCTGGCTTCTTCAGCATTGATGTGGTGCAGACGACCCTTGGCAACAGCAACATTTCCGCGGGGTGCGGCATTCTTGCCATTTCCATTGCGGCCTTGACCATTGTTCGGTGCCGGGCATTGGGGCGCTGAACATTCCTCTTAGGATTGGGGCATTCTCTGGAGTAGTGACCCTTGTTGCCGCATTCAAAGCAGACAACATTGGCATTGCGGTTGAAGTTGTTGAAGTTTCCTCGGGACGGTTATTGTCATTGGGGCGGTTGAAGTTGTTTGGGCGGTTAGGGAAATTGGGGCGTGGAGCTTGTGGTGGTCGATAGGCAGGCTTGGGGTTTTGCTGAAAGATACGAGGCTTCTGGCTGCTCGAACCTTCCTGAGCATTCATCCTCCTCTTACGACCTTCAAACATAGACTTGCGCTTGGTCTCCAGCTGGATGGCTTTGTCCACAAGTGACTCCAGATCATAGAAGTCATGGATAACCAGAGCACACTGCAGTTCATCATGAAGTCCACTCATGAAACGCTCCATCTTCTTCTTCTCTGTGTCGGTGTCATCAGGAGCATACCGAGATAAGTCGGTAAACTCATCAAGATAACCGACCACATCTCTACTTCCCTGCCTCAGCTTGCGGAATTCATCCTTCTTCCTATCAATGAGTCCGCCGGGAATGTGCTTCTTGCGGAACTTCTCCTGGAACTCAGCCCAGTTGATAACATGGCCAGCTTGCTGGAGAGCCTTGGTAGTTTCCCACCAAGCTCGTGCAGGTCCAGCAAGATAGTGGGTTGCATACAGCACCTTCTCATTTTCTCCTACAGCAGCAACTTCCAGATTGTTGTCGATGGTGCGAAGCCAATCATCGGCTTCCAGTGGGTGAAGTCCCTTGGAATAGGTGGGTGGGTTGGTCTTCTGGAAATCGCTCAAGGTGGATCGCTGGTTTCCATCGCCATTGCCATTGCCACCATTGTTGTTGTTGTTGTTATTGTTGTTGTTTTGGTTGAGATGGGCGGCAGCGATCTGCTGCAGGGCAGCGAGATGAGCTTGACGCTCCTCCCGGGCATTTTCGCGTTCCTCCATGATAAGCGCGAGAAGTTGGGCGGGGGTTGGTTGTGGTGGTGGTGCTCCTCCTCCGTGTTGGTGCGACGAGTGTTCGCCATCCTGAAGCACACCGGGTATAAGAGGCAAGGCAAAAAGGTTCGACTAAGGGAAAAGACGATTTCGCGAAGTGGTTGATTAATTAAGGATGATATGGAAAATATTTTACACAGATCAAACAAGACAAACACACTTATATAACACAAACATCACATCAAGGAGTTCACAACAACATCAAGCTTACAACATCGCCCTACATCTAAGATACATAACACATGGTTTCCAAAAGAACCACTACTTCGACTCGACTAGCGATAGGGGGTCAACCTAATCCTGCGGTAGTACTCAAGTCACTCGCCTACTGAGGTGGAACCTCAGGCTCTGCTGCGTCAGCGTCGGACTGGTAAGGTGGCTCCTCGGGTCCTCCTCCTCGTCCTCGAGTACTGCCTCGAGTGGCTCCTCCTCCTCGTCAACTAACTCCTCCTCGTCGTCCTCCTGCTCATAGTCCATCTCCTCCAGGAAGTCGTCATCGTCACTGAGGAAAGCGTTGTTCTCCTTGCGGAGATCCTCGCCCTCCTCCTCCATCTCGTCGGTATGGTGCTCTAGATCCTCGATCATCTCGTCCTGCTCCGCCACCTTCTTGCGGAGCTTGGCGATGGTCCTCCTCAGCTGGGTCCTCTTCTTGAGAAGAGCGACCTTCTCCTCCTTCAGCTGCGCCTCACTCTCGCGACTCTCACTGAGCGAGATGCGCTCAAAGCGAGACCGAGTCTAGCGCACATCAGATCCTCCTGGGTGCGAAAGAGCATAATCTCCATGTCCAGGATGTACTCTCCGAACGTCGGGTGAGCGGGGATCGGATAGGGTGTCCATCGTCGGTGCGCCTCCCGTAGAACCGGAAACGGGAGTTCACTAACTCCGCCTTGTGCTCCTCACAAAGTCGGGCTAGCATCCTCTGCATAGAACGACACAGTCCGTCGTCCCAGTGGACGTCCATGGTGGTGAAGATCAGCGTCCTGGATCCGGGAGACTTGATGTTCCCCCGAACTGACGACTCGACCAACCAACACAGGTTCCCGTTGCCGAGAGTGTCCACCTGGGCTCCCTTAAACTCTGGAGGGGCGACCTAACAGCTTGCTCAACTCGAACAAGTCCTTCTCGAACATCAACTTGCCGTCCCTCTCAAGCTGAACGAACTCGGTGAAATGGATCGCCATCTACAATTTTTAGCAAAATTTTAAGTTAGTGAGATGACAAGTGTATCAAAATTTTAAATGTAGTGAGGCAACAAGTGAGCAAAATTTTAAGCTTAATGGATGACAAGTGTGCAAAATTTTAAGGATACAAGGAAAATGTAATATTTAATGAGAGTAAAATTTTGTATAAGTAAGAGGATTGGAGATAAGAAATTTTCGAAAATACTTCACTCCTTTATTTTTAGAAATTAACTTTTGTAACTTCTATCTAGCGACCATGCTAATCTAAGGTCTCTTAAAGTCAGGATGGCTCTGATACCAGCTCTGTGGGGACCCCGGACTAGCCGTCCGAAATACCCGATTATGCTTAACACAACGATCCCGTGATCAGTCTGTCGTTGCACATAATCCGAACTGAATACCAAAGTTTACATCCATTACAGTACCGAATTAAAAGTCTTACATAAATGGTCATTTAGACCAAGTCTTACATAGGTGCCTTCATGGGCCAAACCAAAATAATCAGCGGAAGCTACGGCGTAGTAGCATCAAATCCTAACGACGACCCGACAGGCAGCTGACTTATGGAGATCCCTAGTTCGCGTAGAAGTCGCCATACTCCTCCTCGCGTAGTGCTCCTCGAAGTCTGGCTAAGACAATAGCCAGGGACGAAACCAATATGAGTACATTTGATTGTACTCGCAAACTACCCCAACATGAGTATGCACTAGTTTTATTTTAATTTCAGACTTTTATTTATTTAAAACATCTCTATATCTTTATTGAAAAAGGTAAGAAGAATTTTATAACTATCTTTGAATAAAATCACCATTTTATCAGTTTCTCCAAAACTCCTCCTTTTTCCGACCATAGCCCGTCATGGTCCACTTGTCTCCAACAACCTCATACCGATCCGTTGGTATAGGTGTATGGAACTTCTCCACTTCATTTTTCTTTTAAAACTCAACTCTTTTCAAAACTTGCACATGGTCTTAGGACAGCCTTCCAACTGTCCATATCGAGGACTCGGCTATTCGAATAGTTTTAACACTCTGCAGAGGTAGCACGCTTTTCCCACACCCATCCGGTAACTCATCGTGTCAGCCACGTCTCGCCATACAAGGTGTATGCGAAGTTGAGTCACCGACCATAGCCTGTCCTTTGCTCATGCTAGTATAGGATCCTGCCCATATGACACTTTCCACCACACTTAACCCAGCCCGTCGGAATCTAAGTGTGAGGACTCATAGTTTTTCCCGGCGACCACATGGTGAATTCTTCAATCCTCCTCCTTATCTTTCCATAGAGTTTGAGCGAGGACCCAGGTCAGGGGTAGGTCACCAAACCATCCCCTCATGCATAACGGAGTCATCTCCGTCGATGAGGCATCCCATACTAATATGAGCAAATTATATGACTACACCCTTTCCCATATGTGGGTAAATGTGGTCGCACGGGTAAGATTGGTCGTCATAGTACTAGGACACACTGTGCATTTTCATAAACATCACCATACTCCATTTCTCCACTTCAACACCGACATCTCGGCATTCCATAACCACACAAGTATTTTCAAAGGAGTTTTGAATAAACATATTTATTTTTCCCATCCTATAATTTGATATAAACTATCTTATACTTCTACATAGGGTTGCAAAATAATTTTCATATACTTTTTTTAAAAGGTTTTAAAAATCTTTGCCTTAAAGTAAATCATGTTTATCAAAGTAGATGCATATAATTGGGTGCAAGCTCAGAGGGTAGCTTGCCTTGCTCGACAAAGTGACATTGGTCTTGATCTTCAGGTTCAACAAATTCCCCTCCTCGATATATCCGACAGCGTTCTCGTCTAATTAATAAACAAGCAAATACAAACAATCACTAATCTACTCAATCAACATCACAACATTACAATCTTAAAATACTATAAACAGCCACTGCACACATCAAACCATATAATTTAGTTTCAATTTAATTGAATTAACATCATTTAATTGTGTCTTAATTATGGCAGAACTTGTTGAACATGTTTAATTACACAACTTGAGTTCTGTTGGTCACAAAAATACAAACTAAATTTCTACAGAAAGCTACTGATGTGTAGAAGACAAACAATTTGATTTGGATTAATTGGAGTTACCAAACTCCTACACAATTGTTTTAATCCAGTAACTTAATAATCAAGTTTTAGCTACCAATTAAGTTCTGTTGATCCTAAAATTAAATCATTTTAGGGGTAACTAACCATGATTAAATGTGATCCAACAAAATTGGTCCTAAATCATTTGGGTTAACCATTAAGCCTATTTAATTATTTTAGTGCAGAAGGGTGTTCTAACTTCAAGTTTATGCTAAACAATTATTATTAGCTAATTAATTTTACCAAAATTAGGGAATATAATAGATCACGGTACCAAGCTAACAAAATTGGTTTGAAATTATTTGGCTTCACAGAGTATCAGAAACAAACAAGTTTAGAGATTTAAACCTTTTGTGGTATTTTAATAATACATTTTTATTATTTATCTAAATGAAATAAATCCACTTGGGTTGGTTAAACAATTTCATAAGCTTTCCAGAACATTTGGATTTGATTTATTTGGATTTGTAAATCTCGAGATATTGAATTTTGAAGTTGATGCCAGTACTGATTTTTCAGAGATAACTAAATTAGAAAGGTTAACTGTTCTGGATAATGTTGAAGAACCTGACGAGTGGGGTCCACTCGTCAGTGACTCAGCGCGCGCATGATAATGATTAAAAATCTGATGAGCGGGGCCTGCTCGTCAGTGACTATTCTAACGCGAACCGTTACGCTGCCGTGGATCAAGGATCCAACGGCTCACGTTCAATCACAACGTCGACGACCTAAAACCGGCGGCGCAGAGGCTCCGGCGACGGCGAGGTGGATGCTAAGCTCACCTAGGGGGCTCGGGAAGGTGCGCGGATGATGCAGATCGATGGCGGAGGCTCGGGGAAGATCGCTGGAGGAGTGGTGCTTGCAGGGGATGCTCCTGGCGTCGGCGGCGAGCAGTTCTTCCTCCGCGGCCGTGCTCCAACTCCGGCGGGCTCCCTGCGTCGCTTCTGTGCACGAAACAGAGGGAAAATGCGGCGGGTGAGTGAGGTGCTAATGGTGATGCGAGTGAGGGCCAGAGAGGAGTGGAAGAGAGGGCAGCACGGCGTGGCCGTGGTCGTCGTCTACCTCGGGCACGGCCGAGCTCCACGACGGTCAAGGGCAGCAGCGGCTTCGCAGCAGCGGCTCCGCCCTTCTGGCGGTGCACGAGAGGTGGTGGAGAGCAAGTGAGGGGCAGTGGAGGAGTGGGGAGAGCACGGGTGCGGGGTGCTCTATTTAAGGCCGATCTCTGGCTCGCCGTGGACGCGGTGCAGGGAGGGTTCTAGAGAGAGCTAGGGCTCGCCATAGGGGGCGGTGGGGTGCGGCTACGGTGTCGAGGTGCAGGGGAGCAAGGCTGGCTGCGTGGAAGCGAACTGAGCTTGCTCGAGTGGGGGACGGCCATGGCGTGCTCTGGGCGGTGCGCGGCGCGCACTGTCCTGACGCCAATCCTTCGGGTGCGGGTTCCTGCTGGGTTCTGGCTGCGTGGGGAGGGAGCAGAGAGGTGAGGGAGAGAGGGGGGCACGGTGCTGGGCCGTCACGGCGTCGCCACCTCCGCAGCCACAGTGCCGACCATGGCGCACGGCGTACGGGCGGCTGTCCCCTGGCGGCGATCGCAGCACACGGTCTCCCTCCTTGATTTCTTTGGCTCCAACGGCGCGGTGAAGTGAGAGCAAACGAGTGGAGGCAGTGGTTTGCACCAATTTGATCGATCAAATTGATCTTGGATTTGGGCCGGTTGAGGAAGAACAGAGCAATGCCACTAGGTGTTCGATGAAATGTGTGAACCAAATTCAAATTCCATTTTTAGAAATTTATTTTCATAATTTGCTTCACATATGTTTATCAAGATTTGTTGTGCTGTTCAATTATTTATTTGACAAGTGCAACATAGCACATTTTGCAATTTGAATAAGATAAAGAAAGGTTTTGAATTTAAATGTAGATTTTTGAAACTAATATTTGGAGAGGGAAAGTTGTAGGAATAAAAATAAGGGTGATCATATTCACTCCACTGAATTTTGTTTGGAATAAAAATAATTTCTCACTTGGAGAAATTTGGTGTGACACTTGTCACATAATTCTTATTATTTTAACTCTTGTTTTATTTCTCTTCTTTTCTCCAAGTTTTTATTTAGAGCAAACACATTACAAGCAACAAGAATTATCTACCACAAGCAACAATATGCAATCAACACATATAAATTAACAAAAGTTTTTGTTGGCTCTCATTTTTAGAATAATAATACTTATAATATCTTTGGGATGTTACAAGATGCTCTCAAGCCCAATGCAACATGACGTTCAGAACTGGATCATGATGAAGAATACGCAGCCATGGCGCCAATGAGGGAGGTTCTAGGGACGCCGACCTGCTAGTCAGCGAGCAAATTTTTGTACAGATCGAATTGTAACGGCTTTGGATCGGGGGGAGAAATTTGGGGAAGAAGACGACTACTAGTGCATTGAGATTGGTAACGACAGGTGTCATGCTATTCGGTGGGTCTATCTTGGGGATAAAATAGACCCGTCTCATAGGATTTTCTTCCGATGCTCGACTGCCTCGTGCCATAACCTGCCTCCTAAATCGATTACCATTAACGTGAAAAGCAATTACATGGCGAGAAACTAATTAATTATGAAAAGCAAATTGATTACATTAACATAAAAAGCATATCGATTACCATTAACATGAAAAGCAACTACATCCAAATCTAAGAAACTAACTTTTTATTCGAGAAAGGGAATATATTACTTCCTCCGTATCAAAATATAAGACTTTGTGCGTGTTGGGCCCAAATGCACCTAGACATGTTTTAGTGCAAAATTCATGTTGAATCTTGCACTAAAACATATCTAAGTGCATTTGGTCCCAATATGCACAAAGTCTTATATTTTGATTCGAAAGGAGTAATATCAACGAATAAACTAATTAATTATTTCTGACGTAGATAGATTATAGGTTTAAAAAAATCGAACAGTATCACATAGCTGGTACTGCATTACAAATCTGGTAAACAATTGTCTTAAGGCGGAAAATCATAAAATTATATCCTCTGGACTCGTACGTGTTTCACATGGTGGAAAGCCATTGTTTCCTTAGCTGGGTGTGTGTACCCACCATGGTTTTGGTTACCGGTCGGGAAATCCGGTTACCGGTCGGTAACCGGACATCCCGAGCACCCTTGGGAAATGGTCATACCGGATGAAAAATTCCGAAATTTAAATTTTAACGAAAACTTTTGGTAAATAGTTAAACTAGGAATCCAAAAATTTGAATTTTTGAATTTCAGATTTCAAATTTGTCCGGTAACCGGTCGGGATTTTCCGGTAACCACGGTAACCGGAAATCCCAACCACCCTTGGGAATTTTTTTCTACCGATAACCAAAACCTTGGTACCCACTACCCAGAAGAGCAGCTAGCTAGGTGGAGTAGGCCAAGAATGTATCAATGTCGGACGCAGAGAAGCCGTTGAAATTGCAGGAACACGCGGTGGTGTAGGCGCCCATGTCATCAAACACGAGCCAGTCCCCCACGCTCATCTCCGGCAGCTGGTACCCAGTCACCACCGTGTCGAGGGAGTCGAGCGTGGGCCCGAACACCGTCGACGCGTATGTCTTCTCGCCGGGCACCTGGGAGGCGAGCGGCCTCGGGCGCGGCACGTACCATCCGTGACGACTACGTTGAGAGATCTGTAGATTCCGTTGTTGATTCTGCTGGCTGTGTAGTTTATCATGTACTCTGAAACACTATTTCAGGCTTAGTTGGTCAGGTCAGGTAGTGTTGTGCCTGATAGGTTTGTTAAAAAATTTACAAGGAATTTGTGTATCTGTACCTGATGGTTTGTGTGCTGGCATGCACGAAAACAGTGCTTGCTTGGAGTATTGCTTGCAATGGAACTTGAACTGGCTAAAAAATAAATTTGCTTGATGAAACAAATTGCTTAGCTAGAAATTTTGCTTCTAAGGACAGAATAGAAGCAGTACCAGACTACCACAGGTTACTGTCCAGAGACTTGTACTCCAACTTGCATGAACAAGCTTGGCAGAAAAAAAATTCCTACTCCAATTGCTAATTGTGCCTGCTAGAACAAGCTTTTCCTACTCCAAGTGTAGCTACTGAAAATATTTTTACTGAACATTTAGCCTTGACAGAAAAATTTGCACTGAATCTTGGATATGCACTGAAAGTTGTTAACTGAAAATCCAATTGCTTGGATATGCACTGAAACTTGTTAACTGAAAATATATGTTGTGCTACTGATACACAAGTATGGATGATTTTACTGAAACTTGTTGATATAACCATGTTGATCGACGTCCTGTTCTTCCATTTTGATCACCAACTCTTGCAGGTGCCATGCAGCCGTGCCGTCCGAGAACATGACGGGAAGATCTGCTGCTGCTGCTGATATACTGAACTTGATCTGAGGTTTAGCTCGAGCTGATAATCTGGAGCTGGTTCATTTGCTGCCTGGGGCTGGAAACATGGGAACCTGGGAGTGTGATGAACTTCTTGTGATGAATTTCTGATGTTTAGCACGATGCTATGCTGTTCCGTGTCGTGCTCTGATGTTTAGCTCGATCTGATGCTGTTGCAGGTGGAGCCTGGGGAACCTGGGAGCGAGCTGCAACCTGGGAGCGAGCTGCCGTGGGGAGGAGCTGGCGAAGTTGTGTACTCCAGCTGGGGAGGAGCTGGCGAGGCCCTGGGAGGAGGGTGGCGATCTGCAGGCTGCAGCTAGGCACTGGCCAGCCCCCCTCCGGCGATCTGCTGGGCAAGATGGCGAGGCCCTGGGAGGGGGGCGGTGATCTACAGTACCTCCGGCGATCAGCTGGGCAAGATGGTGACGAGAAGCAAGCAGCAACGGCCTGGAGATCTGGGCGGTGAGATTGACGGCGGGATCTGCTGGGCGGCGAGCCGGGATCTGGAACTCGATCACGAAAGGGATCTGGGACTAGCTCGCGAAATTCAAATTGTTTCGCGATCGTTGTGGCACGCGATCTGCTGTTCTTTTTTTTGATTGAGATAACGATTCGCGATTCTGGGACTCGCTCGCGAGGGCAGACGTGTTTTGCGCCATTTCGCTGGCTTGTCCGAAAATACTCGAGGAATTAACAGTTTTAGTCCCACGACTTGCGCGCGGTAAACGTTTTAGTGCCACAACTTGCAAAGTGGACAAGTTTAGTACCACAACTTGTGATGCGGATTGGTTTTGGTCCCGATTAGTTGTGCTGCTGACATGTAGCTTATTCGTTTCGAAGAAAACCCCCTAACTTTATTGGTATTTGCAGTTAGGTTCCAATCCCCATCATACGTCCAGGGTCCCCAAATCAGGCGGAGGGAGGGCGCTCTAGCCTCCGATCTAGAGGAGAATCCCCAATCCCCAAGAAGGCGGAGGTCGTGGAGGCTTGGGGGCGACGGTGACCGTAGAGGCTTGGGATCCGTCAAGGCGAGGTCACGGCGGCTCCAATTGCAGGTCGGCGCCGGGGACGGCTCCAATCGCAGGTCGATCGGCATAGGTTGGCGTGGTCGTGGTGTGGAGCTGGATGTGGTGGTGCTAGATGCTGCAGTCGGCCTGTGGTGGCTATGGCCTCCCGCACGACAGTGCGGTAGTAGGCTGTGGTTGGCCCGGCCGTTGCTGCGACTTCTTCGACTACCTCGACTCTGGCCAAGCTACAGGTGTCCCTTTTGGCCTGTGGACATGGTTCTGTTAGTGGTATTGTGGTGGTTGATGGCTTGATCTTGTTGATCCAGCCATTTGTGCTCATGAATATTTGTGGTGCTGGCTGCTGCGGTCAACCTGTGCTGGCTATGGCCTCTCGCACGACAGTGCGGTGGTAGGCTATGGCTGGCCCGGCTGCTTGCTTAGTTGTTGTCTAGGTGTACATCTACTGAATTGCTTGAGCTGTTGTGTAACTGAATTGTCCTAGTTGGTCTGCTGATCCAGAAGTGATGTTTATTATGAATGAAACTAAACCATCATGGAAAAGTTAGTGCTTGGTCCAGAAAATTTCAATGACCAGCTTGGAAGTGAAGTTTAGGTATAGGAGATAATGAGAAAGTAATGCCCCAGCCAGAATTAAAATAATTCAAAAAAATTCCAGTGCAGTCAAAAGGCTTCAGAATAATTGAGTTATGGTCACTGTTTTGAGTAGCCTCCAAAATGGCTCTGAAAGAAATATCTAGAGGTTTTTCAAATCCAATTTCTCAGCATGGATAGGAAGTATACAGGTAGTATAGGAGATCTAAGAAGGTACATGGCCATATAGGCAAGGTTTACTAATTTTGGTAAGCCTCTCAAAAGGCTATCTATTAACAGAGGACAAGATAGGTCTAGAATTCAATACAAGTAATTATAGTAGCAAAATTTCTGAGTGCACTGTCATACTAGTATGCAGTAGCAAAATGCTATCTATTAAATGACACCAAATATGATTGTCATACAAGTGATGCTGCTGTATGATTGTGTTTACCTCAAGAAATTGGAAAATATACCTCGAGAACTAATGTGCAATATCATGGATTTGGTGATATTACTTATTTATGACAGTTTGAATTTGAGCTATTTTATTTCATTTGTCACAGTGCATTTCAATTTTGAATTTGAGCTATTTCATTTCACTGGTCACAGTGCATTTCATTTGTTCACTGGAGGGGTTTGCAACAAATAGAAATAGACAAGAACCAGTAAACACACTTCTCAACTCCAGGCCGCAGTGGTAAGACATTAGAAGAAGAAAGCTTTTCCAAAGATTTCAGCCATAAGAATCTTGCATAAAGAGAGTCCTTATAAGGACATTTCAGCTCTGATAAATAAGAAGGAAATAAACCATTTAGCCTTTTGGTTTAGGGTGTAAACTAAACTCATAAATTGATGCAGGAGTAGATGAGAAATTTGATTGTGTGCATTGAACAGGAAATAAGTAACATAATTCTCTTTTTATTTCAAATGATAGGAGAACACAACATTCTTATTATTTCCAACATCAGGTTCGTACAACACAGCCATACATCAGTACACAAAACCCCTAACAATCAAGGTAACGCAGCTATACATCACTACACAAGATGCTACTACAAAAAAAATCACCATTTCCTTCCTATTTTTATTTCGCATCTCTTCTCTATGCCTTTTCTGCATATTCTTTTTCTCTGCCTTCAGTTTCTGTACCTCCAGCTCCACTTCAGCTACCTTCTTCAACAACTTCTCATTGTCATCTTCTAGCTCCATCAAACCTTTTCACCTAGCACACCACTTGTGATTCTGGTTCTCCCTAAAAGAAAACAAAACAAAGCAGGAAACACACAATATTAATGAATTTCAGTAAGCACAATCATATAGCAGCATGAAACCACAATCAACAACACAATCAATCTGCAGCCTACTGAATTTTCTGATGGGTGCATAATTGTTGATTTTCACCTAGCACACCACTTGTGATTCTGGTTCTCCCTAAAAGAAAACAAAACAAAGCAGGAAACACACCATATTACTGAATTTCAGTAAGCACAATCATATAGCAGCATGAAACCACAATCAACAGCACAATCAATCTGCAGCCTACTGAATTTTTTTGATGGATGCATAATTGTTGATTTTCCATTAGACATCATCCATTGGCAAATAATTGACGAAACATATAGAAATTAGCTAGGTTTGCAATTGCATTCCACTCAGTAGGCTGTAACTACTACGTACTAGGAGCAATGAACACATTCCCCCAAGAATCAGTTTTACAATCATCTACACACTAGGAGCAGTAAAACTCTGTCATTCACCTTGCAACAGGGAACCTCAAAATTGGGCAGCTGAGGTCCAAATGGGAGCAGGGGAGGTCGTCGCTGTCGTCCTACCTGCAGTACCAAGAGAGAGGTCATGAGAAGGGGCACTAATGACCTACAGCTTGCCGCAGTTTCTGTGATACCAACCTATGGAGCCGGCGTCGTCGCCAGAACGCCCAGACTTGTACTTGCCGTCGCCGTCGTAGTAGGATTCTAGTAAACCTCAGCTGTCCTCGTCGTGACCGTGGCCCAGCTGTCCTCGTCCGTCATGCTCCATCCGCCACCGCCCCCAACGCCATCTGCGACCTGCGATTGGAGCCACCCGACCTCCCCGACGGATCCCATAGGACCTATGCACACGGCCACCGTCGCCGGAGCCTCCAAGACCTCTACAGCCACTGCCTCTGTCGGCGGCTGCACGCCCGCGCGGTCACCGTCGCCGCCGGTGTTGCTAAGTTAGGGTTGGGAGCGCTAGCTGGGGATCGAGATTGAGAATTCTCGTCTGGATGGGATTGGGGACCTAACTAAAAATACCAATAAAGTTTAGAGGGTTTTCTTCGAAACGAACAAGCCACGTGTCGACAGCACAACTAATCGGGACCAAAACCAATCCGCATCGCAAGTTGTGGTACTAAATTTGTCCACTTTGCAAGTTGTGCGACTAAAACGTTCGCGGCGCGCAAGTTGTGGACCGAAAGTGTTAATTCTGTTGGGGGCAAGGGAGGTAAGGGAAGAAGATACACAACTCCAGCAACCACCCAGCCTGCAATGAACTTTGAGGATAGGTTCAACCAACAGCAATATGCAGCGGAAATAAACACAATCACACGCACAGGTGACACAAGGATTTACGTGGAAAACCTCCTCAACGTGAGGAGGAAAAACCACGGTGTGGACCAACCGGTCCACGCAAGCTTCACTATGAGCAAGAGTCTTCTCCAGAACCTCTGGAGATTACAACACACACCAACTCGTTGCCCACCGGCAACAATAACAACAACAACCACAAGAGGCAAGATATCACAAAGCAGAGTATCACAGATTCTGTCCCCTTCGGTAATCAGCAAACTGCTCTTAAACCGCAGATCCAATCAGCACCAAACTCAGTAGACAAACAGACATATGTGTCCCCAACATACCCACCAAAGATGAGCTCAATCGGACACCGTTTGCCTGCCCAAACTGTTCTTCTACCAAACCTGCTTCGTGCTGAAACTGCAGCAGTCCGAACTGACAAAACCTATCTCAAATCTGATGCTCCTCTGACCCAAACCTCAAACCAGCTATCCAGATCGAAGTACTCAAAGTAAGGAACGAGCTCACCAAGTATGGAGTCGATCCAAGCACGTTTGACCCTCCAATCACCGGCTTGAAGGCAGACCGGTCAGATTCACCAAATCCTGACAGAAATCGCCTCTCCTTCTTCTTCCTCTCTTCTCACTGGTTGTGTGTTCTTGTGTGTTCTCTCACTCTCTCTTTGCAGCACACAAGCAGCAGCAACGTCCTGGTTGCTCTTTTCTACTTGCTACTCACGCCACCAAGATTGCCTTGGCTTTCTTCTTCTCTTACCTCACTTGGAGGCAGCTCAGCCGTTGGATGCGAACCTCGATCAACGGTTGAAACGTGTTGGACTTTCTAGGCTGATGTTGGGCTGCCAACACACCTCCATGTGGAGGGACATGGCCCAACAAACTCCCCCTCCCGACATCATGGAGGGTCTCACTGCCTACCGGCAGCCATGCCGGCGAGCCGACGGCATATCTCGAGCTTCTCTCTTGTCACCACCTTGGTCAACATATCAGCCCCATTGACATCAGTGTGCACCTTCTCAATTTGCATTTGCTTGGAATTCAGCACATCTCGAATCCAATGATAGCGTACCTCAATATGCTTCGACCTCGAATGAAAACTTGCATTCTTACTTAGGTGAATGGCACTCTGGTTATCACAAAACAGCACATACTTGTCTTGTTCAAAACCAAGCTCTCCAGCCAATCGTTTCAGCCACAATAGCTCTTTGCTCGCCTCTGTTACAGCAATATACTCAGCTTCAGTTGAGGACAATGCCACACATTTTGCAACCTGCTTTGCCATGCCACTGCTCCCCCTGAATGGGTAACCAAATAACCTGAAGTAGACTTCTTGTATCAACATCTCCAGCCATGTCTGAATCTGAGAATGCAATCAGCTTGGCCTCACTACCACCAAAACAAATCTTCATATTTGTGGTGCCCGGAGATACCTCAAAATCCACTTCACGGCTTCCCAATGTGGTTTTCCTGGATTAGACATAAATCTGCTCACTGTACTAACCGCTTGAGCAATGTCAGGCCGTGTGCACACCATAGCATACATCAAACTCCCAACCGCTGAAGCATAAGGAACATTCTGCATTTCCTTTTCCATCTTCTCATCGGAGGGACATTGCTTCTTGCTCAACTTGAAGTGAGATGCTAATGGACAGCTCACACTTTTTGCCTTGTCCATTTTGAACTTGCGAAGTACTTTCTCAATGTATTTCTCTTGAGACAAGTACAACTTGTTGGTTTTTCTGTCTCTCTCAATTCTCATGCCGAGAATACACTTTGCTGGACCCAAGTCTTTCATGGCAAAACTTTTGCTCAACTCTTTCTTTAGTCTAGCAATTCTTGAGACATTCTTGCCAACAATCAAGATATCATCAACATAGAGCAACAACATGATAAAATCATCACCTGAGAACCTCTGTATAAATACACAATGGTCTGAGCTACACCTCTTGTAGCCTTGCTCCCCCATGACAGATTCAAACTTCATGTACCATTGTCTTGGTGCTTGTTTCAGGCCATAGAGACTTTTCTTCAACTTGCACACATAGTCTTCTTTGCCTTTAACAAGAAACCCCTCAGGCTGCTCCATGTAGATTTCTTCCTCCAACTCTCCATGTAGGAAAGCTGTCTTCACATCCATTTGCTCAACCTCCAAGTTGAGACTTGCTGCCAAGCCAAGGATCATTCTAATAGATGTCATCTTCACCACCGGAGAAAATATTTCATCAAAGTCAATACCTTTTCTCTGGCTGAATCCTTTTACAACTAGCCTGGCCTTGTACCTTGGATGTGTCGTGTGCTCTTCTTGCTTGATTCTGTAGACCCACTTGTTCTTTAGAACTTTCTTGCCCTTGGGCAACTTCACCAGCTCATAAGTATGATTGGTATGCAAGGAATCCATTTCTTCTTGCATAGCCTTCTTCCACTCCTTCTTCTTCTCATCTTTCATTGCATCTGAAAAGCACTCAGGTTCTGAACCATCTGACAATAACACCACATATTGGTCTGATGGGTACCTGGTGGAGGGAACACGGTTTCTAGTGGACCGTGTGAGTGGAGCTGCTGGTGGACTATCTGGTGCTGGTGCTTCTTGATCATGATCATCATTTTCAGCATCATACTCATGCTGCTCGGGAGCTTCTTCATCACCTGCACCACCATGTGCATCATCATCATCTTGCACATCTTCTGCATCTTCATTTTCAGCTTCTTGCTCAGCTGAATCTGCAGGTTCTGGGTCAGAATCAGATCTGTCTTGCTGCTGGTTTTGAGGAGAAACGTGTACCGGAACTTGCTCCGGAACCTGCACCTTTGTCTTCCCAATATCCTCAATTGTTTGGTCTTCAACAAACACAACATCACGGCTTCTCACAACCTTTCTTGCTATTGGATCAAACAACTTGTAGCCGAACTGATCACCTCCATAGCCAAGAAATATGCATTGTCGTGTCTTTGAATCAAGCTTTGACCTCTCATCTTGAGGGATATGAACAAAGGCCTTGCACCCAAAAACCTTCAGGTGATCATATGAGACTTCCTTGTCGTAATAGACCCTGTTAGGAACATCTCCCTGCAGTGGATAACTTGGTGAGAGATTAATAAGATAAACTGCAGTCGACAAAGCCTCACCCCAATATTTTTTAGGCAGCTTTGCACTTGATAGCAAGCATCTAACTCTCTCAACAATTGTCCTGTTCATCCTCTCAGCAAGACCATTCAGCTGTGGTGTCTTCGGAGGAGTAAATTGGTGCCTAATTCCCTGCTCCTTGCAATAGGCATCAAATGGGCCAATATACTCTCCCCCATTATCAGTGCGAATGCACTTGATCTTCTTCTCAGTTTCTCTCTCAACTGAGACTTGGAATTGCTTGAATACACTTAGTACTTGATCTTTGGTTCTCAAAACATAGACCCAAACCTTCCTGGAAAAGTCATCAATAAATGTGACAAAGTACTTTGCTCCACCCATTGACCTCACCGACATTTTACAAACATCGGAATGTACCAAGTCCAACACCTCGGGCTTCTTGTGAGGAGGTTGACTCTTGAATGCAACTCTGTGTTGCTTCCCCGCTAGGCAATCTGAACATTTCTTGATGTGAACACCTTTCACACCTTTCAACAAATTTTTCTTCACTAGCACCGTCATCCCTTCTCACTCATGTGCCCAAGTCTCTTGTGCCACAAAGCACACTTGTCTTCTTTCTGCAATGCATTGACACAAGCAGCAGAAAGCTTAGCATGAACATGATACAAAACTGAAACCATGTTACCTCTAGCAACAATCAGGTTTCCTTTAGTGAGCTTGTACTGTGCATCTCCAAATCTGCTCAAGTACCCATCTTTATCAAGCAACCAACCGAGATTATGTTGAGACGAAGTGCCTCAACATGCCTCACCGACTTGAGGACTAGTGTCGTACCATTTTCAGTCTCCAAGTGCACATCTCCTCTTCCAATGATTTTGCTCTATCATTGTTTCCCATCTTCACAACACCAAAATCACCTGATGTATAGTTTGTGAAGAACTCTCTATGAGATGTAGCATGTATGGTAGCACCGCTGTCCGGAATCCAAGTCATCTCATCACCATCTGCAAGGTTGATGGTCTCATCAGAAACAACAGTGATCTTCTCCTCAGTAGTAGAACCAAAACTACCATCATGTTCCTCATGCATGAGAGACATGATCTCCTCAACAACAGTAATCCGGCCCTCACTATCACTGTCACTGTCTTGCTGTTTCTGAACTTGCTTCTTCTTTTTCTTTTTATCCTTTTTCCATTCGTCACAATGCCACTTGATATGGCCCTTCTCATGGCAGTGATGGCACACAAAATCAGCATACTTTCCTTTGCCTTTTGATTTGCTTCTACTTCTTTCAGCCCCTTTACTCGGACCTCTACTCTTGCTTCTCCCCCGTGACTGAGTCACCAACACTTCGGAGTGTGAAGAAGAGCTATCCTTGTCTGCAATTTTTCTGGACTCTTCATTTAGTACCTTGGTCTTCACAAGGTTCCAAGTGACAACTCCATTAGGTGCTGAATTGCAAACGGTGACCTTAAAGGTCTCCCACGTGTCCGGTAATGAGCCAAGTAGCAGCAAGGCTCTCACTTCATCTTCAAATGTGATTCCCATTGAAGATAGCTGATTAATAATGCCCTGAAATTCATTCACATGATCTGCAATTGGAGTTCCTTCTTTGTACCTTAACCGCATCAATTTCTTGATCAAGAACATCTTGTTGGTACCTTCTTTGCGAGCATACAGCTCCTCCAATTTCTGCCATAAGGTGCGTGCATGTGTCTCATCAATGATATGGTTCAAAACATTGTCATCGACCCATTGTCGAATGAACCCACAAGCTTGGAGATGAAGTACCTCCCACATATCTTCCTTCATATCCTCGGGCATCTCTGTGGAGAACACCGGCCTCCAGTATTCTTTTACATACAGTAAATCCTTCATCTTACTCTTCCAAGCTTGATAATTTGTACCATTCAATGATATCATTCTGTTGGTATTCACTTCCATCTTTCAACACAAGCAAACTGCACTCAGCCCAAAACAAACCTTGCTCTGAAACTTGAGTACAAACTGAACCTCAGCTCTGATACCACTTTGTTGGGGCAAGGGAGTAAGGGAGAAGATACACAACTCCAAACCACCCAGCCTGCAATGAACTTTGAGGATAGGTTCAACCAACAGCAATATGCAGCGGAAATAAACACAATCACACGCACAGGTGACACAAGGATTTACGTGGAAAACCTCCTCAACGTGAGGAGGAAAAACCACGGCTGTGGACCAACCGGTCCACGCAAGCTTCACTATGAGCAAGAGTCTTCTCCAGAACCTCTGGAGATTACAACACACACCAACTCGTTGCCCACCGGCAACAATAACAACAACAACCACAAGAGGCAAGATATCACAAAGCAGAGTATCACAGATTCTGTCCCCTTCGGTAATCAGCAAACTGCTCTTAAACCGCAGATCCAATCAGCACCAAACTCAGTAGACAAACAGACATATGTGTCCCCAACATACCCACCAAAGATGAGCTCAATCGGACACCGTTTGCCTGCCCAAACTGTTCTTCTACCAAACCTGCTTCGTGCTGAAACTGCAGCAGTCCGAACTGACAAAACCTATCTCAAATCTGATGCTCCTCTGACCCAAACCTCAAACCAGCTATCCAGATCGAAGTACTCAAAGTAAGGAACGAGCTCACCAAGTATGGAGTCGATCCAAGCACGTTTGACCCTCCAATCACCGGCTTGAAGGCAGACCGGTCAGATTCACCAAATCCTGACAGAAATCGCCTCTCCTTCTTCTTCCTCTCTTCTCACTTGGTTGTTGTGTTCTTGTGTGTTCTCTCACTCTCTCTTTTCAGCACACAAGCAGCATCAACGTCCTGGTTGCTCTTTTCTACTTGCTACTCACGCCACCAAGATTGCCTTGGCTTTCTTCTTCTCTTACCTCACTTGGAGGCAGCTCAGCCGTTGGATGCGAACCTCGATCAACGGTTGAAACGTGTTGGACTTTTAGACTGTTGTTAGGCTGCCAACACACCTCCATGTGGAGGGACATGGCCCAACAAATTCCTCAAAATACTTTAACATCTGGAACCGAAAACACGCCCGATCGACAGGTTACAGTACTGGAAGAATGGCGTGCATGTGCATCACGTGCTTCACCACGGGCGCCACGTGGTCGCTCGCGTAACAAAGATCATATCACCATTCAGACGCGTCACGCATTGCCTGTGGCTCGGTGTGTAGTGTACAGCGCGCGCGTGAGCTTGGAGACGAACTCCGGCTCTGTACGCATGCGTTTCTCCCAGCCTGAACGGAACCGCACGTGATCCAGCACAAATACGCAGACTGACGCACCGGCACCGGGTAGTGTGTACATCCAGAAAGCGCGAACGCGCGCCGTCGCCGGTCGCCGTGGCGGCGACGGACGCTCTTCGAAGGGCAGGTCGCTCCCGCAGCGGCGCCGGCGCCGTTTGTCCACCCTTTCCGCAGGAGTTTTAAGAGAAAAACAAGTTGAGCGGCACACGAGCTCCCGCTTGCCTTGCACCGCCAG
Organism: Poa pratensis; assembly: GCA_947311845.1. Lineage (NCBI taxonomy): Eukaryota > Viridiplantae > Streptophyta > Magnoliopsida > Poales > Poaceae > Poa > Poa pratensis. The sequence goes on from CAMZMU010000098.1 coordinate 22,803,463, forward strand.
CGGTTCCGCCACCCACAAACGCGTCCGAAACTCCGAATATTTCCCAACGCGCACGGTGCAGGTGATCCAGGAAGCAGCCGGCCAGTCCGGGAGCGCGGAAGGCGGCGCCGGTCAACGCAAACAACGCAAGCGGCTCCTCAGTCCTCACGGCCCCAATCTCCTCAGTCCGGGCCGGCCTCGCCCCCTGCCGCTCGCGGAAAGCCGCGGCGATCCCGACGGATTTCAGATACCGATGGATGGCGATCGAGGCCGTCCCTCCCATGTCCATATCTCGATCGGGACCGGCGTACAGGATCCGGGGAAAACGAATGGATGCGGTGCATGGTGATCGCGCGACAAGTAGCGCAGCCCTGCTATATTCATACGGAATCTGTCAGGTTCAGTGACGCAGGCCGGGGAGGAGTTCGTTAAATTTGGTTGTGTGCCTGCCTGCTGCTTGAGCTAACAGCCAAGAGCTTTAACTTGGACGACTGTGTTATGACTAGTTGTTGCGTGCGTGATGTATGTCCCCTACTCCCCTCCCCTCTACGAAAACACACACACAAGTATATGAATCTGAAAAACTTGGCGACTAGGAATTGGTTAAATTAACACGCAGTCATTGGTGTGGCTTTTGGATCTGGCTAGAAGAACGTTCGGTAATACGCCTTTTGATTGATTGAGAACACGACACACTTATAGATAGGGATGAGCTTTCACGTATTGAAAAGGTGGCCAAGCCTCGAGAGACACACGTAGCTGTTCCTTTTATTTTATTTTCTCGTGTGCTATGAAACAGGAAGGAAAACAATTGAGAATCCAAAAGATATGCGATCCGTGGATGGATGCAACCTACGATACGAATTGACTTTGACAAAGTTACCAAAGATAATGCGCCAGAGAAAAACCAGCAAATCTTACGGTCGACTATTCTCGTCCAGAAACGAAATATCGCCTCTCTGAATCGTCACAGCGACAGGACGCGCAACACGGACTCCACATCTTATATAATTCTCATTTATTTATCGAAAAAATGAGCCAAAATCCGATTTTTCTTAGCCATGTACACGGATATGATTCAGAAAAAGATACTGGCTCTCCAGAATAAGGTCAGCGGCACCCCTTCCAGGCGCAGCGGCAGCTTCCGATAAAAACCCCGCGCTGTCCCAGCTCTCAGCTTCCCCACCTAACGTTCTCGGCCTCCAGTCTTGCTTCTTGCTAGTCCACCACGCGCGCGGCCGAGCTCGCTCGTCTTCAGAGTCCAGCTCCCGCCCGCCGTGAAGCGCCGGTCCACGGCGAACGGTGCCCGTGCCGAGCGCAACCACACAAACGCACCAGGCGGCTCCGGAGCTCCCCCATGGCGGCGGCGGAGGGAGCAATGCGGATGGGGAAGTACGAGATGGGGCGGACGCTGGGGGAGGGGCACTTCGGCAAGGTCAGGCTGGCGCGGCACGGCGACACCGGCCGCGCCTTCGCCATCAAGATCCTCGACCGCCAGCGCATCCTCGCCATGAAAATCGACGAGCAGGTAGCGCGCCCCTTCCGTCCAATCGATCGATTGATTCCCTTCCATGTTTTGGTCTGGTTCGCTGGAATTAATTGGGGATGGGCTGATTAATCGTCGTGGCTGCGTGCAGATAAAGAGGGAGATCGCGACGCTGAAGCTGCTCAAGCATCCCAACGTCGTCCGCCTCTACGAGGTGAGCTCGCCGCATCTGACGTCTTTGAATCCAGTTCCACATAGCTCGGCAGATTCCCTCTACTCTTCTTTGCTTTCTTCTTGATTGTTCTCGGTGCTGAATATTCTTGGGGCTGAAACCTGAAAACACCAATGGGGTCGTTGGGTAGGCATGTAGGGTGTGTATATGAGCGAAAATTGCGTGATTGCCCCGCCCCAGCTATGCTGTGCCATTGAAGTTGCCGTCTGAACCTCCAATCAAGTACGGCTAGCATCAATTCTTCTATTTTTCCTGTCGAAAAAAACATCAATTTTGTTTTATTTCAAGGACTCGCCTTGCATCTAAAATGGAGTTGTTTTCCTTTTCTTTGACTGCGACATGTCCCAATCTTTAATGCGATGACAGCAACCATTGGTTGCGTGTCCTTGGGAAAAAAAAATCCGTGTAGACAAATGAACACCCAGGCAACCAGCCAAACTAAATTTTCTACCCAGCCGAAGCCGGGGAGGCGGCAAGATCCCCGGAGTAGTATTTATATTAGGACGATGAATTCGAATTGGCTCGCATCCAGTATTGTCGCGTGTAACAAAAACAAGACCGTAGGCTGTCACATCGAATCCTGCATATGCATATCCCATTGGGCATTATGATACTTGAGATCATGCTACAGGCATGACGCTTGCGTGCCATCTCAGCCGTAGATTCTGAGGATCCGACGGCCAATGTCTGCCCACCGCGGTCGACAGTGACATGCATGTTCTGACGGATGCCCGGTTAACAATAATAACTGAGCCAATCCGGAAGCCACCAAATGGATGCTCCCAAGATGAACCCAATAAAAAAAATTACGAGAATGAACCCAATAATTGGGGCAGACGTGTAGTTATCTTTTATGTGTTTCAGGCAACTCTTGGTCCTGCACGGCAAAGAAAACACGAAAGGCTGCACGTATCATATACTCCAGCAATGCGTAGAGGATAAGTGCCAAACAAGCTAGATGAAAGTATATTTTATGGGATAAGTAACTTGGGTTTTCAACAACTAGTTGCGTTAATGGATAAGCTCCACGTTAGGCTTTACCTCTTGCAATCTGTAAGATTGGAAAGTGATGCTTGCACGCTGAAGGAAGCATTTCCGAATTCATTAATGACAAAAAAATACAGCTGCTATCTATAGGAGATGCAGTACCAGCCAAAGAAGCTGAGGCCATCTCCCTCCACTGAAATTATGATTACCTAAAACGTAAAATTCTGTGAGAAAACGGAATTAATTGTTTCAAATTTCAGAAAAAAAAAGTTCAGCAGTCATGCAATTCTGTATCGACTGTCAACGCCCACATTGCCCTTGTCCGGCCTGAGTGTGTGACAGTTTCCTCCCCTCTTCTGCAGGTTTCAGCGAGCAAGACCAAGATATACATGGTCCTTGAGTATGTAAACGGAGGAGAGCTATTTGAGAAAATCGTAAGGATTCTTTCCTTATGCTCTAATTGAACTAGGCATGCTTCAGGAACTAATGAAGCAAACTCCAGAGTTTTAAAAAGGCTTTCATATGCAATTCTAACACTCCTTAATGCATGACAGGCATTAAAGGGCAAGCTGTCAGAGAAAGAAGGGAGGAAACTGTTCCAGCAGCTAATAGATGCTGTAAGCTACTGCCATGAGAAGGGTGTTTATCATAGGGACCTTAAGGTAACTACACCATACTAATCGCTGCTCTTAACTTCTGAGAGTTTTCGCCTTTTGATACCAAATAACAAGGAATTACCCAAATGGATGCATCATTAAGACTTGTCATTCTTATGCACCTTCTGTAGCCAGAGAATGTCCTGGTTGATGCAAAAGGGAACATAAAGGTTTCTGATTTTGGACTAAGTGCCTTTCCAAAGAATCAATGGGTATGGTATTTTTCCTTTTGGGTCAAAATTAAGCTGAATTATTTCTCTGGCATCTAAAATAAAGCCACATTTTCAGAAAGATGGATTACTGCATACCACATGTGGCAGCCCTAACTACATAGCACCTGAGGTAAGAACTAAATATTATTTGCTATGGGTCTGAACCTACTACTGATTCATGGTTCTATGGAGAATAGAATTTCTGATAATGGTATATGTAGGTCCTTCTCAACAGAGGTTATGATGGCTCCATGTCAGACATATGGTCCTGTGGTGTTATCCTCTATGTAATGCTTACAGGCAATCTTCCATTTGATGACGACAATATGGTTGTCCTTTACCAGAAGGTATGAAGCAAGGAATCGAGGCTAACATTATCAAAATATGGTCTTTTTCCTGCAGCCATATCTCACAATGTGATATTATTCTCAGATTCTGAAGGGGACTGTTCATATTCCTAAATGGCTTTCGCCAGGCGCCCAAGATATACTGCGGAAAATCCTGGATCCTAACCCCATTACCCGCTTTAGAATGGATGGAATAAGGGCACATAGTTGGTTCAATCAAAGTTATACTCCGGCTGTGCCATTTGATGATGATGACGATAACCACATTGGTGATGACAACCCGCAGATGACCGAGGTAGCCTATTGTGATATGCAGTTTTGTTATAATCTCAAGCGTTAACTTTATACTGAGTAGCAAAGACTGAACTTCATCTGATTTTTCTGAAGCACAAAGACATTCTAGACAACCCTGCAATCAACCAGATGAATGCTTTTCAACTCATTGGAATGTCCTCCTGCCTTGATTTATCCGGATTTTTCGAGAAAGAGGTGAGTCCAATCTTTGTTTCTTCTTCCCACTTGCTAGTGTCTGTTTGCGGGTTCTACTTTCTCAAAATTACTACTATTAAGCATTAAGGAAAAGCTAGATCATAAGGATAGCGAACACCAATAATGTTAAGAGAATAGAAGAAAACAAAAGCAACCAGTGGCAAAGCCACAAATCATTGTCCTATTCATGTGCATGTAGGGGTGCTCATAGGGCAGGTTGATTTGATCCTGGTCAAAACCGGCAGTGTGACATTAGTACAATTGCTTTCCTTAACCATGACCAACCAACACATTCCAGTTCAAACAACTGAATAAATCAGCTTCTACTGTTTGAGCGAAACAATTTTTAGCACACTATGTACATGTCCTTGATGGGTCATTTCTATGTCCGAACTATGGAGCCATGGAGATACAAAACTTAATTTTAGTAGTGACATTCCACTAAAGTTAGATGCGCGCCTTTTTTGCAGGATGTCTCGGAAAGGAAAATCAGATTTGCATCGAACCATTCCCCTACTTATCTATTTGAGAAGATAGAAAGCAATGTCACAAACATGGGCTTCCAAGTACAGAGAAACAATGGCAAGGTTAGTGGCCTCTGATCTGTCTATGACACAAACTAACCCTACTCTACTCATGTGCAGTGCATGATGTTAAAACTTATTATTCAAAAGAATTATGTTGAAACTTTTTTTTGAATTGATGATGCTGAAAGTTATATTATCATGTCCTACAGCTAAGAGTGATCCAGGAACGCAAGGGACCAACAAATCCAAGAGGGCATGGATCGTTATTAATTTCTGCTGAGGTACTTATATCATATTTAAAGATGCACATGAAATACACTTTGGATAAGAAAAGTAACACAACACAGCATGGTATGCAAGGTGTTCCAATTAGACGTTGCTGCTTGTTAACATTTTTGTACTGTGATTCCAGGTATTTGAGATCAATGAATCTCTTTATGTTGTTGAGCTTAAAAGGTCGTCTGGAGACTGTTCCCTATACAGACAGGTATTTCTTCATCCCTTGCCGAGTCTTTCTCAAATCATTTGTTCATTTTCTTGGGCATTTCACATACAGGGCAAAAACCCAAATTTGATTTGTGATTCATCATTTATGGCATTATTGCTGCAGGTGTGTGCCACACTCTCAGATGACTTGGGAATATGCAAAAGCCAGCAACTTTTGAGGAAGGATAGTATGAGACAAGAGCTATATCGATTTAACAGTAGCTTTTGACACCCTCCCTCGATCTCTCTGTTTCTTCTTTAGCAAGAGTACCCACTAGGTAAAAGGGCCCTCCCATTTTAACAAGAGGACCCTTTAGGCACCATGTATGAACTTTTTTGTAAACCTAAGTTGTAAATATCAAAGCTGCAAGGCACCACAAATGAATGTATGGCCATCTACAGAAAAGGAAAAATATTTCTCTTGGATACTTCCATGATCAAAATTTTGCTACTGATTATATATTAAATACGATGTAAACAATTGAGGTGTACATATAAGAGCTACCTGATATTTGTTCCTCTTTTCAAAGTTATGTACTCAAACTGGAATGCAAGCTTCTGTCATGCTTCTTCAGCTTATAAATGGCCTCCATGACTTTTAGAAGGAAAGCGTGATAAGTGATCTACTTCCAGTGTACTTCTTTCAGATGCATGCTCAACTAAAAGAATAACTAGTAATCAGAAGTTCAGATTACTTGCAGGGCACGAACGAGAAATTGCTACACCAGAAGTTGTTCTGGTAAAATCTTGTAGATTCATCACCAGTAATCCTTACATGAGCACTGCCCTTCACTGAAATGATGGAAACGGTTCCGGTCTCTAACAACCAACTTGCGGTCATATACCAAGGATATAAGCTTAATGGCTGAATGGCAGTCTTCACAAGCCCTGAGATTTTTTGTTATTCGAAGAGTTGACCTTGCAGGGGTGGTCAGCAGCCCAAAAGCAATGGCTAACTTCTCACTATGTTCAGCCAATGCTTGCTTCTTGGATTGCTCATCAATATCTTGCAATACCAAGCTTGTCATTGGCTTATATCCTGCTTGTCTCAACCGGTCCATCATCTCTTCTAACATTTTGTAGATCTCCCCAAACCTCGGATGCGATCTATCACCAGAAACAAACTCATGAACCGTGTTCTCCCATTCGATCGAACTTCTTCCGGGAACCCTCTGAATGTTCTCCCTCCTAATTGTCTTTCTCATTTCTGCAACACCTTCCCATGAGTTTGCTTGTGCATATATGTTTGACAATAACACATAGTGTCCATCAGCAAAAGGATCCAACACCCTCAACCTGGCCATAGCTTCCTCTGCAATCTCCACATTCTTATGGATGCGACAAGCTCCAAGAAGTGCTCTCCAAATAACTGCATCTGGCTCAAAAGGCATGCTCCTGATAAGCTCCATTGCCTCCTCAACATGGCCTGCGCGCCCCAAAAGATCCACCATGCATCCATAGTGCTCAATCCTTGGCGCCACACCATGAACGTTGCTCATTGAGCTGAAATACTTCTTGCCATCACTCACTAGACCAACATGAGTACATGCTATAAGAACTCCAATGAAGGTGATCCCATTTGGTTGCAGCCCTTCCGATATCATCTCCGAGAACAAGCTAAGAGCATCATGGCCAAGTCCGTGATTGGCTAGCCCAATAACCATTGAGCTCCAAGTAAGCATGTCCTTCGCTGGCATGGTGCGGAACACTCTCAGCGAGTTCTCAATGTCACCACACTTGGCATACATGTCGACCAGAGCAGTACCGAGCTTCACGTCTACCTCAACCCTGTTGCTCTCCACGAACTGGTGTACCTCTGCACCAATGGCCAGCGCCCCCATGTCTCCGCACGCCGAGAGAACGCTCACCATGGTGATGCAGTCTGGCGCAACACTTGCCACACGCATCTCCCTCCACAGCTCCAGCGCCTCCTTGGACTGACGGCCCTTGGCGTACGCGGAGATCATCGAGCTCCATGAGAAGGCGTCCCTGTCGTCCGTCCCATCGAAGATCTCCCTCGCCATGCCCACATCCCCACTGACCGCGTACCCGTGGATCATCGTGTTCCAGGACACCAGGTCCCTTTCCCGCATTCCGTCGAACACCTTCCTGGCCTCGGCGACCTCCCCGCGCGAGACGTAGGCCGCGAGCATGACGTTGCAGAGGAACACGTCCCGGCGGGGTGCCTCGTCAAACGAGGCGCGCGCGAGCTCCGCGCGGCCCGCCTTGGCGTACATCTCGACGAGCGCGGTGCGGACGAAGATGTCGGCGGCGGCGAAGCCGGACCTGAGCGCGCGCGCGTGGAGCGAGGCGCCGAGCGGCAGGGTTGCAGCAGGCGAGGGCAGCGCGGAGGCGGCGCAGGCCTGGAGGGCGAGGGAGAGGGAGAAGGAGTTGGCGAGGATGCGGGGCGCGCGCGGGAGGAGGCCGCGGAGGGCGAGCAGGGCCTGCAGCGGGAGGGCGGCGCGGAGGTAGGCGCGCATGACGGTGGTGACGACGAAGACGTCCACACCCGCCGACTTGACGAGGCGCGCGTGCGCCGCCAGGTGCTCCGGCCGCACGGCCGCCGCTCCCCCACGCGCGCGCATCGGTGAAGAGCTTCTCTCGCGGCGGCGAAGTGTTCGACTTTGGTTGTCGCACGCTGTGACCGTGACGGCTCAGAGAGAGTGTCTCGTCCGTTCGATTGGCTGAAACGAGATCTGGCGGCCAGGAGGATGCCACGTAGGAGGAGGCGCGTAGCAAATACGTGGAGCGGCCGTCGCTGCTGCTTCGCTCGTGCGCTGCGCCTACCGCGACCAACCCCACCGTCGTCGCCGCTGCCGCCGCCGCGGCTAGTCCGGCACAACCGCACAAGGAAGGAAGGGAGAGATGAGAAGCAGCGAGGCCATGGAGCTTCTGGGCCTCCCTCCTTACTCACGGCCGTCCCCTTCCGAGGTATCTCTCCCCCCAATTCCTCCCCGTCCTCTCTCGCTCCCTCCTCGAATCTCCAACCCCGAGTCATCTCAGGATGGCTTCGACTGGCTGGTTCTTGCTCCCGCGCGCCAATCTCTCAAGCGAATTCTGGTGGATTTCAGCAAACGGGGTGCATATCCCCGAGCCTTGAGTTCACGCGCTCCTAATTTGCTGATGCAGGTTAAGGCTGCATATAGGAGAATGGTGATGGAGTCCCATCCTGATCGTGTCCCGACGCACCAGAAGCCTCAAGCCGAGTCGAAATTCAAGCAGGTCAGGTACAGATTAATCACGGTGAAGAACTTTTAGGCGTCGTGATGTTCATGTTCTGTGGCGTGATTGGACCACGGAGAGTTAATTACACGAGAATTTAGCTTTACCATATTCAGAAGTTGAATGTCAGATAGTACTACTCCCTCCGATCCTATTTAAGGTTCGTGATTAGTATAGAAACTTGTACGTACATAGCACAGTTTTTGCGTCACTTTTTCCGGATCGGAGGAAGTATTAGTTTTGAATGTGGTTTCACGTGCGATGATCGCAATGTTTTTTCTGAATTTGATTTACTACCCACTTGTAATCCACAGGTACTTAAACTGTGTGTGTGTTTTGCAGATATCGGAAGCATATTCTTATTTGAAGGATGGTATGTTACTTCAGTTTGATCATCAACCTTCGATTTTCCGTTATCAGACGGCACTTACTTTGATTTATCAATGGGATTATCACATGTTCCTTGCGGTTTGTAGGCGGAAGATCTGGGAATAGGATGGAAGGTAACTTTGGTTTCACGTATGCATATTGGTTCCTCCATGTTTTGTAGCTGATGAGATAGATCATGCATGAAATGCAGTACATGTAATGAGTATGGTGCTCCAAGGGGATATGGAAGATCAAATAGGACATTGGTTAAAGCCCCCTTCCTGCTCATAATTTGTGCAGCGGTTTCCTTTGGTTCCTACAGCGCTTCAAGGTAAACCATACTTAGCTTTCTCCATGATTTTTCTGAAGATTTGACATTCTTACAGCTGATTGAGTTATTCATTTTGGTATTGTGAAGGGCATACCAGCGGCAAAAGGAAGTTTGTTCCTCTCAGAACCCATTTCTACCGTAGTGGAGTGCCATTGTGCTCTGTCTAGGAGAGAAGAACTGTGTGTTACATTGTACAATGTTAAACAATATCTGCACCGAATAAAAGCACCAATCACTGTTTGTGATTTCAAAGCAAAGATATGTAGTTCGCTTGCCTACTCTGGAGAAAAAACTTTTAGGATTTCATAGACCCATTCAGTTTAGTGGGAATTTGACCATAGAGAAGTGTGGCCTTTTTTATCAATAGATGGAGGCGATTTGGTTAATGTAAGGCAAGATGACCAGCCGCTAGTACTTAAATAATTCGTCAGATTGATGCTATTTAGATGTATTGGCCTCCATTGTGGTTTCCGGTTAACTTACTCCATATTTATATGTGCATGAAAAATAATAAATTGGCCGAGCATGTGAGGCTAGATCACCAACAGCTCATTGTGACCAAGGTGCCAATCAGCACGGGCGATGCAATCCACAGCATCAACGGGACTACATTTTACCCAGCATCACTAGCAGAAGAACGACTTACAGAGAAATTGCATTGAAAGTAACTGTTATGATTACAGGACGCACCCCAGCATCTGGGTTTACAGCTAGGAAGGCAGCAGAAGTATCTACACACACAGCATGACAAGTCTGGCAAGGCAGTTACTATGCTGAAGGCATTTCGAACGCATTTCAGACTACTGCCATGTGCCAGGAGCGACAATAAAGGTTGCTTTCATTAAGTTCCCAATACAAGATTGTAACCACCGAGAGCAATTATACGTGCTTCACTGAACACCTTTTGAACAGGAGCAGCTTCTTAAATCATTACCACCGACTTGGTTGAAACCAACTACCGATATTTCAGGCATGCATTTTCAGCTCACTGGGGAAGAGCGGAGAGAGTCATATCCATATCAGGCACGATTATCTTGCCTGAACAAAAGAAATAACCCTTCGTGTCCCATTCGAGTCTTTGGTTGCAGAACCAATTAAGTGACAGAACAGAAGTACTATCCTCGTAACAGTAAAACCATAACCTCAGCTGCTCCCTTAGTTGTACTACTAGGAACAGAACCAGTAGCATAATGACAGTTTGACTCCCACTAGCGACGCGATATATCTATTTTCAAAGAAATTATTGTCAGAATGAAGACGAGCCACGATACCAGATAACCAGAACTCAAAGTGCCCATCCAATTTGATCTGAGGAATGTGCCAAGGCTAAGATTTTCCTTTAGCAGCTGGAGTAGCATCAGCCACTATTATGTTCATTGACAACGGCTGCCAGCCGAAAGAGTGGGGAACAAACCACTTCATTTTATCAGTTACCGTATGCGAAAGCTGGATAACTTCACCAAGGGCAAGATGTTTCAGGCAAGCTTTCTTTAAAAGAGCTGCAGCTTCATACCTACAACCAAATAAAATGTAAATACCTCAACCACATTCAAGAAAAATACAGAATAGTTAAGACATATTACTCGGTGTCGGGCCTCACCTGGATCGAGACTTCTTTATCGCAGAACAACCACGGGCAGAAGATATGTACCTATGAACAGTATCTAGTGTCTCTTTTGGGAATTTTGCATTGGTATCCAATGTATTCACGCATTTCCAGAGATTTTCATCTTTTCCCAGAAAAAATGACATTGATCCTAACTTTTTTGTGACGATGGCTTGATGCTGAATCCCAAGTTCAAGAGCCTTCTTAACATCAAAATTTGGCAGATTGGCACCTCCATAACGTATGCAATCTGATATATTCTGTTCTGTTGGTGGAAGCTTCTCGGTCTTCAATACTTCCAAAGCACTTAAGATATTTTTTATAAGAATTTGAGAGTCAGAGGATGGCTGTGGACATCCGGTGTTTACTCCCCATTGTCCAGCATTTTGCATGTTGCTGGATACATTAGGTGGAGTTGGAGGTCTGTAACCATAACCATTACTGTAAGGAGGTTGAACAGCACCAGACTGGTTTGGATGGTAGTTGGTATTCAAACCTTGGTTGTTGTGACCTCCTACAGGGTATCCAGAAATATTCAATCCACTCATATCAGGATAATTAACTGGTGGGGCATGATAAGGAGGAGCACTTGGCCAGGACTGCAATGGTGCGGTGGGAACAACATTTTGCCCAGCTTGTGGTGGCAATGAACTGCTTCTATGTATATTTGACGTGTGAAAATTACCAGATCCACTATAAGGACGAGGAGCCGCTGAATTTTGTGGGTTTGGCGGCTGAGAGGATTGCTTCTGGTGTTTTGGATGAAGGCCACCCCTAACAATGCCAGAATCAGGAGCACCATTTTTTGGTGCAGATTCAGTTGACACACCAGACTTCTTACTACCAAAATAGTCGTGCGGAGCACTATTTTGATTGGAATGAGAAGATTTTTCTGGCTTTTTAGGCACGAAAAGGGGTGGGTTTTTTGGTTTACTCATCTGGTTCACCTTTGCCCCACCACCCTCAGAACTTGATGATGGTGTAGAAGTCTGACTTGGCTGGTTAGCAGTGCTACCTTCAGAATTATCAGCAACTCCGTCAACTGAATTTTCCTTTTTGCTTGCTGGTTTAGATACACTGTCAGTCTGGTTTTTTCGAGGTTGCTTAGCTTTAAATTGCTTATCTGCCTTTCCATTCCCACCATTTTGATGATCACGCTGAGAAGTACCCTGCACTTGAGGGTTGGTATCTTGAGTTGTGTCTGGCGAATTTGACGCATCCACATCATCCTTATTGCCACTTGATATGCTGCTTATGTATGGTGACTGTGCTAATGGTGGTTCTCCAGCCACAAGGCTTTTCCATTGCCAAACACTCTTTGCAGCAGCAGTGAGTGATTGAGACACATTTGGAGGTTGTGCTAATAATATTGTGTACCGCTTCATTTTAAGCTTATGAAGAGCATTAGAGAAGTCCCGGTCACCAGAGATTAGCAGAAAATTTGCTGGCGGAGGGTTGTCAATAGCCCAGAACAGCATGTCAACCAAGATCTTCTTATCACTTGCATCTTTAATGCCTGCAATTGTTGGGAAAAAAAAGAAATAAGAAGACATGCAGATCCGACAGATGGAAATGGTAAATAATCATAACAAGCCGCCCACTTAATGAAGAATTGAACTTTCTTTCACTATTTCTCGAGTACACACCATGTAATTCTCGCGATACCACACAAGCTCGTAATCAACCCTTGCTTATTTGGATGTCAAGAAAAATTCTAAGAAAAACTCAAATAAAATCTAGTTTACGAGTCACAGAGAAACCACATCTACTTTTCAGGCATACACAATTCTGTTAAAAATATATTTCATTCAGTCTTAACCCAATGCTGCACTCTAAATTTTTTAATGCCCAATATACGTATTTACAGGCATACGAAGGGTCAGGTTACAAAGTTTGGCATACATAGAAGAACACATTTATATTGTTGGTATTCTCTAATCGATTCGTAATAAACCCCAAAAATGATTTCTCCCAACTGGACAATACCACCAATGAGTTACTGTGATAGAGTTCTAGTCAATTCTATCCCATGAGATGGAAATGTATTTTGAGGTGTGCAGGAAGCCAGAAACTAACATAACTCGAGAAAGCCTCCAGTGAAAGCTTCACCATGTCCACAATAGCACCAGATCAAGAATCGACAGAACAAACCAGAAAAACTATGCATCCCTCCTTTTAAATTTACGTAAGAAAACATGTCAAGTGTTCCTAACCATCTCAGAGCACCGCACCTTGGGGACAATCAAGGCAGCTCAATATAATTCAAAAGAAAAACAGACTATTAAGACTTCCTAAATCATATAGCAAAAACATAACCACAACCATTACAACCGACAGGCTCACATGATTACATGGCACATACCAATCAGACTCAGCAAAGACCTGCTTCTACCTCTAGCCAATCTTCCTCGTCTTCTTCCTCCCACGACCTGCCCTCCTACCCCGCCCAACCCATTGTTTCCCCAGCTTGCATCACTACCTCACCGACCCATTCTAATTTCTAACCAAGCCACCACCGCCGTCAGTCCTGCCGCTACCCCTGGCCATCGCTCTAACCCCAGGGGGGAAAGGTTTCTTCTACGGCGTGGTGCCTCAACCCTGACCCACACACAACGAACCTAAATCTTTACCGTCGTTCCGACGTCTCCGCCGCTCCACATTGTCAGCCTCGATTGCTCCCATGTGGCTAGAGGTTGAGGTCAAGAGAGCTTTAGAGAAAAAAACAGCAGCCTGCCGTCTAGCAAATGCGCACTAATATCACCAAGCCCCATCATCAGATGAAACCCCCCCCCCCCCCCCCCCCCCACCCCACCCAACAATACGTCAAACAAAACAAAAAACAAATAAGCAAAACCTTAATCAAGTGTTTTCTGACCCAGACAAATCCTATGAATCGACTATTATCCTAACCCACGCGCCGCCAACCTAAACCTCTACCCTCGTTCCACCGTCTCCACCGCTTCCCATTGTCACCATCTCTGACTCCGCCTTGAGTACTCCCACATAGCTACAGACTGAGGCCAAATGCGCTTTAGAAAAACAGTCACCTGCCAACGAGCAAATGCACACAAATATCACCACGCCCCATCATCAGATGGAAAAACCCCAACAATGCGACCAACAAATTTTTTTTGCGGGGAAATGAAGGCAGTCTTACACCATCGTTCTTACAGAAAAACCCAGAAGAACCACAAAATTACAACTCGACCCAACTTCTAGGTTCCAACACGGACGACGAACTGGGGCCGTCGGTGGCGCGCCGCTGCCGCTGCTCCGTCTTCGACCTTGGAGAAGAGCCAGCCCCGTGGCAGCCGGGAAGTCGCCGATCGCCGGATCCGTAGATCCTACCCGCAGGAACGCCATCTTCGCCGTGATGGAGCTCGACAACACCTTCACCTTCATCTTCAACCTCCGGATCAACCGCCACACAAGATCCGGCCGGGGCACAAAGAGCACGTCAGATCCGAGGACCGACGAGCTCGGGGAAGTCGGCCGCCGCACGGAGATGCTCCTGGAAGCGCCGCCGCGAGAGGGGAAACCAGCCGACACCAAAACCCGCACCGCCGCCGCCTCCACCTCCATGGCGCCGCCGGCTCGGGACCTACCAAACCCTACGCTATGTACAAGCCGGGATCTACGGATTCCAGCCGACGGAGGAGGAGGAAACCGCAGATCGCCGGCGAGTAAGGTGGGTTGACAGGCGACTCTCAAAAATCGCCTCTCCTGCTACAAAATAATCGATTCCTTTTCTGATCTCACACACTAACACCACGAGAAGGCCGTCAAAGCCAGCAGAACCCACAATCCTGATCCATCCGCTCAAGCCCGCCCCAGGACAAAGAAACTTCTATGCAAAATCCTACGATTCCACACTTATCCTGAAAATTTATGACAGATCCATGGACCATACCCATCACTGTACCGGCGCAAGCCACATGCATTGGCGAGAGGTAAGCGGATCGCCACGCCACGAGTAGATGATTTAGAGAGGGAGCAGGGGGGTCCGTACCGGGCGGGACGTGGTGGAGGGAGACGCCGGTGCTGGAGAGGGCGTGCGCGACGTGCTGGGCGATGGCGTTGGTGTCCCCGTAGGCGGAGACGGAGATGGGGCCGACGTGGCCGGCGGTGGCTAGGGCGGAGCTGATGTTCTGGACGATGAGGTGGGGGTCGCAGTTGCGGGGGACGGCGCAGTTCTCGATGTCCCACCACACCGACGTCTTCGCCCCCGCGTACTCCCCCATCGCCGCCGCCGCCGCCGCGTCTACAGAGAGTTTCGCCGGCGGAGACCGGAGTGGTTCGGGGTCTTCGGCGGGGGGGAGTGGAGGGTCTCCTTTTTTATGGTTTGGGACGGCGGCGGCGGCGTCGAGGTGGAATCGTGAACTGCCCGTCCCACTAGCACCGGGCAGGCACCGAGGTTTTCTGTTTTTCTTTGAAGGTATAAAAGGATCGGTAAATCTGATTTAACACACCGAAAATTTTGGTAACTGACCCATATTTGATTGTACCGACACGCTTTGGGGTTATTGACAACAAGATGCCATGGGCCCCACATGTAAATGATATACTGTAAGTCGTAAAAAAAATGATATACTGTACAATTGTAACAATTTATTCATCAAAACGGAATGTTAGTCATTGGTGGAAAAAATTGTGTAAATTATGGTCATTGATGGAAAAATAGTGTAAATTATGGTGATTGGTAGTTGGTGAAAAAGGAATGTAAATTATGACGATTGATCGTTGGCGGAAGAAGGAATGTAAATTTTGGGGAGAAATCAATGAAGTGGTTTATAGGAGGAGAGAGGAAGGGTGGAGAGAAATGCATCGTCCTTCTTAGATTTTAGAGATTCCTCTATTGTAGTATTAGGCCTCCTTTGAATCATGGGGTAGAAAAAATAAAGGGACAGGAAATGTGTAGGATTGGGATGCCCTGCCAAGTTAAATCTTATGAACAAAGGAACTCGTATATGATTGCAATGAAGGAATCGTTGTTGTCCGGCAAAAAAATTCCATGAGCTCTGACTTCATGTATTTTTTCCTGTGAAAACAAACTAGAGAATTCCTATAGGAATAGTTCATACAGGAACAGTTCTCGTGTGAATCAAACGGTTTTGTAAGGGAAAAAACCAAAGGGTCCAATCCTACGAAAATCCTGTAAAAATACTACAAATCAAAGAGGGCCTTAGTCTAAAAAAAGAAACTATTGCAAATAATTTTTACATCGAGGCCAAGAGTGTTTTTATCTGATCATTAAGATTTGTGAGAGTACAAAGTGAGAAGATCATCATTGAATGATTATGAATATCGACCTAGAGACAATCGTACATAAAGTTAACATCATAGGACCCATAACTCAAACCCATGTCGTAGCTAATTACAGTACATTGTTTACTCACAAAGTTATGATGCTCCAATTGCTTGTCGGTGTCCAGCATAAAGACATAACATAGTGTGATAAAACCTAGCGTGAGGGGTTCTTGATTGTGCATTAGAGGAGAGCAAATAGTACGAATTTTACCGTAGAGCTAATTAATGCAATTACTTGACTTACTTAAGTTGATTTTTAATGGTCTGTATTAAATTGTGAGCCTTTGGACAACATAGATGAAGTTTAGATTGACTGCACAAGCTCGTTCATATTGGTAGCACAATATAGATGTGACGGAGATACATTTTCTTACATAACAAAAAATTATTAGAAAAATCTACATCAGACCACCATTACTTAGTGATGAAGAGAAAGATAAAAAATGAGGATAAAATAATGAGCTGCATGGTCCAGGACTAAAGAATGAGGACAACCAACCCCATGACAATTGTCATTAGGCTCAGCTGTGGTTGCTGAGTTGTTTTGTGTTGTGCTATTTTTCTAATCTTCCATGGACACTTAACCAGAAAAGCAGGCAAAAGAAGGTAGAATAAACACAAAGATAGATAAATTCAGGTGAGGCGCGCAGGATTATGATATGATGATCAAGTTGTTGATTTATGTGTGTCGCGAGGGTCCTTTGACTACACATGATGGCGTGCACCGATCTCATCCGGCTGCAAATGGATATTTTCCATGACACTTCACCTTCAGTAACAATTGTAGACAGTCGACGATTTGTAATGATGTTTCAAAGGCAAGAAAGAAAATGGCATCCATTCTATCATGCGGAACATAAAACGCGGAGGCAACATGGGTAAGATCTAGCTTTAGATAGGATTTATGACATTAATTTTTGTGAATGGATAAAACATGTTTAAATATTCTCAAAAAAATTGACAACACATATCTATATTATATATGCAACACCAAAAAAATTCTGTTTCAAATTCGACCTATACTTAGAGAGGCAAAAAAGAGAAAATTTGATGTGAATAGTGAGAAACGCTATTCACTTAAACCTGACACTATTCACGGTATAATCTAGCCTTTTTGTTTCTCTAACTGTAGATCAAATTTTGAGCTGAATTTTTTTAGTTGTAGAAACAACCCGCAGGTATGTTGTGTAATTTTTTCAGATTTTTTAACAATTTGTAAATACGGTTTTTGTGACATGATCCTACTATTGCACCTAAAGTGCAGATCCTATACAAGTGTCCCCCAACGTAACGCGGCAAATCTATAAATTTGACGCGTGATCTTCTAAACATTGTAGAAAGTAACACACAACATAAAATTTTCTAAAGTTCCTCCAAAAGTTTTCGATCCGTTGTTTCTTTAGATCCTTCCTTTGTCGATGTCAAATTGTCCTAGAAAAGCCTAGCATCGCCAGCGGCTTGTTAATTCGTTTGGTTTTGGGCTGCTGATGCTTCTGCACTCCATTCCCTCTTTTGCCACTAATTAACATGGCCAGACATAGTTCTCACCCGCTCGTAACAGTCGTCCACTAGCGGTTTGTCCTAATTGCTCTCACCCTTGCATTTGAGACTTCTAAATCCGTTTTTAGTACATCCAATGGCATATGCAGATACGTAGACGACCTCTCATGGCTACTTACTCCGTCTCTATTACATGACACAGCACATTTCAAAATTCCGCTTTGAAAACAAATTTGACCAACAAAGTGTGGGTTATATTCTAAAAACTTTATAACAAATGTTTTGTAATAGAAAAAATTTCTAATAGTAACTTTTATCAGACATGTCTCATGCATGTTAGTCAAATTCATGGTCAAAGATACATCAGAGAAAAAGAGCAATGGCGGCTAAACAAAAGGCATAGGGAGGGAGTATATGGTTTTGAATATAAAACTCATCGAACAAATAATTAATTTTCTCTTGTAAGCACTTATGATTTGCTTAGAGATTCATGCACCTCTCAATTATCTCTCCCCTTCTCTCCTATGTCACGATCCCTTGATCTTAAATTTATCCCCGACGCTACAGCTCCGCCGCTCGCCGCCTGCGCTTCAACAAAATTGATATCTTTGTGCCCTCGCCTTGCTTTCACCCCCAGCGAAGATGTCAGCAGTGGGTGCCTACATGACAAAAGAAAGCGAGAACAATCAACTGAAGATATGCACTTATGTACTCCTATAACCTCTCACCGCTAGTGCTAAACTATGAGTTGAAAACTTGAAACAACATGAAACTTCAGGTCAACATGCATAAATTGTTCAGGATTTGCGTCAACTGAGTATCAACAAATGAAGTGAAACACTTTCTTGGTAGCATTCAAATGCACTTGTACTAGAAGAAACCAAAAGGTAAAGAAACTGAAAAGCAGAGCTACAAAGAAGATTGACCGGAAAGAAAACTGAAAAGTTGAGCTACAAAGAAAGAACACGAAAAAGTAACACAAATCCAGGCCAAAGACTCAAAGAATACCAAAATTGTACATCTTTCCTACTGAAAAAGAACTAAAACTACGAAAATCAAAGGAAATGATTTGCAAGTGGCCACAAAAATATGAGCAAAAAGGGCGAATGACTAGAAGCGCGTAACAATATCTAGCCAATTACACCTTCGCTATGCCCAACAACATCAGGTGAATTCTTTGCAAAGATAACTGCAAAATTCTAGGGAGGCAGTTGGATTCCACTACCTTCACCCCTGACATGTATTAGCAAAGCACTGAAGCTGAAATACTTAAACACCACCTGGGATTGATATATTTAATGAATATGTGATCTCATTTTTTTTCAAAGAGGAGGACAAGCTTCCTGCCTCTGCATCAAGCGATGCACAGCAATCATGAGCCTTCATGTTGATTATTTAATATATCTTTGACCCGAACATGTCTTGATCAACAAAACCTAGCACACTACTACATAAAAATGCATTTATCACATAGGATTGACATTGAGAACTTTGACACTGCATCTAATTTTAGTAACTTGGCATTGAGAACTTTGACACTGCATCTAATTTTAGTAACAGTACGTACATGTTGAGGAACAGGATGCCACAACAAAATAAACTGATGAACTCTTGAGCAGAAATCCATGTCACAGCCAAGAGCATCGATGCGAGTGAAGATACCCCGCAGTGCTGCAATGCCCAGGCTATGTGCAAGCTAAAATACTGCTACACACTCCAGATCAAAACGACAATACTCAACCGAGAAAACCTCCCGTAAACATGCTTATATGGAAACACAAACAAGACACTTGACAGAATGCAGATCCTAGACATAATGTGAGAGTGAACATTCCACATACACAATTCAATATGAAGGTGTATGCTTTAGATCGTCAAGTGACGCGTCTTAACTCTGTTATGTCTTCAGGTACCTCGCCGCGGAGTATGTATGCGAGGAAAGGTTGAGTCCAAGTTGGCTCGATGAGGAGTACCTCGACTGGCGGGTCCTCTGTGCTAGTGCTTTGCTCTTGGCTGGTGCGGCTGATGTAGGAGATGCTCGCTTTTTCTTGATGGATCTGTGCTCGATGCGCTCGAAGAAGACACCAGGTGGAACTGGTGCTTTGGTCGCGCCAATGTTGGCTAACTTATCTGCTTCTTCATTGCTCTCACGCCTATGTGCCGCAACTCGCAGCCTTCGAAGCTGCCCTCCATGAGGTTGTACAGGTCACGGTAGGCATCATGTTATCTGCGATTGCATCGCAGGCCTTCATTGTTTGTGTACCACAAGATTCGAGTCACCGTAGATCATCAGTCGAGTGCACCCGAGGGCTTTGGCCATCCTCATGCCATGGATCAGGGCCTCGTACTCTGCTTCGTTATTGGATGGGAACTCGAATCCCATCTGCAGGATATAGCGAAGCTTGTCGCCTTTTGGTGATATGAGGATGACACCTGCGCCTGCGCCTTCGTTCTTCTTTGAGCCGTCAAAGTACATAGTCCATGAGTTGGACACATCTGGTGCTCCTGGCAACTGAGCTTCGATCCACTCGGTGTGGAAGTCAGGTAAGACTTGTGCTTTGATGGCCTTCGGGTAATCATACTTGATGTCTCGTGGTGCTAGCTCGATGAGCCATTTTGCGACTCGCCCAGTTGCATTGGGGTTTGTGAGGATGTCCCCGATCCCTGAGGTGCTAATTACAGTGATCGGGTGCTGCGAAGTAGTGCGTCAGCTTCCTTGAGGACATGAACACGGCGTAAGCCAGCTTTTGATAGTGCGGGTACCGCTGCTTTGATATGGAGAGCACTTCACTCAAGTAATAGACTGGACGTTGTATGCTTTGGGTGTGTCCCTCCTCCCTGCGTTCGACCACCAGTACGGTGCTCACCACCCTGTTAGTTGCGGAGACATATAGGTATAGTGGCTCGCGTTCCCTTGGTGCGACGAGGATTGGAGGGCTTGTGAGGACTCGCTTGAGGTCCGTGAAGGCTGCTTCGGCTTCTGGCGTCCACTCGAATTTATCTGCTTTCTTCATCAGTCGATAGAACGGGAGTGCTTTTTCGCCTAGCTTGCTGATGAATCGACTGAGTGCTGCCACTCGACCCGCTAACTTTTGCACATCATGGAGCTTTGAAGGCCTTTGCATCGTCAAGATGGCCTGTATTTTCTCCGGGTCTGCCTCGATTCCTCGAGCCGAGACTAGATACCCAAGCTGCCCGGCTGGAACGCCGAACGTGCACTTCTTCGGGTTGAGCTTGATGTGGAAGCGTTTGAGGTTTGCGAACGTCTCTCGCAAGTCATCGAGTAGTGTGTTTTCCTCCCTTGTTGTGATGACAATGTCATCTACGTAGACCTGGACGTTTCGCCCAATTTGCTTCTTGAGGCAGTCTTGCATCATGCGCTGGTAGGTTGCGCCTGCGTTCTTGAGCCCGAAAGGCATTGTTGTGTAGCAGTAGACCCCGAGTGGGGTTATGAACGCCGTTTTCTCTTCATCCTCTTCCTTCATCCTTATCTGGTGGTAACCCGAGTAAGCATCCAGGAAGGACAAGCGAGCGCACCCGGCGGTGGAGTCGACGATCTGGTCGATTCGAGGTAGTGGAAAGTGATCCTTTGGACACATTTATTGAGTGCTGTAAATCTACGCACATCCGAAGGATATCTGTGTGCTTCTTCTCTACGAGTACGGGGTTGGCCACCCATTGTGATTTCTTGATTCTCTGATGAAACCTGCTGCGAGTAGCCTGTCGACTTCGGCTTCGACTGCGGTTCTTTTTGGGCCGGATATGCGGCGCATTGTTTGCTTGACTGGTTTAGCATCTGGAAATAATTGGAGAGAGTGCTCGGCGAATTCCCTGGGAATACCTGGCATGTCGGCTGGACACCATGCAAATATATCCCAGTTCTCACGGAGGAATTCGACGAGCGCGCTTTCCTATGCGATAGGCAGACTCGACGAGACATTGACTGTCTTGGTCGGGTCAGTCGGGTGCACCTGATGCGATCTTGTGTCATTGGTGGCATTGAATGCTCTGTCGACTGCCACCTTTTTGTGCTCCGGCATAAGTGTTCGATCGTTGGAGACCGCTAGATCAGCGAGTGTTGCTTCCATGCCGAACATCTCAGAGATTTTGCTAAACTCTCGGTCGCAAGAGTCAGACTTTTGGAAGTTCCCTTGACTGTGATTACTCCTTTTGGTCCAGGCATCTTTAGCTGGAGGTATGCGTAGTGTGGCACCGCCATGAATCGAGCGAACGTCGGGCGTCCAAGTATAGCATGGTATTGTGACTTCCAGTCGACAACTTCGAACTCAATCGATCTGTCCTGAAGTGGTTCTTGTCCCCGAACGTTACGTCGAGTTGTATGGTGCCTTCTGGGCTTATTGCTTTGCCTGGGACGATACCGTGAAAGGTATTTGAAGATCTTGGCAGGTTTTCGACTGACCTGTTCATTTTGCGGAGCGTATCTGCGAAGATGATGTTTATGCCGCTGCCCATCCATGAAGACCTTGGACATGGCGTAGCCTCCAATTTGCGCGTCGAGTACCAGAGCAGAGTGCCCTGGACGAACGACCGATGGGGGTGGTCCTCTCTGCTGAAGCTTATTGCGGTTTCGGATCCTTCAAGAATTCAGTTACGGCGGGAGGTGACATGACCGCCATGTTTACTTGTCGAGTGCGAAGTTTTTGCTCCCTGTTGGAAGGGCGACCTTTCTGTATCATGTACATCTGCCCTTGGGGGAGGGTACTGAGGTTCGTCCACCCGAGGTACTTGTTATGGCACCCGCGATGTTTCCGCCTGCTGCAGGCTGTGGTGGTGGTGGTGGCATCAGAACGGGTACATTGGCTGGCTGCGGCGCAGCTACGGGTGCGGGTGTGGCTGCTGCCTTTCTGAGATTTATGTAATCAGTCGCCATTTGGTCGAACTCCCTGCAGTTTCTCATCGAGTGATTGGAGCGCAGTTTTCCGTCTTCCCCCTTGTACAGGTGGAATCTGCAATCAGCATCCATCTTTTCTTCGAATGATCGCTCGGATTGTGCTCCGGATCGTGACTTGCGCCAGTCTTCCTCTTGTAGCTATCACTGCGTTGGCCGCGGTCTCGACTGTCTCGCGATCATCTCGACTGTCCCGCCGATCTTCTGACCGTCGGTCGCTTCTGTCTTGGTCGTTGCGGGGCGTGGAGAACCCAGCCGCCATGAATCGGGTCTGTCGTCGTCGTAGTGACGTTTTGAACGCTTGCGCCTTCGGTCGTCTCTGTACGAGTCTCTGCGGCTTCGACTGCCACTTTCATGATTGTCACGGGGTGAGGACCCGCGTGTGGTGCGCGCCATGTCTTCTCCGTCTGCCCACTCAGTCGCGATCATCAAGAGGTTAGCCACAGAGGTTGGCTTTTTGCGACCAAGTGCTTCTTTGAAGTCCCGCCTGGCGAGTCCCATTATGAAAGCTCCATGGCCATATCTTCTGAAATTACTCCGACTGAGTTGCGTATCTCAGTCCATCGTCTGATGTATGACCTCAACGTTTCGTCTGACCGTTGAACGCAGGCTCGCAGCTCCTCGAACGTTTTTGGGCGCTCACATAGAGGCTCGAAGTTTTTGATGAAGTCAGTGCGGAAGTGATCCCACGAGTCGTATGTTGATGGAGGTAGGGCCTTGAGCCAGTCGCGGGCTGTGCCTTCGAGCATGAGTCGTATGTATTGCATGGCTGTGATGTTTGTGCCTCGCTGGCACGCGACAGCCAGCCTGTAGTCTTCCAGCCACCCGAAGGTTCCTGTCGACCCGTGTACTTGGGCTGTTCAGATGTAAGTTTGAACCCTTTGGGCATCCGTGTCTCGCGGACGCGTCGAGTGAAGCACAGAGCTCCATGTGGCTCAGGCTCTCGATCAGAGTATGAGTCGCTACTGTAAGATCTGCGTGATCTGCTCCTGGACCTGCGCCTACGTGAGCCGCTTCTTTCCTTCGAGTGATGGTGGCGACCACTGTGATTATGCTCTTCACGACGCGTGTCAACTAGGGCACGGTCTCGACTCCCCCTGGAGTTTTTGGAATTTGGCGTATGGCCTTCGCCGCTAAGGCGAGTGATTTGATCTGTTGGCGATGTAGTTTTGCATTGGGGTCATCAGCTGGAGGCTTGATGCTGCAGCGGTAAAGAGAGCACCCGCAGCTGTTTTGGGTACTGGCACTCCCTCCTCGTCGTATGTCATGAAAGAGTTGCCTAAGTTGCGGGTGAGTGCCGCCCTCTCGTCCGGCGAGAGGTGTGACAGCCTTGATCTGGGTCTTGTGTCTGCTCGCCCGGTGGAGCTCAGGGAGAGCTGTCTTCTGCGCACACTCGACAAGCTAGCCTGCTTTTTGCGTTCTTCGAGTGTTGCTCTTATCTGCTTCAGTCGAAGTGATTCCTGCCAGTTGAAGTACTGGAAGGTCAGCATCTCCTCCCGTGCGTCTGCTGGCATCATTGTGCACTCCTTGATAACTTTATCTGCTTTTGCTGCCATCTCAGCAGTAATTGTGAGATTTGTGACTCCGTCCGGCATAGTAACCGTGCACGGGAACTCTGTAGGCCTGCGACTGGCCGCAGCATCAGATGATTCTGCGGCGAAGGCAACGTAGACCTGCTGGGGTATCACCCGAGGGTATGTGTATGTGTCTTCGAGTCCCATCATGGACTCGACGTCGTCATCAAGGCTCATGTCGGAGTCGATATGCCCATCGAGTGGTCCGTCTGGACGGATCTCGCTGTCGATGCCTTCATCGCCTATGCTCATCTCGGCGTCGGCGAAGTTGTTATGAATCTCGAAGTCGAGGTTGTTGTTGGTGCAGATCTCGGAGTCGACGTAGTTGTCGATATGAGTTTCAGGCTCAAAGTCGCTGAGGGAGATCCCGCAGTCGAAACTATCCTCGAGTGGGGATCGAGCTCGGGATCGTTTGTGCGGTATGCTGATTCGGCCTCCTCGCCTGGAGTTCTTCAATGAGCTCGTTGATCTCTCGTGTGGACATGGTTGTTGCAGACGAGCAAGCTTGGAGGATCGATGATGGTATGGACGCAGTTGATGGATCCGCAGTCGAAGAACCGCAACCGATGGAGCCTCGGGTGCGAAGTCGCGAGTTGGCGTGGATCTGTCAAGTCCTGCACACCAAGCTTGTTGACGAAAAAATTGAACGAACCAACGGTTAAACCCAAACCTGACTCGAGATCGGAGAAGGCCTCTTGGAATTCTGGCGAGTGTGGCTCGAAATCCATCAGAGGATCTGATGCGCTTTTTGCAGGTGAAGCTGGCGTGCTGCCGTTTGTTGAGTGAGTCGGCGAATTGCCGTGTGCTGCCTGAGTCAGCGAGTTCTGGTTTGTTGATGCATCCGGCAAGTTGCCGTTTGTAGATCCGATCGGCGAGTCGCCGTTTTCCGATGGAACCGAAGAAACCGTGAGTCCAGCACTATTCTTTCCCACAGACGGCGCCAATTGACGAGGGGTACACTCATCAAATCCCATGGTTAAGGACCTAGGGTTGAGATTATGGGGAGAGAACGTGGTAGTACTGGTAGTTTCGTCGGCTGACAAGCAAAGGCAAAGATTTACCCAGGTTCAGGCCCCTCGGGTGGAGGTAAAGACCCTACTTCCTGCTTGTCTGGTATTGATTGTGTGAGATTATGCGATTACAGGGGAGAGCTCCGGCGAGATGTCGATCTCGCTAGGGCGTTTGGTGGTTTGAGTATGGCTTCGCCCAGATCGGTGCCCCTCCCAGCCTTTAAATAGGCTGGGTCTCGGGAATACGTAACCGACCTGGTTTACATATAAGGAAAGTCCTAACCGACTATGCCTATGTCTAAATCTTGGAGGGTACTCCATCTTCTTTGGGCCTCCTGTCTTGGGCTTCGAGCAGACTCTTCGTGATTGGGCCTCAGTCGTTACGTGCGCCAGGTACCCTCATGGTAGGGTACCCGAGATGTATACCCATGTCAGATAGCTTGCATGTTGAGATAGAAAAATAATTAATGCACTTAGTGGGGTTTTGCTTTATAATAAGTATAGATATATGGTTGCCTAAATTTTACAAAAGGGAAGGTCCAAAATCACTAGTAACATTGCTCATTTCTATGTCATTATCAATGCTTAGTCAGTTAATATTGTAGTATTTTGTAAGTGTATTTATAGTTTGAAATAAATATGTCGCGGGCTTAATTTTTCGGGCAAATACTGTTGAAGCCAAAGTGCAGAAAACTAAAAGCAAAGTTCTGGTCGGTCGCCGCTAGGTAAGGTGGAGCCAAAATGAATAAGTTCGGTGTCCCAACAGTGTAACATGGGGTTTCCCTACTCCACCCAAAGTGGGTCCACCACCAGTGGGCCCACCTCGAAGATGGACAAGACCAAGCCATGTCAACCTGGCAAGTAGGCTAGCCCACTTGCCCCATGTTGACCCGCCATGATCTGCATCGACACTAAAACGGCTAAGGACTCCAACCCGGGAAGCCCTCCGGGGATGCTAATCGGGTACCAACGCCAAGACCCGCAAGGAGCCAAGCCCGGAGGCTAGCTGGACTCATTCCTTGCCTAGGAATGGAATGCCTGCCTACTCCGTACCTCCAGAAGATCAGCATGCTAGCATCAACAGAAGGAAAAGATCAAGGAAAGGCTTAGGCTCCAAGAAAGGAAAGAAGCAAGATCACGCTGAAGAAGGCGTCACTAGGGGACAATCGTGGTGGGGGTGTCAGGTCCTTCCTGTCACTTGCCAGCCATGTCCCTCCCAAAAGCAGACGCGCTTTTGGGATCCTACCAACCCAAAGCGGACAAAAGGTGGAGATGAAGCCACGTGTTGCCGCCGTTCAGTTCCACCTTTTGGCTTTCCCGCCGAATCCTAGCATGCCTCTCGCGTGACCGCCTGTGGCAACCCCCTGATCTACAAAGGAAGGTCCAAACCCACCGAGAGGGGGTACGGATCAATTTGGACTCCAAGCCAGAGTAGAGGTAGACATTGCGAAGGTAGAGGAAGATAGAGGTGATCTCCTCCGGGTCATGATCTGCTCTTCTTCCTCCTCCAGCCAACCACCCTCCGGGTTAAGACCCGGGAACCACTCTTTAGCCACACCATGATGAACTCTTGAATCCATACATGCATGAGTAGGGCTTTTAGCCTCCGGGCAGCCTGAACCTGGGTAACTCCTTATGTCTCGGTGTTGCTCGCCGGAGCTTGCTTGACTAGGACGATCTCACCCTCACCCGGAAGCCGACGTTCGTAAGCCTCCTTCAACCCCTCCCACCCCCCCGTTGCCGAACCAACT
The DNA here is from genome assembly GCA_947311845.1 of Poa pratensis. Lineage (NCBI taxonomy): Eukaryota > Viridiplantae > Streptophyta > Magnoliopsida > Poales > Poaceae > Poa > Poa pratensis. The sequence continues at coordinate 22,830,443 of CAMZMU010000098.1, forward strand.
AAAAAGGGGTATCAATTACTTCCGGTGTTTGTACATCATGACACGACATTCGGCGCCTTCATAGTTTTGCGCCGAATGCTAGTCAAGCCAACGAGCTCTCTGGAATCGACGGAAATAATAATTTTCCAGGTTGGCGCCAAGGCAACTCGAACCGACAATTATCAGATTGGCGCTAAGTTTTTGACGGTTTCGCCGGCCTAGACTTCGGCGCCTACCGCCCTGGCGCCAATGCGAAGGACTTTGGTGCCAAAACTCTCTGGCGCCGAATGTTTGAGCCAACGTGTTCTCTGGAACATCTCTGGAACTGACAAAAATAACAATTTTGCGGTTCGGCGCCAATGTTGTGGGCGCCGAAAACTGGATATTTTCTCACTAGATGACCCAGGGTTTGGCGTCGGGCGGCATGGAGCCGAAATATAGCAGTTCAATGCTTATGCTTTGGCAACGAAACTGAGGCGAAATTTGGGCATTGTTCTCACTAGCTGGCCCAGGTTTTGGCGCCAGGCGGCAGGGAGCCGAACTTCATCAGTTCGGTGCGTATTTTGTTGGCGCCGACACCCTTGCCGTTAAAAAGTTATATTAATTTTTGACACAACCTCCCCTGTTTTCAAGCACAAAACCTGATACATGCATGCACATCAATTATAATATATCAAATCCACAAGTCAGGTCTCACACAACATAATTATCGGATAGTTCTCAAATCTAACGAAGTCATAGACACACAAATCCACATAAGTTTTCACATAGTTCTCATAACATGGTCTCACACAAAGATAAACCAACTTTTTTTTATATCATGATATATATAGTAGCGAACAGTACATGGTAGAGATACATGAACTGACTACAACGATTATAAAATAAAATCTAAAAGAACCGAGTAAATATTCGAAAACTTCAAACTCTTCCTTCTTTCATGACACAATCTTGTATTTTTCTGAAGGCAGGCACTAAAACATGACAACGATACAAAACCATGGACTTGTAAATATCAATGAGGATTCTCCCATAATTTTAGTTTTGAGCCGCAATGCCAAGTCTACGTGCACGCATGCAGCCCTTAAAGTAATCAACCAACATCGCCATGAGTATCAACATAGATATTTTAGGGGAAAAGCAACCGAACAGTCTCGTCGACGTTGTTGGGAGTCGAGAGTACGAATCATCATTATCCGAGACAGATATTGCAAGGAAAATTATCCTCGTGGCAACCATGATAAAAAAATCCAAAATCGATCTGGCCCAGCAAGATCTGAAAGACCATACCTACACAAATTTAATCTTCCAATTAAAACCACCATTGACGTCGGGAAGGAGATCTTGTCGTTGAACGAAGGTTTGAAGATTAGTTATTATAGACGATGCCATCTCCATTGGAGAAGAAGACGTGACGGGGATATACCTCTCGGGTACCCTACCATGAGGGTACCTGGTGCACGTATCGACTAAGACCCAGCTATCAAGAGCCTACATGAAGCCCATAACAGAAGGCCCAAGAAGATGGAGTATCCTCCAAGATTAGGCATAGGCATAGTCGGTTTAGACTTTCTTTACATGTAATCTGAGTCGGTTGCGAACTCCCGAGACCCAGCCTATTATATAAAGGCTGGGAGGGCCGCCGATCCAGGACACGCAACACTTGAACCACCAAAACCCTAGCGAGATCGACATCTCGTCGGGACTCCATTGTAGCTCGCATATACTCTCAGATCAATACCAGACAAGCAGGAAGTAGGGTGTTACTCTCCGGAGGCCTGAACCTGGGTAAATCCTTACTTTTGCTTGTCAGCCGACGAAACTACCAACTCTACCACATTCTCTCCCCCCGTAATCTCAACCCTAGGTTCATAACCATGGGATTTGATGAGTTAACCCCTCGTCAAGACGACTACTCCGTTTTGTCACCACACTGGCATGAAGTCGTGGAGGTGGAGTAACAGGCGCGCCTCGATAGCTTCTTCTTCCCTGCGGCATGCGGGAACCAACGCCGGAGTTGTTCGCGTCGGACGACGAGCTGACACGCTCCGACAACGAGGAAGACGAGTTCCCTTACCATCGGCGCCGGCTCCGACACAGAAACCTGCCCCAGCACCAGCGCCGGTACCAGAGCAGGGGACGCAGGACACATGTGGAGAGGACGGCTGCTGCTGGATCAAACCCCACCACACTCCAGCGGCGTAACCAGGCTATGCAGATTCCTCAAGACCGCCGCCGACAATAGCAGATGACACTTCTGGCGTCAGATCATTGAGGCATGCAAGTTTCTCAAGGCCGTGGCGCTGGGATAGGCATCCTACTCACGGCGTGTAGTGGTTATCGAGGCGCCGGGATAGGCCTCCTTCTCTCGTTGTAGTGATGACGGTGGCGTCAGGATAGACCTCCTTCTCTCGCCATAGCCGGAAGCGCCGCTAGCTCTAGGGTCTAGTGTTTAGTTTAAACTTAAATGTACGTTTGTTAAATTTCGTTTAAGTTTTAAAATGTACGCTTGTTAAATTTTGATTAAATAAATTCCGTTTAAGTTTGCCGAATTTGTTGTTGTTTTCTTGCAAATTTTGTCAAGAAATGATCGAAAGTGAATTTTGCGAGTGCCGTTTGGAGGTGCCGGTGAAGGAGGCGACATCACCTAAATCGTGTCCATTTTAGGTGGTGCCGGACCAAATTTAGGTGCCGCCGGTGAAGATGCTCTAATAAGTACTGGAACAAACTAACTTTGGTACTCCGTTCCACTCTCCATTGACGACTTCTGGAAACAAGGAAACCATTGGCAGGAGCCGGAGACGGAGGAGACCTGGCGCCACGAGTCACAGCAAAAGAAGCCACACAAGAAAGGGATTCAGTGGAACAGGCTAGGCTCTGAAGAGTTGCGGCTCTCGGTAGGTCGGGAGTGAACACCGGCCAGTCTGAGTCCCCCTCGCGTCCACTCACAGATGCTAGTGTTGAATCGAATAAAGCTGTGTTCCAATCAGTCTCAGATTGAACGACCACGCTCACATCAGGACTAGCGTACATGAATCAGGCACCTCAGATGCTTTTCTAATTCTATATTAGTTTTATTATATTGATGCTTTATCACATTGTTTTTTATGATGCAATTCATAGACCATACATATTGGAATCCTATATCTTACTTAATTCCTCTTCCTTCTTTCTATCATCCCTCCCTTTATCTACATCCCTTTAGTTTTGCTTCACAACCTAGAATAGTTCAGTTCGGTAGAACGCGGGTCTCCAAAACCCGATGTCGTAGGTTCAAATCCTACAGAGCGTGATTCCATCTATTTTATGTCGAAGAAGAGTAAAATAACTTAACAAAACAAAGTTGAATTGCAAATCAAATTTGACCTCCTCCAGACCAGAGAGGAGGTCAATAAAAAAATAAAAATTACTCAATCAAAGATGCAACTGATCTCCACGCCTGTATTGCAAATATGCAGTCACAAATAATCCCGCTAAAGTAATAGGAATTAGACCTAAGACGATTCCAAATAGAAAAACTTCAATCATTTCGATTTGTTCGAGGGGATAAAAAAAGAGGTACGATCTATCCCTAAATAGTACTCTAAATTATCCACGAATCTCAATGACCAATAAAAGAATTCGCAATTAGTGTGGAAAAGAGTCCTAGAATACCAGGAATCTAAAAGAAAGATTTTTTCTGACTTTATTAAGTCAATTCAAATAAGACGTATCTTGTTCAACCCAATAAATAGAGCTGGGGTTATAGTTAAAGCAGCTAGTAGAAAACCGAAATAACTAGTTAAAGTAAGCATGAAAGGGTTAAATTCCTTATATATTTTTTTACTACATATTTTGGTAAAGCACTTACCTAAGTTATGGAAAATTCATCAGTTATTTTAGATAATAATAAATAAAAAAAGATAGAGTGAGATACGGAAGTGTAAAAGAAAGTAGATTCATCAAATGATACACTAGTCCCTAATTCCGAATCAAGAGATTGTTATGAAATTTTTCAATTGAGTAAAATAATAAAATAATATTAAGAACTATATCATGTAATCCCATTGAAAAAATGGAATTCGATTTTAAGGTGAATTTTGGAATAAGAGATAAATAAACAATTGAATTTGAAAAAAAAAGCTCTTCTTCGAACTCCAACCAAAGTGGATTCGAAAACGAGTCACTTCAATTATCCTTTTAAGTTCTATCTTCTGTCTTTCCCTATTTCATCTCGTAAAGTTCCACGCTCGCAGTTTGTTCAAGAAAGTTAGACCTAATCCAACAAACAAGACAAGGATTAATTACGAATCTTGATTCTTCAAAGAATGTTTTCCTTCTTTTATATTTTATACTGGATTATCTACTATTCTATTTTCTATTTATTAGATATTATGCTAACTAATGAAATTCTTTAACTTTAAAACAAAAAATTAGATTCGAAAAAGGGAAAGATTGGATTGGAAGAAAACTTTTAAGTAAAAAAGGATAGATTTCACATATACTTGTCCTTGTATTGTGTCAGTATGATAATATCATACCTTCACTAGATCGTACATGAATCAGGCACCGTGATGATGCAGAGAGGTTGCTGCACATTTTGTGGTGCGACCCACCAAATGAGAGTTTGCTATGCTTTAACCTGACATTTTTCACATAATTTACGATATCTTTTTTTTTAGGAGGATCCGACGCATAATTTACGATAGCTTTGTTCTTATCGTTTCAAGAAAAATGAACATTCATGTCAACATTCGAGATTGGTTTTCTATATACTTGTTTTTTTCGAAGACCAGATAGCTATATACTTGTACTCAAGCATTTCTTCCAAACTCGTGAATGCATTTTTTGTTCAACTAGAGCCCGAGGGAGGCAGTGACCACAGGGAGAGAAAGATCAAACCTCACCATGGCAGAGAAGAACAAAGATCTCGCAAGCCGTGACACGAAATGAAACTAAGAGCATCGCAAGCCGTGGCCCGAGGGAGGCAGTGACCACACGGTTTCCACTCATCGCTGCGTATTTATGGCGCTGATGACAGTTATTGCATCCTGTCCTGCTCCTCACTGCCTGGCTTGTGACTTGACTTGACCTGAATTGAGCTCGCCTCCAGTTCAAAGCCAGGAGAGGAGGAAGGGAGCAAACTTATCCATCCCCTCCCCTTCACATTACCATTCCACATTCCTCTCCTCATTATCTGGCTTGTCTTAGGAGGGGAATCACCTCTGGTTGCATGAGGATGGAGGATGCTGCTAGAATACTTATCTGGTTTGTACTTCATCTGTCTGGCTTCTCTGAATCGATCTCCACAAGAGTTGGTTTCAGATCTGGTGCAGCAAGGTGAGACCATAATTCCTTTCTTTCTTACTGATCCTGTTTCCTCTCTTTGGTTTGCCTTATGTTATTGCAGCTTGTGACTTGTGAGCTCTAGATTGGCGCTCTTTTGTTTTTGTATCGCAAAGAGATCTTGCAGCGTAGTAGGAGCACTGTGTGTCATTGGTGCTCTTTTCTTTTTAGCTGATTCTACTAGCGTTGCTTCTCTTCCTCTGTAATGGATGTACTGTATATCATGAGAAGTGCAGATACATGTACTGTAGTACCTACAGTAACCATTTCTTTCGAACCGGGAAGTACTGAATGATGTACATTTTAAAAATAATAAAAAAGTATTCCTAGTATAATATGCTAGTAAATAGGTAATGAAACGTGATATATATGACAAAAGAAGAGTAGCAACACATATATTTATATGTATACTAGTTAAGTGGGATTGTTGTTAATCTGGCATCCTGACTTACAACACTTTGTCTTCTTTCCAGATGGATTACCGCCGAATGGCCGGGAGTATGGAGCAGCACTTGGCCAATGCCACGGCAACAACCTTCATGCATCAGCTGAGACATCTGTGGAAGAGCCCTAGGGGCACAGTCTTCCGTATCGAGGCATTGGCATTGGTGGCCATTGCCCTCTCTTTCTTTCTTGCCATCTTTGGGTCATGCCGCCGCTGGTCCGACCGATGGATCGTCCAAAAGGGCTTCTTGGCTGCAAATGTGTTATCTCTATCCCTTGGGACTTACAGCATTGGTCTGATGCAATCATCATCAATGAAGAGCGAGATGTATCCGATATGGGCAGTGTCCTTACTCACCCTCTTCGGCTGTGTTGACCCAATCACATCCTACAATGGCCTTGACTACAAAAGCCCGCTCTTTAAGATAATATTTCAGCTTTCCCTCTATTGCGGATATGCGATGCTGATGAGTATCTCAACCATGTCCAGTAATCTTGGTAATATAGCCATCGGCATTCTGTCTGTCATCACTTTCATCAAGGGCCTTCATAGGTCACTGGCGCTTGTGCTACCAAGCAGAACACGTCGCATGTTAGTAAGGTTTACTAGAAGTAGTGACAATGAACTTGATGCTTTCACAGATCCCAATGGGCGTCAAAGACGCTATGAAAGACAAACACATGGCCACCGAGGGTTTTTGGGAGTCGATTTGACCCTTGATGAAATGTCGAAGAATGTAGACATGGGGGATATACACTGGATATGTGAGTTTCAGGATCAGCTACGCGAAGAGGTCGTTGCCTGTCATGATGTGTGCCTCTCCTTCTCTCTGTCTCATTCGTTGCAGAGGCGTTTCCTTGGTTTGACCCTCGTGTATGATGATATGACGAAGGGAAACTTGTATCATCGCAGAGCCATTGATTTCAAGTGGGCCTTGAAAGTGATTGAGGTTGAGTTGGCTTTTGTCTATGATATTTTTTTCACAGGTAACGAATTCTTGCACTACTATCAAGCAAAAACTGCTAGTATCTGGGCATTTGCTTCATTCATGGGGATATGTGGTGTAGCGACTGCCATTCCTGGGACAATGACTAGCCACCGTGTTACTTCTCTCGGTCCTGGTGCTTCCACCATCGTTGTGGACACCACCATGGTAGATCTTATTGTCACTCTTGTCATATTGGTGTCATTGGCTCTGTTGCAATTGGTGCAGTTGATCCGGTGTTGGACGTCAAATTGGGCGAGAGTTGCATTTGCCTGTGAAGTCGCCAGGAAACACAGGGATGAAATGGATGAGTTTAAGGCAGGGAGACGTCACCCGCCGAAAAGATGTTCGTGCTGGATGAGACTCAGAGGTTTTCTAGTTACCACGATTAACTGGTTTGATACGTACCTCTGGCAAGATAAGCTCGGCCAGTACTCAATAATTGAAGGGAGCAGTGGGAAAAGATCCATGTCGTTATTCAGCAGCTGCAGCAGCAGTAGGATAAGAAGAGCAAGAACACGGCAAAATAAATTATCCAGGGTTGAACGCCTTACTCGAATGCTTGGATTGCAGTACGTTGGACAGGTGCTCTGGGAATTGGGGGGCAGCGACATCAAAAAAGGAACTGCCGTTAGGTTGGACGACAATGTGAAGGCAGCCATTGCTGAGTTTCTTGATAAGATCCAAGATGGAATAACAGGGGAGCGTTGGTCATCCACGTTTGTGGCTAATGGAATATCCTGTAGTAAACTTCCCAACCGCCCGTGTCTTTACAATTCATCGGATGCAATAATGTTCTCAGAACAGAGTCTGAGTTGGCACATTGCGACGTGCTACTGCGAACTAGCAGAGCACGAGCAGGAGCAGCACACTGCAGGCTGCGAGGAGGAGAAGAATCGCGGCGTGGCCATTGCTCTGTCCAAGTATTATGCCTACTTGGTGGTGTCAGTGCCAGAGTTACTTCCTGGGCTGCTCTCACATACGGAGGAACTGTATGATCAACTTGCGGTGGCGGCCGAGGATACTCTGCAGAGGATCATGGGGGCCAAGGCCAAACTGGAGGCTTTGCAACATGCACTGTATAACTCAGGGGCGGCGCCATTATGGTCGGGTGTGGCTCTGGGGAAGCAACTCTTCGAAAACACACCAGGTGAGAACGGCAAGAGTTGCACTGACCACTGGAAGGTGCTGGCGCTATACTGGGTGCAGGCGTTGCTATACGCTGCCCCATTTGGCAACGTGGAGGCGCACGCGCAGCACCTCTCACAGGGTGGCGAGTTCATAACCCATCTCAATGCCTTGTTGCACCACATCGGCATCTACATGTGGGAACGTCAACCTGAAAAGCCGAAAGAAGATAATACGGGGCGCGAGATGACTTCAATTTTGGGGATACTTCAGGGGATGGAGGAAATGACTTTGATTCTGAAGAGATTCTGGAAGTCGGAGGGGTTGACTCTGATGACATGATTACAGATGACAGAGGAGATGCCGCTTTTGAGAAGACACGAAGGCTTTGAGTGTATACAAGAACCCAAGATGGGTTAAACACCAATACAAGGCGTTTTAATGCCGTTGGAGGAGCTGACTCCGATGATGAGATTACAGAGGACGGAACAGATGAATCTGATGATGAGAACACAGAGGACGGAGCAGATGACTGTGGTGAAGAGAATCTGGAGGACGGTGGGGATGATTCTGATGATGGGAATACAGCGGATAGAGATGGCTCAGATGATGATAATACAGAGGACGGAGGACAGACCAATGAGGAAGAAAATAACTCGGAGTTAGATGACTTCGAAATTTTGAAGAGAGACGACGACGTGGTAACTGTTAGAGAGATATTTGTATATTGTAGTTTCCCTATTAGATAGGGGGCTCGCTGCATATTTACACCTGTACATGTACTATATATTGTGGCCTTTGGCCCCGTGGAATACAAGTTGCTTATTCCTAACATGGTATCAGAGCGTGGTTAGGTCTTTTTTTCCCTCCCGCACGCGCAACTCGTGCGTTTCTTTCTTCTCCCCGTGTAATCTCGTCCTCGTGCGATCCAAGATCGATCGCTCCCGTGCGAGCCATCCGTCGGCCGCCCCTGTCCCCGTCCGCGTGGCCGCCTCCGTCCGAGTCGCTGCCGGTCGCCGTCTCCGGCCGCTGCCGGTCGCCCGTCTCCGGCCGCTGTCGGCCGCTCTGTCCCTGCCGCGTCCGCACTCGAGCCGCCGGTGCCTTCCGCCCGATCTTCTGCTTCACGACCGTCCCAGATCGATCGCTCTTTCCGGTCGCCTGCTGCTGACCGAGCTTGGAGGTGCAGGTCTCGGATCGATCGCTCTTCCCGGCCGCCTGCTGCTTCTGATCGTTGGGCTGCTGTAGGTGCTTGGAGGTTCCCTGATCGTTGGGCTGCTGTAGGTGCTTGGAGGTTCTCTGATCGTTGGGCTGCTTCTGATCGCTGGGCTGCTGTCCGTCGCGAGCTTGGAGGTTCTCTGCTTCCCGTCCAGTAGATCGATCTGAGTTGACTTCAGTTTTTCTGAAGAAAAAAAAAGAGATGTCTGCATCGCCGGGCTATGTCGCGATTCCTCGCTGCTCGGTGATCTTTGATGGCACGAATTATCCTGATTTCGCTGCCTTTATGCGCATTCATATGCGTGGTCTTCGTCTCTGGGGTGTGCTTTCCGGCGAGGTCTCGTGTCCGTCGTGCCCCATTGCTCCTACTGCTCCTATTCCGCCGACGCCACCAGTTCTTGCTGCCGATGCTACTCAGGCTGCAAAGGATGCAGCTAAGAGTGCGGATGATGTTGCCATTGCTGCGTATGACCGGCAGGTCAAGGAGCATTCTGACGCCCTTGAGACCTACCGGTTGGATCTGACTGCTTACACCCAGTGGATTGATGATGATGCTCGTGCTGCGGCTGTTCTCACCGCCAGTGTTCTACCGCAGTTTGCCTCTGAGTTTATGGGCCTCAGTACTGTCGCTGACATGTGGGCTCACCTTCGTCAGCGTCATCAGCCGTCCGGGGATGCTCTATATCTGTCTGTGGTTCGTCAGGAGCATGATCTTCAGCAGGGTGACTCTACCATTGATCAGTTCTACACGCAGAGCGCTGCTATCTGGCGTCAGCTCGACTCTCTTCGCACTGCCGTGTGTGGTGCCTGCCCGTGTTGTCAGACTGTGCGTTCCGACTTGGAGTTTCAGCGCGTATATGAGTTCTTGTCTCGGCTCCGCAAGGAGTTCGAGCCCCGACGTGCTCAGCTGCTTGCTCGTGGTCGTGTCCCTATCTCGGAGGTGCTGTCTGAGCTTCGTGCTGAGGAGATTCGTCTACGTGGCGTTGGGTTGCTTGAGGTTCCTTCTGTGCTTGCTGCCCATGGTCCTCCTTCATCGCCTGCTTCATCGACTCCTTCGCGGTCCACTGCTCCGCCACTTTTACCCACTCCTCAGGGTCAGGGCCTGGGTCGTGGCCAGGGTCGTGGCGCTCGTCCACACCCTCACTGCACCTACTGTGATCTGCCTGGCCACACCGAGTCTCGTTGCTACACGAGGGAGCGTGATCTGCGTAAGCAGAAGGCGTCTGCTTCTCCCGGGACTCGTGCTTCCTCTGGCTCGTCAGGGTCTTCTCCAGCCGGCTTCACCGACCAGGACATTATGCGGCTCAAGCGGATGCTCGCCGCTTCAGGTTCTTCTTCGACGGGTACTGCTGGCTCTGTGACTGATTCTTCTGGCACTGCGCGACCACCATCTTCTACACAGTCAGGTACATCCTCGTGGGTTCTGGATTCTGGAGCTTCTTTTCATATGACTTCTGATTCTTCCACTCTGTCCTCTCTTCGACCTCTTGATTCTCCTCTTAGTGTTCTTACTGCTGATGGTACTTCTCTCTCTGTTTCTAGTCGAGGCACTCTTTCTACTTCTTCCTTTTTTGTCCCTGATATTTCTCATGTTCCTCGTCTTACCATGAACTTGTTCTCTGCCGGTCAGCTTACTGATTCTGGTTGTCGCGTCATTCTTGACGCCGATTCTTGTTCTGTTCAGGATCGTCGCACGCAGGTTTTGGTTGGAGCTGGCCCTCGCCGCCGTGATTCTCAGGGGCTTTGGGATATAGACTGGCTTCGTGTTCCTTCCGCTGCTACCTCGCCTGCCAGTTCTCCTGCTATCGTCGCCTCTGTCACCGGCTCTTTTCAACAGTGGCATCATCGTCTTGGTCATCTTTGTGGTTCTCGTCTGTCGTCATTAGTTCATCGTGGTCTTCTGGGGCCTGTCTCAGGAGATGTTTCTTTACAGTGTCAGGGTTGTAGGCTAGGAAAACAGATTCAGTTACCCTATCCTACTAGTGCGTCTGTATCTCAGCGTCCTTTCGACTTAGTTCACTCTGATGTTTGGGGTCCGGCTCCTTTCGCTTCGAAAGGGGGCCATCGATATTATATAATATTTATAGATGATTTTTCTCGTTACACTTGGCTGTATTTTATGTCTTCTCGTACTGAGGTTCTCTCCATATATAAGCGTTTTGCCGCCATGGTTCTTACTCAGTTCTCTACGCCTATTCGTGTGTTTCGTGCTGACTCTGCTGGTGAGTATATCTCCAAGCATTTGCGTGGTGTTCTTGCTGAGCAGGGCACTCTCGCTCAGTTCTCCTGTCCCGGTGCGCATGCTCAAAATGGCGTGGCTGAGCGTAAGCATCGCCATCTTCTTGAGACTGCTCGTGCGATGATGATCGCCTCTTCTCTTCCGCCTCATTTCTGGGCTGAGGCCGTTTCTACCTCGGCCTATCTGATTAATATCCAGCCTTCTGCCGCCCTTCAGGGTGCCATTCCTCTCGAGAGACTCTACGATCGTTCTCCTGACTATTCTATGCTTCGTTTGTTTGGTTGTGTTTGCTATGTTCTTCTTGCTCCTCGTGAACGCACCAAACTAACCGCTCAGTCTGTTGAGTGTGTTTTTCTCGGATATAGTGATGAGCATAAGGGCTACCGTTGTTGGGATCCTGTGGCTCGCCGGATGCGTATTTCCCGGGATGTGACGTTTGATGAGTCTCGGCCTTTCTATCCGCGTTCGACCTCCCCGACCTCTACTGTGGAGGATCTCTCTTTTCTTACTTTTCCTGATTCTCCTCCCGATATCCCTCATATTTCTCCTCCCTCTGATCCGGTGCCATCTACTCCGATGCCTTCTTCTCCTCCTTCGTCGCCGCCTTCTTCACCCTCCCTGTCCCCGTCTCCGCCTCCGTCTTCTCCTGTTGCTCCTTCTCATCCTACTTTTCCTTTCTATTATACTCGCCGTCCACGTGTTGTGACCGAGTCATCTGATGCACCCTCTACTTCCGGTGCACCGTCTCAGCCGACTTATTCTCTTCGTTCTCGGCCTTGTCCTTCACCTGATTTCTATAATCCCGCTACCTACAGTGTTTCGGTTGTCTCGGAGCCGACTACGTATCGTGAGGCTGTTGTTCATCCTGAATGGCAGCTTGCCATGGCTGAGGAGATTGCTGCGCTTGAGCGCACTGGTACGTGGGAGATCGTCCCTCTTCCTCCTCGTGTTCGTCCTATCACCTGTAAGTGGGTCTATAAGGTTAAGACCCGCTCTGATGGGACTCTTGAGCGTTACAAAGCTCGTCTGGTCGCTCGTGGCTTTCAGCAGGAGCATGGCCGTGATTATGATGAGACTTTTGCTCCAGTGGCTCACATGACCACTGTTCGGACTCTTCTTGCCGTGGCATCTGTTCGCCATTGGTCTGTGTCTCAGCTTGATGTTAAGAATGCCTTTCTTAATGGTGAGTTGCGTGAGGAGGTTTATATGCAACCACCACCTGGGTATTCTGTTACAGATGGCATGGTCTGCCGTCTTCGTCGCTCTCTCTATGGCCTTAAGCAAGCCCCTCGTGCATGGTTTGAGCGCTTTGCTTCTGTGGTCACAGCTGCTGGTTTCTCTCCCAGTGCTCATGATCCTGCGTTGTTTGTTCACTGTTCTCCTCGTGGTCGCACTCTTCTTCTTCTTTATGTTGATGACATGATCATCACTGGTGACGACCCAGAGTATATTGCCTTTGTCAAGGCACGTCTGAGTGAGCAGTTTCTTATGTCGGATCTTGGTCCGCTTCGTTACTTTCTTGGGATTGAGGTTTCGTCCACCGCTGATGGTTTCTTTATATCCCAAGAACGGTATATTCATGATCTTCTTTCTCGTGCCGCTCTTACTGATGAGCGTACTGTTGAGACTCCCATGGAGCTCAATATTTCTCTTCGTGCGTCTGATGGCGATCCTCTCTCTGATCCGACTCGTTATCGACATCTTGTCGGGAGTCTCGTCTATCTGGCTGTTACTCGCCCTGATATTTCTTATCCTGTCCATATTCTGAGTCAGTTTGTTTCTGCTCCCACTTCGGTTCACTATAGTCACCTTCTTCGTGTTCTACGCTATCTTCGTGGAACGATCTCGCTTTGTCTCTTCTTTCCTCGTTCTAGCTCGTTACAGCTTCAGTCCTACTCCGATGCTACTTGGGCTAGTGATCCTTTGGATCGCCGTTCACTTTCTGCTTACTGTGTTTTTCTTGGTGGTTCTCTCATTGCCTGGAAGACGAAGAAGCAGACCGCAGTTTCCCGTTCGAGTGCAGAAGCTGAGTTGCGAGCTATGGCTCTTTTGACTGCTGAGGTGACTTGGTTACGGTGGTTACTTGCAGATTTTGGTGTCTCTGTTACGACACCCACGACTCTTTTGTCAGACAGTACAGGTGCTATTAGCATTGCACGTGACCCAGTGAAGCATGAGCTTACTAAGCATATTGGCGTTGATGCTTCTTTTGTCCGTGCTAGTGTGCAGGATCAGATTATTGCGCTCCAGTATGTGCCTTCAGAGTTACAGTTGGCGGATTTTTTCACGAAGGCCCAGACTAGAGCACAGCATAGCTTTTTCCTCTCCAAACTCAGTGTTGTGGATCCACCATGAGTTTGAGGGGGGGTGTTAGAGAGATATTTGTATATTGTAGTTTCCCTATTAGATAGGGGGCTCCCTGCATATTTACACCTGTACATGTACTATATATTGTGGCCTTTGGCCCCGTGGAATACAAGTTGCTTATTCCTAACAGTAACCTCCTGGGATCCTATGCGAGATGAAGCTTCCGTTATCTCCCAGGCATTCGATTAATGCGTTTGTTATAATGTAATAATGCTACTATTTCAGTGTTGCCATTCAACCAATGTTGTAGTATGACTAGTTTAGTAGACCTCTACGGTTGTGCTTGTTGACATGTGTTTGTTACTGTATCGTTTGTTTCAGTTCCCACTGATTCTATAAAATTGGTGACTACGTTGAGGGCCATATATATTGTGGTTGATATGCTAGACGTGCGATCTACTTCACTTATGTACGAGGATCTGTATTAATTATAGTAGGTTTTTGCAGCTGTTGGCACTTGGCAGCAAACAGTGGCCTTCAGCTCAGTCGGAATCATGGCGCTTGTGTTCTTAAAAAAAAAAAACTGGGCCCTTTTGTCTTGTGTCCATAAGATATCAGATGATACAATACCTTCCAAACATGAGGATTCCAGAATCATCCCTCAAGGCTCTGTACTCAGCAGGACAACGAATGAGTTGGATCTCTGCTACAAAAAAATGGGAGTACCGAATATCATGTCCATGTTGGAAATGTCAGTAAGATAGTATAGAAATGTAGAACGATGATACTGATGGTTTAACTGGCAAAGCAATCGATGAGGAGGATATTGTTGTAATTAAGAAATAGGGGACATTGTCCACTTTTCATTTATGCAAGGTCGTGCAAACAGTGCATCTGATACAATGCACTCCGAAATCAAGTAGAAGAATCATCTTCATAAATACTGTAATTGTCAAACATTAGAAGCTTCATAGACGCTACAGCTCCGCCGCCTGAGCTTCCACGCCCCTTCAACCAAATAGACATCTCTGTGCCCTCGCTTTGCTTCACCCCAGCCCTATAACCTCTGACCATTATTACTACAATATGATAGTTGAAACAACACGAAACTTCAGGTCAACCATGCATAAATTGTTCAATATTTGTGTCAACTGAATATCAGCACATGAGGTGGAACATTTTTCAAACCAACACAGGTCTCTTACAACAACAAAAAAATGACAGCAAAAGAAAACTGAAAAGCTGAGCTACAAAGAAACAAACCGAAAACATAACACAAAGCCAGGCCAGTCTCAAAGAATATCAAAACTGTACAGCTATCCTACAACGAAAATGAAGCGAAACATCAGCATACCATATCCTTGGATGGATATGATTTGCCAGTGACCACAAAAACAGCGAACAAAAAAGGTGAATGACTAGAAGCACGTAACCATATCTAGCCAGTTAGGCCTTCACTAGGCCCAACATCAAGTGAATTCTTTGTAAAGATAAGGAGGCAGTTGGTATTCCACTACCTTCACCCCTGACCTGTATTAGCAAAGCACTGAAGTTGGTATTTCAAAGAGGAGGGCAAGCTTCCTGCCTCTGCATCTAGTGATCCTTCATGCTGATTATATTTAACATATCTTTGACTGGAACATGTCTCAATAGACAAAAGCATTTATCACATAGAAGGATTGACATCGAAAACTTTTTTTTTGCGAATAGGATGCAACAAAAAATAAACTGACAGAGAACTCATGAATAGGAATCCATATGTCACAGCCAAGAGCATCAACGCGAGTGAAGATATCCCGCAATCCTGCAATACCCAGGCTATGGACAAGCTAAAATGCTACCACACGCTCCAGATTGAAATGACAATACTCAACCGAGAAATTTCAGCAAAATCTCCCGTAAACATGCTTATATGGACACACAATCAAGACACTTGACAATATGCAGATCCTAAACACAATGCTAGAGTAAACATTCCACGTCCACAATTAAATATTAAGTGTTAACACACATACAGCACTCGACCCTGTGATCACTGCCACCCCAACAGTATCCCAGTGATCCGTGGGGTTCCGAGTAATTCCTACTTGTAAAGATTTGAATTGGTGGTCGTCCGTTCACTCCTTATCTAATCCTTCCTGTCTCAATCCATACAAGAGGGATAATGCAAACCTAAACAATAGCATCAATCTATCATCTCCGCTGCCGATAAAAGAAAGTGCCAAAGTTAATTAATTTGAGGTTAATTTGACATATAACTCGAGTAAACTATATTATGTGGCGTAGCACAGGGTCTTACTGGTATAAGAACATCCGAGTAGGGTTTCCTAGTGAGTACTACCTTGAGGCTTCGCCTAAACATGCAAGATTCATAAAATAATCTTCAAGGGCCTAGCTACTAAATATAGCATGGTAATAAGACCTTTAACTACATCACCAAAAGTGCTCTAGCGAATGATCGTGTGAGAGTGGTCTTCTGATTGTTTGCATGGGCAAATCCAGATCTTGTGTTATTCCCTCAGTAAATTGCTTACTTAAATAATCACCTAGCCGTTGATGGAAACAATGGCAAGAATATGTGTTCAAATATTACGTAAATACAACCAAACGAAAAGACACCATATGAAAGCACAAGACTATCTCATGGCATTAGTTCATTTGCTATTAAACTACAACAGTTCAATGTTTTCCAAATTTCGACAACCATTCAATGCTCAAATGCATGCATGTCAAAACATAGATCTTAGCAATCTCAAATAAATAACAAATCAGAAAATCATCGATAGCTTATGCCGAGCATAACTATAATGACACTATTTGGAGTCCACCACACCCACATCCACCCCATGGCGTGTGGGGTCTCCAAACTGATGGAATAACCTCCAACCCGTGGAGGATCAGAACCAAAGGTCTCCAACCTTGGAAACGTATATGCAACAGACGCATTTTATCTCATCATAGCGATAAGTGTGAATTATAACCCATATTCCATAAACATGGGTAATAATTTTCAACATAGTAAGCATGATTCATTAGCCATATCCTGACGACAGAAATGAGCTTCACAAGAATCATGAGCAACATATATGATGAATAGCAAGGAGCAAAACATTAGCAAATATAAAATGGTGTCAATGGTGGTGTGCACTCTGCCAATATGCATGTGCTTGCCGCACCAACGGAGTGCAAGGTGTCATTCCAAAGCATTACAATCAACAGAAAATGAGATTTTGCCTAACACTCTTGTCCAACCCCATATTGTCGACAATCCACCTCAGCCCCTCCAAGGTAAAGTTCAACAAAAGGCATTGAAATCTTAGAAAACATGTATGATGTGGGTGACCAACTTACCATACAACTCTATTTGGGATTTATCATGAAGACCGTGGTTTGAAAGCCTGAGTTTCGGCTAAGCGACTATTTTCGTCAATCATAATGATTAACCAACTTTGGTAACCGATCTAGGGGCCACGCGCCAGAGGTACCCTGGGGGCGGTGTCCAATCTGGAAGCAGCTGAGAAGTACCTACTTGATGATACTGTCCCAGGACTGTTTGGTAAGCTAGAAGCGCCGTAGGAGGACAAGGGGCTCAAGATGTCGGTTGCATCACCACATCTGGTTCACTCAATGGCACAGCTGTCGGCGTGGCATAGTCTCCAGACTGAGCTGGGGCAGAAGAAGCTGCAACACCCATATGCGGGGGTGCAGGAGCTGCAGGGGCCGGAGATGGAGTGGGCACAGCAGGAGTTGCTTGCCACAAGGACCCCGGGGGTGGTGTCCAAGTTGTGCTCAACTGAGAAGCAGGAGCGGCCATGTGGACTAACCCTTGCGAGGATGTAGCTAAAGCGTATTTATGCACTTGCTCCCACTTGATGATGCTATCAGGGTTCTCTCTGCACACACTCTCCATGTGGCCTTGGCCACAACGACGACAGACACCGATATAAGTGCACTTAGCAGCACGGTGTCCAACAACACCACACTTCAAGCAGAACCTGTGCTGCCCTTGCCATGGTCGGTAAGCTGGAACTTGCTCCCACTTGATGATTCTATCAGGGTTCTCTTTGCATACTCTCTCCATGTGTCCTTGGCCACAACGACAGCAGACACCAATATATGTGCACTTAGCACTATGGTGTCCAACAACACCGCACTTCAAGCAGATAATGCCCTGACCTTGGCTTGGTCGGTAAGCTGGAACCACCATGGGAGGACAAGGCGTGGACGTGGTCAGTTGCGCGAAGTCTTCTCTACCCACTTCCGCAGCCGTCGGCATGGCGTAGACTCCGGAAGGAGCTGGACCAGAAGAAAACCCATCACCCGTGTGTGGCGGTGCAGGAGCCACAGGAGGAGCTGGAGATGGAGATGGCACACCAGGGGTCGCCTGTTGGACGCAGCCCGAGGGAGATAAGCAAGTTGGGTGCAGCAGAGAAGCAGAACTAGTTATCTCGACAGACCCTGGCAAGGATGTGACTAAGTCTTGTGCGTATACCAATACCCACTTGACAATTCTGTTAGGGTTCTCTTTGCATACTAGGTCCTTGTGGCCAGGTTTCCCACATATGTCGCAGTCACCATTAAAGTTGCACTTGAAAGCGCGGTGTCTATCACCACACTTAAAGCAGATCATGCCCTTCCTCCGCACTGCTTTTCGTTTCCCTTTCTTTGGTTGCTTCAACTTGGACTGTTCTGTGCTATGAAAATCTCCTTTGGACTTCTTGAGAGAAGTTTCCTTAGTAAACTCGCTTCCCCCAGGGTTACTCCTCTTCTTCTGCTTTGTTCTTGCTGGTTTGGACACATTTTCTGTTTGCATTTCTCGAGGTTGCTTAACTTCATATTTCTTATCTGCCTTGGCGTTAGGATAACTTTGAGGATCGCATAAAATATTCTGCACTTCGGGGTTGGTATCCAGAGTCACGCCTGAAGAACTTGAAACTGTGTTCTTTGACTTATCCAAATCATCCTTCTTGCCACTTGATGTGTTGCTTATGTATGGTGACTGTGCTAATGGTGGTTCTCCAGCCACAAGGCTTTTCCAGAGCCAAACACTCTTTGCTGCAACAGTAAGGGTTTGAGACACATTTGGAGGTTGTGCCAATAAAATATTATATCGCCTCATTTTAAGTTTATGAATGGCATGAGAGAAGTCCCGATCACCAGAGATAAGCAGATAATTTGCTGGAGGAGGATTGTCAATAGCCCAGAACAGCATGTCAACCAAGATCTTCTTATCAGTTATCACTTGCATCTTTAATCCCTGCATTCGCTAGGGACATTAAAAAATGAGGGTATGTGCTTAAATGTATAGCATGCTAGACATGTAATTTGAAATGTAGTACAATCAGAGCAGAGGTTTTGCCGGCTCCAAGAATAATATTTGAGATACAAGCCTATAGAGATAACTTGGGTCATTCTTCGAACCAGAAGAGATCTGATACAACAATTGGTGTGACGAAGGGAAATGATAACCAATCACAAAATCTCACTAACTACTTGAAGAAATCAGTTATTTATAAATTATAAGAGCATATGTCACACATGGTTACGATCAACCCTCACTTATTTGAATCATCGAGTCGGACTGTGCCAGTGCAGTTCATGGGCTTGCGGCCTCTACAGTGGATTATTTCATTTTCTGGAGGTTAAGGTGTGTCACTCGCACGGGTGAACAGCCAGGGGTGTAGCTCACATAGGTGAGCTTGAGCTGAGTTGTGATTTGCAACATGAGGCAGGTCCAATCGGTGTGTTGAAAGAGCTCATGCGTGAATGTAAGAACATTATTTCGCATTCGATTAAGCTCACCTATTCACTACAAAAAAAAGAATCCACAAGCGTGAAATCCATTAGACGAAAGCAAGGAACATCTAGAACCTAAAATTTCTCTATTATTGTCCAAAATTCGCCAGATCTACCTATCATACCCAGTTTACCCACAGACACACGACGTATATTTGAACCAATTAGCGCAGCAATCCCAGAGACAAACGAAACGGCGGGGACTAGCGAGAGGATGGGGGTTCCGTACAGGCGGGGACGTGGTGGAGGGAGACGCCGGTGCTGGAGAGTGCGTGCTGTACGTTGTGGGCGATCTGGTGGGTGTCTCCGTACGCGGAGACGGAGATGGCGCCTCTGTAGCCGGCGATGGTGAGGGCGGAACTCATGTTCTGGACGATGAGCTGAGGGTCGCAGCTGCGGGGGACGCAGCAGTTCTCGATGTCCCACCACACCGACGTCTTGGCCACCGCGTACTCCCCCATCTCCGGCCGCCGCCTGCCCCCTAGGATTTCGCCGGCAAGGTGCGCATCTTCGGAGTTGGGGCTTTTGTGAATTGCGAATTGAGTTGCGGCGGCGGCGGCGGCGACGTGGGACGTCAGGGCATCTCCACCCGTTCGGCCCCCAAGGCCGAAAAACGGCGCCTTTTTGGACGGCCTGGGGGAACGCCGGCGCAATTTGACGTGCTGGGTTCGGCGTTTTCCCAGTCGCCGAACCCAGGCCGCCTCCAGCCGGCCAATTTTCGGCCAAATTTTCAACATACAAATCAACACACATGAATTTTCGGCCAAGTTTCGGCCAAACTTTCGGCATACAAATCAACACACAAATAGTTCAACATACAAATCCATAGACAAATAGTTCAACAATGCAAGCAAATAGAACAAACTAGGCATCGGCATGGCCATTGCTTTTGCGCCTCCACAGGTGCTCCACCAGATCATTCTGCAGCTGTGTATGCACCATGGAGTCTCGAATCTCCTGGCGCATAGTCATGAAGTTTGCCCATGTTGCCGACACCTAGTGATCAACATCTGCAAGAGGACCCTGCCTGTAGTACTCAGTGTCAGCCACCGGATCATCCCGCTCGCTCTCAATGATCATGTTGTGCAAGATCACACAACAGTTCATCACCTCAGACATGTTGGCCTTGGACCAAGTCAGAGCTGGGTACCGCACAACAGCGAATCGAGACTGCAGCGCACCAAATGCCCGCTCAACATCCTTCCGGCAAGCCTCCTGGCACTTGGAAAACCAAACTTTCGCACTTCCTGGCACAGAGTTGGAGATGCTCTTCACAAATGTTGACCACTTTGGGTAGATGCCATCTGCAAGATAGTAGCCCTTGGTGTACTGGTGCCCATTGATCTCATAGTTCACCGGGGGAGCATGACCCTCAACAAGGCTGCTAAACACAGTTGAGCACTGCAGAACATTGATATCGTTGTGTGTTCCTGGCATTCCAAAGAAGGCATGCCAAATCCATAGATCTTGTGTAGCCACAGCCTCAAGAATCACACTGCAAGCTTCTTTGTGCCCCTTGTACATGCCCTGCCATTCAAATGGACAGTTCTTCCATTGCCAATGCATGCAGTGGAAGCATCCCTGGGAAGCCTCTTGCTTCATTGGTGGCCAGGATCCGAGCAGTGTCATCCACATTAGGTGATTGCAAGTATTTTGGCCCAAACACTGCCACCACTGCCCTGCAGTACCTGCTCAAGCATTCAATGGCGCAAGACTCGGACATGCGCAGATAGTCATCCTGAGCGTCAGCGGGAGCACCGTATGCAAGCAATCTCATCGCCACCGTGCACTTCTGAATTGAGGTAAAGCCTACCGTGCCGGTGCAATCCGTCTTCAGCTTGAAGTAGGTGTCGAACTCTCGGATGGCATGCATGATGTCGAGAAAGAGTTGCCGTTTCATCCTGAAGCGGCGCCGGAACACAGCCTCGTCCTGCGTGGGGTGCTCGGCGAAGTAGTCGGAGTAGAGGATGCAGTAACCTTCGTAGCGCTGCCTCGGCTTGCTCTTGCGGCGACCGGGCTTTGAGCCACCACGCCGCGGCTTCGCCTTGTCGAGCAGGCCGGCAAGGCAGGCGAGGACGAGCAGGTTCTCTTCATCGTCGATGTCGGCCTGGGCTTCCTCGTTGAGCAGTTCGGCGAGCAGATCCTCGTCGTCGGAGTCCATGGCTGGGCAGACAAATCGCCGAACACCTAGTAGGCAAGGTGGGGGCGAGCCTTCCCGAGAGTCTTCTTTGCGGCGAGATGACGGCGGAGGAAGGAGGGGCGGCCGGCGGCGGAGGATTGGGCGAGAAGGCGGCTTCCTAGCTAGTTGTATGCGGCGGAGGTGGGAGGGGTGGTGCCGGCGGCGACATCGCGGCGACACGAGGGATAGGGAAAAGAAAGCGGCGCGGGGGTGGGATATGTGCTATCACGCCGACAGCGCTGGCCCACGCGCGCTTTTACCCCCCCAGGCCGAACCCGGTGGGCTGGGTTTGGCCTGGGAGCGCCGGCGCTAATTTCCGCCGATCCGGCACTATTTGGGCTCCTGGGGGGGCGACTGGGCGAAAAACGGCGCTCCCAGGCCAAAACGGCGCTAAAATCGGCCCTGGGGGCGCTGGGGGACGGCTGGAGATGCCCTTAGGAGCAGCTGTCGAAAAGCGTATTTATTTTTAAAATATTAAAAAATATAAAAAAAATCTGGTGTTCGTATGCACATTTTGTCCATGAAGTTTCGTTACAAAATTATTTTTGTGGCTTTCTAAAATCGAAGGCTTGGTTTGGCAGCTCAGTATTTTTGAAATTAGAGTATTGCAAAACTGAAGTATTTCATGGCGGGGCAAACGAATACTTCCGTTTTGGAGAATACTCCAGTCTAGGAAAACACAGGTCAGGAATAAAGTTTCCATTTAAGCAAAACAATGCAGTTTTGAAGGATACTTCAGTTTGTAAAACCACAATATTCATTGCATCCAAACACGTCAAAGTATTCAACTTTAGTATTTTTGTAAAACGAAGTATTCTCGGAATACTTCATACAAACAAAGCTCCCGAACGGGCCCTAAATTTCGATACTTCAAAATGACATTTCATTGGACATTTTTAGGTCAATTTTACACAAGAAATAGCTCACATAAAATATTAATGAATGCCGAATATTTTGGATCTTTTTATTTCCGAACAAATTTTCTTCTACGCTTCTTCTGTGACCCAAAGCATTGTGTCATGCGGAAGCTACTAACAACTGCATAATCAACAAAAACTGCGGCATAATTCAGTTTAAAAAATATGAATATTTTCTATTTTTCTAATTTTGTCCTTAGTGAAACATAACCTATCAACATACTTCCCTCTTGTACGGTGATAATAAAAACATTTCCTCTACTAATAACATGCTCACATAGCTGACATACTCGACAAAGGTCTCACATACTCGTACGGTCGTCCACGAGGTAAATTTGTTCCCAGTGTTCCTAGAGGTTTGCCCTAGTTGCTCTCGGTGTCATGTGACATCTAAATTCGTTTTTAGTACATCCAATGGCATATGCAGATACGTAGACTTCTCTACCTACTTCCTCCGTCTCCATTTACATGAAATGCACATTTTAAAATTATTTTTTATAAAAAATATTTTGTAATAGCAAAAAAAATCTAATGGTATAACCTTTACTACACATATCTATAGTTAGTCAAATTCATTGTCAACGGTACAGCACAAAAAAGATGATGTCGTGTACATAAAAGACATACTGAGTAAACATATATAATTTGACTATCGGTTTTGTATACAAAATCATCGAACAAATAACTTAATTTTGTCTTGTAAGCAAGTATAATTTGCCCTGAGATTATCTATTCCCTTCTATCCTATAGCTCCGCGGCCTGAGCTTCCATGCCCTTCAACCAAATTGACATCTCCGTGCCCTCGCTTTGCTTCGCCCCGCGAAGATGTCGGCACTGGGTGCCTACATGACAAACGATAGCGAGGACAATCAATTGGAAGATATGCACTTCTGTAGTCCTATAACCTCTGACCATTAGCACTACACTATGATAAGAGTGATAGTTGAAACGACATGAAATTGTTCAACCATGCATAAGTCGTTCAGGATTTGCGTCAACTGAATATCTGCAAATGAAGTGGAACATTTTTCGAAACAACACAGGTCTTATACAACAAAAAGCGACAGGAAAAGAAATCTGAAAAGTTGAGCTACAATTTGTTCAAAAAAAAAGTTGAGCTACAAAGAAAGAAACCAAAAACATAACACAAAGTCAGGCCAAAGGCTCAAAGGATACAAAAACTGTACAGCTATCCTACTACAAAAATGAAGTGAAACATAAGCATACCATATCCTTGGATGGATATAATTTGCCAGTGGCCACCAAAATAGCGAGCAAAACGAATAAAAAATGACACAGTAGGGACCTTCCCTACTGTTTACATGTCGAAAAAAAGAAATAGCGAGCAAAAAAGGTGAATGACTAGAAGCACGTAACCATATCTAGCCAGTTACGCCTTCACTAGGCCCATCAACATCAGGTGAATTCTTTGCAAAGATAACAGCAAAATTCTAGGGAGGTAGTTGTATTCCACTACCTTCACCCTGACCTGTATTAGCAAAGCACTGAAGTTGGCATTTCAAAGAGGAGGACAAGCTTCCTGCCACAGCCATCATGATCTTTCACGTGGATTATTTAATACTATATTTTTGACCTGAACATGTCTCAATCGACAAAACCTACCCCACTACTATCATAAGAAAGCATTTATCACACAGAAGGATTGACATCGAGAACTTTGACACTGCATCTAATTTTAGTAAGAGTAAGTACATGTTGAGGAACAGGATGCAAACAAGAAAATAAATTGACGGAGAACTCATGAGTCATGAACATGAATCCATATGTCAAAGCCGAGAGCATCAACGCGAGTGAACATACCCCGCAATGCTGCAATACCCAGGCTATGCACAAGATAAAATGCTACCACACACTTCAGATCAAAACGACAATACTCAACGATTCCGCAAAACCTCCCCTAAACATGCTTATATGGACACACAAACAAGACACTGCGATCACTGATACCAAAAACAGTATCCCGGTGACACATGGGGTTCCGTGTAATTCCTACTTATAAATATTTGAGTTGGTGGTCGTCCGTTCACTCCTTTTCAAGTCGTTCCTGTCTCAGTTTAGACAAGAGGGACAAAATACAAACCTAGAGAACAGCATCAAGCTAGTCCCGTCTGCTGCTCCCAACAAAAGAAAGCACAAAAGTAAATTGATTTGAGTTTAATTTGCCATATAACTTGAGTAAACTATGTTATGTCGTGTAGCACAGGTTCTTACTGGTATGAGAACAGAATCCGAGTAGGGTTCCTAGTGAGTACTGCCTTGGGGCTTTGCCTAGACATGCAAGATTCATAAAATAATCTTCAAGGGCCTAGCTACTAAATATATGATGATAATAAGACTTTTTACTACATCGCCAGAAGTGCTCTAGCGAATGATCATGTGAGAGTGGTCTTCTGAGTGTTTGCATGGGCACATCCAGATCATGTGTTATTCCCTCCAGGAAAATTGCTTACCTAAATAATCACCTAGCCATCGATGGAAATAATGGCAAAAACATGTGTTCAACGATTACGTAAATATAACCAAACGAAATGACACCTTATGAAAGGACAAGATTATCTCATAGCATTAGTTCATTTGCAATTAGACTACATCAGTTTAATGTTTTCCAAATTTCGACAACCATTCAATGCTCAAACACATGCATGTAAAAAAACAGCCATGTTTCATGCACTAGCCAATCCACATACACACTTCAACACCCCCTCTCACTTGTGACTCGGGGAGGACAATAAGTGCATAGAATTCTCAGAAGTATGGCTGGACACAGAGGGGGGCAAGAGCAATTTTTGGATAAATTGCGAAAGCCAGGACTCGAACTCGAGACCTATGGCTCTGATACCATGTCATGTTTCGATGTTTCATGCATTAGCCAACGCAACCAAAAGTTCAAACTGTTGGAAAGGGCTAGGCAATCCCCATATACACTTTAACAAAAAGCATACATCTTAGCAATCTCAAATAAATAAAAAGCAAGAAATCCCATCCATAGCTTATGCCGAGCATAGCAATAATAATCCCTTTTGGTGTCCACCCCACCCACATCCACCCCATCGCCTGTGGGGTCTCCAGACTGGTGGAGTAACCTCCAGCCCGTGGAGGTTGATAAAAGATAACCAAGGCCTGAACCTTGGAATGCATATGCACCAAACGCATTTTATCTCATCATAGCCATAAGTGTGAATTATAATCCATATTCCATAAATATGGGTAATAATTTTTCAACAAAATCAGCACGATTCATTAGCCATATCCTATGAACAACATATATGACGACAGAAAAGAGCTTCACAAGAACCATGAGCAACATATATGATGAATAACAAGGAGCAAAACATTAGCAAATATCAGACGGTGTCAATGATAGTGTGCACTCTGCCAATAGGAATGTGCTTGCCTCACCCACGGAATGCAAGGTGTCACTCGAAAGCATTACAATAGATAGAAAATGAGATTTTTCCTCTAACACTCTTGTCCAACCTAATATTGTCAAAAATCCACCTCAGCCTCCTCCAAGGTGAAGTTCAACAAAAAGCACTGAAATCCTAGAAAACATGTATGATGTGGGTGAGAACTAGGCAGTAGCCTAGTGGCAAGTAGGGATGAAAACGGAGCGGAAACTTTCCGACTTTTCCGTGGAAAAACGGAAACGGAACGGAAATACGGAAGTGGAAACGGAATTTTGCAAAACGGAAACGAAAACGGAAACTTTTATGCGGAAACGGAAACGGAACAGCATATTCCGGCGGAATGACCACGGAAACGGAAATTCCGTTTCCGGCAATACGGAACTTTCCGTTTTTTGCTACGCAGTGCTATCAGATTGCAACATGCCTAACAATTTCAGTGGGAACACTGAGTCACAACCCAAGATCTCAACAAAAAAGAAAAATATATGAAGTGACCACGTTTAGGCCCTACGTACTTGCATATTATCTCCCTCTCGAGCCATTGCCAGTTCGGCTTTTCAGTGTTGCACTAGGTTTACAGACGATGTTAGGTATTTTTTTTGCCAAAGTTGATAATTTAGAAACACTGTATTATACTTTAATTTATTTCTTCTTATTAAATTGATAAGTTTGTTGGTTTGCTTGAGTTTTCCTGCATTATTCAAGGGATCGCTTGGTTCCGGCAAACATCTGCTTCTGTTCTGTGTCCGCACCGTATTCGGTCTGTATCTGTTTCCGACAATATTTGTTTCTGTATTTGTTTCCGGGGTTTCTGTATTCGTTTCCGCTTCCGCAAAAATATACGAATACAAATGTGGCACCACCCAGTTCCGTCCGTATCCGCTCCGTTTTCATCCCTAGTGGCAAGGATCGCGGTGGTGCATCCTGCGTCCAGGGTTCGACTCCCGTGGGGAGCGAATTCCTGGTACCTCACCAAGTGGGCTCTTCTATAAAAATAAGTCCTAGGTGCAAGTGCCCACGGATCTCGTTTTTTGTATGATGTGTGTGACCAACTTAAGATACAGCTCTATTTGGGATTTATCATGAAGACCGTATGAAAGCCTGAGTTAGGGCTCAAATGACTTTGTTCGTCAATCATAATGATTAGCCAACTTCGATGAGCGATAGAAATTTTGCAAGTTAGAACATAGCAAATGATGGGGCTTTAAGCATCTAGGGAACATACCCTACAACTTCCATGTTGGGTCCACAATTTAAATCTTATTCGGTAATGATGGGTTATTTTAGTGCTCAAAGTGACAATTGAATAATTTAAACATAATAGCAGAAATCCATTTTCAAACCATAACTTGGAGTTAGGCAAACAAATACTTACTGGACAGCTGGTGAAAACCTCCTCCACCTCTTCTTCCTTATAGCCCTCCTTACTCTCTTTCACCTCTCAGCCAGCTGAAGGGAAGGCATACAAAGAATCAACTGGGAGTATATTTTGTCACCATGGCCTGCCGAAGGGGAAGGGCATGGGGAAAACTCCGGAGTGAGTTGGTCTAGGAGAAGCTGCAACACCGGGAGGTGGCGGCACGGGAGCCGCTAGGGGACCCAGATGTGGGGACGTCACACCAGGGCCCCCCTGCCAGAAGTACCCTGGGGGCGGTGTCCAAGCTGGAAGCAGCTGAGAAGCACCCACTTGATGATACTGCCCCAAGACTGGTCGGTACGCTAGAAGCTCGGTAGGAGGACGAAGGGCTGAAGATGTCGGTTGCGTCACCACGTCTGGTTTACTCAACGACGCGGCAGTCGCCGTGGCATAAACTCCAGACTGGGCTAGGGCAGAAGAAGCTGCAACACCCTTATGTGGCGGTGCAGGAGCCGGAGAAGGAGATGGACCAGACGAAAGCCGATCACCTGTCTGTGGCGGTGCAGAGGGCACGGGAGGAGCTGGAGACGGAGATGGCACACCAGGGGTCGCCTGCTGGGAGCATCCCGAGGTAGATGAGCAAGTTGGGTGTAACTGAGAAGCAGAACTAGTCATCTGGACATACCCGGGCGAGGATGTGGCCAAGTCTTGTGCGTCTGCCGGCATCCACTTGACAATGCTGTTAGGGTTCTCTTTGCATACTCGATCCTTGTGGCCAGGTCGGCCACATGTGTGGCAGTCACCATTAAAGGTGCAGTGTGTAGCGATGTGTCCATCACCACACCTAAAGCAGATAATGCCCTGCCCCTGCAATGCTTTTACTTGCCCTAACCTTGGTCTTGGTTGCTTAAATTTGGACTGTTCTGTGCTATGAAAACCTCCCTTGGACTTCTTCAAAGCAATTTGGTTTGTAAACTTGCTTCCCGCAGGGTTACTCCTCTTCTTCTTGTATCTTCTTGTTGGTTTGGACACATTATCTGTCTGCATTTTTCGAGGTTGCGTAACTTCATATTTCTTATCTGCCTTGCCGTTAGCATCACTTTGAGGGTCACACAAAATATTCTGCACTTCAGGGTTGGTATTCAGAGTCACGGCTGAAGAACTTGAAACTATATTCTTTGACTTATCCAAATCATCCTTATTGCCACTTGATGTGCTGCTTATGTATGGTGACTGTGCTAATGGTGGTTCTCCAGCCACAAGGCTTTTCCAGAGCCAAACACTCTTTGCTGCAGCAGTAAGGGTTTGAGACACATTTGGAGGTTGTGCCAATAAAATATTGTATCGCCTCATTTTAAGTTTATGAATGGCGTTAGAGAAGTCCCGATCACCCGAGATAAGCAGATAATTTGCTGGTGGAGGATTGTCAATAGCCCAGAACAACATGTCAACCAAGATCTTCTTATCACTTGCATCTTTAATCCCTGCATTCGCTAGGAAACAATAAAAAATGAGAAGATGTGCTTAAAGTATATAGCATGCTAGACATGTAATTCGAAATGCAATGCAATCAGAGCAGAGCTTTTGCCAGCTCCAAGAATAATATTTGAGATGGCCTATAGCGATAACTTGGATATTCTTCAAACCGGAAGAGGTTTTATACAACAATTGGTATATGACGAAGGTAAATGATAACGAATCACAAAATATTACAAGCTACTTGTTGGTTGTTATAATGAAATGAAGAAAGTAGTAAGACGGGAACTGCTAGTTATGGTATCTTGTATACTATGATGCCAAAGAGGCTTGATGGAGGCACACAAACATCATAAACTAGTATGCGCAGATTATGATTGAAATCTTGCTAGCGAGCAGTCAAGAAGTACACTCCTTTGCATGGTAGGATACAAGTATTTGCACTGTATCCTTGTACATACTCCCTCCATTCGGATTTAGAGCATCTCTAGCAGAACCCTTAAAACGCTGGCCTGTATCGAGCGTATACAGTGTTTTGCCGCTTTTACAGGCTCAAAATGCATCGCGCAGAACATAAACACTAAATTGAACTGTAAATTTAAAAAAATTGCACTCGCGGGAACAAACAGAACATGATCATCACTAGTTCTTCATCATTCGCGCTTCACGGCAAAAGATTATGATCACGAGTTTTTATACATAATGGAATCCTAAATGCGTCGCCACCCTAACCTAACCGTAGTTACAAAATTTGGCTCACCGGAGCCCGTCGGGTGCGGCGGCGATGCAGCGGCGGCGCTCACTCCTCGTCGGAGGCGAGGTCGATGAAGACCGCTCCTCGGCTATGTGGCGCACTCCTCCGCCGTCTCTTGCGCCGCGCGCTCAGCAGCGACCCCCTGCTCTAAGAGGGCGGCGATGTCCTTGTCCCGGCGCTTCTGGAGCTCCTCCTCCTCCCGCACGCTGCGTGCGCAGACCATGGCGGTGATGGCGTCGACGGAGGTGTCCGGGACGAAATCCTCTGGATCGATAGCGGAGGCGAACGCCGCCGGGTCGTAGCCCTCGATCGGGAGCTCCTCCTCCGCCCTCTTCGGTGTGCGCCCGCACCGGAGGAGCTCCCCGCCTCGAAGCGGGGCGCCGCGCGGCGGTCGAACTCCGGCACCGTGGGGTAGAGGAGGGCACGCGGCGGCGTCCAGTTGTAGTTCGTGCACCGGCGCTCAGCTTGCTTCCGGCCAGCGTCGGAGGCAATGAGCTTCCTCCGCTCCTTGTCAGAGTTGTTGCCATCGTCGCCACATGAGGTCGGGGAATGGCCGACCTGGCCACTCCCGCGCCACCACACAGCCACATGGCGGTTCGGCTGTGCCGGATCTGTACACGGCGGGGAGGAATTTGTCGCTGCGGCGAGTGCGGGGTGGCAGATTTGGCGAGCGGCGGCGGCTGAATGGCACGGGTTCTGACCTGTATCGAGCCCTCCACGTGGTAGAAATAGAGTTCAGGGGGCTCGAATCACAGACCACTGTAAAATGTTAACGGGCCAGGCCAGCTATACGGGGTCTAGTCTGGACCAAAAATGGCCCCAGCCCGTATGGTCCCCGGAATTTCCTAGTTTTGCCCGTTTGCAGGGTTCTGCTAGAGATGCTCTTGGTCTACATCCTGGCTCTAAAATTTGTGCGGAATTAGTCTACATACTGAGCGGGTCCTACCTTAGTGGGAGAGAGTCCACACACCATGCATGCACTGGTTTGACTTTTCCCATGCATGGATTGCATTAATTAAGCTTGGTTTAACCAATGGGTGCTTTGTTTCTTGTGAGACCATAATTTTGATGCATGGTGGGGTGTGTAAAAGTAGTACTAATAAATGCTAGCCTAATTTGTCTGAATTTTTCCAAGATGTAGACTAAATCAGAACGGAGGGAGTATATCTGCAATTGAACTGAATTGCCTATGGTCCTATTAAGCATCTCACCATTACAAGGAAAATAGCAAGGTAGGTCCGGCCTCTTCCTATTATTCACAGAAACTCAAAACCACCACCAGGAATAAAAAAACCTTTTGACAATCAACCCTAAACGACCATCTCCCCGTACCCATCCTCATTGTTCCCCATGATCCAACAAAATAGAACACATCTCCCTCTGGATGAAGCCAACAGGTCTCAGACAAGAGTAGTATCTGTGGCTTCATCAAAAACTATCAACAAAAAAAGAAAATGCATCATAGACCCAGCATCATCCTTCACTGGGAACTACAAAAGCAACATCCAACTTCAACCTGGCGGCCTCTGCACACAAAACCTCCGATATATCAGAAAAGAAAACCTTTTTTACAGTATGGGAATTTGGCCCGAGTTCATTATGTCACAGCCACAGATTTTTTAAACGAATATGCGTACTCCTAGAACAATCAGAGAATCAAGTACATGTGCACAGATTTTTCAAATGAATATGACGACTCCTAGAACAATCAGAGAATGAATGACTGTGAAAGGCAGAGCAGCATCATAGATGAAGACATCACCAGAATTCGTACTTACACTTAGCATTCGTTTTTTCCTACACATACTAAAGTAGAAGGATTAATCACTCATAAGAGCATATGTCACACATGCTTATAATGAAATGAAGAAATTAGTTACTCATAAGAGCATATGTAAAAACATTATTTCATAATCGAAGTAAAGTTGTGAGCACCTCTATCATTCAACCCTGCTCCCATGCCGCTCCCTGGCGGCACCGGAGCGCCAAACCCTAGCCGCCAGAGGAGGGCAATCCAGTCCATCCGGTCGCCGGCAGCGCCGGCGTTGGCCATGGTGGCAGCGGGCCAAAGCTTGTGGGGGCACCCGGAGCCGATCACGGCATCGTCTCCCATCAGCGCGGCTGGAGGTGGCTCGGCGGCCTCCGTTGTCTGCTTGGGTGGCGACAGAGCTGGCGGTTGGTGGTTGCTCCTACGGCGGCAACTCGTGCAGCGTCTCGATGGAATCTGCTCGCTTCGTGCTGCTTCGCCGGTGTGCTCGGCCTGCTGGTGGCTTCGGGTCCATGGCTGCGTGGAGATTTGGCTTCGGCAGAGGAGGTCGTCGGCGAGGCTTTGGCCCGGTTGGCTGGACTCAGTTTGGAGAATGGGTTGAGGCTTTGGTTAGCCAGTACGGGTTGTTGGAGGTCGAGGCATCTCCGGGAGAAATCCTTGTTCCGGCTTTGGTCGGAACCGGATACGGGTGTCGCGTAATTTCTCAAGCGTCGTCGTGGAGCTGCTCCTCTCCTTGTCCCACGGCTTTGACACCGTAGTGAAACCTTGGATTTGCATAATTGGGCGATGGAGGCGTTCATGCGTCTTTCTCCTCCTTGGGGGCAACGTCTTGGCGTCGACTTCGACAAGGGTGCGGTGAAGGATGGTGTGGCCGGGCAACCTCCAAGGGTTGCGTGCAGTTTGGCAACCATGGCGCGCCGAGCAGAGTTTGGGTCACGACTCGGGTTTCGGTAGTCAGTGCTTTTTCGGCGTGTCCGATGTGTTCTTCTGTGCTTCGCTGTGTTGTTGTGGAGTCGGAGCTGCGGTGGAGAGTGTCCAGGCGAGGGCGAGCAACCGGTGGTCTTTTGCGGAGGACACAGTCGGCGCTTGTCCTACATATTTCCCTTGCAAATTCGTCGTCAAGTCGAAGTTATCTGTCGTTGGTGCGTGTGGCCGACTGTTAGCATAGGTCGACATGGGTTCCAGCGTTGTTTGCAGCTAGGGGTCCATCGATGGTCGTCAGAGGTGAAGTCGGAGTCGCTTGCTCGAGGAGGAGTGATAATGATGGACTATGACGGTCGACGGTGGTCTTCCAATTCATCGACGGGTGTGTGCTCCGTATGGGTGGCTAGGTCGGCCGGTGGTGCCCGATGTGGTCGTGTTTCATGACGACATTGGTGCATTTGTAGTGGTTTTCGGCGGTTTCCAGATAATGAACCGATCAATCCTCTTCTACATTTTTAAATAAAATGAGGCAGAATTGCCCGTTTTGTTCAAAGAAAAAATCGTAATCCATTAAGCTCACCTGTCCACAAGCGTGAAATCCATTAGACGAAGCACATCCCTAAAGCAGGGAACTCCTAGAACCTAATTCACTATTATTGTCTAAAATTACTCCAGTTCCATCAATCTACCCACACAGAAGCATATCTGAACCCACTAGCGCAGCAATCCCAGAGACAAACGAAACGGCGGGGACTGGCGAGAGGTAGACCGTTGACCAAGTGATAAGATTGAGGACCAGAGCAGAGCTGCTGGGTTCCGTACCAGCGGGGACGTGGTTGAGGGAGACGCCGGTGCTGGAGAGGGCGTGCTGGACGTTGTGGGCGATCTGGTGGGTGTCTCCGTACGCGGAGACGGAGATGGCGCCTCTGTAGCCGGCGGTGGCGAGGGCGGCGCTCATGTTCTGGACGATGAGCTGAGGGTCGCAGCTGCGGGGGACGCAGCAGTTCTCGATGTCCCACCACACCGACGTCTTGGCCACCGCGTATTCCCCCATCGCCGGCCGCCGTTGTCTCGGATTTCGCCGGCGGATCTCGGATTTTTCGTGGGGATTTCTATCTTCAAAACCTTATCGATGGCGAGTCCACGTCAAGGCCGCCGCGCAATACACCCCGAAGACCTCAGTGGACCACCACAACGCAGGAGTACATGGCAAGCCGGAAATCCATTTTGGCCGGCAGGAGAAAAATGTTTTAAAAAAATAGAAGAAATTCTGGTAAAATTTTCATTACAAATTTATTTTTGGCTTTCTAAAAAGAAAAATTTCGTACTTCAAAATGACATTTCAGGCGAGATTTTTTATGTCATTTTTACACAGAAATGTCTCATATAAAATGTGGTAATGAATGTCAATATTTCAGGATTTTTGAATTTTTCAAATGAATTTCATGCAGCTACCATCGATACCCCTCGGCACTGCGAGATTTCTGACTCTCATGCTGCTATCATCAACACCCCTCGAGACCACGGAGAAATGACGCTAGGGTTTCGTCGGCTCCTCTCGTTGCGCGCACCATCAGGATTTTTTGCCCATCTTGTCCCATGTCCGTGTTACCATGTATGTTCTGTCCCCATCGCCCACCCGATCCAATCTGACCTAAGACCCCGTATCAGACGCATCGCACCAATTAAAGAGTCAGATACATATGCTCGTGTTTCATAAAAAACGAGTCACGAAAATTCAGCACAAAATGAACCTGTTTTGAAAATAATTTCGAATCTTACCCTTTTCGATAGATGTTGTCCCGGATGCGCTAACCTCTACATGGTAGCGTCATGGACTGGGGCGCTACGCTATGCCCCTGGCAATGTGGCAACACCCAATCGTAAAAATCCGAAGTCAGAGAGGGTAGCGCCCTAGGCTTCGGGGAGCTACCCTCTAGAAATTATAATTTCAAATCCTTATAACTTTGGATGTATAAATCCAAATGACAGATTCTTTTTCCTATGAGTTTATAAAAAAACAAGCCTCCGAGGATTTTACTAAACTCACATGTCATCATCATAATTCTTGTAAACATCATTTTCATAAACATCCTTAGTTAACATTGATCTCAAGGTTTTTAAAAATATTTTTGCGTTTAGGGATATTATCCCATTTTAATAAGCACATATGTGCATGAAAACTAATACTTATAAGTAGACTGGGAGTACCAACACGATCGGTTGGATGTGTAAATTACTTGTAATATTTCATAATTGAAAATATAGGCAAAGCATGGTCAAAGTGGGTTTGTGTTTGCCTTTTCAAGGTACTCCTCTTATTCTATATTTTGGAAAAATCTTCCTTTACAACCATGTTTCCGAAATCGTCTAAACATTAAAAAATAAACCAACATCATAAACATTGCATGATATATATCTACTCGTCTAACCATAGTGATACCAGTGGCATTAGAAAGATAATTTAATTTGTGACTCATAGGAAAAAGAATCATGTCATTTGGGTTTGTAAATAAAAAGTTACAGGGAATTTAAATTAGATTTTTTTAGAGGGTAGCTACCCGACTCTAGGCTGGGGTGCTACCTATTTGATCTAGGATTTTCGTACCCGGTGTTGCCATGTTGGCAGGGGCATAGCTCCCCAGTCCATGGCGTTTGAGGGTAGCGCCCTCGGGACAGACGTTACCGTAAAGGGTTAGATTTAAAATAGATTTCAAACATAACATAAAACAACACAAATAGTGTGTAAAGGACTCTGTAGATGCTTCCTAGGGTTAGGGTCATGTAAAAAGGTCAAGTAAGACCCCCTGGTTAGCCCTCTCGCGCTATCCACGGTAGCCTCCGCGCTCCCGTTCGCTTAGCTTTGGACGCGTTTGGTAGCCTGCAGCTCCTTTAGCGCCCTCTGGGATTTGGCCGCTAGGGCCTAGTCTGGCAGATCAACTTCTGGGCCATGTTTGTAAATTAAGATTAGTTGAAATGGTACTTTGTAATGAACTGATTATAGGGGAAAATACACATTCCGACATTAATAATTTGTAAGATTTATATATATGTTTATTTTGGTTAGTGACTCCTTCGTTTGAATGGTAGGTTAGGGTCCCCAGAATGGCCTCGGAAGTTGTTTCTTGCAGTCTGCTCTAGCATAAAATTTTGTGACAAAAACCACTTAAAGTCATCAGCTAACAATTTTGTATTCTGGCAACTGCCACTTAAAAAAACAAACTGGCAACTGCCAAGTGCAGAAGTAAATCATACAGCAATGAACAACAAAATTGATCTGAAAAACCATAAGGCCGAACACTTGTTTCCTTTTCATGGAACATCGATGCTATTTCTCGGCACAGAGCATTCATAATCCATATTTTACATTCTCTTAATCTCACAAATACTGATATGATTTTTGATGCTTTAAAATAAAACAATCAATTTTCTGAAACAAACCAAGAAAGCTCAGTTTGCTCGACTGATTTCCTGAGAAGAAGAACAAGCAGACATGTGTACAAATGTGTTGGTCGAGTGGGCGTGT
This sequence comes from Poa pratensis, assembly GCA_947311845.1. Classification (NCBI taxonomy): domain Eukaryota; kingdom Viridiplantae; phylum Streptophyta; class Magnoliopsida; order Poales; family Poaceae; genus Poa; species Poa pratensis. The sequence continues at coordinate 22,866,191 of CAMZMU010000098.1, forward strand.
ATTTTTTCTAGGATGAGCAAATAGAAATAGAAATAGAAATAGAAATAGGAATGGAGGAACTAATCATATACTTTGGTATTCACTAACTATAATCTCCCAAAATGCTATGAAGCCTTTGTGGCTCGACGATGGGAGTGGGAGGCGGCTGGGGAGGACGGAGTCGAGACGCGGGGTCATGACACCGCTGCAGGGCGCGGTCGGTGGCTCGAGAGCAGAGGAGGAGGGACGGGATGGGGAGGCCATGAGATCTAGGGTTTCACCACCCCTCAAAAAGAACGGCAAGGCGGGAGGAGATGAACTTTGGGACCTCCACGCTCATGGACCCACACGTCATGGAGGCATTTAGCCAGCACCGAAGTGAAAGAATTACCAAATCTAATGGCTGCTATCAAAAGTGGGAAGCAACAATTTTACTGTTCACCAAAATCCGATGTTGGCCTGTAATAACTCGAGGCTGATGATGCTCTCATGAGGCGGGTGACCATGTAACATTTATAGAAGTAATGCACATTTTAAAATAAAAAAATGTATAACAAATATTTCGTTATGGAAAAAATTCTAATGGTATAACCTTTACGGCACATATCTCATGTATTGTTAGTCAAATTCATTGTCAACGTTACATCACAAAAAAGAGGATGTCGTGTAAATAAAAGACATAGCGAGTAAACAGATATAATTTGAGTTTATGGTTTTGTATAAAAAAATCATTGAACGAATACATAATTTTCTTTGAGATTCATGCACGTCTCGCTTATCTCTCCCCTCCTTCTCTCCCCAAGTCGCGATCCCGACGCTACAGCTCCACCGCCTGAGCTTCCACGACCCTTCAACCAAACAAATTTCCTTCCCCGTGCCCTCAATTTGCTTCACTAACAGCGAAGATGACAGCACTGGGTGCCTACATGACAAAAGAAAGCGAGAACAATCAATCGAAGATATGCACTTCTGTAGCCCTATAACCTCTGACCACTAGTACTAGACTATGATAGTTGAAACAACATGAAACTTCAGGTCAACCATGCATAAATTGTTCAGTATTTGCGTCAACTAAATATCAGCAAATGAAATGGAACATTTTTCAAACAACACAGGTCTTTTACAACAAAAAACGACAGAAAAAGAAAACTGAATAGCTGAGCAACAAAGAAACAAACCGAAAACATAACACAAAGCCAGGCCAAAGGCTCAAAGAACACCAAAATTGTACAGGCGTACAGCTATCCTACAATGAAAATGAAGTGAAACATCAGCATACCATATCCTTGGATGGAAATGATTTGCCAGTGGCCACCAAAATAGCGAGCAAAAAAGGTGAATGACTAGAAGCACGTAACCATATCAAGCCAGTTACGCCTTCACTAGGCCCAACATCAGTTGAATTCTTTGCAAAGATAACTGCAAAATTCTAGGGAGGCAGTTGGTATTCCACTACCTTCACCCCTGACCTGTATTAGCAAAGCAGTTCTTGTACTAGATGAAACCGAAAAAAAAAAATGAAAATCTGAGCTACATAGAAAACTGACAGGAAAAGAAAACTGAAAAACTGACCAACAAAGTGAGAAACCGAAAACATAACACAAAGCCAGGCCAAAGACTCAAAAAATACCAAAACTGTACAGCTATCCTACTACGAAAATCGATGGATATGATTTGTAAGTGGCCACAAAAATAAGCAAAAAAGGTGAATGACTTGAAGTACGTAACAGTATCTAGCCAGGTACGCCTTCACTAGGCCCATCAATATCAGGTGAATTCTTTGCAAAGATAACTGCAAAATTCTAGGGAGGCAGTTGATATTCCACTACCTTCACCCCTGACCTGTATTAGCAAAGCACTGAAGTTGGTACTTCAAAGAGGAGGACAAGCTTCCTGCCTTGGCATCAAACAAGAAAATAAACTGACGGAGAACCCATGGATAGAAATCCATATGTCACAGCCGAGAGCAACAACGCGAGTGAAGATACCCCGCAATGCTGCAATACCCAGGCTATGGACAAGCTAAAATGCTACTCCCTCCGTGCATGAATATAAGAAGTTTTAGCTATCCAACATGTTGTCTACATACATATTAATATGAGTGCACATACACACTAAAATATGTCTACATACATCTAGATATATGTGAATGTGGACAAATGATAAAACATCTTATATTAAAAAACGGAGGGAGTACTACACACTGCAGATCAAGACGACAAATCAGCAAAACACCCCGCAAACATGCTTATATGGACACACAAACAAGACACTTGACAATACGCAGAACTAAACATAATGTGAGAGCAAACATTGCACATACACAATTCAATATTAAGCGTAACAGACATACAACACTCACCCTGTGATCACTGATACAACAGTATCCCAGTGATACATGGGGTTCCCTGTAATTCCTACTTATAAAGATTAGAATTGGTGGCCGTCCCACTCCTTTTCTAGTCTTTCCTGTCTCACAGTCTCAGTCCAGACAAGAGGGACACTACAAACCTAGAGAACAGCATCAGGCTACCGTCTCCTCTGCCTCTCCAGATAAAAGAAAGCACCCAAGTGAATTAATCTGAGGTTAATTTGCTACTTCCTCCGATCCAAAAAATGATTCGCACGTTGTACCTAGCAGTTGTACTAGCTAAGTTGTTTTCTCCCGACCATTTTAATGGATCGGAGGGAGTATATAACTTGAGTAAACTATGTTATGTGGTGTAGCACAGGGTCTTACTGGTATAAGAACATAATCCGAGTAGGGTTCCTAGCGAGTACTGCCTTGGGGCTTTGCCTAAACATGCAAGATTCATAAAATAATCTTCAAGGCCTATCCAAGGATTATGAGTCGCATGACTAGTTGACGAATTGCAACCTGGACGTCGACTCAAAGTGTCGACTCGACTAGTAACTCCTTCTGAGTCAATCGACCAAAAAATGGCCCCACATATCACCTTTTTTTTTTCAATATTAGCACTGCCCCATCTGGAAACCTAGATCGAACTGCTCAGATTTTCCCCGTGAAGGCCACCCAGTCCTTTCCTTGGCCGGCGTCGCCGGTGCAAGCCCATGGCACCACCGCCTGTTCCTGCTGGCTCTAATCTTCTCCTCCACCTGCTGTTCTGCTCCTCGCCTGCTGCCGCAGCTGCTGTTCTGCTCCTCTGCCGGCTGCCGCAACTGCTGGTCTGATCCTCCTCCGCCGGCTGCTGCTGGTCTGCTCCTCCACCGTCTGCTGCTGCTCCCAGGCTCCTCACACCCCCCCCCCCCCCCCCCCCCCCCAGCTCACCTTTACCGGCTGCTGCTGCTCTGCTCCTCACTCCCCTGTCCCCAGCCTTCTATTGCAAATCTGATTGCTAGTATTAGACTACTAATCGTTATATAATATGTATTTTACTATTTTACTGTACCTATTACTGTATACTTATGTAGACTAGTCAACATGAGTCATGACTAGTCAGGGGTAGTCTATGAGTCGCTACCCCAGATTGACTCGTCAACTCCGAAACCTTGGGCCTATCTACTAAATATAGCATGGTAATAAGACTTTTTACTACATCACCAAAAGTGCTCTAGCAAATGATCATGTGAGTGGTCTTCTGAGTGTTTGCATGGGCACATCCAGATCATGTGTTATTCACTCCAGTAAATTGCTTACTTAAATAATCAACTAGCCATTGATGGAAACAATGGCAAGCACATGTGTTCAAAGATCACGAAAATACAACCAAACGAAAAGACGCCGATATGAAAGGACAAGATTATCTCACACTGTTCAAGATATCTTCCGATATTCCGATTTATCGTCCGATTTATCGCTTCTCAGTGTCTGACCGATAAGATAAATCGGCCGATAAATCTACCGATATGCCGATAAACATGCCGATATGCCGATAAACCGGCCAATTTATCACTTATCTTGGGTCGACCGATAAGTTCCCGATAAGCGATATCCCCAACATTGTTATCTCATAACATTAGTTCATTTACAATTAAACTACAGCAGTTCAATGTTTTCCAAATTTCGACAATCAGTCAATGCTCAAATGCATGCATGCCAAAACTGTCATGTTTCATGCACTAGCCAGCGCAACCAAAAGTACGAACTGATGGAAAGGGCTAGGCAATCTACATATACACTTCAACACCCCCTCTCACTGTCACTCGGGGAGGCCAACAAGTGCATAAAATCTCAGAGGTAGGCCTATACGTGGACACAGAGGGGGGCAGCAGCAATTTTTAGATAAATTGCGAAAGCCAGGATTCGATTCCTACTGCTCTGATAACATGTCATGTTTCATGCACTAGCCAACACAAATAAAAGTCCAAACTGCAGGAAAGGGCTAGGCAATCCACATATACACTTCAACAAAAACATACGTCTTAGCAACTCAAATAAATAAAAAAGGCAGAAATATCAAAGCTTATGCCAAGCATAACTATAATGACAAGTTTTGGTGTCCACCCCACCCACATCCACCCCATCGCGTGTGGGGTCTCCAAATTGGGGGAGTAACCTCCAGCCCGTGGAGGTTGTTAACCAAGATCTGCAACCTTGGAATGCATATGCAACAAACACATTTTATCTCATCATAGCCATAAGTGTGAATTATAACCCATATTCCATAAACATGGGTAACAATGTTCAACATAATAAGCATGATTTATTAGCCATATCCTATGACAACCATATATGACGACAGAAAAGATCTTCGCAAGAATCATGAGCAACATATATGATGAATAACAAGGATCAAAACATTAGCAAATATCAAACGGTGTCAATGGTGGTGTGCACTATATGCATGTGCTTGCCTCCCCCACAGAGTGCAAGGTGTCATTCCAAGGCATTACAATCAATAGAAAATGATATTTTGCCTCTAACACTCTTGTCCAACCCCATATTGTCGAAAATCCACCTCAGCCCCTCCAAGGTGAAGTTCAACTAAAAGCATTAAAATCCTAGAAAACATGTAAGGTGTGGGTGACCAACTTACCATACGGCTCTATTTGGGATTTATCATGAAGAACGTGGTTTGGAAGCCTGTGGTATGGCTCAAGCGATTTTGTTCATCAATCATAATGATTAGCCAACTTCGGTAAGCGATAGAAATTTTGCAAGTTGAAACATAGAAAATGGTGGGGCTTTAAGCATCTACGGAATATACCCTACAACTTCCATGTTGGATTCAAAATATAAATCTGATTCTATCATGATGGGTTATTTTAGTGCTCAAAGTGACAATTGAACAATTCAAACATGCTCGCAGAAATCCATTTTCAAACCAAAACTTGGAGCTGGGCAAACAAATACTTACTGGACAGCTAGCGTAAACATCCTCCACCTCTTCTTCCTTATAGCCCTCCTTACTTTCTCCTCTCAGCCGGCTGAAGGAAAGGGCATACAAAGAATCAGCTGGGAGTATACTTGTCACCATGGCCTGCCGAAGGGGAAGGGCATGGGGGAACTCCGGAGTGAGCTGGTCTAGGAGAAGCTGCAACACCCGGCTGTGGCGGCACGGGAGCCACGAGGGGAGCCAGATGTGGCGACGGCACAACAGGGCCCCCCCCCAGAAGTACCCTGGGGGCGGTGTCCCCGGCCAGAAGCACCCAGGGGGCAGTGTCCAAGCTGGAAGCAGCTGAGAAGTACGTCCTTGACGATACTGTCCCAGGAGTTGTTGGTATGCAAGAAGCGCCGTAAGAGGAGAAGGGGATGAAGATGTCTGCTGCATCACTACGTCTGGTTTACCCAACGACGCAGCAGTCGGCGAGGCATAGACTCCAGACTGAGCTGGGGCAGAAGAAGCTGCTACACCCATATGTGGCGGTGCAGGGGCTGCAGGAGCTGGAGATGGAGTGGGAACAACAGGAGTGGCCTGCCGCAAGGACCCCGGGGGTGGTGTCCAAGTTGGGCGCAACTGAGCAGGAGCGGTCACGTGGACCAACCCTTGCGAGGACGTAGCTAAGGAGTATGCTTGCTCCCAGTTGATGATGCTATCAGGGTTCTCTTTGCACACTCTCTCCATGTGGCCTTGGCCACAATGGCGGCAGGCACCGATATAGGTGCACTTAGAACCACGGTGTCCAACAACACCACACTTCAAGCAGATCACCGCCTGCCCTAGGTTTTGTTTGAAAGATGGAACCGACGTGCTTAAGGCGTATTCATGCACTTTCTTCCACTTGATGATGCTATCAGGGTTCTCTCTGCACACTCTCTCCATGTGGTCTTGGCCACAACGGCGGCAGGCACCGATATAGGTGCACTTAATACCACGGTGTCCAACAACACCACACTTCAAGCAGATCATGCTCTGCCCTTGGCTTCGTTTGTGAGTTGGTTTCTTCAACTTGGACTGTTCTGTGCTATGAAAACCTCCCTTGGATTTCTTGAAATCAGTTTGCTTAGTAAACTCGCTTCCCTCAGGGTTACTCCTCTTCTTCAGCATTCTTCTTGTTGCTTTGGACACATTCTCTGTCTGCATTTCTCGAGGTTGCTTAACTTCATATTTCTTATCTGCCTTGCTGTTAGCATCACTTTGAGGATCGCACAAAATATTCTGCACTTCAGGGTTGGTATCCCGAGTCACGGCTGAAGAATTTGAAACTATGTTCTTTGACTTATCCAAATCATACTTATTGCCACTTGATGTGCTGCTTATGTATGGTGACTGTGCTAATGGTGGTTCTCCAGCCAACAGGCTTTTCCAGAGCCAAACACTCTTTGCTGCAGCAGTAAGGGTTTGAGACACATTTGGAGGTTGTGCCAATAAAATATTGTATCGCCTCATTTTAAGTTTATGAATGGCGTTAGAGAAGTCCCGATCACCGGAGATAAGCAGATAATTTGCTGGTGGAGGATTGTCAATAGCCCAGAACAGCATGTCAACCAAGATCCTCTTATCACTTGCATCTTTAATCCCTGCATTTGCTAGGAAACAATAAAAAATGAGAAGCTGTGCTTATAGCATGCTAGATATGTAATTCGAAATGCAATACAATCAGAGCAGAGCTTTTGCCGGCTCCAAGAATAATATTTGAGATACAGGCCTATAGCGATAACTTGGGTCATTCTTCGAACCGGAAGAGGTCTTATACACGAACTGGTATTACGAAGGGAAATGATAACCAATCACAAAAGCTCACTAGCTACTTGTTCGTTGTTATAATGAAATGAAGATCAGTTATTCATAAGAGCATATGTCACACATGCTTGCGATCAAAGCTCACTTATTTGGATGTCTGTATAAACCCTAAAGAATATACAAAGAAAACCAATAGTAAGAATCATCAAGCCAGTGCGGGTCATGGGCTTGGGTCCTCGGATCGTTCATTGAGCTGGTTTCTTATAAAGGAGGAGAAGGCGTTAATGTTTCTTCTTCTGGAGGTTAAGGTGTGTCACTCCCAAGCAGGGACGGAGGGCGTGCTGGGGCCATGGCCCCCCTAAGCTGATTTTTTTGGGTTGAAGCCTACCAATAATCTGTGAAGTTTATTGCTAAATCATGCTAAGTTAGTCCTAATGGCCCCCTCCAAGGTTCAAGACGTGCATTTGGCCCCCCTCACATATTTTTCCTGGCTCCGTCCCTGCTCCCAAGGGTGAGCAACCAGGGGTCGCACATTGAGCCGAGTTGTGATGTGCTACGTGAGGCAGGTCCAATTGGCGTGTTGGAACTGCTCATTCGTGAATGTAAGAAAATCATTTGGCAATAGATTAAGCTAACCTGTTCGCTATAAAAAAAAATCCACAAGCCTGAAATCCATTAGCCGAAGCACATCCCTAAATCAGGGAACTCCTAGAACCTAAGATTTCACTATTATCGTCCAAAATTACGCCAGATCCATCAATCAAACCCCCACATAACTGCATAAGCATATATCTGAACCAAATAGCGCAGCAAACCCAGAGGCAACCGAAACGGCGCAATCCAGGTTGCACTGGCGAGAGGTAGACCGTTGACCAAGTGATGAGATTAGGGACAAGATCAGAGCTGCTGGGCGTGGTTCCGTACCGGCGGGGACGTGGTGGAGGGAGACGCCGGTGCTGGAGAGGGCGTGCTGGACGTTGTGGGCGATCTGGTGGGTGTCTCCGTACGCGGAGACGCAGATGGCGCCCCTGTAGCCGGCGGTGGCGAGGGCGGAGCTCATGTTCTGGACGATGAGCTGAGGGTCGCAGCTGCGGGGAACGCCGCAATTCTCGATGTCCCACCACACCGACGTCTTGGCCACCGCGTATTCCCCCATCGCCGGCTGCCGCTGCCTCGGATTTCGCCGGCGGAGAGATGCGTATTGGGCTTTTGTGAATTGCGAATTGAGGGGCGGCGGCGGCGGTGGCCTGGACGCGGACTCACGAGGACGAAACCGATACGGCTGTTGACAAGACAACACGTCGGATAGATAGTTGTGGAGGTACGGTCTGGCGGCCCGACGTTTTTAGGCCAGTCTGGAGTCCAAATTTTCGGCCCGACGATCAGGTCGGGCCCGCGGTACCGATCCAAAACACTTTTGTTTTTTTTTTCTCCCGAGTTACAGTGCTTCCTTTGGTTAAAAAAGTTCAAAATAATATTTTTAAGTTTTAAACAAAACTGAAAAAAATTATGCATGTTGCTAATAATGTATCCCACAAACGTGTAAAAGTTTGATTTGAAATACTTTATATCCTGAGCTACACAAAAATAACAAATCTTGTATTATTTTGGAGATTTGAAAGTATGTACATTTAGATTCACAGATTTGTCATATTTATGTAGAAAATAATTTAAAATATTTCAAACCGAGATTTTGCACGTTTATGAGATATATCATTGACAACATGTAGGATTTTTCCAGATTTTTTTGAAACTTATAAATATGATATATTTTTTTTACCTGAGGGATCATTGGAGCCCGGAAGCAAGAAATCTCTACTCCACATGTTGTCGCTATCGAAAAGTGTATTTTAACATATTAAATATATATGGGTGTTCATCTCCATATTTATGTGTGTCCAAAGTTTTGATAAAAAAATTTGCTTGTGGATTTCTAAAAAACGACAAATTTTGTGCTTCAAACTAGCCTTAGATTTTCTTTAGAATTATTGTAGATAAATTGCAATCAAACATTTAGTAGTCCATTCCCATCAAATATTTAGTAATCAAATCCTTCAATTCAAAGTTTTGAGGTTTTTTAAAAAGTGGATTAATCCTACGAGGACAAAGAGATAGTGGTGATCAAGACCCCAAAGGAAAATAGCAAAGTCTGGTACGTTCCCCATAATATGTGAAAGTATCGAGGTAATTTCATTAATTCATCCCTCCAATCTCTAAGCTTCTAGGATTAGAGCTTCCTGATTTAACCACATGGCAATCTCTAATTGGTTCCTGCTCTACACATTCGTGTCCACCAAACTGAAGTCAAAATAATATTATCCGTCCATTAAGCTGGACACAAAACTTAGCGGTGATTTTTTTTTTAAACTACCGTACACGAATCCACAAAACTTAGCGATGATTTTTCTAACTACCGTACACGAATCCACGGGCCGTCCCTCTCCTAGAGCATCTTCAATAGCTGCCATGTTTTAGGGTCTAACTACCTCTTAGGACATTTGAGACCAAAATATTTACTCCGGCAGCTGTCATCGATGTAAATTTTGTCCAGATTTATTTTGTGCAGTCCAAAGAAACAACAACAAGTGCTGCAAAATACAACACTTGGGTTGCTGCTATATAGAAAAAGGGCAACGTGGGCACGCCAACTGCCAACTGGAAGTTTCCTTGCCCTCCCGCCTCTTCTCCGGTGAACGCGCCGCCTCCTCTCCCATCGATTTGTCCTCGAACTAGGCAGCTCTGCCAAAACTCTTACCGATTCGGCCACGAATCCACCACAGGGATTCGAACTTGAGGGTTGTCGTCGCTCTCCTCCCCAGCGCAGCCACCATCGCTTCCCGGCTGCCCGTAGCTCTGGCCAGCGAGCCACCGGAGCGGCCCACCTCTTCTCCTCCTCACCATGCCTCCTCCTTCCGTACAAGCACACGCACGAGCGACCCATGCAAGCTCTGCCTCCGACTGCACCTCGACCAACCCCCGCCTCGCACGGCTCCTCCGCCTCCATGCACCAGGCACGGGGCTTGCCTCGTTCGGAGATTAACAAATTCAAAGTTGTTACTTTTGCATTACAAGGTTTATACTGGGGATACTAGACCAATACCTACAATATTTGCCTAAAAAGGTTATGAATTTGTACCTGATCGTGTATGAGCAACTAAGCTTTACTCAGACCAACATGCAATGTATTGATCACCACTATAGTATCTCCGACCGCAGCAAAGCGTGCCATCTCCTTCTTCTAGTTCTATCCGAAGAGCTAGTATTATTTATGTTCATCAAAACAACCCATTTTTCTTTCTGAGCGTATTTGGTATTTTAATTATACGTATCAACAACCTGATACTTTAACTAAAGGAGTGACCTGTTGATTCAACAAACCCGAACCCATTGTCACACGCACCGACTTCTAGCGTTAAGCCGGAAAAGACAACGAGAAAAGCAGTCCAAATTGTTTCAAACATGCACTCTGACAAAAAAAAACTACGATAAAAGCAGTGGAAAACAACAACAAAAAATGAAAGAAACTACTACTAGCAAGCACAGGAGTTTACTAGATTATCATGTGGTGAATGTGCACCAGGAAGACAGCCACTTCCAAAAATAGCAACAAGAAATAAAAGGGGTTTCAGCCTTTTAAACAAGCCTTACCTTAGCATCTACTCCCTCCGTATCAAAATATAAGATATTTTAGACATTTCAATACGGACTAGATACGAGCTAAAATGAGCGTATCTATACACTAATACGCATCTAGATACATCCGTATCAGAAAAATGCTAAAACATGTTATATTTTGATACAGAGGTAGTAGCAATCTACCGAAATGCCAAGCGAAACAAAGGGAGGTACGAAGTTACCAGCTACCAAAATGTTGGAGAAACACAATGACAGCACAAGAAAACAAAAAGGCTGAGTCTTCAAGAGCCAAAACCCCTCGAGGTATATCGACATCGATTAAGAGAGTAAGAAAGCAACAAAGAGTAAGACACATAATGACAGGAACAGCCGTTCAAAGCACACAAGATACAACTTGTACTCCCAAAATTGCTAATCACCAAGCATATATTTTGTTGGGTAGGCGAGCATCTGAGGTTTGCTTCACCTAGTGACTTGGTGAGTCTGGAACTACAATTGCAGAAAATTGTACTTATAAAACACAATGCCAAACTATGCAACAGAGGCAGAATAGCTGAAATGTAGAACACATTGTAGCTAGAAGATAAAAAGGTTAACAGCTATAGATGGTTGGCCCTTGAAACAATATTTGCAAACCAGCTAAGAGATTACAATAAACATCAACCTAATTACAGATATCGTATCAGAGCAGAGAGGTACTAAGGCAAGGGCTCCTCCGAGTCTCCCAACCGTGACAAGTGGAGGTAAGCATCAGTGCCTACATAACACAAAAGGCAAGAATGGTCAGCCATATAGGAGTGTGTCTGTACTCTGTACCCACATCATGATGACTGAAGCAGAAAGATATACGTGAAAATTCAATTAAACGTCGATAAATGGTTCAAGGTTCACGCTAAAAGAACAACAGCAAATAAAGTGAAACATGAGCGTACCGTATCCCTCCATGGATATGATTTGCAAGTCGCCGCCAAAATATCGAGCATAAAGGCGACTAACTGGAAGTCCAAAACCATATCCAGCCATAGTTACTCCTTCACTTGGGCCTTCTATATCAGGTGGATTCTTTGCAGTGCTGTAAAGATACGTGAAAATTCTAGGGAGACCGCTTCTTCGTATACCACCACCTTCATCACTCACCTGCATTAGCAAAGCACTGAATCTCAGACACCACTTGGGGATGGTACCTCGTGCTAATATTTGATCTATTTTTATAGGAATGGATCTCATATGATGCACAAATCTTAGCAGGTTATAACTACTAGCATAAAACAAGCATATATCACATAGAAAATCGATTTGTAGCACTTTAGTAGTGGACCCGTTTTTAGTGACAGTAACGATGTCACCAGAGAGCAGACATTCCCAAGTCGCAAAAAAAAAACAGAGAGCAGACATTCCCATAAATAACATAGTAGTGTCTGCTGCTTCCTTGAATGTCACCGTAGAGAAACAGCATAAAAATTCGGTTTTCCTTGAGTGAACTAAAATGCCCAGTTAAGCACTGAACTTGAAAGAAGTGCACCAGTCAATTTGCACCTGCCAACAATCACTGGCTGTGGACAAAAGACAAGCACTGAAATGGCAGCTTGGCTTTTAGACATTTTTCAAATAAGAGATTGGCATAGATATGCATTCAGATGGGTGTTTGGCTTTAGATTTGCATTCACGGTCTGCAATAATCCAAACCTTTGTCAGCCAGGTTACAATTCATGTATTTGGTATGTAAACTGCAATTTTTCAGTAACTTTTTTATACTTTTAGCCTTATATTTGACCAAATTGATGATAGGTGATGTCACAGAGTTCATACCTTAATAGTAACATCCTCTGTCCCATCAGCAACTATAATTCTGACAGGAGGAACATCTTTATCAGAATTCATGTGTTTTTCCTGTACAGCACGAAGGGAATTTTTCACCAATTCAAACAGCATGAGATGAAGATGTGACGCGACGTATCTGCGCATCGTAAATTACAATTAGTTAGTTAGCTAGAAATGCATAAATAAGGGAGGTTAGTTCCACAATCAAGATGATGAAAAAAAAATACTTCATGACAACACAAGCATACACCAGTCTGAACATATAAGATGACAGCAGAGAGGAGATGATGCTATTGTGTGACTTAATACAGGAAAAAGCAAAGGTAATTGGTGGAGTTCAGTTCTGAAACTTACGGAAATGTAAAATTAGGATCTCCATAGATGTTGATGTCAGGAGCTGATCCATACTCCCTCAAACAAATGGAACGTGCATCCTCACTAGCAATTTGAGCTACCTGTATGGGGGACAGTTTTGTATTAATGAGGCCTATGACGCCAGGCTCTGGTTCAGGATCGTGCAAAGCCACATGCTGCCCTGAAATTAAGCAAGTTAGTGTAACTCAGAACGAGCGTCTAACAATTAACGCTCGAATATCGTATCTATCATTTGATTCAGAACTTACACATCTATAAAACAGTTGTTCCATTTTTTTATGCTAAACAATATCATAGTAGTACATTTAGATGAAGTAGCATTTCAATACAAAGAAATTAAGTAACCGCGTATCCAACCAAAAAACCCTTTTCTCAATACAAGTCAAATTTGCATATCAGCCAAAATAAAAGGCTTTTGTCAGGCTTTACTTGACAGATTTACATTTAACTTCAGGGCGTGTTACTGAATTAGCTGTTAGAAATGGCACATAACCCATCATTTGTTCACAAAGTAAAGCAAGATGTAGGATATAATGACAAGAACTTGACAACAAAAGCTATTTGTTTTAGTGCATCATTCGTAAATATAGCTCCAGAGAGAAGAGCAATACCAAGCTCACAAACCTATGAGCATGCGAATACCAATCCTTGACATGTAGAATCGATCGAGGAACTCGTGGATCTCGTCGAATCCTGGGGGAAGCTTCCTTGAGCTGAACTGCTCGTTTTTCAGCTGCTGCACTCCAAGAGCCATTGTCGGAACCACATTATTGTGCCGCACTTTGATCATCTTAATCATCTGCGTGAAAGCAACCTCGTCGTCCCGGTTCCTCACATCTGGAAAATATCGGATGTCGCGGAACGAGTCCAAGTACCAGTCCCTCACCTTCACAATCATGAATAGACTAGCCATTAATACCACAAAAGGATGCTCAAATCGGCAGGAAATTAAAATTCCAGGTGTGATATTTTTTGGATAAAATATTTACTCTTGCATGAGTTCAGATTCTTCTAGTATTGACGTGATAAGATCAAGAAGACAGCCCAACAAAACCTTCAAGCATACTATTCATCAAAAACAAAAGTGAGCCCCCACCCAACTCCTATAGAAAAGTATAAACAAGTTGGCAAGCAGTAATCTCCAAACATTCTCCTTGTCACGGTGAAGAGAAAGGAAGAATAAGAGTAAACAGCACATCAGGTGGCCCCTATAGTATCATTTTTTATCAGTACAGAATTTTAGATACCGAAACAGTGATGTCATGGTGTTTTGGAGAAAATACTGACACGGTGACAGACATTCCATTTCCCCTGACAAAAGGTGATACCCAATCTTAAAAGTAGTAAACACAAATATACCAAAACATGCGCTATCCATTTTCTAAAACGCTTCAGAGAAAACCTCCATTTTCCCAAGCAAAGCCGAGGGGAAAATTGGGGGAAAACAAAACCATCCGGAACCAATCAGCGAAGGTACACCGAAACATGCCAAATCCTCTCTAGGGAGACAGAAGGACAAAACAAGTAAATTAGACAACGACCAGCCGGAGCCGCAATTCCAACCGAGCAATAAACAAATCTAAATTAAGCACCAAAATCAGGCGGCGACGGACGGACGGAGACCTTGAGGATGGCGGGCTTGGCGGAGAGGCCGAAGGGGAGGGAGTCGAGCTCGACGGCGCGGCGGGCGATGCGGATGGGGAGCTCCTTGTGCAGGAACTGCGCGGAGAGGAGCAGGTTCCGCTCCGTGGGGACGGAGCCGAACTCCATCATGTACCGCAGGCTCACCCCCGTCTGCTTCATGCTCCCCCACCGCCCCACCTCCTCCGCCACCGCCCGCGCCACCGGTTCCGACGCCATGGTCCGTCCACCACCGCCGCTCGCCGATAATCGCCGTGTAAACTGGAGGATTGGAGCGCGAGGAGGCTAATTAAGGCGGCATCAGGAGAGGAAGCCTTGTGTTCTGTGGCCGTTGTTTGTGCGGGCGCGCTTATAACCGACGAAGGGATCTTCGGTGGGCCCGGATGTCAGTGAGGGTGGATACAAACGGTATCTGTCAGTGGGGCACTGGTGTCAGTGAGTGGGTTAGATCGTGCATGGGTATCCGGGTGTGCAGGAGCGGAGCTGGTCCAATCGCGAGCGCACCTGAGCTTATCCAGGGTGATGATTTGGGAGTAGTAGATCCGAGGAGAATCCAACCTAAACATAACAAATTCAAATGCTCACAAAACAAAATAAAGTCAAAACTTATGTACGAATATTCTGTCTATATTTGAATCTTTTTGAGGACCCGACATGAGCTCAACGCTTTCAGTAAGTAGAACAAGAATTTGACAAGTTCATAAATAACCGTTCAAAAAACAAATTGATAAAGAAAAACTTGCCAAAAAACGGTTATATCAACAACTCACAAACACCGGTCCCGAGGTCACACACAAGATGAGAAGAACCGACACCCTACAACATCTCTGTAGTTTTTGGAGCGCGGCACTCCGACTTCCATACCAGCAGCAAATGATACGTCGGTTTTGAGGCCACGCTCTGTCGCTCCAGCTAAACCCGACTGCTTCTGTACCAACAAAAAGAGGATGTGTCGGCCTCGAGACTACTCCCCAGCTGAGAAAACACCCTACAAAGCCTTGACGGTGTCCGGAGCCGCTACTCTGGCTTCCAAACCATCGGTGATATCCTAACACCCAATTGGCTAAAGCCATACCCTAAAAAACCTAATGATGTGGGTTTGAGGCCGCCCACCAGACGGACTGACAACTCTACCACCCATGTGCACAGGACCGACACCACGCCGCATCGTAACCGAAACTTCCACCCAACATCCACGAACTGCACCGGCGAATCCTACAATTTTAATACAACTTCAAATGCTCAAAAAAGAAAATCAAAACTTCTATACTAAAATTCTATCTATGAAAAAAATCCTTAGAAAAGTTCCTCTAAGATATATACCTACAAATCAAACGACTACAATGGACAAAAAACTCTATGTATTTAAATCCTCGAGATCCTATGAATCAAAGAGGCATTTATTCTGCTGAATATATGGAGTAGCCTCCACTATAATTGAGAGTAGCCTTCCTCACAAAGAAAGATAAGCGAGAGTACGCCTTCATTTTCATCGACGAGGACCACGAGGACTCTGGGAATAATTTTTGGCAAAGGGGCACTGCCAAGGAGTAAAGATTGTGCTGAATGATTCATCCTCATTAACAAGTGGACAGTATCTCCCTCAAAAAAAAAAAAAAAGTGGACAATATTCATGGTTAGATTCGGACCACAAAGTCATTCCCGGCCCGCTAGGAACAAAACCATAGAAAATGACCCAAAACTAGCTTTCTCATCATGGTTCCCCTTTGAAGATGTCACACGATTCTCCATAGTGTGAGTTGACAAGGACTCCCATAGGAACCCAAGCCTGGTTTACGCGTATACTTCTGTTTGGAAACAAAAAGTAATATTTTGATGAGCATCTCTCGTCGAGAAAAATGACATGAAGAGAGAGTTCCAGCCATAGAGCGGGCGCAGATTATCTGACTTTCGTTCCCTGACTTTTTCCTGACTTTGTGTCACTGAAAGTAGGGCTCACCAGATGCGGGGACCACCTGTCAAGGATCCAAAGTCAGCAAAGTCAGAGAATCCCTCCCGCCATAGAGCAGGGCAGCAAGGCCACACGTTTCATCCACGGTAGTGCGTACAGCTCCGACGATAGAGGAGCAATGGATGAACCACGTATCCGCTGATGGAAATCCTAACCTAGGCTCGATCGATATAGTTTAGTTAAACGAGGTTTCTTTTTTCTTTTCTTTTGAAAACCAGGTCTTTGACGTTTTTCTTCTTCTGTGGTTGCGCTTTTTTTTTAGCTTTGTTTCCTTGAATAAAAAATAACTTTAGATTGTAGGCTTTCTATAGATATTTCACACGATTTGATTGTTCTATATAAAAATATTTTCGATCATAAAGTTGAGGTTATCATGTTTTCAGAAAGCATGTAATAATAATACATTATCATTTGTTGAATTACATGTAAGCGTTGCGACCTTCTTGGAGGCGTCGTCTTGGAGACCCGGCCATCACGGTGCGGTTGGTTCGCGGCAGCTGGCGGGTGAGTTTCGGTGGCCGAGGGACGTGGATGCCGGGGCGGCAGCCCCGAACGGTGATGGACGTCGAGGCAGCGGCCTCAGGCTCCTACGCCGCGACGGTTCTATGAGGCAGGGCCGTTGCCTTGCGTGGTTTTGGGTGGCGACTTGTGGGTGCGTGGGCAGAGAGTTCGTTGACCCGACTGGATCGCTTTCGGGATATGCGAAGGTTGATCTGGTTGCTATGCCGGGGCAGTGGCCCCGGATTTGGCGCGGCGTTCGAGGTCTGCGGGCAGTTGGCTTGGGCGGCTACGTGCGGCGTCGCGACTTTGGTGCCGGGTGGTGTGGTGTATGTCGGGGAAGCGGCCCCGGAGTCGGTGGTGTGTGTCTGTGGCGTTTGGTCGGCTAGCGTCGTGTGGACGGCGAGTCGCCTCGCTAGTGCGGTTTTTTGACCCTGTTTCACTCATAAACAGGGCATTGCACAGTTTTATGGTTTTTGGACCCGGTTTCCCTCATAAACTGGTCACCTATTCTATCCATTCGAACTGTGGAAATCGACAACTTTAACCTCAAAAAAAAATTACATGCAACGATAGATCGGCATCCGAAGTTCCATTGCATCTATACTCAAATAAGTCTTTGAAATAGATCGATTTAAGATGCAACTATTTGGCTTAGGTGGGAACTGGGAATCGATCAGTTAGCCCGTGGCGCGCGGTCGGCCGCGAGCGCACGACCTATGTTCTAGCCTCCGCTCTATGCGGGTTGTGTCCCGCAGTTTTTTTTTGAATTTTACCATATATATTAAACCAGCAAAGAGTACACGATATAACAAAATAATACTAAAAGAGACGAGCAAATCTATAAGATCTTCAAGCCATTTCTTTTTCCATGACACAATCTTGTACTTTTCTGAAGGCAGCCGTAGAACAACGCCAAATACATCAAACCACAGACCTGTGAATACCAACGAAGGTTCTCCCCTTTTAATTTTGAGCCACAATGCTTTGTGCACGCACGCAGCCATTAAATTAATCAAGCAACATCGTCTTATTATAATTCCGCATGGGCTCCTCCCGCTGTTTGGCTCGTTTTAAGCAGTACAATGTTTCAAGTTTATACCTGGCTAGCCTACTTTGGTACTCACTCAATATCAAAATATAAGATGTTTTAGATATGTCATATACGGACTACATACGGATAGAAATGAGTGAATCTACACAGTAATACATGTCTAGAACCCTAGATATACATGTATCAGAAAAATATTTAAACATCTTATATTTTGATACAGAGGTAGTACTTTATAATATTACTATATATTAAGGCGCGTCACTTCCGCGGCCTCTCAGCCTCCGGGCACAGTGTACAGTGCTGTTTTTTTTTTTTTTTTTTGCACAATATTTGTCCCTTTTTTTTTAGCCTCCAAAATCACAGCATCTTTCAAATCTGATCATTCTACAAACATGCAAACAATTCAATTCGTAATAATTTACTAACTTCAGCAATTTAAATATTTGAACATTTCTAAAAAAAACGAAAACTACCTTCCAAATTTGAACAGTCCTTCAAACGGACGTTATCAAAATTGAAATAAAACCACATTGAAACATTATAATTCAAATTCCAAATTTCATTACTTTAGGCTTTTAAAGGTCTTTCGCACCTAAACATTTTACAAACGTCACAATAATCCAAATCTTAATAACTTTCCAACCTGAACAATTTTCCAAACCTAAACATTTCTATAACATAAAACCAAATATTTACGACAAAACAAAAAAACATGTTTGGAAAAATCGAATTTCCCAACATGTGGCAAAATTTTAGGAACATAAAAAATCAATTTGAAGCATTTCATTATTACTCAATATATTAAGGGAAGTGACTTTCTCGCACGGAGAGACCCTCTGACACTGTAGATCTACAGTGTTAGCTACAGTAGTACTGTTGTACACTGTAGCTATCTACAGTACTCGATCCTGCCGTCAATTGTTGATCCAACGTGCAGCACATCCTCCGTGACAGATTTTCAAAAACGCCCCTCACAAGTCGAGAATTAGCTCCGCTACCCACGTTTTCTCGCAGACAACAACAAATACAAAAATTAAACTTTTTTGTATCAACCAACATTTGCAAAAATTTGTGCAAAAAACACAAACATGTGAGAACATTCACATCCAAATTTAAAATTTAAGTCTCCAAAAATACCAATCTTAATAACTTTCCAACCTGAACAATTTTTCCAACCTAAACATTTCCAAAACATAAAACCAATTATTCACGACAAAAAAATAAACATGTTTGGAAGATTCAAAATTGTCAACTTCTGGCAGAATTTTAGGAAAACAAATAAACAAATTGAAGCATTTCAATCCATATTCCAAATTTAAACCCTCCAAACAAAAATTATAACTCCTTGAAGCCCGAATATTTTATGAACGTGACATGTACGTTCCCACTTTCAACAATTTTTAAAATCTAAACGTTCTAAAAACCGTAAATTTTCCCAATTACAACAACTAACTAACATTATTTCTAAATTTCGACATTTTTAGATACAACGGGTGCGGCGTGTCGCCGCACCAAATTCCACTAGTTAAAAGTTATGACTCAACGTTGGGTTCACGTTTAAGCGCGGCGCCACAATACTCTTTTCAATGTATCCTTTATAAAGAAATGTACAAATTCAATTATTAGTTTCGTGTCATTTCGCACCCTTTGCTTTGGAAGGGAGTACGATCACCATTCAAGGTAGCAAGTACACGAACGCGCTGCAATAGTTCACCATCAAATCGCAGGCTCAGAGGAGAGAGGTGACTATTTTTTTAAATAATATTTTTTGAAAAGTTTATTCGGAAAATAGCACGCGATTTGGAAAAATTTGAAAACTAGCACGGCGTCGGTACGGTGCGTGCCGAAAGCACGATGTTTCGGCGCTGGCAAGACCGAAACGTGCCTTTCGGCGCGGGCAGTGCCAAAAGCTCGCGCGGCAGGCGAGGCCCACCTGCGTTGGCACCTTTCGGCACGGGCGCGACCGAAAGCCTGGTTTCGGGCCCGGCGACGCCGAAACCTCGCTGATAAGCACGCCCAGCTCGGCCTCGGCCTTCTTCTTCCTCGCTCGAGCGCTCCTTCTCCTCTCTCTTCTGTTCTTCGTTTCCAGATCAAAAACCACCGATTCTCACCCCCAAAAAATCCCCAGAAACCCACATATTGAAGAAATAGAGTAGAGGAGGGTTGGGGCATCCCCGATCTACTGATGGGATAGTTGTTCGTGGAGGCGTTTGGGGGAGTGGAGGTGGAGCAATGGTGGTCAACAATGGTGGATAGTGGTGGTGTGTGCGGTGTTGGGGAAGATAGAGGCGTGGTGCGGCGGTGGTGGTGCTAGATTGAAGCCGGACAGCGGGAGCTACGCACGCGTCAAGGGTAAACCCTAATCTCTAGATTTTTTAGGTTAAGTGTTAATATAATTTAAGGGTGGATGCATGACATATGTGTGGATTAGTGTAGATATATTTTAGTTAGCGGTCATATTTTAGGTGGTGGTAATATTTTAGTTGGTCGCATATTTTAGGTGGTCATATTGTCGGTTAGATGTTAATATAGTTTGCCGGTGGATGTGTCAGGATTAGTGTATGTTGTCGGTTAGATGTATTGTATATTTTGGGTTGTCTTTATTTTACCGGGGGTCGTCATATTTATTTTCGGCGGTCGTAATATTTAGATATATCCGCTGTGGAGTATTTAATGATTGAATAAATTTGTTTAGGTAATGGAAGTGGTCAATATTGTTGTGCACTACGGTGCCGGTACAGTCCGTACATCTGAGTCAGGGGTTGATCTTAGTGAATTTGGAAATGTAGAGATTCAGTTGACAGAGCCAGAGAAAGTGAAAATCAGCGGTGTCCAGTGGTATTTTACGGTGAATTTTGGTATGATCCTAATTACTGGACTGTTAGGATTCAGTCGGTATGGACCAAATCCCGGTCAAATATTCACTGGGAGTTGTTGCCGCTTGATCGGACAAATCAGTGGGTTTCTTGGCTAGCATCATGCAAACGCCTACTATTGGTAGTATGTGGGCGCGTAGAGAGGTAAACTTGCACATCAGTTAATTTTTCAAACTTCTTATTTTGGTAAACTTGCACATCACTTACTTACTAGTTTATCTATTTGCAGAGACGGTACGCGGGCCAGCAGGTTAAAAACTGCTACGAGTCCTTCACGATGCAGTTTGATCAATTGCAAGATAATCAGGTTATATGGGAGCCGTACCGTCATGACAGGGTGCAGGCGAGATACCCGGCGGGATTTCTAGCTTGTGCCGGAGGGATGAAAACTACTGGTTCACTCGAGCCCGCATTGTTTTCGATGTCACAGTGGAGGAGATGGCCCAACAACGTCATGAGACAGTTTGGCAAGCGACAATTGCCGGAGCCTCCCACTAGAGTTCCCGCTCTTCCTCCGCACATCCACAAGTATGTTTTTAATCAACTGTGTTTACACCAAGGAATTTGGAATGTACTTTTCTAATTACACTACGCCTACATGTTTCAGATTCTCACGACAAGGAGATAGATCTCTGGCATCTTGGCTACAGGCGCTTAATCCGTACATAGCGGAATGGGCGAACGCGACGGCTAATGTATGGCCCGCGGATGAGCCATTTCTGCTACATGATTTCAACTTATATCTGCGGACGTACAGACAGTCCACTCGACTTCGCTTAGTGCCCACGTTCCAGCCTGATCAGTTGCCACCTCCTTCTGTTACGGACATGTACCCACTTGAGGCTATTGGGGGAAGCAGATACTACGCGGTATGTACTTCACTAATATTGGTAAATGCATGTCTCAATAATCGACACTAACATTTTGTTTTCCTACAATAGGCAGGCTTGATACAAGACATTCAGAGCGACGTTGCCGACTTTGCCCCACTGCCGCAACAAGTGTCTTGGTTCAAGCGTGTGGAGGACAAGCTACGACGTGTGTACTCTGTTCTTACTTGTGCCGGCGCTGCAGACGTTGCGGCACACGGCCCAGCACCGCGCCCCGCGCGCCCACGCGCCAGTCACTCTCCCGGACTCCACTTATTCAGGATGCACAGGTATCACCCTCCCGTCACTCCACAGGTCGACAGGACCCCCAACCACGTCATACAGTAGTACAGAGCCCTCGCCCACGACCTACATACGAGCATGGTAGTTCGTCCCACCAGCCAGATCCTTCCCAGTCCGGTCCATCACAGCCAATTCTGTACGAGCAGCCAGCTCCTACCCAGCCTGGTAGTTCGACGTGGCAGCCGCCACCTATGTACGGGCTCGGGATGCCGCCTTCGTACGGGTATGGCATGCTGCCTGGTTACCAGTTCGCGATGTCGCAAGGTTACGGGATACATCCACCTCAACATAACGTGTGGAACCCGTCTGCTATGCCGATGTCTCAGATTCCGGACCACCTCCGTAAGTAGTTTATAATACTCTCATTTATTTATCATGTCCACCTAGACGGAGTACTGACGTAACATCTACATGTACAGGTGGGGGTGACGACTCTACACACATGGAGCTGTACGACGACCCGATGTACCAGACTCCACCGCCGGCCCCGACGCAGGAAACCCAGACACAGGAGGAGGAGCCGTTGCGAGGCCGAGGGATGCGTGACCACCGCGCTCCGAGACGCTTGTCACCTTCTGGGCCTCGAGCGCGTAGACAGCCGCGGACACGTCCTCACAGAGATGAGTGATACTACTATCTACTACTATCTGTGAGACATATTTCTATCTAGGTACTACTATCCGTATTTCTATTTCTATGTGAGACATATTCATATTTATGTTTGTATGAGACATATTATCTATGTACGAGACATATTCATATTTATGTTTGTATGAGACATATTATCTATGTACGAGACATATTCATATTTATGTTTGTATGAGACATATTATTATCTATGTACGAGACATATCAGAGGAAAATAAGTTGTACGAGACATATTATTAAACAAACATTGCAACTTACACAGACAGCAAGAAAAGTGGTAGTACCGACAACACAACATAAATTGAAAAAGAAAAGTCATCTACCATCGACACAGCCTCCCGCGTCACTCTTCCCGTTCGACGATGCTGCACCCTTGCCCTTCGACGACGCCGCACCCTTGCCCTTCGACAATGCTTCAGCCTTGCGTTTCGACGACGCTGCACCCTTGCCCTTCGACGCCGCCGCCGCTGCTGCAGCTCTCTTGCTCGCTTCAATGGGCATGAAGATATCATCTTCATCCTCGCTCTCCTCAACCCATAACATCGGATGATGAAAAGCATCCAACATATATGCTTCAGTGGGATATGTTAGCTTCTTCTTCTCCCACCTAGCATGCAGCCTCACGAGTTCTTTTTCTATTTCCTTGTAATTCCTCCATGGCCACCCATGCCTAGCTAGCTTCGCTGATAGCTCACGGAGATGAGGTGGATGACTAACAATATCTTCGAATGGGATCTCCTTATTGTCTACCTTGAACTCGGCCGTAAATTTCAAAAGGAGTGCCGACATTCCTGCCGGGAAACTACCATCTGAATTGTATCTCGACATGTTCGAGTGAGTGGACTATGCTTACCAACTCGACATCTCCTCCCGGGGTTTTTATAGGACGAGCACAGACCAATTGGCGGGAGAAATAGGCGGGAGCAAGGCTGGCGGGAAAATACAAGGCGGGAGCAAGTTTGGCGGGAAAATAAGGCACGGCAGAAAAATGGCGGGAGAAGAAGGGCGGGAGGAAAATGGTGGGAACAAAATGGCGGGAAGAAAATGGCGGGAGAAAAAAAGCGGGAACAATTGACCGCGAAACAAATTTACTCGAGAAAACCAAAATATGCGCGGTGCCGGGAAATATGAGCGGGAAAATAATGGCAACATTAGCGGTGGCGGGAAATATGAATATATGGGCCAACAGTTGGGAAAAACAAAAAAAAAATGTGAAATGGTACTTTCGGCACGGCCAGAGCCGAAACTGGCCTGTCGGTCCCGCCGTTACGCGAAAGGCAGGGTGCATGCAGTTCACCGGCCTTTCGGCTTTGGCCGTGCCGAAACCTGATGGTTTCGGTTTGGCCCGTGCCGAACATTTGTTTCGGTCCGGCCGCTGCCGACGCCGCGCTATTTTCCAAATTTCTGGAAAACGCGCGCTATTTTCCGAATTTCTGTTCAAAAAAATATTATTTAAAAAAAAATTCGGAGAGAGGTGGCCGGTAAGCGTGTGCATTGTTTGGTCTCAAACCGGTGAAACCAGGAGTTTAGCCCGCACCGGACCACATGTACGGTTTAAACCAGTTTAGTTGGTTTCCTAACTGAAAACGCGAACAGAAAAAGTTTAATAGGTTTGAGACCGGCTGAAACCACTGAACCAGTCAAACCGTAAGCATCAGGCTCCCTCGACCATGGTGACGATGGCGGCGGACGGCCGCCGGCCTGATCTCCCTCCGTAGTCCATCTCTGCCTCCATCGCGAATAGATCCGGCCTCCCCTTGGTGTCCACTCGCCGTATATCTCGACGTATGTCCGATTCGCTGCTCCCCGACCTCGCTGGCCACCGTGTTCGGTGTTCCCTTGCCTCGGCCGGAGCTCCGCCGTGGCGGCCGCTGTTTCCCTGAGCTCTTTCGGCCTCCCTGCTCGTCTGCATCGTCCGAAAGCACCGGTGTGGCCGTCATAGCAGCTCACCTGGTGCTGTGGGAAGCCAGCTCGTTCGCAATTTCTTTGGTCGTCCCGGATGGTGCTCTCGCGAAGTCGCTCGCGCGGTGTGGGCACGCGCCGCCGCCGACCGATCTCCGCCATCCGGCCTCCTCCGCCGCCGCGACCAGGTTGGGACTCTCCACGACGACCTCTGCCGTCCTTCTCCGACTGCTGCCCCGCTCGGCGTTGTTCACCAGCGACGTCTCGATGATGTCGCGGCGTACACCGGTCCCAAACTGTTTAACACCATTAACCAGACCGCACCAACCCGTGACATCGTGTCCTATCTAACTGTCTAAAACCAAACCAAACCAGTTAAAACTGGTAGCGACGGGTTGGTTTGAGGAACCGGCTCAAACGGGTTGAAAGTTGAAACCGGAATGCCCAAGCTTAGTGGCCGGGCGTAGCTTTCGCCCGCAATTGCCAATTGAGCAATTTACTTCTGGGCCAGAATTATTGGCGGCCCCAGCAATTGCCTACGACGTGAACGTATCGCTATGGTACGCGCCCAGTTGTCGTCATATCGTGCCTGGTAAGTAAAAGCGGTAAGCCAAGGCCTATGGAGGCATTGGAATCTTCTGCTATGACACGTTGCCTGACACGTGTGTGATTTCATTTGTTTCGATCGAACCATTGATGAGATGAGCCGGAGCAAACTCGCCCGGGCTTAAATCATATACGACACCAAACAATATAATTCCAAAAATATTACTCCGTCGTGCAGGTAGAACAGTCATGTGACTGGCTAGTAGGCAACTCTGTGGAGGCGAATCGGGTGTTCGGATAACCGCTGCAAAAGTTCGATTCCTATTTTTCCTCCCAAGCACGACACGCAGGCTGATCCGGAGCGCTGTCAATTCTGACTGGAGCTATCGTAGTCCAAGCTCAAGATTCATTTTGCTCTATCGATCCTGACATATGCTAAGGAGAGTGACAAATAGATCCCGAGCTATATATGAAGCTCGTTTTAAAAAAGAATCAAAAATAATATTTTAAAGTTTACAAAATCCGAGAAAAAAATCCCACATGTAAATGTCGAGATATGAATGTGAGTTAAAAAGAATCGAAAATAATATTTTAAAGTTTCCAATTTCAAATTTTGAAACTGTGTATTATTCACCACCCAGATCCACTCATTTGTCTTTTTTGTGCAGCCCAAAATATAAATGAATTGTGAGTTAAAATTTTACACGCTTGTAGATCTCGACACTATCTACATCTGTAATTTTTTTTCTCGATTTTTGGAAATTCAAAAGTGTCGATTTCGTTTTTTTAAACGCATGTTACTACAGGCAACGGGTGCCCCCGGTCGCATCGGGCTCTCGTGGCCGCCCCGGGCCGTACCAGGATGCTCCATGTCAGCCACCTCTCACCTCTCTTCCTACGCCCTCCCCTCCTCTCGCCGCCGACAGTGTCGTCGTTGGGCGAAGCTTGGGCTACACGGCGGCAACCAGATCTCTAGAGCTTCGATTGAGGAGGGAGGCAGTGCCCCACTTTGTCTTCTCCAACGGAGGTGTGGTGGATCGACGGCAACCTCACGTGGTGGTGGTAGGATTGTTTGGTGGGCGGCGGATAACGGCGGGCAGTTTCGATCTGGTCCCTCTGGGCCGAGCTGGTTGTTCGTCCTGCGGATCACCGGCGGCGGCGCACGAGCGCGTTTGGATGCGTGGCTGGACCGCGACACGAGGGTCAGTGGCGGTGGATCTTGGGATCCCCACCGAGCACTGGCGCTGGCGAGATGTCAGTCTAGTCAGCTGCGTGTCCTGGGAGGTAGAATTGCGGGTGAAAACCGAGCGGACGATGGAGGTGACTCATGGCATCATTCTCTTGTCGAAGTAATCGATTGTTTCAGATCTTGTCTCCTCGATCGGGACACTCCGTAGGAAACCATAGATCTGATTCTCTGGATCAGACGATGGCGACATGATCGTGTCATTCTCACTCCTGAGGGCATCGTTTTGGAGCATATGTTGACTAGATGGACTAGGAGGTGCAACGGCGTTTCATCTAGCGCATGGACGAATGGACAACGATGGGCCTCGGGATGGACGTGTGATGATGGATGCACGCAGGACGGTGTGTTGTTTGATGTCGTGGTGGCGTTGATGGTATGCCTAACTAGGTCACTTTGTTGATTCCTCCTGAACATGGGTTGGCGGAAGATGCTGGTGTTCATGTGGTGCGCTGAGCGTATGCTGGACCAGTTTGCGCTACCGACTCGCCGTTGAGCGTTTGGTTGAGCCCATCGGCTTTAGCCTTTAAATTATGTGCATTAATGTGTGAGGGCTGGGCACACGACTCCGATCAGTTCCACCCCTTCACATCAAGCGTGTATGTGTAGCGACAGTTTTCGTCAGGAAGTTGGCTTCCGGTTAATCGTTGTATTTCTTTGTAAAGCTTTGTGGTTCTTTTTATAATAATAATGAAAATTTGTGTGCATCATTTTGTCACACTGGGGCTGGGGCATCAACATTTTAAAATAACTTGCAAACTTGATGTCTTCATTCAGTACAATACTTCCTCCCGTGTTGTTCTTTTGGAAATCAATGGGCCAACCCGGACCTGGCTTTGGGCCTGACTGATACGTTTCAAACGTATCTATAATTTTTGATGTTCCATGCTTGTTTTATACCAAATGCTACATGTTTTATTTACACTTTATATCATTTTTATGCATTTTCTGGGACTAACCTATTAACAAGATGCCACAGCGGCAGTTCCTGTTTTCTGCTGTCTTTTTGTTCCAGAAATTCTAGTTGGGAAATATTCTCCAAAGATCTGACAATTTACGGGATTTATCTTTGCGAAGGAACAAAGCCACTGCCCGAAGGAGAGGTCCAGGGGACCCACCAGGGGAGCAGGCGGCCTCCAGGCGCGGCCTAGGGCTGGCTCGCGCCCCAAGGCCGTGTGGGCCACCTGGTGCTCCACCGACGTCGCCCTTTCGCCTATAAATTTTTTCGTCCCCGAAAACCCTAAGGACCCAATCAAAAATCAACGAAAAGTTCCGTCGCCACCGTCGTCGTCAACCCTAGTTCGGGAGGGTTCTGAATCTCTCACCGGCACCGTGCCGGAGGGGAGATCATCACCGGAACCACCATGCATGTCTCCGGAGTGATGTGTGAGTAGTTCCCCACGGGACTACGGGTCCATAGCATTAGCTAGATGACAGTCTCTCCACTTTTGTGCTATCATGTTTAGATCTTGTGAGCTGCCTACATGATTAAGATCATCTTTATGTAATGCTACATGTTGTGTTTGCTTTGATCCGATGAATTGTGAAGTTATGATCAAGTTTGTTCATCTATCTATGTACATGTGTTATTTATGTTCTTGCATGTTCTCCGTTGTTAGT
This sequence comes from Poa pratensis, assembly GCA_947311845.1. Taxonomy (NCBI): domain Eukaryota; kingdom Viridiplantae; phylum Streptophyta; class Magnoliopsida; order Poales; family Poaceae; genus Poa; species Poa pratensis. The sequence goes on from CAMZMU010000098.1 coordinate 22,894,262, forward strand.
AGATGCTTTGTCCAAGTAGATTCTAGTGACTCCAAGAGGGGGTATTTATGCTAGATAGTGGGTTCATATCTCCAGTAGCCTGGGCTCGAGTGACGGAAACGACTAAGCCTGTGGATGTGATGTTTTCACTAGGGAGAAAACAACTTTACTATGTCTATATGTCATTTGCATGGTTTACTTTACACACTTTACTTATTGTAATAATCTGTTGCTTGCAACTTAATACCTGTGGGAGAACGGAAGTTATTTTGCAGGTGGATTATTAGTCATAGATGCAGCTAGCAAGCGATCTATGTATCTTGTTGTAATGCCCAATAAATCTCACAGTGAACATGTTCTTGTCATATATGCATTGTCATGCTCTTGCACTTTGTCAATTGCCCAACTGTAATTTGTTTACCCAGCACGTTACTTTATCTGTTTTATGGAGAGACACCTCTAGTGAACTGTGGACACCGGTCCTTTATTTTACACTGATACAAACACCGCCCCCACCATGTTCTACGCTCATTTCCTCGTTGTTCATTTTTGCATTACTTTTATTCTCCACACTATACGTTTAACCCTTTGTATTCAGCTAGACAGGGAGATTGACAACCTTCCTTCCTGTTACGTCGGGACAAAGTATTTTGATTGTGTGTGCGCAGGTCCACGTCTGAGCTACAAGCGCCAGAGTAATTCTGACACCGTGTTGCAGCTCTTCCAACTCCTACTGGTTCAATAACCTTGGTTTTGCAATCAAGTGAAATTTACTACTGTGCTGCTTCATACCTTCCTCTCGGGGTTTCCAACGGGCGGTTGTGGCGACATCACTGACTCCGTTGGCCTCAAGGCCAATTTGAGGGGTCATGGGTCGACCCACTCCAATAAATGTTGTGGCCTCCCTAACTCGATGGAAATCTCTGGTCGGCCCAAATTTCTGATGCGATATGAGCGTTTTAGATATTTTAAAATTCTGGTAAAATGGTCTTTTCAACATTGTTTACACGGTTAATTATAAGAAAAAATGATAACGGGGCTAGATTGTTAGCAAAGCATGCATGAAAAAATATAGAAAAATCGAAGTTTACAAAGGAACCATGACATTTCAACAAGATCATCAGCGACCAAATCCTCCGCAGTATTAGCATCAGAGCAAATTTACATGTAACTAGTAGACACTAGTGTAAATGGAACCATAACATGCTGACAAGATCACAAGCGACAAATCCCCCAGCCCATGAAAAGTCTGGAAAAAATCAGTGCATTTTGGTCCATTTTCCTCCAAAAAACAGTGATGTTTGATCCATTTGCTGCCCCCCCCCCCAATTTTGGCCCAATATGGTTCTGAAGCCCATTTGCGCCACATTAGTTCGGCCCAAGCTCCGCCACTGGTTACTGTCCATTGCTCCTACCTGTTTGAGTGCCCTCATCATCTGCATTTATTAAATGTCAGAACATGGTTGTCACTGTGAAAAGCTATATTAGCACTCGTGCCCTAAAAAACCGTTTTATGGGGCACCGGAGGGCAAAAACACCTCTCCAACAGATACCCTATCACGTGCCCTATTTTGGGCTGCCCCAAATTCCGCTCCTCTCTGCCCCAAATATGGGGCAGAGAGGGCCGCACGCGCCCCTGCCCTATCCCTTCCATTTTCGCGCGTGCGTACCAACCGCCAAGCTGAAACGCATTCCGCCCCCGCACCGCACCTGCCTCGCCCTCGATTTGGCCGCCGTCGGCCGCCCTCCACCGCGAAAAGTCTCCGTCGCCCCTCTACTACCTATTACCCACCGCCAAATCGGCCGAGATGGCCTCAGACGCGCCGCCGCCGCCGTGAATCGAAAACGAAGCGCCGCTGCCACCGGCCTCGATTCGGGCTTCTCCGTCACCGCCGAGGGCGAGGATAGGTAGATCCGGAGAATTCTCATCGTCCTGCCGCCGCCTACGGGTTTCCGAAGTGGTCCCGCACCATCCCCGCCCCCGAGGTGCTGCGCGCGCCTCCGAGCTTCTCTGCGGCCTCGTCGACGACCGCGGCATCGTCGACGGCTCGGTTGGGTCTCCACCATTGATGGCGTGAATCACACGCTCGTTGGGAGACCCCAAGAGGAAGGTATGATGCAGTTCAGCAGCAAGTTTTCCCTCAGAAAGAAACCAAGGTTATCGAACCAGTAGGAGCAGCAACTCTTCAGAAGGTTGTTGGTGGCCGCACGGCGCAACACGATCACCAACGTGGAATCTGCACACAACACAATCAAACTACTTTGCCCCAACGAAACAGTGAGGTTGTCAATCTCACTGGCTTGCTGAAAACAAAGGATTAAACGTATGGTGTGGAAAATGAGTATTAAATTGCAGAGAATGAAAAAGGAACAGTTTGCAGTTTGTGGTTGTTTAATCAGTGTAAAAGAATGGACCGGGGTCCACAGTTCACTAGTGGTGTCTCTCCATAAAAGATAACTAACATGTTGGGTGAACAAATTACAGCTGGGCAATTGACGAATAGTGAGCGCATGACAATGCATATACATGACATGTTGACTACTATGATATTTAATTGGGCATTACGACATAATACATAGACCGTTATCCAACAGCATCTATGACTAATAATCCACCGCCGGGTTGTCATCCGAGTCCCCCGTTGGTATTAAGTTGCAAGCAACGGATAATTGCATTAAGTAAAGTGCGTAATGTAAACAAACACATATGCCCGTGGACATAGCATCGTTAGGTTATCCCTAGTGGCAACAGCACATCCACAACCTTAGAACTTTCTGTCACTGTCCCAGGTTAAACGGAGACATGAACCCACTATCTAGCATAAATACTCTCTCTTGGAGTTACAAGCATCTACTTGGCCAAAGCATCTACGAGTAACGGAAAGCATGCAAGATCTTAAATAACATATAAGATAGATTGATAATCAACTTGACATAATATTCAATATTCATCGGATCCCAGCAAACACAACATGTAGCATTACAATAATATGATCTTGATCATGTAGGGCAGCTCACAAGATCTAAACATGATGGCACAAAGTGGAGAGACAACCATCTAGCTACTGCTATGGACCCGTAGTCCAAGGATGAACTACTCACGCATCACTCCGGAGGCAGGCATGGCGATGTAGAAGCCTCCGGTGACGATTCCCCTCTCCGGCAGGGTGCCGGGAAGAGGTTCTGAACCCTCCCGAGCTAGGGTTGACGACGGCGGCGTCTCTGGAACTTTTCGTGGATATTTGCTCAGGTACTTAGGGTTTTCGCGTCGGGGGGAATAAGTAGGCGAAAGGGCGGCGGCTGCGGACCCCCGAGGGGCCCACACCACCCTAGGGCGCGGCAGAGGGGGGCCCGCGCCCTAGGTGCGTGTGGCCTCCTGGTGGCCCTCCTCTGCTGCTCCTTCGCTCCGTCAGGTGTTCTGGAAAAATAGGACCCCCGTGTAGTTTCGTCCAATTCCGAGAATATTTCCAGACTAGCTTTTCTGGAATACAAAAACAGCAGAAAACAGGAACTGGCACTTCGGCATCTTGTTAATAGGTTAGTCCCAAAAAATGTATAAAAGTGATATAAAGTAGATGCAAAACATGTAGCAATTGGTATAAAACAAGCATGGAACATCAAAAATTATAGATACGTTTGAGACGTATCAGCATCCCCAAGCTTAGTTCCTACTCGTCCTCGAGTAGGTAAACGATAAAAACAAAATAATTTTTGAGGTGACATGCTACTATCATAATCTTGATCATATAATATTGCAAGGCACATGTAAATGAATGAAGTGATCCAAGTCAATGGTCTATAATTTGCTACCAAATAGATAATGAGTAAACAATGAATCACACAAGCTAAACGTTTTCATGAATAGTACTTTCGAGACAAGCATCAAACAGTTTTGCATAAGTGTTAACTCATAAAGCAATAGTTTCTAATAAAAGGTATTTAATCAACACAAAGGAAGAATTTAGTTTCAGCATTTGCTTCAACTTTCAACATATTTATCTCATGGATATTGTCAACACAAAGTAGTATAACAAGTCCAATACATTGCATATAACGCATGTTGTAACAAAGTTGACACTAGTGTTTGCTTGTGGAAGACAGAAAGAATAGGAAAACTGACTCAACATAAAAGTAAAAGAAAGGCCCTTCGCAGAGGGAAGCAGGGATTAAATCATGTGCTAGAGCTTTTAGGTTTTTGAAAGCATATAGAGATTGCATAAAATATTTGATACTCCTCCCAACCTTGCTAACACAAGCCATGGCTAACCGAATCCTCGGGTGCCTTCCATCAATCACATACCATGGAGGAGTATCTATTTTTGAGAGGTGTTTGTTAATTGTCAACGAATGGTAGCGGGTGAGAACAGTATTCTACCTGTCGAACGGACTTTTAAGAGCGGCTCCCATGAAGGACGTTATTTCTACCAGCAAGGCAGATCATCCCTCTTTCTCTTTGGTTTACACACATTCAGGTATTTCACTGTTTGTCATTGCTTACTGATGAATCAGGGCAAAAGTGTGAAGAGAATTAATTGGTTAAAGTTGTAATTAATTGGGACTGGGCACCCCGTTGCCAGCTCTTTTTGCAAGTTATTGGATAAGCGGATGTATATGCCACTAGTCCAGGTGTAAAAGTCCATCACAAATAGAATAAAGAATAACCACACTAATTCCTCATGAGCTAGTAAACATTGACACAAAAAGGGAATAATAACATTTTGAATAATTTAAAGGTAGCACATGAAAAATTTACTTGGAGTGGCAAGGAAATACCACATATAGGTAGTTATGGTGGACACAAATGGCATGGATTTTGGCTCAAGGATTTGGATGCACGAGAAGCATTCCCTCTCAGTACAGAGTTTAGGCTAGCAAGGTTATGTAAGCAAACAAGAATATCAACCCGTACACCAAGTTTTATATGACAAACATATTGCAAACGTTATAAGACTTCATACCGTCTTCCTTGTTAACCAAACCCTGTTATTAGAAAATATCTAGACCTTAGAGATACCACCGATGCAAACCAAATTTTCAACAAGCTTTACGGTAGTTCTTCACTAATAGGCTTAACTCATGTGATGCACAATTTAATCATGATCTACTTGTTAACTCAAAACAATTGACAAGCATCAAGTTATCCATTTTAGTGATCTACAAGATTAAGCAAGTTTTTCCTTATACCAATTACCACATGCAACATTTTCTGAACCAACCAAACACCAATCAATTTATTTCATCAACTCTCCAAACAAATATAAGTGAAGCAAGAGAGTACTTTCTACAAAAGAAAGCTAATAGCTCTGACAAGAGATACATGAAAACAAGAGCTAAAAGCTGAACAGCGCTAGATATGAATACTCAACAAATATAAGTGAAGAATAGGAGTATTCTCATGAAAAAGCGGAGCGTGTCTCTCTCCCAATCAAGAATGCTAGGGTCCAGTCAAGCTTTATTGAAAATAAAAGTGCAATACTGAAAATAAAAGCACACAGACGCTCCAAGAAAAGCACATATGATGTGAAAGAATTAAAATATAGTTTCACTAGAGATGACCTGATAATTTTGACGATGAAGAAGGGGATGCCTTGGGCATCCCCAAGCTTAGACGCTTGAGTCTTCTTGAAATATGCTGGGGAGATCCATGGGAGCCTCCCCAAGCTTAAGCTCTTCACTCTTCTTGATCCTATTATATCATCCTTCTCTCTTGACCCTTGAAAACTTCCGTCACACCAAACTCAAAGTAGATCTCATTAGAGGGTTAGTGCATAATCAAAAATTCACATGTTCTATAAAGACGCAATATGATTTGTTACTTTAAACATTAGCTACAGCCACTGATGTTATGTGAAGCTCTTCCACCCAAAAAAGAATTTCACTCAACACTAGTAAAAGAGAGAATGCAAAATAAAAAGGCATAATCTGTCTAAAACAGAACAGTCCGCAAAGACGAATTTTTTCGAGGCACTTACGACGCTCAGATCGAAAACTCTATAATGAAAGTTTCAGACATTCATAAAGATTACGCACAAAAATTTCAGATTTAATTAACAATCTGGTGATTTTAGGAATTTCGTACAGTGAACAGCAAAAATCTGTTTCTGCGCAGCAATCAAAATTAAGCATCATCTTAACATTAGAGGCTACTCTTGGCACAACAATGCGAGAAAATAAAGATACAAAGGAGTTGCTACAGAAGTAAACAACTCCTTGACTCAATAAAAGAAAAATTGCAGAAAAAAAAATGGGTTGCCTCCCATAAGCGCTTTTCTTTAACGCCTTTTAGCTAGGCACAAAGCATGCATCAAGTATTACCAAGTGAAGAAGCATCAACATCTTACGCTTAGCTCTCTTACCTTTACCTTATCTTTAGGAAATACTTGGTTACACATAGGTGAAGAGGCGAAATTCATAGTGCCTTGGCCCACATCTATTATTGCTCCAAAGCGTTTCAACAGAGATCTTCCAAGCGTAATTTGTCCTACTCCTGCACATTCAATGACAAGATAATCAATAGATATTGTTATCCCTAAGAGTTTTGTAAATACTCCTTCGGCTACTCCCTTGGTAATTTAATAGTATTATCACCCAAAGTTATACAATCTTCGCATTTGGAAAGCTCCCAAAGATTTAAGGAATCAAAATATCTTGGGCATTAAACAGAATTCAGACATAATATCACAGCGAGAATGAAAAGTTTCACCATTTATAACAACTTTTACTGAGGGAATCCATCCCGATGGTTCAAAATTTACTGGCACATTATCATAATGTTCACGAATCTGATTATACCCTTCTTTTAGACCAGATATGTTCGTTTCAAGAGTGTTAAGTCTATCACTTATGCTTGTCAAAGCCAAATCAATTTTAGTGATTGGAGGGCTAGAAATTGTAATCAATTTTTTTATAGCATTAAAAGCTTGATCCCCATCATAACGAAGGAAATCTCCTCCTACCACAGCATCTAAAGCATATCTGTAGCAAAGAACAAGACCAAAATAAAAGCTACTAAGAAGCAGGCTTAAAGTCATTTTAGGTTCAGTTTTAGCATAGGACTCAAATTCTAGACCAAGCATCTTTAAAACTCTCCTCACTCCCTTGCTTGAAAGTGAAGATCTCTTCTTCAGGTGACATTACTACTGGAACAGGGCTAGACATGATAACTAACAGAAAACAAAACTGAAAATAAACTAAATGCAAGTAACTAATTTTTTTGTGTTTTTGATAATTGAAAGCAAACAAGATAAAATAAAATAAACTAAGCAAGACAAAAACAAAGTAAAGAGATTGGAAGCGTGAAACTCCCCTTGCAGAAGACTGCTGTCTCCCCGGCAACGGCGCCAGAAAAATAGCTTGATGACGTGAAACACACGTTCGTTGGGAGACCCCAAGAGGAAGGTATGATGTAGTCAGCAGCAAGTTTTCCCTCAGAAAGAAACCAAGGTTATCGAACCAGTAGGAGCAGCAACTCTTCAGAAGGTTGTTGTGCGCACGGCGCACGATCACAACGTGGAATCTGCACACAACACAATCAAACTACTTTGCCCCAACGAAACAGTGAGGTTGTCAATCTCACTGGCTTGCTGAAAACAAAGGATTAAACGTATGGTGTGGAAAATGAGTATTAAATTGCAGAGAATGAAAAAGGAACAGTTTGCAGTTTGTGGTTGTTTAATCAGTGTAAAAGAATGGACCGGGGTCCACAGTTCACTAGTGGTGTCTCTCCATAAAAGATAACTAACATGTTGGGTGAACAAATTACAGCTGGGCAATTGACGAATAGTGAGCGCATGACAATGCATATACATGACATGTTGACTACTATGATATTTAATTGGGCATTACGACATAATACATAGACCGTTATCCAACAGCATCTATGACTAATAATCCACCGCCGGGTTGTCATCCGAGTCCCCCGTTGGTATTAAGTTGCAAGCAACGGATAATTGCATTAAGTAAAGTGCGTAATGTAAACAAACACATATGCCCGTGGACATAGCATCGTTAGGTTATCCCTAGTGGCAACAGCACATCCACAACCTTAGAACTTTCTGTCACTGTCCCAGGTTAAACGGAGACATGAACCCACTATCTAGCATAAATACTCTCTCTTGGAGTTACAAGCATCTACTTGGCCAAAGCATCTACGAGTAACGGAAAGCATGCAAGATCTTAAATAACATATAAGATAGATTGATAATCAACTTGACATAATATTCAATATTCATCGGATCCCAGCAAACACAACATGTAGCATTACAATAATATGATCTTGATCATGTAGGGCAGCTCACAAGATCTAAACATGATGGCACAAAGTGGAGAGACAACCATCTAGCTACTGCTATGGACCCGTAGTCCAAGGATGAACTACTCACGCATCACTCCGGAGGCAGGCATGGCGATGTAGAAGCCTCCGGTGACGATTCCCCTCTCCGGCAGGGTGCCGGGAAGAGGTTCTGAACCCTCCCGAGCTAGGGTTGACGACGGCGGCGTCTCTGGAACTTTTCGTGGATATTTGCTCAGGTACTTAGGGTTTTCGCGTCGGGGGGAATAAGTAGGCGAAAGGGCGGCGGCTGGGACCCCCGAGGGGCCCACACCACCCTAGGGCGGCAGAGGGGGGGCGCCCTAGGTGCGTGTGGCCTCCTGGTGGCCCTCCTCTGCTGCTCCTTCGCTCCGTCAGGCTGTTCTGGAAAAATAGGGACCCCCGTGTAGTTTCGTCCAATTCCGAGAATATTTCCAGACTAGCTTTTCTGGAATACAAAAACAGCAGAAAACAGGAACTGGCACTTCGGCATCTTGTTAATAGGTTAGTCCCAAAAAATGTATAAAAGTGATATAAAGTAGATGCAAAACATGTAGCAATTGGTATAAAACAAGCATGGAACATCAAAAATTATAGATACGTTTGAGACGTATCAACCATCTCCTGCCCGCGCCTCTTGTTCAACCCGCGCGACACCGCGGCCGCCTTCTGCTGCTCCGGCTCGGCTAGTTCGAGGTGAGTTTTTAGTTTTCACTTCTAAATTATTTTGTGCAACAATTGAGTGTCAAATTGAAGTATAAATTTAGAAGTAGATGGTAATTTAGTTTGTGTATTTGTAGATGGTGTTGTTTGACTACACCACGTCTGATGAGGAGTTCGATGCAGAAGAGGAGGAAGACATTGCTATGCTCTTGACGGTTCATAGTAGGATGAACAAGAGGCCGAAGCATGCAGGTTCTACAATGGACCGAGAATACATTCGGAGGCAGCGGGAAGAAGCACATGTCAAGCTCATGGCCAACTATTTTGTTGATAGGCCGGTGTTCCCCGATAGGTACTTTCGACGCCGGTTTCGGATGAGCATTGATTTATTCAAGCACATCGCCGAGAGTTTCAAGCTGCAACTATTTTGTTAGATCATTTATCATATTATTTGTTTGATATGTATGTGTAAATGTGTAAAAAGATGGATGGAGGGGCGCGGCCACGGTGCCCTAAAATAGGGCAACTGTTGGAGAGGAGGTGCCCTATTATAGGGCATCTGGTAAAGCAAAAAAAAAATCGTGACCTAAAACGCTAAAACAGGTGCCCTATAACCAAAAACAGACTCCTAAAATAGGGCACATGTTAGAGATGCTCTTATACCGATTGTCAAACTAGGCCTACTGAGACTTCTGTTGTCTGAGACTCTGAATGATGAAATGGTACCAACTGGATGCCCCAAACTAAAGGATTAGGAGTCACAAGGTTTTATTTCTATGGAGTGGCGAAATTAAAGGATTTTCTTCCTAAGTGGCGAAAATTTGGAGACCCAACGTGAGAACCTAGTTCACCGACTTTTTTTTAGCATAAAGCCTCGGACTTTATTACTGAATCACAAGCGGTATGAATACAAAGTCCGGATGATGAGTAAACCAAACATGACGGCCTACTCCAAGATGAACACAACCTTTAGATAGATCGTGCACTTCCCAATTGGCTTCCCTCGCTTCATGCTTGAACATGACCTCTTCCACCTCCTTGTTTCTCTTATCGATCTCAGCTATCACTGTGCCATATCTTCCCCTGCTGCCAGAGTGTATATCGCCCACCACCTGCAGGCAGTCCGACGCCACCACCGCTCGCCTGATATCAACGTCCTTGGCGAGTGTTAATGCTTCACGGCAAGCTAAACGCTTCAAGGGTTCCAGGATCTGTCAGCCCTTCAACTACCAAGACCGATGCTCCTAAGAATCTGCCTTGTCTCGTCACGGAAAACGGCCGCCGCTGCGCCCATTGTTTCAGCTCTGTTTATCGCCCCATCGGTATTTCCTTTCGCCATCCCGGCACAAGGTGGTATCCATCGCTTCTCCCTTGTGAAGCCTCTCTGAATTCCCGGTCTATTCTTCTGCTCCTTGATCAGGCCAAGATCACGGATGTAGCTGTTGATAAACCCAAACGTGGAGAGTGGACTCTGGAATATTTCCTCGTGGCCCAAACTGTAACCAGAAGCTTGACGAAATCGCATGTCTGAGGTTGTCCATCATACTCCCTCCGTCCAAAAATAAGTGTCTCAAGTTTGCTCAAAAGTGGAGGTATCTAAACATGTACTCCCTCCGTTCCAAAATACGTGTCTTCCATTTGTCCAAATTTGGATGTACCTATACACAAAAACATGTCTAGGTACATCCGAATTTGGACAAATAGAAGACAAGTATTTTAGAACGGAGGGAGTAGTAAATAACCAGCACTTGGCATCTGGGTTGGTGCATGCCCGGGCATGCTCAAAGATCTCCTCATCAGTTAAGACCCAAACACACCGTGCCATATTCCAGTCAAACAGACTATGGCGCCAATTATCCAGTGCTCAAAGATCTCCTCATCAGCTAGTTCACCGACTATGTCACGATCCAACGGTTCAGAGGTACCATAGGCCCGTTATATGGGCAAATCTCGAGAAGATCTGGCTCAGGCAGCTGGATCAGGAAATCGTCGCATGACAACAAACACCACCTATCTGGTGAAATCCTATACACGCTCCTAGCGTGTGTTAGCGTCAAAATGCTCACAACCCGCTACAGTTGCAGGCCTGCCCAGGTAGGACGGTTTCTTATTTTTCTGTTTCTATTTTTTGATTTATTTTTTAGTTATTCTTTTATGTATTTTGTTCTTCTTCTTTTATTTTATTTATTTATGTATTTCTTTTAATATTTTTGCAAATCACATGAAAAATATAATAAGTTATTTTGTGAATCTCATGATCATTTTTCATAAAACGTGCAAACTTTTTTAAACTTGCAAATAATTAAATTTTCAATGCGTGATTTTTTTGAACCCACCAGCAATTATTTTGAACCGTATAAACATTATTTAACTCAGAACTCACCAACTTGCAGATAATTATTTGAACTCACCAACTTGCGAATAATTAAGTTTACTGCACTAACGTTTTTTGAACTTGCGATTTTTTTGAATCGTGCAAACATTTCTCAAACCAGTGAACAATTTAATATAAGGGCGGACATTTTTTAATATACGGTCGTATGTTCCCTCACTTATTACAAACTCCTTTTAATCCGTGAAAAACATTTGGAACTATAAAAAAATTCTGTTAAATTATCTAAAAATGTGTATTACTCGTGAGTATTTTTAAATTTCGTGAATTTTTATGATTCTTCAATTTGTTCCTACCTTTCTACTATAGATGGTTTTTTGGGAAGAAATCCAACCAAAAATTCGTAAAATAAGAAGAAATTTCCTCCTTTACCCTTCGCTAAAGTCGACAGGCCCAATTCGCTAGCTCCTATGTGGCATGTCGACTTTTCAGTTAAATCTAGTTTATATTAGCAAAGAGAACATCATTCGCAAAATTGAATCCCCATATACTTGGTCAAAATAATAATTGAATCCCCATATATAGAAAAAGCATAAACAAATTTAAAAATATAACCATGTTCAGGCCTCAAAATTATCGCTAAAACACAACTGAATTCGTTGTCATTGAAATGGGCAATGCTGAAAAGTTCACCCATTAAAGTACCTACAAAGACATGTAGATGATCAAATCTTGTTGATTCGCTATAATAGTAGTCTGAGATTAGCAATGACATCGGTGTAAACAAATCGGATCGGATTTTGTCGTTGCCATATCCTTTACCACATTTTCTATCTAGTTCAAAACAGAGTGGATAATAACCGGTTGCGGATTCAGAGCCGGATATAGCACATCGCGGATTCAAAACAAAATTAACCTGATAGGTCTTTGCATCGGTAAACCATACAACCAGAACTAATTGTTTAATAACCTAGTAGCCAAATAAAGTTGTACTTCATAGTCGGTATAATGACTATATAAGTGATTGTTATTTAACGGGCGAACTTCGGAACTAACTACTAACCATGCTCTATTAATTTAGATTCGTTTGGTAGAAAATTGGATTATTTGGTTTAAAACCATCAGATAAACCTATTTAATTTTCAAAAAATCTATATTTGTTGCTATTTGACATACCATATCCTATATTGTATCTGGGTGTCAAGTTCAGAATCATATATGGATTTTTAAAACAGTTTCAAAATTGAATTATCCTATTCATTTACACCTCTACCAACTAGACAACAGCCGCGCTAGCCTGATAGACCAGCCCGGTGATCTTGCATGTAAGAGTCGACTTTTTTTATTGTGTCATTTTATCCCAAGATAATCAGTGGACTCTTCTATGATCGTCTTCGTTACTCCGTATAATTTTAGACAATGAAAAATACGAAAGTGTAATTTTCGCAGGGTGAAAAAGGAACCAGTGCCTGGTATGCCAAGGAATTTGTGAGTTTGTTTTAATATGCATGTCAGTATACATGTTTTAATAAATATATTACAAATGAGATCATATTCCTACTAATAAAATCAGACGAAGTTTGCGAGAAACCACGAGGATGAAATTCGTATTGTAGACAACATGGCAATCAGGGGTGCGGTATAGTAGAACCTCTATTATTGACCCCAAAAAAGATATGATGCTTGTGCAAATAATGATCAGAGAGACTGCATACATATATGGAAAAAAATTGCTCACAAAGTACGGTGCTAAGAGCATGTCCAGGCTCCAGTAGACTCCCTTTATTTCGAGTCCCTAAAAACGTTTTAGTGACTGGAGAGAGAAGGTTTAGTGATTTCGAAATTGCATGTCTCCAGCAATGTCCCTACAAGAACTTCCAAATTTTCTTAATGTTCATTGATATGAAAAATGTCCAAATTACATTTGAAAATCTTGACAAATATTTTACCGAACCTGGTCCATGGTCTATACTTACAACCGCCACTCCGCTAGTACAACATTCGGTCAACCTGAACCCTAATTATCAGGTATCCGAAATTGACAGTAGTAAAACATACAAGTATAAAATGAAGACTAAATTTAAATAAATTGAATTAGAAAGACTGAATTTTCTATCTTTAGACCGAAACACCCACACCAATATTTACGGCCCGTTGGATTTATGGATTTTCATAGGAATAATGGAAAATTCCAATTCGTAGGATTTTTTTCTAAGAAATTACTTGGATAAAAGGATTGACACCTCTAAAATTTTACGTATTGTATTTCTACACCTCAATCTCATAGGAAGTTCAACAAGAGTACAATCCAACCTCTTTTTTTACATTCATTCGCGTAGCAATGAGACACTTTTTTTTCTGTATTCCATCCAAAAGGTTATTCCTATAGTTTTCTCTGTTTTACATTCCTTTATTTTATACCTGCAACACTATTAAATTTATTAGTTTTTTTTTTCAATATCTGTGTTTTGTAATCCTGTGATCAAAGAAATCCTTACGGTTCTCTTCTGAACCACCTGAACCTCCAATAATCAGTCGATTTTGTCCCCAAAATACACCTGCGTGCCAGCTCGCAGCTCGGCAGCTCACAGCTTGGATCCCACGACTCTACCCAACGGCTCGCAGCCGCACCAACCACCGTCTCCGTCCTCCTCGCCCCAACCGCCGCCCTCCTCGCCTCCACCGGAGGAGCTGCTCTCCTTCGCAACTGGGCGGAGGCGGAGATCCAGGAGCCAGCGGTGCAGGGAGCCGCCATGGCGGCGAGCGACGTGCCCATGAGCCCCGAGCTCGAGCAGGTCGACGGCGAGATCCAGGACATCTTCCGCGCCCTACAGTGAGCCAGATCTCTCCTACTTCTTTTCTTTCCCGCAATGTCAATCTTTTTGGTCCCAATTTCGTTCCGTAGTGTTGCTTCCACCAAACGTTTACTGTTGAACCGCGGGCTGCGCGCTGGCACCAGATTTCGCTTGCTTCCTTGCTGGGTAGATTGATTCTGGTGGGGGTTGTTTGCTGCAGGAATGGGTTCCAGAAGATAGACAAGATCAAGGACGCGAACAGGCAGTCCAAGCAGCTGGAGGAGCTCACTGGGAAGATGAGGGAGTGCAAGCGGTAGGTCTGCCTGAACACTGCCTTGTGCCCTGATGATGCACCATTGCAGTTCCTGCTTGAACATGCAATTTTCAGATCTTCTGCATGTGACATGATGAATTTTTGGTTGCCTCTTTACCTGGAGAATGTAGCACTGCTTAGTTCCTATGTGATTCCTTAAATTTATGTAAATATGCTGCGACTTCTTGCAGCTTAATCAAAGAATTTGACCGTGTACTCAAAGATGAGGAGAAAAGTAATACTCCCGAGGTTAACAAGCAGCTAAATGACAAGAAACAATTTATGGTTTGTAGTTTGCTTCATCCCGGTCTCTTTAATGTGTCATGTTGTGCACATGTATAATTTATATCTTTTTGTGTGTTATGCCAGATCAAGGAGTTGAATTCCTATGTCACCTTGAGGAAGACGTGAGTACATGCTTCAGTTTTATATACTCCCATGTATAAGAAAGTAGATGCGCTAATAGATGTGCTTTGCGATCTTTATGGTGTTGCAGGTACCAAAGTAGCCTTGGTAACAAGAGGATTGAACTATTCGATGCTGGTAATGACCAGGTGGCTGAGGATAATGGTCAAATGGCATCAGGTGAAATTAATAATCATAATGTTGTGTTGTCTGTGAATGTAAGGTCAAAATTCTCATCCAAGCACATTATTATTTTTTCAGAAATGTCAAATCAACAACTCATTGATTCTGGGACAAAACAAATGGACCAAACAGACCAAGCTATTGAGCGTTCTAAAATGGTGCACTGTAAACTTGAACTTTCTTTTGTTGTGGCACTCTTTGATAAGGAATTTTATAGAAAGGTCAGATATGAAATTTATAGAAAGTTGATTTTGCAGGTTGTTGCACAAACTGTTGAAGTCGGAGCTCAAACTGCGACAACTCTAACACAGCAAGTAAGTTTTCTGGAATAATGAAACCGCTGCACTTTCATTTGGATGTTTCTCGTTTTCAAGTATATTCTCAATGGGAGTTGGGATACTATATTGCACCCTTTTATGCTCAATAGATAGTTCAACTGTGCTTCCTATTCTATTTCTCCATTTCAAGTATCTATACAACACTTCCTTAAACCAAAAGAGACACTCCTCTTTAGTCAAGGAGCTTCTGTGAGGAATCTTGATCAATCTGTACATTCCTGAGCAAACTGAGCTCAGTATTTAACAAGAGGACCACAAAACCAAGACCAATGGATCTAACTAAACTGGAGACCCTTTTATTGATAGGTTGTAAAGCCTGTGTAGGTTCTCTAAACTTTAACGAAATAGATTAAAGAAGTTTGCTTCTTGATCTGCTATAAGTTGCGGTTTAAAGGTCAGCTTTGATGAGTTTTATCTATTTATGAAAATGTGTCATACCTAGCTCTCTTAAGTTATCTATCATTTTTTTCAGACTGACCAAATGAAGAGAATTGGCAATGAGCTAGATTCCGTTCACTTCTCATTGAAGAAGGCTAGTCAAATGGTGAAAGAGATTGGTCGTCAGGTTCTCTCTCCATGTCCTTACATGTCTTTGTTCGACTTGCGTGAAGAGAAAATCACAGGAACTTATATATTTGTTATTGCAGGTTGCAACTGACAAATGCATCATGGCATTTCTGTTTTTGATAGTTTGTGGTGTGATTGCAATCATTGTTGTCAAGGTATGATATGTACTGTGTTAGTGTTTGTATTGGACTTGAATATGGCTAGTTGGTTTAGGGGCTGTGTCTAGATAAGGAACAAGCCACAGCCCATACAGGGAACAGAAATCAATGTGTAGTCAGTAAAGTCAACTCTTCCAGTTAGCTAGTTTCCTAACAAATAGTATAAATTGGAGATAAAATGTCCAATGAAAAAGTGGGAATAACCAGAACCCTACACAGTCAGTGGTGAAGTCAGCACTAGCTAAATTCCTTATAAGAGGATACATTGTAGAGAAGTATCCAATGAAAAAACGGGGATAACTTAGCAAAGTTAAAACAACACTGTATCACATCAATTTTGAGAAATAAAGTTGGGGAAGCCAAATTCTCTCTGGGGAGTCAGCCTCCTGCACCTATCTAATTTCCTGATAAGAATATAATTGGAGATAAAATGTCCCATGACAAGTGGGAACCTCGTTTGGATAGTAACATTAAAACCAAAATAAAATGTCACATGACAAGTGGAAACCTCATTAGGTTAGTAACATTAAACAAAGCTCAGCAATTCAATGTTTGGGAAATAAAAGTTGGCAAACTTGACATCTCATCTTTAGCAGCTGAAGTAAATCTATTGATAATTGACATTAATGAATTTGTATAATTGCATACATGCACACTGTTTTGTCTCTGTTGTGAAGCCATGATATGTCATTTCTTGATTTGGATATAACCTGCTAGTTTTTCTACTTGTGCAACCGAGTAACCCGCACGTGTCTTTCTCGCAGATCGTCAACCCGCATAACAAAAGCATCCCAGACATCCCAGGACTGGCACCTCCCGTGCCCCCATCGCAGAACCGGAAACTGCTATCCATCGACACTTTTGGAATGCTTTGATCATTTGGGAATGGAAGTCTCGTGCAGTGCAGATCTCTTCTCTTCCGCAGAAGCCAAAACACACGCTGTTAACTGTCCCATTTGTGCTTGTATAGTGTCCGTGCGTGTAATTTTCTTTGATTGGTTCATTCTTTCCACATCGGTGTTGTTAGTTTCAGATTACTAGTAGCACTTTGGTTGTGTGGTGTTTGCGCATCGCCTGGCTTTCTTGGTTGTGTATATGCTTAGTGGTGTGAATTATGAGATCAATGTTGTCCATTCGTTATCCTGGCCTGTGTGAATTATAAGCACGTGGATGTTTGAGTATTCAGTTAGCTCAGACTCAGATACCTTTGGGACTGGACTAATTTGTGAATTTTGTGAGCGAAAATGGATAATTGGTAGTATAAAAACCGGACACATGTTCAGACATTTTAGGGGGTTTCATTGTACCCATGTGAACGGACACCCACAAATGGAAACAACAGCTTACTACGGTGGGTAGATTAGGCAATATTGTTTTGCCTTGTGGGCCTGGGGGTAAATAGCTTTCTTATTTTCTTTCACCTGTTGCTGCGTCGACCTCCACGGCTCCACCCACCCCCACCCCCACCCCAACCATCCCCAACCTCCACCTCCCCACCTCTCCGACCTCCACTCTCCCGACCTGCACGAACTCCTACACCCCTCCAGATTGACGCCTCCGTCCGGGGACGCAGCCCCGAGACCTTCCACGGTTCCACCGCCGCGCGGTCGCGGAGTTGAGCCCTCAACCATGAAGCTCGGCTCCATGCTTAATGCATGATCCTAAATTTTTCAAGATTTTTATTCTGAAAAATGATCGAAGGGCATTTTAGTCACTCCGCATGGGTCCGGGAAGGTGGGTTTAGGACTAGGGGAATCTTTTGTGAGATTACGGTTTTCCCGGGAAGTCAAAGCTATTTCATGCGGCTCGTTTCCGTAGGACAATAAACGGTCTGGATAGGTCAAGAACATCCTCCAAGTTGTGGAATCACCGCGTTGACGGAAGAGGGCCATATTTGCTTTGTTGCACGAGCACGAGAGGTCAGAGCCCAACCATGGACGCTCCGGGTTTGTCGATTATATATTACACTCTTTGAGAAACCCGACTAAGGGAATGTTGTTTAGAGTCGGACACACCACAAACATTTGATTACAAAAACATATGTTCCTTAATACGTCGAAAATGAAATGTTTATTCAGGCCCATGTCACCTGTTACGAATACAACTCTCTCAGTATCAAATTACAATGTGGCCATCTCACTGCACCAACAGAAGCGAAACAACATGCTTCAAGTAAACTAACGAAATTCAACGAATGAAGTTTTACACGGACAGATGCTGCAACTTAAACGGTCAAGAAATAAAAAACAGAATGCGCGCACGTTCAAAAGTTTACTTCACATGTAGTGGCCAGCAATCTTATTTTCTGTTGACGACCCTGCAGTTCTTCCTGATCTCACCGTTCTTCTTGGTCTTGATCTCGATGTTTGACATCTTGATCATCGCATTGGCGAACTTCCTCTCCCACAAATCGGGGTGAATAGCGTTCTGGTAAACCTTCTTTGCC
The DNA here is from genome assembly GCA_947311845.1 of Poa pratensis. Classification (NCBI taxonomy): domain Eukaryota; kingdom Viridiplantae; phylum Streptophyta; class Magnoliopsida; order Poales; family Poaceae; genus Poa; species Poa pratensis. Next base: position 22,912,749 of record CAMZMU010000098.1, read on the forward strand.
GTCAGGGTCGATGTTACCAGCTCCGCATCGGAGCGGAAGAGAACATTGCGCTTGCGCACGTTCAAGTAGTACTGGTTGTCCAACTGGCCTGGTGTCACGATGTCCAGCACTTGAATGGGGTCATTGGTGATGGTGGGGGCCAGCGGGCACTTCTTCTGCAGCTGGGCGGAGAGAGAGGGGTTCATGTTGGAGGGGTTAGGAGGGAGACGGTCGATGAAGGAGGAGCAGTGGGAGATCCCGATGCTGTGCGCGCCGGAGAGCACCACGAGGTCGTCCTCGTTCAAATTCTTGACCTTGAAGCTGTCGACGAGCTCCGTGAGGTTGAAGGATGGCGGGGGAAGGAACTGGAGCGCCTCGTCCTCGAGCGACACGCGCCCATCGAACCGTCCCGACGGGATGTTGTACTTGATCTTGGAACTACTGAGGAAGACGGCGGAGTCGCGGGCCGCGAATGCGAGGACGTCGGCGCAGGAGACCTTGCCGGGGCAGTACTTCTCGAGCGCCGCCTTGGCCTCGTCGATCACCTCGAAGCCGCGCAGGCTGGGGAAGTTGGGCGGGCTGAGCTTCTCGGGCCGCGGGTTCGCCGGCGTCGGGTCCAGCAGCACCGACCCGTCACAGCCCTGCGATGCATGCGCCTTACATTAACCATGTGTTCAATGCTTCACAGCACATGCATGAGCAAGCCATTAGCAGCAAGTTGGGCACGTACCTGGACGAAGCAGTCGTGGAAGGCCATCCGGATGAGGCCGGCGCCGAGGCCGGGTCGCGATTTGAGGGCCTTGTCGACGACCTTCTTGACGATGTACTCCGCGGCGGGGCACGTCTTCTTGTAGTAGCCGACCTTCAGCGCCGCCTCCGCACCCTGGCATGCAGCCGCCGCCAGGAGCAGCATGCTCGACACCCACATCATCGCAACCCTGCTGGCCATCCTTCTTGAGCTCTGCAAGAGACTGGAAGTGGAAGCTAGCTGCAGTGTGGAGTGTGGTTGAGGTGTGGAGACGCTACTCGTCTGCACGTCCATTTATACCCGCAGGGTGGAGTCAGAGGGTCGGGACTCGTGAAGAAGAATTAGCAGCCAGGGTTTGTCTTGTCTGTATTACTTAATCAGGATTAGGAAGCGCATGTTGTCTTGGGGCGCTGGGAACATGCAAACACAACTCAGCATGCATCTAATCAAAACTCCGGAGATCTTACTTTATGGATTAGTGAACGTATAGTGATGCAGGCATGTGACGTGTGCACATCTGTTGGCCTGGTAGTTCGGGGATGATTGGGTTTTTAGGTGGCCGAATCCATGCAATAAGACAATAGGCAACACTGTCAATCTGTCATTGGCAACTCTGGCCTACCTACCCATCATTGACGGACCTTTAAGCACCAGAACATAATAATGCATGCGCAAATAAAATGGAAACCTACTAATGAAACATATCCCAAGGAGCAATCAGTTGCCTGTTTTCGTTGCCACTCTGGCTCACTCTTAAAAAAGATGAGAACATCTAGTCAAAACTTATCAAATGGAGGAGAAAGTCAGTTGATATGGTGCCACTTTGGCAGTAAACTCTAGTGAGAGTGCTGCCAATCAACGTATAGTCAGTTGCTTCACGCATCATAACTCATACACATGTGCAGCCTCGACCAAGGCCTGACTACATAAAACACATAGCTCACCATAGATATATACAAGTAGTACTGCAAGAGACAGCAGCCATATTACATAGTTAGACACAAAAGGTTGCCGGGCAACAGCAGCAAGCTCTCTTGCACACCATGCGGGGACGAACAAACTTGCATGTTCGATCTCACTCTGCCAACCACGTTTCTCGCAAGTAAGCTAAGAAAATGCAAATAAAACCTAAAACCCCAAGCTAAGGAGAGGTTTATTCAGCTGGCAGTGCGACTATAGGAGAGGCATCGCACAGGGCCTCATATCTTCCTCTTCCAACAGCAGATCGCTGAAAATGGGATCAGCAAGGCAATCTCTAGCAGAACCACATGAGGAGAGCCGTTTCCTGAATGACCGGAGCTCCCTCTCGTCTTTGGTGGTGCAGGTCTAGTAAAGAGTTCACAAAGTTAGAGAATCTCGCAAATTTGATCTACGGAAATGAAAAGACAGATACAAACGCAGGAATTATCAGAAAACCGTGACTGACCTCGTATTTCTTCTGTAGCACAATATCGACAAGGTAAATTAACCAGACGACGTTTGTCTGTGGGAAGCTGCAATAACAAGTACATGATCAGCACCTGTTGGCCCTGCAAATTTTGTAGTTCAGAAGTAATAGCTAATCCATTTATAATCTCCTTTTTTATGTTCTGGTTTCTACAAGCTACGGACGTTTGTAAGTAACTATTAAGGTAGGTCTGGATCCCAAATCCATGCCAACGAGACAGCTATTGGCATGTATTTGGTGAAGAGAACTCATATATAAATTTACCTGCCCTCCCAGCATTCCTTGGTAATTTGTTTCATTTTCCAATAAGTTTCTGACTGCATATATGAAAACCATGCGTTAAAATAGCTCTAGATGGGTTTATCATGGGAATCCTAATAACGATCATCTGAAACCTGCTTGTCTCCTTTTGGTCCTTTAAATAAGGCAGGGTCCTCGGATAGGTCAAGAAAGAGAACGGCATCCCCGGGAGATTAACATTACAAAGAAAAAAAGATTAACAAGGTAACGGGAACATATAAGGAGCAATTTTTTTTTTTCAATATTCCACCATCACATTGCTCTAAAAGGCCAATGTAAGCACCTGTATTGATCCGAGAGAGAGTGAAATCGATTATGGAGACACTCAACCCAAAAGCTCTAGCACAAATCCTCTTCCCTTGAAGAGTAATGCTCATTGTACGATCCTTGTCCGCCATTTCATCTCGAGCCAAGAGAATATTACCCCTGCCATGCATGTCATGCTAGTAAGTAACAATGAATAGCTAAAACAACAAAGCAACAAAAAATAATAACATCGGACCCTAGGCTATAGACATCAATAAGAAACAGGGCTGTTAGGGCAAACCAATGCAAATCTCGATGTTCAAATTCGCAGGCACTTTCAGCTACAGCTAAGGAGGCAGTGACCTGCATCAAGGAAGTTATTAGATACCTCACAACTTTGTAGCTAAAGTAAAATGTCAAATTTTAGAAAATGCCAAGCGCATACTTGAAGCAGTAAACTGCGAGCTTCATTGTAGTCAAGTAAAGAGAATTTTTCAAGGTCTCTCCCGCCATCAGCTTGTACGAAGATAATATAACACTGAAAGAAAAGTTACTTGTGTGAGGGTTGATAATTGAGAAACATGGTCCTCGGTTCTTGTTGATGCTCCACGACAATGAATGAGTGACAGGTGCTCTATTCGACCTAAGCTCTTACCTGATCTTTTGTAAAATCTTTTGCATGATCATTCTCAGATCCATATTTGGCATCCCAATCTTCCCAAGCACTAACCAGTGAAGGGTCATATGGTCCCTGACAGACCCAAAAGCTGCAAATACGCAAGGACCATAAGGAAATACCCAAAAACTATTATGCACGATCACGTGCAGACCAAATCAAACATCTTACTTATGTCAGACAGGCTTAAATCACTTTTTATGATTTTTAGAAAACAGAATTGTAACATCTTACATCTTGAAGGTATAACATACAAATTCTTCAAAGAACAGAGAGCTATATGAGCTGTAAGATTGTATGTGTGCAATTTTTCCACAGCAAGCATGACAAAGGGACATACTCTTTAGTTTCAATGAAACCATTACATGAATACTCTTTGGTCCTTTAAATAAGCCAGGGTTCACAGATAGGTCAAGCAAGAGAACGGCATCCCCTGGAGATTAACATTACAAAGAAAAAAAAGATTACCAAGGTAACGGGAACATATAAGGAGCAATATTTTTTTTCTTCAATATTCCACCATCACAGTGCTCTAAAAGGCCAATGTAAGCACCTGTATTGATCCGAGAGAGAGTGAAATCAATTATGGAGACACTCAACCCAAAAGTTCTAGCACAAATCCTCTTCCCTTGAAGAGTAACACTCATTGTACGATCCTTGTCTGCCATTTCATCTCGAGCCAAGAGAATATTACCCCTGCCATTTCATCTTTGATAAGGAATTTTATACAAGGGTCAGAAAAATATAAATTTATAGAAAGTTGTTTTTGTAGGTTGTTGCACAAACTGTTGAAGTCGGGCTCAAACTGCTACAACTCTAACACAGCAAGTAAGTTTTCTGGAATAATGAAACCGCTGCACTTTCATTTTGTTTATTCTTGTTTTCAAGTATATTCTCAATGGGAGTTCGGATAATATATTGCACCCTTTTTATGCTCAATAGATAACTCAACTGTGCTTCCTATTCTATTTCTCCATTTCAAGTATCTATTACAACACTTCCTTAAACTAAAAGAAACATTCCTCTTTATACAAGGAGCTTCTGTGAGGACTCTCGATTAATCTGTACATTCCTGAGCAAACTGAGCTCAGTATTTAACAAGAGGACCACAAAACCAGGACCAATGGATCTAACTAAACTGGAGACCCTTTATAGATAGCTTGTAAAGCCCGTGTAGTTTAAACTTTAACGAAATAGATTAAAGAATCTTGCTTCTTGATCTGTTATAAGTTGCGGTTTGAAGATCAGCTTTGGTAAGTTTTATCTATTAATGAACATGTGTCATATCTAGTCTTAAGTTATCTATCATTTTTTTCAGACTGACCAAATGAAGAGAATTGGCAATGAGCTAGATTCCGTTCACTTTTCATTGAAGATGGCTAGTCAAATGGTGAAAGAGATTGGTCGCCAGGTTCTCTCTCCCTGGGGGCCGGCGGCACGCACTACGAGGTTCGTCGCGTGCCGCACACCCCCACCGACACACCCACCGATTAGGGTTAGTGCAGTAGTGACGGGAAGCACCGCCGCCACCGCCTCGACCACACTCGGCCACCACCGCCGTCCTCCAACATGGACGGCACCACGGGTTCGTCCAGCCAAGGCGAAGGTATCCCTTTTCTTCCCCATCTCTCTCTGTTTCTCCTCTCGGTACACGAGTTAGATCGTTTCCCTAAGGCTACTACCATAGAAGATCTAGACTAGTTGATCCGAAAGAAACAACATTGGTATCAGAGCTTGTTCTAGGTCTAGATTTTTTAGGTAGATAGAGAAATCACATAATTCCATCCCGCTAGACCCCTAACCCTAATCATAGAAAGGGCAAAGAAAACTCACCGGTTGTGCCTCGGGCTCGCCGGAAAAGTGCACAGCGGCCAAACTGTTCGACGGCGGCGCGCTCACCGCAAGGTGAATGCGCGACCGGCGAAGGGGTCGGCAGTGGTGCGGAAGAGTGCGGCGCAGCCACTCTGGTTGAGCTACGCCGACGAGAGAGAGGGAGGTCGAGGCGCGGATGGCCATCGCTGCTCGCCGGAGGGCCGCCGGCCACCGGTGTGGCACCTCCCTCCATGGGTCGCCGCCGATCGATGGGCACAAGGGGACGGAGGGGGACAGCAGCTGCTGCGTCTCTCTCTCTCTCTCTCACGCGAGGTAGGCGGCGGTGGCGGAGAAAGAAGGAAGAGGTCCGGCGGCGCGCGAGGGTGCCTCGCCGTCGCCGGCGGCGCCGGTGGCGCTCGGCGCGAAACCCTAACTCTCACGGGAGCGAAGAAATCGGGAAGAGGAGAAAGTGCGGCTAGGGTTCCGCAAGCAGGCCGGTACACCGGTTTTCATCCAGCGATTCGTGCGCTGGACCGTCGGATTTCATCCGACGGCCAGGAGCAGGCGACTAGCTCGCGAACGGGCCTTTTGGGCCGAAAGTGAAGGGAGGCCACCGCAGAGCGCGGCCGTGGGCCGAGTGAAGTGCAGGCCGTGGGCCGCATCAGCGCCGCTCAGGCGACAGTTTGCCGTGGGCCGCGTTTTCCTCTGCGGGTCGCAGTTTCTGTTGTTTTCTGTTTGAATTCTGTACAGTTTTAGAGAATTTTTCACAGTTTTTTTTTCTATTCAAAATTATCCAATGAAATTTTGTTTTAGAGAATAGAAAAAGTGACAGAAATACTTCTGAAAAGTATAAAGTTCATGATTTTTTATTCATGTTTTTCCGCTGCAAATAAATAAAAGTGCTTTTAAAAAGTAAATAGAATTAAAGTGAGAATTAATTTTAAGAGCATGTTAAAGTGATTAAAAATTATGATTCGGTTATTTTATGACCAACGTTGTTAATAACATAATCATGATTTACTGTTGTTTATATGTGCATTTGTTGCTATTTTCTGCCCAACGGTGATATAGTTTTAATTGCACAAACAGTTGTATGTTTTAATTTTGACCAACGTTGGATTAATGCATGCAATTGTTGTTATGATCTCACTTCATTGTGGTTTTCAGGAGGGTACTACTTGATGAGCTGCATCAAGGATGTTCCAACCCTCAGAGGTGACAACTACACTGAATGGAGAAAGAAGGTTGACTGGCTTTTGTTTGTGCTGAGGTGGACTGGGTTGTGGACACTCCACAGCCGGTCAAACCTACAGAGCCAGTCAGAGATGCAAAAGATGATGATAGTGCTTGGGAGAAAAAAAGAGGGACTATGCTCCATTGGAGATGTCATATACCCTCGACAACAAAAAGTGGCTCACCGCCAATAAAAAGTGCATGGCTTTCATAAAGAACACAATTGAGCACGCTATTGTGGGCTCAATTGCAGAGTGTGCTTCCGTAAGGGAGTTTCTTGAAAAGATAAAGAGCCAGTTCACTGGTTCTTCAAAGATATATGCTACCCAGCTGCTAAAGCAGCTGGTGACAGAAAAGTACACAGGAGGTGGACATGGCATAAGAGAGCACATCCTCAGGATGAGCAACATGGCAGCTAAGCTTAAGCCCATGGACGATGATTTGGAGCTCAAGCCTGCACTCCTTGTTCACCTGGTTATGGCTTCACTGCCAAAAGAGTTTGACACTTTTGTTGTCAACTACAACATGTCGCCTGAAAAATGGGACATTGAAAAGACAATAGCCATGTGTGTGCAAGAAGAGGAAAGACTTAAAGCCTCACATGGTGGTTCTCTGAACTATGTGAAGGATAATAAGAAAAAGAACTACAATCAAAGTAGCAATGGTTCCCCTTCAAAGCCACATGGAAAAGCTCCCACGCATTATCATCGTCAGCAGAAGTCTCTTCCAGTGGACAAAGATACATGTCTCCACTGTAAGAAGACTGGGCATTACAAGAAAGATTGCCCTGTTTGGCTAAAGTCCATAATGGCAAAGAGAGGTAACAACATTGTTTCCTTTGTAAATGAATCCTTGTATACACAGTTTTCGAAATCTACTTGGTGGATTGACTCAGGTGCAACTGTTCATGTTGCAAATTCATTACAGGGATTCCATTCGACGCGGACTACGCAAAGAGCGAAAGATGCATTGAAGTTGCAAATGGAGTTCAAGCAGACGTTGAAGCTGTCGGCGACATCTCCCTGGAGTTAGCTGATGGATTCACGATTCTGCTTAGAGATGTTTTATATGTTCCTTCATTACACAGAAACTTGATTAGTGTTTCATGTTTGGACAAAGATTGTTATGAATGTTATTTTGGACATGGCAAGTGTGCCATATGGTTTAATAATGCTTATGTGGGTGTTGCTTTACTTCACAATGAGCTTTATTTATTATCCCTACGTGAAAAAGTGTATTCTGTGTGTAATGTGAATGAGCATGTTTCCGTGCCGGATAAAGAACAAAAGAAAAGAAAGAGAACTCATGACTCATCGAAATTATGGCACTGTCGTTTGGGCCATATTTCGAGGGGGAAATAGAAAGTCTAGTTAAAAATGAAATTCTTCCTCCATTAGAGTTCTCAGACTTAGAACAATGCATAGATTGCATTAAAGGAAAGTACGTAAAACAAATCAAAAAGGGTGCAAACCGAAGCACAGGAACACTAGAAATCATTCACACTGACATTTGTGGACCATTTCCTGTGAAAAGTGTGGATGGCTATGACTCGTTTATAACATTCACAGATGATTACTCCCGATATGGTTATATTTATCCAATCAAAGAAAAGTCTGAAGCGTTGGATAAATTTAAGATATTCAAAGCTGAAGTAGAAAATCAGCATGATAAAAGAATAAAGATAGTGAGATCTGACCGTGGGGGGAGTACTACGGTCGGCACACTCCATATGGCCAAGTCCCTGGACCTTTTGCGAGGTTCTTACAGGAGACTGGCATAGTGGCCCAGTATACAATGCCGGGCGACCCTCAGCAAAATGGAGTAGCTGAAAGGCGTAACCGTACACTTATGGATATGGTGCGCAGCATGATGAGTTACTCCACCTTGCCATTGGGATTATGGATGGAGGCGCTTAAAACCGCCATTCACATTCTCAATAGAGTACCAAGCAAGTCGGTGCCCAAAACACCGTACGAGTTGTGGACAGGAAGAGTACCCTCTCTACAACACTTCAGGGTGTGGGGGAGCCCAGCTGAGGCCAAAGTATTTAATCCAAATATTGCAAAGTTAGATCCCAAAACAGTCAGTTGCCACTTCATTGGCTATCCTGATAGATCAAAAGGTTTTCGTTTCTACTGTCCAGACAGATACACAAAGTTTGTAGAAACGAGACATGCAGTCTTCTTAGAGGACGAAATGATGAGGGGGAGCATGGTAGCTCGGAAAATTGATCTTGAGGAGAAGAGGGTGTGTGCACCTTTTCCGATGATTCAGGAGCCATTTTTCACACTACCTGTTGTACCTGCACCACAATCCCTGAGGTTGAGGTGCAAGCACCTGTTGTAACTCCACCCGTGACAACTATGGGTGAAGATCCGGAACCTGTCCGTCAGGAGCCGACTGAACCCGTTGTTGAGCATGAAAGGGAGGTGCAGCAGCCACTTTTAGAAAATGAGACCCTTAGAAGGTCTAAAAGAGCTAAAAATCAGCTATTTCTACTGATTATATTTTAACACAGAAATAGCTCATATGGAAGGTGATCCCACTTCATATGAAGAAGCCATGAGAAGCCCTCACTCATCGAAGTGGGTGGAGGCAATGGAAGACGAGATGAAATCGATGAGTTCCAACGATGTTTGGGACTTAGAAGATATTCCTAAAGGAGCCAAAACAGTAGGCTGTAAATGGGTCTACAAAACTAAGTATGACTCTAAAGGGAATGTAGAAAAGTATAAAGCACGACTTGTGGCAAAAGGATTTACACAAAGAGAAGGGGTAGATTACAATGAGACATTTTCCCAGTCTCATGTAAGGATTCCTTCAGAATCATAATGGCACTAGTTGCACATTTTGATTTAGAGCTACATCAAATGGATGTAAAGACGACATTTCTAAACGGGGATTTAAAAAAAATGTTTACATGAAACAACCCAAGGGTTTTATCATGGAAGGCAAGGAAGATATGGGATGCCGCCTGAAGAAATCCATTTATGGATTAAAGCAAGCCTCTAGACAGTGGTATCTAAAGTTTAATGAGACAATTAAAGTTTTGGATTTAAAGAAAATGTTGAGGATAACTGCATTTATGCAAAGTTTAAAATGGGAAATATATTTTCCTAATCTTGTATGTGGATGATATCTTGCTTGCTAGCAGTGATGTTAGTCTCTACAAGAAACAAAGAAGTTCTTATCCTCAAATTTTGATATGAAAGATCTTGGTGAAGCATCATATGTTTTGGGCATAGAAATTCACCGAGATAGGAAAAATGGAGTTTTAGGACTATCGCAGAAGGCATATTTAGAAAAGGTTCTTAAAAAGTATAATATGCATAAGAGTAGTGCCACACCTGCTCCTATAGTCAAGGGCGACAGTTTTGGGAAATTCCAATGTCCCAAGAACCAGTACGAGATCGATCAAATGAAAGCAGTACCATATGCTTCGGCTGTTGGAAGTTTACAGTATGCACAAGTGTGCACTCGCACTGACTTAGCTTTTATCACCGGGGTACTCGGTAGATATCAAGAGAATCCAGGCATGGAGCACTGGAAGATGGTAAAGAAAGCATTGCGTTATGCGCAAGGCACAAAGGACCTCATGCTAACATACAGAAGATCTGATTCCCTAGAGATAAGAGGGTATTCAGACGCAGATTTTGCGGGAGACAAAGATAATGAAAATCCACGTCTGGATACGTGTTCACTCTCGCTGGAGGGGCTATTTCGTGGAGAAGCTGCAAACAGTCAATAGTTGTATCATCCACGATGTATGCAGAATTTATAGCATGTTATGAGGCCACGGGCAGGCGATATGGTTAAAGAAATTTATACCCGACTTGAAAGTGGTAGATTGCATTGACAAACCACTAAAGATGTACTGTGACAACCAGCCCGCAGTATTCTATGCTCACAACAACAAGTCGAGTAATGCTACCAAACCAATAGAGATAAAGTATTATGTTGTGAAAGATAAAATCCAGGATCACACTATAAGTCTCGAGCATATAAGGACAAAGTATATGCTTGCGGATCCGCTTACGAAAGGCTTACCACCCAGTGTGTTCATGGAACACGTAGCCGGCATGGGTTTAATGGAAAGCCTATGATTCCTGGATCATGAAAGGCCCGAAAAGGAACAGTTTTTGTTTCAAAACAGAGACGTATATTGTAGCTGTCTGATTCTATCGGCAATTGAGCTGTGACGATGAAACATGCTCTATGTATCAATCTGTGATGAAACGAGTAAAGAAAACGTACATGGTTAAAAGTAAAAGTTGAGATCAAGGGGGAGAATGTTAGATTGATCTCTCCGTGTGGGCCCAATGGCCCACCGGACCCCTTTTGACCTGCGCCCTGATCGGGGGCGCTCAGCCCACTATGGCTGACGGGCCCCTGTCACCTGCGCTATATAAAGTGGTGGGGGCTGGCGGCACGCACTACGAGGTTCGTCGCGTGCCGCACACCCCACCGACACACCCACCGATTAGGGTTAGTGCAGTAGTGACGGGAAGCACCGCCGCCACCGCCTCGACCACACTCGGCCACCACCGCCGTCCTCCAACATGGACGGCACCACGGGTTCGTCCAGCCAAGGCGAAGGTATCCCTCTTCTTCCCCATCTCTGTCTGTTTCTCCTCTCGGTACACGAGTTAGATCGTTTCCCTAAGGCTACTACCGTAGAAGATCTAGACTAGTTGATCTGAAAGAAACAACAGTATTGTGTTAGTGTTTGTATTGGACTTGAATATGGCTAGTTGGTTTAGGGGCTGTGTCTAGTTAAGGAACAAGCTACAGCCCATCCAGGGAACATAAATCAATGTGTATTCAGTAAGTCAACTCTTCCAGTTAGCTAGTTTCCTAACAAGAGTATAAATTGGAGATAAATGTCCAATGAAAAAGTGGGAATAACCAGAACCCTACACAGTCAGTGGTGAAGTCAGCACTAGCTAAATTCCTTATAAGAGGATACATTGGTGAGAAAATATCCAATGAAAAAGTGGGGATAACTTAGTAAAGTTAAAACAACACTATATCACATAAATTTTTAGAAATAAAGTTGGGGCAGCCAAATTCTCTCTGGGGAGTCAGCCTCCTGCACCTATCTAATTTCCTGATAAGAATATAATTGGAGATAAAATGTCCCATGACCAGTGGGAACCTCGTTTGGATAGTAAAATTAAACCCAAAATAAAATTTCACATGACAAGTGGAAAGTTAGCAACATTAAACAAAGCTCAGCAATTCAATGTTTGGGAAATAAAAGTTGCAAACTTGACATCTCATCTTTAGCAGCTGAAGTAAATCTATTGATAATTGACATTAATGAATTTGTATAATTGCATGCATGCACACTGCTTTTGTCTCTGTTGTGAAGCCATGATATGTCATTTCTTGATTTGGATATTACATCACCTGCTAGTTTTTCTACTTGTGCAGCCCGTAACCCGTACGTGTCTTTCTCGCAGATCGTCAACCCGCATAACAAAAGCATCCCAGACATCCCAGGACTGGCACCTCCTGCTCCCCCATCGCAGAACCGGAAACTGCTATCCATCGACACTTTTGGAATGCTTTGATCATTTGGGAATGGAAGTCTCGTGCAATGCAGATCTCTTCTCTACCGCAGAAGCCAAAACACACGCTGTTAACTGTCCCATTTGTGCTTGTATAGTGTCCGTGCGTGTAATTTTCTTTGATTGGTTCATTCTTTCCACATCGGCGTTGTTAGTTTTAGATTACTAGCAGCACTTTGGTTGTGTGGTGTTTGCGCATCGCCTGGCTTTCTTGGTTGTGTATATGCTTAGTGGTGTGAATTATGAGATCAATGTTGTCCATTCGTTATCCTGGCATGTGTGAATTATATGCACGTGGATCTTTGAGTATACAGTTAGCTCAGATACCTTTTGGACTGGACTTACCACGGCCGAGGACGCTCGCCCAGGAGTTCTATAAAGGCAGGGAAAAAGGTAAAAAAAAAACAAATGTTTAGTGGCAGCTCAAGCAATTGGAGTCCTGGACTAAACATAAGTTCCCCAGAGGCTAGCAGGGAGTAGCAGTGCATCGCAATTCGCATGTATGTTCCAGGAAACACATCGCGACAAATTACAAAGCGTAGCCTCCAACAGCAGATCACTGAAAATGGGATCATCGAGGAATTCATCAAGGCAAGCTCTAGCAGAAGTGTTCACATAGTTAGAGAATGTCCCAATTTTCTACGGCACCGACACCCTGGAAGCCGAGGCTAGGAATGTTTATTTGCACTATGCCGTTTTATTAATGATGAATGTTTGAAATATGCATCTTTGTTTGTGGATTTTGTGAGGGAAACAATAAATGGATAAATGGTAAAAACCGGACACATGTTGAGACATTTTAGGGGGTGCCATTATACCCGTGTGAACAGACACACACTTTGGGGTGCCCTTGGATAAGTACCCATGTGTTCGGACAACCCCAAACAGACATAATTTGTGAAAATCTACATTACTTGGGGGTGCCCTTATGGACTCAGGTAGAGAAGATCTGGACTCCCCCAAATCTTATAAATTTGATAGTAAAAATATCTTTTCCTGGTGGATAGGCGGGAGACTGCTGTGACTGTGATCCATCTTCCATCTTGCATATCATGGTGGACGGTAGGGTTTTTCCTGGTGGCAATTTTGAACAGCTTTGGGCCGACCATAGAGCGCTCGAGCTCCAGTCCATCTATCTTTCTAAAAACTGGTGAGGCAGCGCCGTTGTTTACCGTGGGTCTGGGTGGCGATTTGGATGAAGACTGCGCGGGCTGAGAGTTCGTTGACCTGACTGGATCGTCTTTGGACAATGCATCGATCTGGTTGCTACGCTGGGGCGGCAGACCCGGAACAGGGTGGTTTTGGTGGCAACCTGGATGAAAATTGCGTGGGCAGAGGGTTCGTCGACCATGACTGGATCGCTTTCGGGCAATGCGAAGGTTGATCTGGTTACTTCACCGGGGCGGCGGCCCTGGAACAGGTGGCGTGTGTTGTGGCGTTTGGTCGACTGGTGTCGTGTGGGCGGCGGGTCGCTTCGTCTATGAGGTTTTTGACCCTGTTTTGCTCATAAACCGGGGTTTGTACAGTTTGTATTGTTTTTGGGCCGGTTTTTAAACTGGGTCAGTTCTATTCTATCTATTCGAGCGGTGATACGACCACCTTATCCTCTCAAAAAAAAGAAGGCCGTGCTTGCTTTGTTGCACCGTCAGCACTAGAGGTCAGAGCCCACCCATGGACGCTCCGGGAATGTTGTTTAGAGTCGGACACACCACATAAATTTGATTGCAAATACATATTTTCAATAAGTCGAAAATGAAATGTTTATTCAGGACCATGTCACCTGTTACGAATACAACTCTCTCAGTATCAAATTACAAGGTGGCCATCTCACTGCACCAACAGAAGCGAAACAACATGCTTCAAGTAAACTAACGAAATTCAACGAATGAAGTTTTACACGGACAGATGCTGCAACTTAAACGGTCAAGAAATAAAAAACAGAATGCGCGCACGTTCAAAAGTTCACTTCACATGTAGTGGCCAGCAATCTTATTTTCTGTTGACGACCCTGCAGTTCTTCCTGATCTCACCGTTCTTCTTGGTCTTGATCTCGATGTTTGACATCTTGATCATCGCATTGGCGAACTTCCTCTCCCACAAATCGGGGTGAATAGCGTTCTGGTAAACCTTCTTTGCCGTCAGGGTCGATGTTACCAGCTCCGCATCGGAGCGGAAGAGAACATTGCGCTTGCGCACGTTCAAGTAGTACTGGTTGTCCAACTGGCCTGGTGTCACGATGTCCAGCACTTGAATGGGGTCATTGGTGATGGTGGGGGCCAGCGGGCACTTCTTCTGCAGCTGGGCGGAGAGAGAGGGGTTCATGTTGGAGGGGTTAGGAGGGAGACGGTCGATGAAGGAGGAGCAGTGGGAGATCCCGATGCTGTGCGCGCCGGAGAGCACCACGAGGTCGTCCTCGTTCAAATTCTTGACCTTGAAGCTGTCGACGAGCTCCGTGAGGTTGAAGGATGGCGGGGGAAGGAACTGGAGCGCCTCGTCCTCGAGCGACACGCGCCCATCGAACCGTCCCGACGGGATGTTGTACTTGATCTTGGAACTACTGAGGAAGACGGCGGAGTCGCGGGCCGCGAATGCGAGGACGTCGGCGCAGGAGACCTTGCCGGGGCAGTACTTCTCGAGCGCCGCCTTGGCCTCGTCGATCACCTCGAAGCCGCGCAGGCTGGGGAAGTTGGGCGGGCTGAGCTTCTCGGGCCGCGGGTTCGCCGGCGTCGGGTCCAGCAGCACCGACCCGTCACAGCCCTGCGATGCATGCGCCTTACATTAACCATGTGTTCAATGCTTCACAGCACATGCATGAGCAAGCCATTAGCAGCAAGTTGGGCACGTACCTGGACGAAGCAGTCGTGGAAGGCCATCCGGATGAGGCCGGCGCCGAGGCCGGGTCGCGATTTGAGGGCCTTGTCGACGACCTTCTTGACGATGTACTCCGCGGCGGGGCACGTCTTCTTGTAGTAGCCGACCTTCAGCGCCGCCTCCGCACCCTGGCATGCAGCCGCCGCCAGGAGCAGCATGCTCGACACCCACATCATCGCAACCCTGCTGGCCATCCTTCTTGAGCTCTGCAAGAGACTGGAAGTGGAAGCTAGCTGCAGTGTGGAGTGTGGTTGAGGTGTGGAGACGCTACTCGTCTGCACGTCCATTTATACCCGCAGGGTGGAGTCAGAGGGTCGGGACTCGTGAAGAAGAATTAGCAGCCAGGGTTTGTCTTGTCTGTATTACTTAATCAGGATTAGGAAGCGCATGTTGTCTTGGGGCGCTGGGAACATGCAAACACAACTCAGCATGCATCTAATCAAAACTCCGGAGATCTTACTTTATGGATTAGTGAACGTATAGTGATGCAGGCATGTGACGTGTGCACATCTGTTGGCCTGGTAGTTCGGGGATGATTGGGTTTTTAGGTGGCCGAATCCAGGCAATAAGACAATAGGCAACACTGTCAATCTGTCATTGGCAACTCTGGCCTACCTACCCATCATTGACGGACCTTTAAGCACCAGAACATAATAATGCATGCGCAAATAAAATGGAAACCTACTAATGAAACATATCCCAAGGAGCAATCAGTTGCCTGTTTTCGTTGCCACTCTGGCTCACTCTTAAAAAAGATGAGAACATCTAGTCAAAACTTATCAAATGGAGGAGAAAGTCAGTTGATATGGTGCCACTTTGGCAGTAAACTCTAGTGAGAGTGCTGCCAATCAACGTATAGTCAGTTGCTTCACGCATCATAACTCATACACATGTGCAGCCTCGACCGAGGCCTGACTACATAAAACACATAGCTCACCATAGATATATACAAGTAGTACTGCAAGAGACAGCAGCCATATTACATAGTTAGACACAAAAGGTTGCCGGGCAACAGCAGCAAGCTCTCTTGCACACCATGCGGGGACGAACAAACTTGCATGTTCGATCTCACTCTGCCAACCACGTTTCTCGCAAGTAAGCTAAGAAAATGCAAATAAAACATAAAACCCCAAGCTAAGGAGAGGTTTATTCAGCTGGCAGTGCGACTATAGGAGAGGCATCGCACAGGGCCTCATATCTTCCTCTTCCAACAGCAGATCGCTGAAAATGGGATCAGCAAGGCAATCTCTAGCAGAACCACATGAGGAGAGCCGTTTCCTGAATGACCGGAGCTCCCTCTCGTCTTTGGTGGTGCAGGTCTAGTAAAGAGTTCACAAAGTTAGAGAATCTCGCAAATTTGATCTACGGAAATGAAAAGACAGATACAAACGCAGGAATTATCAGAAAACCGTGACTGACCTCGTATTTCTTCTGTAGCACAATATCGACAAGGTAAATTAACCAGACGACGTTTGTCTGTGGGAAGCTGCAATAACAAGTACAGGATCAGCACCTGTTGGCCCTGCAAATTTTGTAGTTCAGAAGTAATAGCTAATCCATTTATAATCTCCTTTTTTATGTTCTGGTTTCACTCACTGATAGCTGATTACGCATTTATGCACGATATTTTTGCAAGCGAAGGGCCATGATGATCGAAAAAGCTCCAGTGCACCCAGGTTTTTTGAAAATCGAAAAATATATTTTTACGCCCCAAAAAATTCTGAAAAAATCCTGCATGTCTAGTATGTACGACAAAATTTTCGGAGAAATATATTTCCATACGTGATCTATACAAGAAAGACAAATGTAGAAGTAAAATGATTTCTTTTTCACCTTTTGCAGAGCCATGATTTTATGATTTTTGTATAGCCTAAAGTAGAGCGTATTATCGAACAAAATTATGCAGATATGTAGATAACATGTATATGTATTCACGTCATTTTTTATGGACTTTTTTGAAACTTTAGAATACCCATTTCGAATTTTACAAAAATCGAGTGCACTGGAGCTCGGGAGCCAAAAATCCCCTCTCCCATGATGATCATTTATGTTCCATTGAAAACAATAATTTGTACATGCTACAAGCTACGGACGTTTGTAAGTAACGATTAAGGTAGGTCTGGATCCCAAATCCACGCCAACGAGGCAGCTATTGGCATGTATTTGGTGAAGAGAACTCATATATAAATTTACCTGCCCTCCCAGCATTCCTTGGTAATTTGTTTCATTTTCCGATAAGTTTCTGACTGCATATATGAAAACCATGCGTTAAAATAGCTCTAGATGGGTTTATCATGGTAATCCTAATAACGATCATCTGAAACCTGCTTGTCTCCTTTTGGTCCTTTAAATAAGGCAGGGTCCTCGGATAGGTCAAGAAAGAGAACGGCATCCCCTGGAGATTAACATTACAAAGAAAAAAAGATTACCAAGGTAACGGGAACATATAAGGAGCAATTTTTTTTTTCAATATTCCACAATCACATTGCTCTAAAAGGCCAATGTAAGCACCTGTATTGATCCGAGAGAGAGTGAAATCAATTATGGAGACACTCAACCCAAAAGTTCTAGCACAAATCCTCTTCCCTTGAAGAGTAACGCTCATTGTACGATCCTTGTCTGCCATTTCATCTCGAGCCAAGAGAATATTACCCCTGCCATGCATGTCATGCTAGTAAGTAACAATGAATAGCTAAAACTGCAAAGCAACAAAAAATAATAACATCGGAGCCTAGGCTATAGACATCAATAAGAAACAGGTCTGTTAGGGCAAACCAATGCAAATCTCGATGTTCAAATTCGCAGGCACTTTCAGCTACAGCTAAGGAGGCAGTGACCTGCATCAAGGAAGTTATTAGATACCTCACAACTTTGTAGCTAAATTAAAATGTCATATTTTAGAAAATGCCAAGCGCATACTTGAAGCAGTAAACTGCGAGCTTCATTGTAGTCAAGTAAAGAGAATTTTTCAAGGTCTCTCCCGCCATCAGCTTGTACGAAGATAATATAACACTGAAAGAAAAGTTACTTGTGTGAGGGTTGGTAATTGAGAAACATGGTCCTCGGTTCTTGTTGATGCTCCACGACAATGAATGAGTGACAGGTGCTCTATTCGACCTAAGCTCTTACCTGATCTTTTGTAAAATCTTTTGGATGATCATTCTCAGATCCATATTTGGCATCCCAATCTTCCCAAGCACTAACCAGTGAAGGGTCATATGGTCCCTGACAGACCCAAAAGCTGTAAATACACAAGGACCATAAGGAAATACCCAAAAACTATTATGCATGATCACGTGCAGACCAAATCAAACATCTTACTTATGTCAGACAGGCTTAAATCACTTTTTAAGATTTTTAGAAAACAGAATTGTAACATCTTACATCTTGAAGGTATAACATACAAATTCTTCAAAGAACAGAGAGCTATATGAGCTGTAAGATTGTATGTGTGCAATTTTTCCACAGCAAGCATGACAAAGGGACATACTCTTTAGTTTCAATGAAACCATTACATGAATACTCTTTGGTACTTTAAATAAGCCAGGGTTCACAGATAGGTCAAGAAAGAGAACGGCATCCCCTGGAGATTAACATTACAAAGAAAAAAAGATTACCAAGGTAACGGGAACATATAAGGAGCAATATTTTTTTCTTCAATATTCCACCATCACAGTGCTCTAAAAGGCCAATGTAAGCACCTGTATTGATCCGAGAGAGAGTGAAATCAATTATGGAGACACTCAACCCAAAAGTTCTAGCACAAATCCTCTTCCCTTGAAGAGTAACACTCATTGTACGATCCTTGTCTGCCATTTCATCTCGAGCCAAGAGAATATTACCCTGCCATTTCATCTTTGATAAGGAATTTTATACAAGGGTCAGAAAAATATAAATTTATAGAAAGTTGTTTTTGTAGGTTGTTGCACAAACTGTTGAAGTCGGAGCTCAAACTGCTACAACTCTAACACAGCGAGTAAGTTTTCTGGAATAATGAAACCGCTGCACTTTCATTTTGTTTATTCTTGTTTTCAAGTATATTCTCAATGGGAGTTCGGATAATATATTGCACCCTTTTTATGCTCAATAGATAGCTCAACTGTGCTTCCTATTCTATTTCTCCATTTCAAGTATCTATTACAACACTTCCTTAAACTAAAAGAAACATTCCTCTTTATACAAGGAGCTTCTGTGAGGACTCTCGATCAATCTGTACATTCCTGAGCAAACTGAGCTCAGTATTTAACAAGAGGACCACAAAACCAGGACCAATGGATCTAACTAAACTGGAGACCCTTTATAGATAGCTTGTAAAGCCCGTGTAGTTTTAACTTTAACGAAATAGATTAAAGAATCGTGCTTCTTGATCTGTTATAAGTTGCGGTTTGAAGATCAGCTTTGGTAAGTTTTATCTATTAATGAACATGTGTCATATCTAGTCTTAAGTTATCTATCATTTTTTTCAGACTGACCAAATGAAGAGAATTGGCAATGAGCTAGATTCCGTTCACTTTTCATTGAAGAAGGCTAGTCAAATGGTGAAAGAGATTGGTCGCCAGGTTCTCTCTCCCTGTCCTTACTTGTCTTTGTTCGACTTGTGTGAAGAGAAAATCACAGGAACTTATATATTTGTTATTGCAGGTTGCAACTGACAAATGCATCATGGCATTTCTGTTTTTGATAGTTTGTGGTGTCATTGCAATCATTGTTGTCAAGGTATGATATGTACTTGTTAGATTGATCTCTCCATGTGGGCCCAACGGCCCACCGGACCCCTTTTGACCTGCGCCCTGATCGGGGGCGCTCAGCCCACTATGGCTGACGGGCCCCTGTCACCTGCGCTATATAAAGTGGTGGGGGCCGGTGGCACGCACTACGAGGTTCGTCGCGTGCCGCACACCCCCACCGACACACCCACCGATTAGGGTTAGTGCAGTAGTGACGGGAAGCACCGCCGCCACCGCCTCGACCACACTCGGCCACCACCGCCGTCCTCCAACATGGACGGCACCACGGGTTCGTCCAGCCAAGGCGAAGGTATCCCTCTTCTTCCCCATCTCTCTCTGTTTCTCCTCTCGGTACACGAGTTAGATCGTTTCCCTAAGGCTACTACCGTAGAAGATCTAGACTAGTTGATCCGAAAGAAACAACATTGGTATCAGAGCTTGTTCTAGGTCTAGATTTTTTAGGTAGATAGAGAAATCACATAAAAGTTTTCCATCCCGCTAGACCCCTAACCCTAATCAAAGAAAGGGCAAAAAAAACTCACCGGTTGTGCCTCGGGCTCGCCGGAAAAGTGCACAACGGCCAAAACCGTTCGACGGCGGCGCGCTCACCGCAAGGTGAATGCGCGACCGGCGAAGGGGTCGGCAGTGGTGCGGAAGAGTGCGGCGCAGCCACTCTGGTTGAGCTACGCCGACGAGAGAGAGGGAGGTCGAGGCGCGGATGGCCATCGCTGCTCGCCGGAGGGCCGCCGGCCACCGGTGTGGCACCTCCCTCCACGGGTCACCGCCGATTGAAGGGCGCTAGGGGACGGAGGGGGACAGCAGCAGCTGCTGCGTCTCTCTCTCTCTCTCTCTCTCTCTCTCTCTCGGTAGGCGGCGGTGGCGGAGAAAAAAGGAAGAGGTCCGGTGGCGCGCGAGGGTGCCTCGCCGTCGCCGGCGGCGCCGGTGGCGCTCGGCGCGAAACCCTAACTCTCACGGGAGCGAAGAAATCGGGAAGAGGAGAAAGTGCGGCTAGGGTTCCGCGAGCAGGCTGGTACACCGGTTTTCATCCAGCGATTCGTGCGCTGGACCATCGGATTTCATCCGACGGCCAGGAGCAGGCGACTAGCTCGCGAACGGGCCTTTTGGGCCGAAAGTGAAGGGAGGCCACCGCAGAGCGCGGCCGTGGGCCGAGTGAAGAGCAGACCGTGGGCCGCGTCAGCGTCGCTCAGGCGACAGTTTGCCATGGGCCGCGTCAGCGTCGCTCAGGCGACAGTTTGCCATGGGCCGCGTTTTCCTCTGCGGGTCGCAGTTTCTGTTGTTTTCTGTTTGAATTCTGTACAGTTTTAGAGAATTTTTGCACAGTTTTTTTTTTCTATTCAAAATTACCCAACGAAATTTTGTTTTAGAGAATAGAAAAAGTGACAGAAATACTTCTGAAAAGTATAAAGTTCATGATTTTTTATTCATGTTTTTCCGCTGCAAATAAATAAAAGTTCTTTTTAAAAGTAAATAGAATTAAAGTGAGAATTAATTTTAAGAGCATGTTAAAGTGATTAAAAATTATGATTCTGTTATTTTATGACCAACGTTGTTAATAACATAATCATGATTTACTGTTGTTTATATGTGCATTTGTTGCTATTTTCTGCCCAACGGTGATATAGTTTTAATTGCACAAACAGTTGTATGTTTTAATTTTGACCAACGTTGGATTATTGCATGCAATTGTTGTTATGATCTCACTTCATTGTGGTTTTCAGGAGGGTACTACTTGATGAGCTGCATCAAGGATGTTCCAACCCTCAGAGGTGACAACTACACTGAATGGAGAAAGAAGGTTGACTTGGCTTTTGTTTGTGCTGAGGTGGACTGGGTTGTGGACACTCCACAGCCGGTCAAACCTACAGAGCCAGTCAGAGATGCAAAAGATGATGATAGTGCTTGGGAGAAAAAGAAGAGGGACTATGCTCCATTGGAGATGTCATATACCCTCGACAACAAAAGTGGCTCACCGCCAATAAAAAGTGCATGGCTTTCATAAAGAACACAATTGAGCACGCTATTGTGGGCTCAATTGCAGAGTGTGCTTCCGTAAGGGAGTTTCTTGAAAAGATAAAGAGCCAGTTCACTGGTTCTTCAAAGATATATGCTACCCAGCTGCTAAAGCAGCTGGTGACAGAAAAGTACACAGGAGGTGGACATGGCATAAGAGAGCACATCCTCAGGATGAGCAACATGGCAGCTAAGCTTAAGCCCATGGACGATGATTTGGAGCTCAAGCCTGCACTCCTTGTTCACCTGGTTATGGCTTCACTGCCAAAAGAGTTTGACACTTTTGTTGTCAACTACAACATGTCGCCTGAAAAATGGGACATTGAAAAGACAATAGCCATGTGTGTGCAAGAAGAGGAAAGACTTAAAGCCTCACATGGTGGTTCTCTGAACTATGTGAAGGATAATAAGAAAAAGAACTACAATCAAAGTAGCAATGGTTCCCCTTCAAAGCCACATGGAAAAGCTCCCACGCATTATCAGTCAGCAGAAGTCTCTTCCAGTGGACAAAGATACATGTCTCCACTGTAAGAAGACTGGGCATTACAAGAAAGATTGCCCTGTTTGGCTAAAGTCCATAATGGCAAAGAGAGGTAACAACATTGTTTCCTTTGTAAATGAATCCTTGTATACACAGTTTTCGAAATCTACTTGGTGGATTGACTCAGGTGCAACTGTTCATGTTGCAAATTCATTACAGGGATTCCATTCGACGCGGACTACGCAAAGAGCGAAAGATGCATTGAAGTTGCAAATGGAGTTCAAGCAGACGTTGAAGCTGTCGGCGACATCTCCCTGGAGTTAGCTGATGGATTCACGATTCTGCTTAGAGATGTTTTATATGTTCCTTCATTACACAGAAACTTGATTAGTGTTTCATGTTTGGACAAAGATTGTTATGAATGTTATTTTGGACATGGCAAGTGTGCCATATGGTTTAATAATGCTTATGTGGGTGTTGCTTTACTTCACAATGAGCTTTATTTATTATCCCTACGTGAAAAAGTGTATTCTGTGTGAATGTGAATGAGCATGTTTCCGCGCCGGATAAAGAACAAAAGAAAAGAAAGAGAACTCATGACTCATCGAAATTATGGCACTGTCGTTTGGGCCATATTTCGAGGGGAGAATAGAAAGTCTAGTTAAAAATGAAATTCTTCCTCCATTAGAGTTCTCAGACTTAGAACAATGCATAGATTGCATTAAAGGAAAGTACGTAAAACAAATCAAAAAGGGTGCAAACCGAAGCACAGGAACACTAGAAATCATTCACACTGACATTTGTGGACCATTTCCTGTGAAAAGTGTGGATGGCTATGACTCGTTTATAACATTCACAGATGATTACTCCCGATATGGTTATATTTATCCAATCAAAGAAAAGTCTGAAGCGTTGGATAAATTTAAGATATTCAAAGCTGAAGTAGAAAATCAGCATGATAAAAGAATAAAGATAGTGAGATCTGACCGTGGGGGGAGTACTACGGTCGGCACACTCCATATGGCCAAGTCCCTGGACCTTTTGCGAGGTTCTTACAGGAGACTGGCATAGTGGCCCAGTATACAATGCCGGGCGACCCTCAGCAAAATGGAGTAGCTGAAAGGCGTAACCGTACACTTATGGATATGGTGCGCAGCATGATGAGTTACTCCACCTTGCCATTGGGATTATGGATGGAGGCGCTTAAAACCGCCATTCACATTCTCAATAGAGTACCAAGCAAGTCGGTGCCCAAAACACCGTACGAGTTGTGGACAGGAAGAGTACCCTCTCTACAACACTTCAGGGTGTGGGGGAGCCCAGCTGAGGCCAAAGTATTTAATCCAAATATTGCAAAGTTAGATCCCAAAACAGTCAGTTGCCACTTCATTGGCTATCCTGATAGATCAAAAGGTTTTCGTTTCTACTGTCCAGACAGATACACAAAGTTTGTAGAAACGAGACATGCAGTCTTCTTAGAGGACGAAATGATGAGGGGGAGCATGGTAGCTCGGAAAATTGATCTTGAGGAGAAGAGGGTGTGTGCACCTTTTCCGATGATTCAGGAGCCATTTTTCACACTACCTGTTGTACCTGCACCGACAATCCTGAGGTTGAGGTGCAAGCACCTGTTGTAACTCCACCCGTGACAACTATGGGTGAAGATCCGGAACCTGTCCGTCAGGAGCCGACTGAACCCGTTGTTGAGCATGAAAGGGAGGTGCAGCAGCCACTTTTAGAAAATGAGACCCTTAGAAGGTCTAAAAGAGCTAAAAATCAGCTATTTCTACTGATTATATTTTAACACAGAAATAGCTCATATGGAAGGTGATCCCACTTCATATGAAGAAGCCATGAGAAGCCCTCACTCATCGAAGTGGGTGGAGGCAATGGAAGAGAGATGAAATCGATGAGTTCCAACGATGTTTGGGACTTAGAAGATATTCCTAAAGGAGCCAAAACAGTAGGCTGTAAATGGGTCTACAAAACTAAGTATGACTCTAAAGGGAATGTAGAAAAGTATAAAGCACGACTTGTGGCAAAAGGATTTACACAAAGAGAAGGGGTAGATTACAATGAGACATTTTCCCAGTCTCATGTAAGGATTCCTTCAGAATCATAATGGCACTAGTTGCACATTTTGATTTAGAGCTACATCAAATGGATGTAAAGACGCATTTCTAAACGGGGATTTAAAAGAAAATGTTTACATGAAACAACCCAAGGGTTTTATCATGGAAGGCAAGGAAGATATGGGATGCCGCCTGAAGAAATCCATTTATGGATTAAAGCAAGCCTCTAGACAGTGGTATCTAAAGTTTAATGAGACAATTAAAGTTTTGGATTTAAAGAAAATGTTGAGGATAACTGCATTTATGCAAAGTTTAAAAATGGGAAATATATTTTCCTAATCTTGTATGTGGATGATATCTTGCTTGCTAGCAGTGATGTTAGTCTGCTACAAGAAACAAAGAAGTTCTTATCCTCAAATTTTGATATGAAAGATCTTGGTGAAGCATCATATGTTTTGGGCATAGAAATTCACCGAGATAGGAAAAATGGAGTTTAGGACTATCGCAGAAGGCATATTTAGAAAAGGTTCTTAAAAAGTATAATATGCATAAGAGTAGTGCCACACCTGCTCCTATAGTCAAGGGCGACAGTTTTGGGAAATTCCAATGTCCCAAGAACCAGTACGAGATCGATCAAATGAAAGCAGTACCATATGCTTCGGCTGTTGGAAGCTTACAGTATGCACAAGTGTGCACTCGCCCTGACTTAGCTTTTATCACCGGGTACTCGGTAGATATCAAGAGAATCCAGGCATGGAGCACTGGAAGATGGTAAAGAAAGCATTGCGTTATGCGCAAGGCACAAAGGACCTCATGCTAACATACAGAAGATCTGATTCCCTAGAGATAAGAGGGTATTCAGACGCAGATTTTGCGGGAGACAAAGATAGAAAATCCACGTCAGGATACGTGTTCACTCTCGCTGGAGGGGCTATTTCGTGGAGAAGCTGCAAACAGTCAATAGTTGTATCATCCACGATGTATGCAGAATTTATAGCATGTTATGAGGCCACGGGCAGGCGATATGGTTAAAGAAATTTATACCCGACTTGAAAGTGGTAGATTGCATTGACAAACCACTAAAGATGTACTGTGACAACCAGCCCAGTATTCTATGCTCACAACAACAAGTCGAGTAATGCTACCAAACCAATAGAGATAAAGTATTATGTTGTGAAAGATAAAATCCAGGATCACACTATAAGTCTCGAGCATATAAGGACAAAGGATATGCTTGCGGATCCGCTTACGAAAGGCTTACCACCCAGTGTGTTCATGGAACACGTAGCCGGCATGGGTTTAATGGAAAGCCTATGATTCCTGGATCATGAGAGGCCCGAAAAGGAACAGTTTTTGTTTCAAAACAGAGAGTATATTGTAGCTGTCTGATTCTATCGGCAATTGAGCTGTGACGATGAAACATGCTCTATGTATCATCTGTGATGAAACGAGTAAAGAAAAAGTACATGGTTAAAAGTAAAAGTTGAGATCAAGGGGGAGAATGTTAGATTGATCTCTCCGTGTGGGCCCAATGGCCCACCAGACCCTTTTGACCTGCGCCCTGATCGGGGGCGCTCAGCCCACTATGGCTGACGGGCCCTTGTCACCTGCGCTATATAAAGTGGTGGGGGCCGGCGGCATGCACTACGAGGTTCGTCGCGTGCCGCACACCCCACCGACACACCCACCGATTAGGGTTAGTGCAGTAGTTACGGGAAGCACCGCCGCCACCGCCTCGACCACACTCGGCCACCACCGCCGTCCTCAGCCATGGACGGCACCACGGGTTCGTCCAGCCAAGGCGAAAATATCCCTCTTCTTCCCCATCTCTCTCTGTTTCTCCTCTCGGTACACGAGTTAGATCGTTTCCCTAAGGCTACTACCGTAGAAGATCTAGACTAGTTGATCTGAAAGAAACAACAGTACTGTGTTAGTGTTTGTATTGGACTTGAATATGGCTAGTTGGTTTAGGGGTTGTGTCTAGTTAAGGAACAAGCTACAGCCCATCCAGGTGTGACACCCCTCCCTGGCGCATCTTGCCAGAGAGGCAGTCGTCCCGTGCGCCATCCCAAGATAACTGGCCGCACGTCACAACAGTGTAACATAATGGAAATCATTACACAATCGGGCACAAAGTGCTACAAAAGGGTTTACAAGGCCGTCGAGGCTTTACAAAATATCAAGCCAAGCATGGCCCAACTCAGAGTTTTAACTGGCAGCGGAAGGCATAAATGAGGCAACGGCTTGGAGCGGCTCCACTCCACAGGTTCTGGCTGGGCTACTGATCGTAGCACGCACTTGTTCCAACTCCTTGCTGAGGTAGAAGATGGATCCTTGCTGAAAACTGGTTATTTGAATAACCAACGTGAGTACAATTATGTACTCGCAAGACTAACAACCGCTTGACACGAGCAGTCTAGCAATCATGCAACAAGTTATACAATGGAAATAAGATCTACAACATGGCAAGTATCTACTCAAGATGGATCAACATGTCGACATAAGGATAGCATGGCGTCTCAAGCAAGTCATGGCATAATCAGACCACAGGAGTATCGCCAGTACAGAGTCCAAGCCAGGTGGGGTTGGATCGTATACCGGCAATCAAACAAGAGATTACCTGTGACGAGTAGACGAGTGTACCGGTTGGTACCACATCTTTTAGGAAGTTTCGTTGTTGCTAGAATGATATCACGTTTCTCATTCACAACCTCTAGGCTGTCAAGCCTTTAGCCAACTCTGGCTATCCTCTGGGCATGCACGGTTGATGTGGGCTCTGGCCTAACTATAGGCTTCCCAACGCATCACCCGCCATCCCTAAACTTAGTTCACAATCACATCTCAAGTAACATTCCCTGCATCAACTTATTGTTCATTTAGTGAATCGGGTTGTTCATCTTTCTTTCAAACAAGCCTTAGGTTTAACCTCCTGACACGACACGGACACACAGTGTGACTGACACTGAACTCATTGTTCCATAACTTGGAACTAGGCTAGATATCCAGATTTACACTCTCGAGAGGTTGCAATACTTCACTCATCTAAGTGGATCATTAACAACCGGTACTTTAGGATCACATCCATAAGACGGTCTGATACACTCACTCAACCGTTCACGCCATCAAGACACTCCCTATATAGCCACCGACATAACTATATGCCTTATGCAGAAGTGAATCCGGCACGTCCCCAACCCTTGAGCGACGCCTAACTCCGGAACCTTCGCAAGACTAGCCCCGACCAACTATGGTAACCGACTAGACTTGCCAAAAAGGGTGGCATCAAAGGAGGCTCAATAGGATTACGTAGGTCAAGGCCCGCCATATGAGCGACAGTGGTAGTGCGTTCGATGTTCAGGTTT
The DNA here is from genome assembly GCA_947311845.1 of Poa pratensis. NCBI lineage: Eukaryota > Viridiplantae > Streptophyta > Magnoliopsida > Poales > Poaceae > Poa > Poa pratensis. The sequence goes on from CAMZMU010000098.1 coordinate 22,940,304, forward strand.
AGTGGCACCATGGACTGACCCTATCGTTGTTTGGAGGGGTGTTTCATTTAATCATGTTTCATCACAACAAGCTCAAACAATCGAGGATTAGTCCAACACAATACTCACAATATCATCATCATATATCGTCAATCAACAAGACAATAGCAGCATGATATTTCAAGCAATAGTTTGTATTGACCGGGTGACTAAGGCGCCATCACAGATCAATACAAAAGTTAGCACAGGTGGTTAGCGGAGTCTGTTACGCATCCATTCCTCCACGCGCAAGTCTTTGGCGGCGTTACCGTCCGACCGTTGACCAGGAAGTGGGGATTTGGGCATATAGTCTCCAAAATATGCCGGCGGATGCCACCATAGGGAGAGCAAGCCTCACTGGGTAAAAGCATCCGTCGGAAAAGCACACAATAAAGCCAAATGGTTCTCAAGCTCCGTGAGGAGGAGAGAACAAGAAGCATTAAGACAAATGCCTCCAACTCCGAGGATCACGGGCCGACGTTTGTCCGCACCTAGCCTCGGCGTTGAAGAAGTGGGAGAACCAAATGAAGGCAAATGCTCCATATGGCAAATATTGGCAGGTCGAAACCAACCAAGATTTGACAAAGGAAAACTCCAAACAATCATAGGGACGCAGTTTTTAGAGTTAGCACCGCGATTAGTACTGGTCGGGTGACTAGAGCGCCTCCACAGATGAGATACCAAGACGGTTGTTAAGTTAGTGGGTTCGACAAAGCCACGCAAGTGCGAGGTGCACAATTAATTCACACGTCATTCTAATGCATACATATGACAGGCATAATGATGAACAAAATAACGATATGTAACATAGCATCCAAAGGTACACACATGGCATGGTAATATACATCCAATCAACAAACAACGTTGCAGGGCTGGTCATAGCAAGCGGTTAGCTTGCCTCGGGGGTCGCGTAGTTGTTCTCTGGTTCGTCGATGAAGCGAAGACATTGCGGATTCGGGCACCGGTAGCCCTACACCGCGCCGCCGGGATGGTATCGCACATAAAATGCGCGACCCGGAAGATACACCAGAAGGGGGTGGAATCTACGCCATCGGACAGATCTCGCGAGAGGGGAATTTACAAATTTGGATCACCAAATTTGGAAGTGTGGGGTGGGATATATGGGTGAGCGAAGAATAGCTATCCGATGCGCGCGTGCGGTGGATAGCTATCCGCTGCCGAATTCAAAAGTCAAAATTGAACGACGACCGCGTCGTCTTCTTCGTTGTCTCGCACAGAGGAGCACGGGCGGCTCGGGCTTGCCGGCGCTGCGGCCGCGAGGAGAGGCCAGGGCGCCGGGGGACGGTGGCTTCAGGCTCGCCGCGCCCAGCCGCGCTCAGGGGAGGGCTCGGGGGCAGGGGAGAGGCAGGGGGCGGCGCGCTGCCGTGCTTCGGAGCTTCGGCCATGGCTGCAATTTCTTCGAGTCCCCGTGCGGTCCGTCGATCTATGGCGGTGCTGGGGGCATGGAGGGGGAGTGAGGGGGAGTGGTGTGCATCGAAGTGAGGCTCGGGGGTGGCTTTATATAGCCAGGGGAGCAGGGGGCAGGGGCACGGGCTGGTGGTCGCCACGGCGCGTCGACGTCGATGCTCCTCTGGCCACAGAAGGGGAAGGTAGGGGATAAGCTCGATGAGCTGGAGCTACAGAGGGAGCACGAGGGTTCCTGGAGAGCGCGGCGCGTCGGGTAGCTCCTGGACGCGCGTTGTGCGTTCGGTGCGGCGTGTTGCGGTTGGCGGCGCACGGTGGAGGCGAGGTGTCGAGCTCGGGTGTGGGGGGGGCCTAGCCGCGGCTGGTTCGTCGGAGCAACGGAGGAGCAAGGGGGAGGGGGGGCTCGGCACGGCGTTCTTCTCCGCAGGACAGCGAGGCAGTGGACAAGGGGCAGAGGACATGGGGAACGCCGGTGTGCGCGTCCGGGCGGCCAGAGCGCGCCACGGGCGGCATCACCACGTTCCCGACGACTGGATGCTCCAAATGGAAGATGGTTTTCACCTCTGTGCTCACAAGGACCAGACAAACACACCACAACAAAAATCAATCAAGGAGGAGAGACTTTGCAGAACAAATTTTTTAGAAAAGTAAAAACACTGAAGGTGTTCGATGAAATGTTCTTGGTCTTTCACACTTCACAAAAATTCCCAAAAATTAGGCTTGGGTTGTTTTGGTCAGGGGAGAGTGTCCATGGAGTTTGAGCTCATTTGGATGATGGGAAAAATGGTTTTTCATAAGATGGCCAAAAATGACCAAAATGGCATAGTTTGGGAAAAGTGGTGTTCCATGCTTCCTCTTGGGGTGATCTCCTGGCATTGTGTGTCTTTGGGCCATGTTGTTAAGATCACCAAGTCTCAAGGTCATTGGAATTTTCTAGATCTAGGTTTGTTTGAAAAAATTGAAATGGCATTAATTTGGGCTTACAAAGGAAGTGGTCTAAATATTGCTCAAATTGGTTTGCTCCCAAAAGATGAAATGCAGGAAATGCCAAAATATGCATTCCTGAATTTATCATAATTATTTGAGGTTCCTAGCTTGGTTAAAACATTTCTGGACTAGAAATGGCAGTTCTGAAATTATTGGGTAACTTGGAAATATTGCATTGGAGTATGCAATATTTTTGCATGGGTTGTCTTTATTTGGACATGGGGTCCTCTGGTATTTTTGGTGAAATTTTTAGAGCTATGGAAATGGGCTTTCCTTTTGTAGGTGGAAGGAAAGGATTAAAAGGTTCCGATAATTAGGGCTAGGGTTTTTCGGAGAAAACCTGAGCACAAAAATTATCAGGGGTGATGGAGTGGTTGGTGGGTTTCTGGGAAATTTTGAGAAAGCAATCTCCAAGTCAATTCATCGTCAAAGATTTGAAGAAATATTTTTAGGAAAAAGAGAAAAAGTTTTTCCGGTGTTATAAAACACCACTAAATTTAGGTTTGAAAATTTGGGATGTTACACCAGGGAACAGAAATCAATGTGTATTCAGTAAGTCAACTCTTCCAGTTAGCTAGTTTCCTAACAAGAGTATAAATTGGAGATAAATGTCCAATGAAAAAGTGGGAATAACCAGAACCTACACAGTCAGTGGTGAAGTCAGCACTAGCTAAATTCCTTATAAGAGGATACATTGGTGAGAAAATATCCAATGAAAAAGTGGGGATAACTTAGTAAAGTTAAAACAACACTATATCACATCAATTTTTAGAAATAAAGTTGGGGCAGCCAAATTCTCTCTGGGGAGTCAGCCTCCTGCACCTATCTAATTTCCTGATAAGAATATAATTGGAGATAAAATGTCCAATGAAAAGTGGGAACCTCGTTTGGATAGTAAAATTAAACCCAAAATAAAATTTCACATGACAAGTGGAAAGTTAGCAACATTAAACAAAGCTCAGCAATTCAATGTTTGGGAAATAAAAGTTGCAAACTTGACATCTCATCTTTAGCGGCTGAAGTAAATCTATTGATAATTGACATTAATGAATTTGTATAATTGCATGCATGCACACTGCTTTTGTCTCTGTTGTGAAGCCATGATATGTCATTTCTTGATTTGGATATTACATCACCTGCTAGTTTTTCTACTTGTGCAACCCGTAACCCGTACGTGTCTTTCTCGCAGATCGTCAACCCGCATAACAAAAGCATCCCAGACATCCTAGGACTGGCACCTCCTGCTCCCCCATCGCAGAACCGGAAACTGCTATCCATCGACACTTTTGGAATGCTTTGATCATTTGGGAATGGAAGTCTCGTGCAGTGCAGATCTCTTCTCTACCGCAGAAGCCAAAACACACGCTGTTAACTGTCCCATTTGTGCTTGTATAGTGTCCGTGCGTGTAATTTTCTTTGATTGGTTCATTCTTTCCACATCGGCGTTGTTAGTTTCGAATTACTAGCAGCACTTTGGTTGTGTGGTGTTTGCGCATCGCCTGGCTTTCTTGGTTGTCTATATGCTTAGTGGTGTGAATTATGAGATCAATGTTGTCCATTCGTTATCCTGGCATGTGTGAATTATATGCACGTGGATCTTTGAGTATACAGTTAGCTCAGATACCTTTGGGACTGGACTATAGCGCCTTACCACGGCCGAGGACGCTCGCCCAGGAGTTCTGTAAAGGCAGGGCAAAAAGGTAAAAAAACAAATGTTTAGTGGCAGCTCAAGCAATTGGAGTCCTGGACTAAACATAAGTTCCCCAAAGCCTAGCAGGGAGTAGCAGTGCATCGCATGTATGTTCCAGGAAACACATCGCGGCAAATTACAAAGCGTAGCCTCCAACAGCAGATCACTGAAAATGGGATCATCGAGGAATTCATCAAGGCAAGCTCTAGCAGAAGTGTTCACAGAGTTAGAGAATGTCCCAATTTTCTACGGCACCGACACCCTGGAAGCCGAGGCTAGGAATGTTTATTTGCACTATGACGTTTTATTAATGATGAATGTTTGAAATATGCATCTTTGTTTGTGGATTTTGTGAGAGAAACAAAAAATGGATAAATGGTAAAAACCGGACACATGTTGAGACATTTTAGGGGGTGCCATTATACCCGTGTGAACAGACACACACTTTGGGGTGCCCTTGGATAAGTACCCATGTGTTCGGACAACCCCAAACAGACACAATTTGTGAAAATCTACATTACTTGGGGGTGCCCTTGTGGACTCAGGTAGAGAAGATCTGGACTCCCCCAAATCTTATAAATTTGATAGTAAAAATATCTTTTCCTGGTGGATAGGCGGGAGACTTCTGTGACTGTGATCCATCTTCCATCTTGCATATCATGGTGGACGGTAGGGTTTTTCCTGGTGGCAATTTTGAACAGCTTTGGACCGACCATAGAGCGCTCGAGCTCCAGTCCATCTATCTTTCTAAAAACTGGTGAGGCAGCGCCGTTGTTTACCGTGGGTCTGGGTGGCGATTTGGATGAAGACTGTGCGGGCTGAGAGTTCGTTGACCTGACTGGATCGTCTTTGGACAATGCAAATGTCGATCTGGTTGCTACGCCGGGGCGGCAGCCCCGGAACAGGGTGGTTTTGGTGGCAACCTGGATGAAAACTGCGTGGGCAGAGAGTTCGTCGACCATGACTGGATCGCTTTCGGGCAATGCGAAGGTTGATCTGGTTGCTTCACCGGGGCGGCGGCCCTGGAACGGGTGGCGTGTGTTGTGGCGTTTGGTCGACTGGTGTCGTGTGGCGGCGGGTCGCTTCGTCTATGAGGTTTTTGGCCCTGTTTTGCTCATAAACCGGGGTTTGTACAGTTTGTATGGTTTTTGGGCCGGTTTTTAAACTGGGTCAGTTCTATTCTATCTATTCGAGCGATGATACGACCACCTTATCCTCTCAAAAAAAAGAAGGCCGTGTTTGCTTTGTTGCACTGTCAGCACGAGAGGTCAGAGCCCACCCATGGACGCTCCTGGGAATGTTGTTTAGAGTCGGACACACCACATAAATTTGATTGCAAATACATATTTTCAATAAGTCGAAAATGAAATGTTTATTCAGGACCATGTCACCTGTTACGAATACAACTCTCTCGGTATCAAATTACAATGTGGCCATCTCACTGCACCAACAGAAGCGAAACAACATGCTTCAAGTAAACTAACGAAATTCAACGAATGAAGTTTTACACGGACAGATGCTGCAACTTAAACGGTCAAGAAATAAAAAACAGAATGCGCGCACGTTCAAAAGTTTACTTCACATGTAGTGGCCAGCAATCTTATTTTCTGTTGACGACCCTGCAGTTCTTCCTGATCTCACCGTTCTTCTTGGTCTTGATCTCGATGTTTGACATCTTGATCATCGCATTGGCGAACTTCCTCTCCCACAAATCGGGGTGAATAGCGTTCTGGTAAACCTTCTTTGCCGTCAGGGTCGATGTTACCAGCTCCGCATCGGAGCGGAAGAGAACATTGCGCTTGCGCACGTTCAAGTAGTACTGGTTGTCCAACTGGCCTGGTGTCACGATGTCCAGCACTTGAATGGGGTCATTGGTGATGGTGGGGGCCAGCGGGCACTTCTTCTGCAGCTGGGCGGAGAGAGAGGGGTTCATGTTGGAGGGGTTAGGAGGGAGACGGTCGATGAAGGAGGAGCAGTGGGAGATCCCGATGCTGTGCGCGCCGGAGAGCACCACGAGGTCGTCCTCGTTCAAATTCTTGACCTTGAAGCTGTCGACGAGCTCCGTGAGGTTGAAGGATGGCGGGGGAAGGAACTGGAGCGCCTCGTCCTCGAGCGACACGCGCCCATCGAACCGTCCCGACGGGATGTTGTACTTGATCTTGGAACTACTGAGGAAGACGGCGGAGTCGCGGGCCGCGAATGCGAGGACGTCGGCGCAGGAGACCTTGCCGGGGCAGTACTTCTCGAGCGCCGCCTTGGCCTCGTCGATCACCTCGAAGCCGCGCAGGCTGGGGAAGTTGGGCGGGCTGAGCTTCTCGGGCCGCGGGTTCGCCGGCGTCGGGTCCAGCAGCACCGACCCGTCACAGCCCTGCGATGCATGCGCCTTACATTAACCATGTGTTCAATGCTTCACAGCACATGCATGAGCAAGCCATTAGCAGCAAGTTGGGCACGTACCTGGACGAAGCAGTCGTGGAAGGCCATCCGGATGAGGCCGGCGCCGAGGCCGGGTCGCGATTTGAGGGCCTTGTCGACGACCTTCTTGACGATGTACTCCGCGGCGGGGCACGTCTTCTTGTAGTAGCCGACCTTCAGCGCCGCCTCCGCACCCTGGCATGCAGCCGCCGCCAGGAGCAGCATGCTCGACACCCACATCATCGCAACCCTGCTGGCCATCCTTCTTGAGCTCTGCAAGAGACTGGAAGTGGAAGCTAGCTGCAGTGTGGAGTGTGGTTGAGGTGTGGAGACGCTACTCGTCTGCACGTCCATTTATACCCGCAGGGTGGAGTCAGAGGGTCGGGACTCGTGAAGAAGAATTAGCAGCCAGGGTTTGTCTTGTCTGTATTACTTAATCAGGATTAGGAAGCGCATGTTGTCTTGGGGCGCTGGGAACATGCAAACACAACTCAGCATGCATCTAATCAAAACTCCGGAGATCTTACTTTATGGATTAGTGAACGTATAGTGATGCAGGCATGTGACGTGTGCACATCTGTTGGCCTGGTAGTTCGGGGATGATTGGGTTTTTAGGTGGCCGAATCCAGGCAATAAGACAATAGGCAACACTGTCAATCTGTCATTGGCAACTCTGGCCTACCTACCCATCATTGACGGACCTTTAAGCACCAGAACATAATAATGCATGCGCAAATAAAATGGAAACCTACTAATGAAACATATCCCAAGGAGCAATCAGTTGCCTGTTTTCGTTGCCACTCTGGCTCACTCTTAAAAAAGATGAGAACATCTAGTCAAAACTTATCAAATGGAGGAGAAAGTCAGTTGATATGGTGCCACTTTGGCAGTAAACTCTAGTGAGAGTGCTGCCAATCAACGTATAGTCAGTTGCTTCACGCATCATAACTCATACACATGTGCAGCCTCGACCGAGGCCTGACTACATAAAACACATAGCTCACCATAGATATATACAAGTAGTACTGCAAGAGACAGCAGCCATATTACATAGTTAGACACAAAAGGTTGCCGGGCAACAGCAGCAAGCTCTCTTGCACACCATGCGGGGACGAACAAACTTGCATGTTCGATCTCACTCTGCCAACCACGTTTCTCGCAAGTAAGCTAAGAAAATGCAAATAAAACATAAAACCCCAAGCTAAGGAGAGGTTTATTCAGCTGGCAGTGCGACTATAGGAGAGGCATCGCACAGGGCCTCATATCTTCCTCTTCCAACAGCAGATCGCTGAAAATGGGATCAGCAAGGCAATCTCTAGCAGAACCACATGAGGAGAGCCGTTTCCTGAATGACCGGAGCTCCCTCTCGTCTTTGGTGGTGCAGGTCTAGTAAAGAGTTCACAAAGTTAGAGAATCTCGCAAATTTGATCTACGAAATGAAAAGACAGATACAAACGCAGGAATTATCAGAAAACCGTGACTGACCTCGTATTTCTTCTGTAGCACAATATCGACAAGGTAAATTAACCAGACGACGTTTGTCTGTGGGAAGCTGCAATAACAAGTACAGGATCAGCACCTGTTGGCCCTGCAAATTTTGTAGTTCAGAAGTAATAGCTAATCCATTTATAATCTCCTTTTTTATGTTCTGGTTTCACTCACTGATAGCTGATTACGCATTTATGCACGATATTTTTGCAAGCGAAGGGCCATGATGATCGAAAAAGCTCCAGTGCACCCAGGTTTTTTGAAAATCGAAAAATATATTTTTACGCCCCAAAAAATTCTGAAAAAATCCTGCATGTCTAGTATGTACGACAAAATTTTCGGAGAAATATATTTCCATACGTGATCTATACAAGAAAGACAAATGTAGAAGTAAAATGAGTTCTTTTTCACCTTTTGCAGAGCCATGATTTTATGATTTTTGTATAGCCTAAAGTAGAGCGTATTATCGAACAAAATTATGCAGATATGTAGATAACATGTATATGTATTCACGTCATTTTTTATGGACTTTTTTGAAACTTTAGAATACCCATTTCGAATTTTACAAAAATCGAGTGCACTGGAGCTCGGGAGCCAAAAATCCCCTCTCCCATGATGATCATTTATGTTCCATTGAAAACAATAATTTGTACATGCTACAAGCTACGGACGTTTGTAAGTAACGATTAAGGTAGGTCTGGATCCCAAATCCACGCCAACGAGGCAGCTATTGGCATGTATTTGGTGAAGAGAACTCATATATAAATTTACCTGCCCTCCCAGCATTCCTTGGTAATTTGTTTCATTTTCCGATAAGTTTCTGACTGCATATATGAAAACCATGCGTTAAAATAGCTCTAGATGGGTTTATCATGGTAATCCTAATAACGATCATCTGAAACCTGCTTGTCTCCTTTTGGTCCTTTAAATAAGGCAGGGTCCTCGGATAGGTCAAGAAAGAGAACGGCATCCCCTGGAGATTAACATTACAAAGAAAAAAAGATTACCAAGGTAACGGGAACATATAAGGAGCAATTTTTTTTTTCAATATTCCACCATCACATTGCTCTAAAAGGCCAATGTAAGCACCTGTATTGATCCGAGAGAGAGTGAAATCAATTATGGAGACACTCAACCCAAAAGTTCTAGCACAAATCCTCTTCCCTTGAAGAGTAACGCTCATTGTACGATCCTTGTCTGCCATTTCATCTCGAGCCAAGAGAATATTACCCCTGCCATGCATGTCATGCTAGTAAGTAACAATGAATAGCTAAAACTGCAAAGCAACAAAAAATAATAACATCGGACCCTAGGCTATAGACATCAATAAGAAACAGGGCTGTTAGGGCAAACCAATGCAAATCTCGATGTTCAAATTCGCAGGCACTTTCAGCTACAGCTAAGGAGGCAGTGACCTGCATCAAGGAAGTTATTAGATACCTCACAACTTTGTAGCTAAATTAAAATGTCATATTTTAGAAAATGCCAAGCGCATACTTGAAGCAGTAAACTGCGAGCTTCATTGTAGTCAAGTAAAGAGAATTTTTCAAGGTCTCTCCCGCCATCAGCTTGTACGAAGATAATATAACACTGAAAGAAAAGTTACTTGTGTGAGGGTTGGTAATTGAGAAACATGGTCCTCGGTTCTTGTTGATGCTCCACGACAATGAATGAGTGACAGGTGCTCTATTCGACCTAAGCTCTTACCTGATCTTTTGTAAAATCTTTTGGATGATCATTCTCAGATCCATATTTGGCATCCCAATCTTCCCAAGCACTAACCAGTGAAGGGTCATATGGTCCCTGACAGACCCAAAAGCTGCAAATACACAAGGACCATAAGGAAATACCCAAAAACTATTATGCACGATCACGTGCAGACCAAATCAAACATCTTACTTATGTCAGACAGGCTTAAATCACTTTTTATGATTTTTAGAAAACAGAATTGTAACATCTTACATCTTGAAGGTATAACATACAAATTCTTCAAAGAACAGAGAGCTATATGGCTGTAAGATTGTATGTGTGCAATTTTTCCACAGCAAGCATGACAAAGGGACATACTCTTTAGTTTCAATGAAACCATTACATGAATACTCTTTCCCCTTATCCCCCCGGTCCACTCTTAGGTTATTGAGTGTTAGACAAAGCAAAGCTTCCTCAAGTACTTCTTCCGATTTCTACAAAACAGAACCATCTAATGAGTAGCAGAACATTTGAGAGTGGACAACAGTAGGCGAATGAAATAAACCTTCTGAGTCTCTCCATTGACCAATGAATCTCCATCGAAGGGAACCACTTTACAGACAGTGCTTCCAGCCCTGTAGGCCTCCCCATAAGTTCCTTCGCCAAGCTTCACTATGCTGCTTAACTTACTGTTTGCACAGAAATGTTGTTAAGTGATAAATAAAAGCAAAACTGCGGTTTTGGTTTTTCCACTTAACTCATTTTTAACATGTTATGGTTCTTCAAACTGCACAATAAAACAGAATAGACAAAAAAATTACGTGGAAGGTTGAAACACGTACCAATAAGCAGAAAAAACTTCTGCTAAAGTAGCTGGTACAGATTGCCCGCAAACCATGAGAAGTTGTGCAAAGGCAGTCAGAGCTTCACCACTTAATGGTGGAATGCTGGTGCGGGTGGGTTCCTCCTGAATCGTAAGTTCACCAAAGGATGTGTCAATGCTGGTTGCTCCTGAAATGTTCTTTGAACTGTTGATTGTCCTTCTTGTAGGCTGCATCCCTGACTCTCTATCCTTTTCAGGGGTTTTAAAATTCTTGCCGGAATAATTATAGGTACTGCAGTTACTGAGGACTGATGGTACGAGTGGGGTCTCCATAATATCAAACAAGGGATTGGATGTTGCAAATCTTGCAATCTTGGAGATTTTCCACCTCTCCAATATTGCAGACAGATCATGCACGATGATATTCTGCTCTATTCCTCTAGTCCAAGTGCCAAAGTTCTTGGGCGAAGGACTCTCTTCCATCAACTCAAAAGCATCTACTTCTTCAAAATAAGCTTTTTCTTTCCTCAAGTCGGGTGGCCCCCCAAGAGTTTTTTTCTGTAATAGAGAAGCAAGCTTAAAACGCAAAAAAAAAAATAACTTTATCAGAAAATACGCCTGAAAAATGTTAGCCGTACCACTCTGTTACATGGTTTTGGTGGCCGTTTGAGTGCTCTGCAGGGTTTCTGTTGAGGCTGGATATTTGTGCCAGGAGCAAAAAATATACTTTCCCGCCCTCTATCAAGTTTCACCAAAATAATTTAACCAAAAAACTGTTAGAGATCCATAGTACTAACTTTCAGTAATTACTGTGAAAATCTTTGACAAGGAAACAAAGAAGATAATGCACACCAAGTACAAGTTCAGGAAACAAAATTGTCCACACTCATGTAATCTATTGTGAATTAGAGGTGACAGGTTGACATCATGCAAGGTGACAAATAGATTACTATTTTCCAATTTGTTTGATGCAGGAAAAAAAAGTGTAACAGTAAGTAAGCCCAGATCAGTTGACTAGGGGAGTGGATGAACAATCCCACAAGGGTTCAAGGTTCAAATTTGGGTCCTAATTCTTCTATATTAACCGAACATGCAGTTCCTCTCGCAAGTTCCTTAAGAAATGCCCAACGTAATTTAAGTTCAAAAGAACACACAACATATTTTCAGTTTAAAAGACCATGTGAACTGTAAAAAAATTATGAACAACAATTTTCTGAAACAAAACACAAATACAAATAATCACCAAAAGTTCCCAATCATGACAATGCATGCCGCCTAGGTAGCTAAAATTGATATTCTTTCAGATAAGTGTTTGAACCAGCTTTGTTGTGCCACTTAAAGACATTTATCCATCAGTTAAACAGTAATTATGAAATCAAGGGACCAAAAGCTTGTCACACAGCTTGAAAATTAAAACATCAGAAAATCAAGGTTATTTCAAAGTACAATAAAATGACGTACATAATAACATGATTCACAACTCTAACTCTAAGATAAAGATCAGTCATTCACGGAAAAGAGAGGTAAATTTAACAAGGCAAAAACATATCCCTTTTTATACTAAAGCTGCTGTAAAGTGTAAAACTAGTGCTACGAGGGAGCCCACAACAATTGTCAACTTCATAATGACAAAAAACACTTCAGATAGTAATGGTAGTTCCTGAAATATAGACTATAATATGCCTCATTCAGAGAACCGAGCATTGCTTGGTTCGCTAGAGCGCGCGTCTGCATGTTCACTCACTCGCACTCAAGGCCCATCCTCCCAGGGTGCCTCACTTCTTAAGAAAGTGCACTGGGTGCTAGTGCCCATAGGTCAAAGTTTTTTATAAGATACCTGATTCGCTATGCAATATTTTTTATTGAACACCAAAAAATCCACCAAATTTATAGCTCTACAATGAAAAAGAGAGGAGAAACACATCCACATTTGGATTCAAACACCACTGAAGCACATCAAATATTTATGCATCGGATTGCTAAAGGGAAAATAAAAATCTTAACCACATTCTAACTCATTTGAAGGGCAACTCCAGGGACGAAACAAGCCTTTCAGAAACTTCCCTGATAAGCTCAGCCTCCTCACATAAGGTTCAGGGTTGTCTCGTTGCTACGCAGAAATATACAAAAGGTTGCGGTACATACAAGGTTGATTACTCAACTGAATTTATCTACTTGTTTTAAAACTTAAATAACCATGGACGAATTAACACTAAAATAAAAATAGGTAAACGAGGATTCTGCGCAACGATTCCAAATTTCCAACAGATGCCAACAGCCAAACACATTTGTGAAATGCCACAGACTGAAAGAAATGGAGCTCCGCGCGCACGCACCTGATGGAGAGCGACCGGTTCCAGCTGTTCCTCCGGATCGGCGCGAAGCTCGGCCGGTTCTCGGCAGCCGCCAAGCTGACTCTCCTGAGCAGCAGCAAAAACATGGTGGGGATCAGCGAAACCCTAAGACCGACCAAATCCCCCAAGGTCGGCGAACACGGGACTTACGCATCCGCGTTCCTCTGCCGCGAGGCCTCCTGCGCCCGGCGGCGCGCGTACACCGCACGGATTTGAGCCCCTCCGCCGCCGCTGGCCAAGATCTGCGACCAGGCGTCGTCGCCGCGACCGCCTGCGGGGAGAGAGGGCGATTGGGTCAGTAAGGGGTTGGCGGGGGGCGCTTGGTGCGGCCAGGGTTTGGGGTTTGTACCTTCCTGCGACGCCATGGCCATGGGGCTTCGCCTTGAAGAGAAGAGAGAAAGGGGACTGTGGAATCTGGGCGCGGAAAACGAGGGTTGAGAGTGAGGCGAGAGAGTTTGAAATATGAGGTCGGCTTCTCCTGCCGTTGCGAAAGCGGCGGCGCAGTACACTATTCTTTTTACCCTATTTTTTTAACCCTATTTTGAGAGTAATGGGTACTGCTTTTTGTACCCTATTTTTTTTCGACTTACTTTTTTTTATACCCTGGACACTTGCCCATTCTTGTACCCTGTTTACCGTGTCCCCTGAATTTTAATTTAACTCGTCCTATTTTGCGAGGGCACACACCATATATACACTAGGACCCGTTATTGGAGCGCTTTTGTCTGTGGTGGTGCACGCCTACATCAAAAACTTGGGCATGTTTGATTATGTGCGCGAGGCACAGCCAGATTGGTGTCACGCGAATTTTAGCTATTTGGTTGACCGAGTCAGGCCGTACTGAATTCAAATCGCACACTTTTCAGCCACACCCAATATGAAGTCCGAATAGCGAGCCAACCAATCTATATCGCAATGTGAAAATTATACTTTTACTTTTCTGGCGATCTGAAATTTGAATCTCAGCTTTACAGATTCATGCCTTATAAAATCTAAATACTTTTATTTTTATTTTTAGTTTATACTATCACACACCAAGAGTCTTGAGATGCTCCTTCCACACTGTTGTGTATGTTTGCTTGCATGAGACCATGTCACACACCGAGGGCGAGGGCTACCCTTCCAGATCGAGCCCTTATCAACCCCTCTCACTCTCTCCACCCCCTCCTCCTCTCGCTGCAAGCATCCTCTCCGACCAGCAGTAAGCATAAAAAACTCTGGTGGGCATTGTTGGTCGACGAAAACGATCATCTTCTACTTATTCAAGTGGTATGTGCCTCCTCACCATTCTCTCAAATGGTTGTTGTAACCAAGCTCAAAGCATAGTGTTTCTAGCATGGATATATATATGTTGATGCTTATGTACACTTGTATGCCAACAATGGATGTATGATTATGTACACTTGTACGATGATGCTTGTAGAGCATTTATAATTTGTTCGATCTTTATGTCTATGGAGGGTTGCTTCGGTGCATTCCCCCTCCTAGAGTTTGAGGGGGTGTACCGAAGCAGATGTGATGTCTACGACTTGCATGTCTAATTGTTTGACTGCTTATTAGTTTATCAGCTATGTGATGAATCTGTGTGTGCTCTTTAACTAACTAGGATTGAACTTACCTAGTTGTAATGAGAGGTGAACCATGTACACATATGCAAGTCAATGTATAAAGGTGATTGTCGGCAAGAGGATTAGATCTAGACATGTTAGTACTCATCCATCTACCACTTTACCCTTATAATGAATACTATAAAATATTTATGTGTTATGTTAGCAGCATGCAATGATGATTACCACGTTGTTCATAATATGCATGCTTCACATGCCCTAGTCTTGTCACACAAGTTGCTCATGAATGTGAGCCATTAACTAAGAATCCCAAGGTCAACCTTGTGAACTGCCTGACCAAGTGGAAAAGAACTAGAGCTAAATTCCATCGTGAGGTGGACATCTCTTTTGTCCACATTTGGTCTCAACAAAGTGTGTAAAGTATTGCTAATGGTGTTAAAACTAACAAGAGATTTACAAAGGTCCATCTTAATGTGGCCTTGAGGTGTCAACCATTTAGGTGTACAATCATCTTAGAAAGTAGAGGATCGGGTGGGCTAGGAAGACCAAGCATTGAGTCCTTAAATCATCTCCAACATATAATCCAAAATTTACCGCCAATATATTCACCAATTTTTTTACCGAGCAAAAAAAAACATCGCCAACATCATATCCATCTATGTTCCCGTACCCATATTCTTATGGTAGACCCAAACTTGACCCAAAGATATAAATTTTGGTATTACAACCCAAAGACC
The DNA here is from genome assembly GCA_947311845.1 of Poa pratensis. Classification (NCBI taxonomy): domain Eukaryota; kingdom Viridiplantae; phylum Streptophyta; class Magnoliopsida; order Poales; family Poaceae; genus Poa; species Poa pratensis. Next base: position 22,955,498 of record CAMZMU010000098.1, read on the forward strand.
CAAAACTGGGAAAATCACGCAGGAGCGGACAATAACCATGCGGTAAAACTGCATGCATGTGTTGTGACATCACCCGTCGACATGCCCCTCCTTCGGGGTAATTGATCCCCATCACCGGACCTACCACGTGTGTTATACCGCTCCCGTCATTCTCATGTGATGGAGTTGGAGAAGAATACGACCCACTTTTTGCATCCACTAGCCCTATTTGGAGGGTTGCGACCAACCAAAGACGCCCAATGGCCTAGACTTTGCATCAACGCACATTCAAAATCTCCTGCTTGCCACTAAACGGCTCCCATTTTGTGGTCTCATACAATATACACAACGAAACGTGAACCCTGTATCATCTATATATGGGTATGGTTGGCGCCCTTATGCAGGCAACCAAACACATCCCCGTACATCCCCATGATTCCATGTAACATTTGCAAGGGAGGTCTTTCTAGGGCACGTTTGGTAGCCAGCATCAACTTTTGAGCCCCATGGGGGCAGGCCGGCCAGGGCCTAGTCTGGGGGAGCCACCCCCAAAACCATGTTGTGCAAGTTTTTTGGTGTCCTCCAAAGGCTTTACCTTCATGGGTTGGGCTACCAGCCCCCACTTTGTTTGGTAGGCTGCAAACCTTGTTTTGGGCTCGATAGAAGGAAATGCACTGTATTTGGTTGCCCATGGGAAGCCCGCTATGGTTATCTAAGTTCAAATGTGGTGAGCTTACCAGTCTTTGCCGCATTACAACATCCGACCATACACGACGATCTAGAATAACAGGAGCTTCACAATCACCACAACTAGGACGATGGTTATGAAGTCTTTGATCCTATTAGGCTGGATTTGATTTGTCACCTGGCTAGCACCTCATCAGCCACCATCAAATCGACTACTACCTCATTGGTGCTCTCATGATTCAGGAAGTTGGAGTGGCTCTCATGTGCTTCATCCAAAGTTCCGAACCCTTCGTAACGTTGTTTGAGAAACCGGTGACTTGATCGTGGCAAGTCCTCCAGGAGTTGTACACTCCTAGATGCCTCCCTATGTACACCTCATACCAGTTCAAACAGTAGGAGAAGATGGTATGCATCTGTGTGTAGTTCAGAATGAGCTTGTTGACTAATTTCGCATCCTTGGGGTGATCCTAACATTGGAACAACAATTGGTTATATGGGATTCACAGTGATGATCAAGGTTAAACAAGTGGACGGTGAAACAAGTTAAAGATTAGTGTGCTAACCAGGATGTGCCCCTGGTACTGGCCAGTCTCTAGGATGATCATGTGGGTATCCTCACACCCTTGTGCCCTGCTCAAGTCACGGAGTTTGCTAACATGTAGCCACCTAAGCCTCCACTTTTGTACACCTGAGTAGAAGTGACCTCAGCCCCACAGTGCACAAACAAAGACTTGGCGACGGTAGTGAGATGGACCTCCTTGAAACCCTTGTCAGTCCTAACCCCAGTCTTGATCGGTGTACACATGTGATTAAGAACAAAGGTGGGCATGGTCAATGGAAGCCAATTCATGTTCCCCAACCTGGGACCTAGACCTGGCGATCCTTGCTTTGACCGTCATAGCTACGCTTCTCATAATATTCTGCACAGGTCCAACACAACCACGCTATAGATCGAATCCACAAAGGGCATTCAGGAGCAAGTTCTATGCAGATCTAAAAGATGGTGAACAAGAAAGCACACAACCACTTGCTAGTCTTGATCAGTGTACATGTGGCTAAGGACAAAGGAGACATGAATGGAAGCCATTTCATGGTACCCTTAACCTGGAATTAGACCTGGCGATCCTTGCTTTGACCGTCATAGCTACGCCTCTCACAATATCCTGCACAAGGTCCATCACAACCACACTACCGATCAAATCCACAAAGGACATCTCAGCCTGCGAGTCGACATATGAAGGGATATGACAGTCAGCAATGGGGACCAGAGCCTAACTAAGGTCATCGTCCATCGAATCCTACATCGATCACGCATAAAACATCAATAATCTACCACATCTAACAACACCAATAGGCTACACAAGAAAAGCCCTACCAACCAAGTTAGACACAGTCAATAAGCTACCAGTAGCAAGTTCTACGAGATCTAACAATGCTAAACAAGGAAGCACAAAACCAGGAGCAAGTTCTATGTAGATCTAACAGATGTTCTATGTAGATCTAACAGATGGTGAACAAGAAAGCACACAACCACTTGCTAGTTTTGATGAGTGTACACATGTGGTTAAGAACAAAGGTGGACATGAATGGAAGCCATTTCATGGTCCCTTTACCCTGGGACTTAGACACTACTAAATATCCGCGATCAGGGACGATTCAATAACATGGTGATCGTGCTTCAAAACTTTGCGATGCGCCATCCTCGACGTTTCACGACACGTAAAAAAAAGTTCAGGGATCGAGTGTCATAGGCGATTCTACGACGATAAGTTGCACCTCGAAACATCGTGGGAGACCCGTGACGTTTAGACAATCGTCGCGAGTAACTGGCCCGACCCATTATCAGGCCCAACCCGGCGTGACGTTTTTGTTTTGTCGCGACCTATGACACGTGGCAGACGGCCGTTACCACCATTTGATGACGTCACTTTATACTCGACGAAAATCGAACGTCACGGCATATGATGATCATGGGCGCTGCGACGTTTTTGTTTTTCGTCACACACGAGCGCTAATCAGAGAACGACAGGTGTGCTACCGGTAAAACACCACGTGGCGGCGTATTCGTGACGAATTTTTATTTTCGTTGCCACGGGGAAAGTGAAGTTTCGCTCCACTCGCAGTGCATGCGCCTCCTCCGTTCCACTCGCCGCATGTGTATAAATAGAGGGTTGTGATGTACTCTTCACTTCACGTCGTCGCTCCTCCTCCTTTCCCCCAACCAGCCAGGCAACCATGGCTCCAGCGGCGAAGCGCAATGCTTCCTTGAGGTAGATATGGGTTTCCATTTCGTTCACGTACTTCTTATTCGTTGTGAATTCCTCCTGCTTTCATCTTTCTTAGATCCCGTTTTAGATTAACATCAACTTCCGATCATGCATCTATGTATAGGGCATTTGAAGCCGAGGAGAAGTTCATCTTCGAGTCTCTGGTGAAGAGGGTACCCTTGCTAGAAGTTGAGCTTGTCTCGGCCATGAATCTCGCCTGCGATAATCTCGACATGGTAGTTGAAGCCAGAAAGGAGCAGGCCAGCAGGGGGAAGCTTGCAACGAAGCAGTGCAGACGTTGATGAAAGATCTGAAGAAGATGATGGCCAGCAACCTAGACCTGACGAGGCAGGTTGGGAACCTGCAGATCGAGTTAGCGCTTGCGCATAAGGAAGCTCTGATCGCGCGCAAGGAATCTCGATCGCCAAGGCAGAGGAGTTCCCAGTGCCATCAGATGCGTAGTTTGCCCCTGTTTATGATCTGGTATTGGTCATATAGTATATGTTTATGTTTTAGCAAGTCGAACAGATCCAAGGAAGTTTATGTCTCTATGTTTCGTAATTCTGCTGTGTTGATTCGTAATATGTAATGTGCTATATTTGCGTCCTCCCAATGCTATTTATTTCATATCTGAGAACTCTATTTTTCAGCGCTCGCACTTTATTTTTCGATGATTTGATCAGTTTCTACCACAAACGGAACACAAATTTTCACACGGGTCAGGCACAACGGCTCACTCGCCGTCAGTCAAAGTAGTCAATCAGGGCAATATGTGGAGCGCGACAGAAAATCCAGGACGTTCTCTATGACCTAGACCAGTTTCGTCAAACGAAACTTGTCTCCAACTGGGCTACTGGGCCGGGGACGAAAATCCGCGACGTAAAATGTGCGAAACGTCGCGCGCAACCGGCTCATGATAAAAAAAAAAACATCGCGAGCAAATTCAAGTTTTTAGCCCACCGCGACAGAAACACGCGACGTTATCGGAACGTCGCCGCAGAAACCTCACGAATCGCCGTGTTTTTGGTAGTGAGACCTGGCGATCCTTGATTTGACCGTCATAGCTACGCCTCTCACAATATCCTGCACAGGGTCCAGCACAACCACACTACCGATCGAATCCACAAAGGGCATCTCAGCCCGTGAGTCTTCGACATATGAAGGGATCTGACAGTAGCCTAACTAAGGTCATCGGCCATCAAATCACATCGATCACCCATACAACATCAATAAGCTACCAGATCTAACAACATCAGTAGGCTACACAAGAAAAAAAACATCAACCAAGCTACCGGTAGCAAGTTCTACAAAATCGAACATATGATAAACACGGAAGCACAAAACCAGGAGCAAGTTCTATGCAGATCTAACAGATGGTGAACAAGAAAGCATAGAACACTTGCTAGTTCTATGCAGATCTAACACAAGCATAGCAAAAATTAGAGATAAGCACATGCTCACAGATCTAGATTATGACATGCAGATTAACACCTTAGAGTTTTGTTACTTACAACCATCGTCCAGATGCGGGAAACGAGGAGTGCTCGAGGTAAGCCCGCTACTGGACTTGCCGCCGCATCCGCCGCCAGAGTTGAGTGCGTCACTTACCTGCTCGCCGACGGGAGATGAGAGCTCGGCTGGGGGGAAATGGTGGTTTGGTTTTGGGCGATGAGCGGGAGTGTGTAAATAGGGGACGATTTCAGAGGGAGGTGACCGAATTTCTCTCGCCCCCTTTCGCTGCAGCGCACGAGCTCCCGCCATTCACATGGTCGCACGAGCTCCTGCAGACGGGGAGGAGATTTTGCATGCTGGAGCTGAGAACGACACAGGCACCACAAGAACGGCCCATTGGACCGTGCCTGTCGGGCCTGGCCAAGAGATGCTTTTATGGGCGTGCTAGCTTGGCCCAAAAGCTTATCTGGGGAAAGAAACAACTTGAATTTTCAGCTGGCGAGCCTAGTTGGAGGATTCTGATGGCTACCAAAAGCGTCCCTAGTGACTACCAAAGCAACATTTGTTACTCTATGATTTTTTTTTAACATTTAGGGACCACTGTCAAACTCTAAATTCTCAAACTGGATTAGCTCATTCTTAGAAAAGAACGGGAATCTAGTAAAAAAATATCCAATAAAGGGAAGAATGTCAGTTGAGATCGTGTCATTTTGTCACCAACTCTAGTGAGACAGTGATACCGGTGAAACGGTTGCTGGTATATTCACAACTCATAATTCAAAGTATACAAATGATATTGAACATACACATGTCATAGAGATCGTATCTTCCACAAATCTCTGCCTCAAGCTGTGCGCTGGGCAGGATAAATAAGTTGGATCTTCGGGGCCTCGGGGGGAAGCCAAAGCGTGTTCAGGTGGCAGGTGTTCAAACAGGCAAAATATACAGAAACCACGCCAGGCATCGCACGTCCCAAATTTACAAATGAACAAACCACGTCCACCTCAAACCATCAAAAAAAAAAAAATCCATTGCAGCCGTCGCCATTCTGACCAAACAACTTATTACTGTACGTACAGCCAGAGAGAGGTGGCGCCGCCGCCCATCTACAAACACAAGCAGTGTCTGGTCTGATCCGATGTTGTATATACCGTCCGTCACTGGTATCTGCCGTGGCGCGTCCTGGAGCTCCCGGCCGCCGCGTGGGTACGGGAGCGCTCTTGTCTCGCGTGGGACTGGGAGAGGAGCATGTCCGACTGAGCCAGCCTCCTACTGAAGTCGCTGCTGGCCGAGCGCTGGTTATCTCCCTGTAGGGAAAAAATGATTATATTTGACTGTAAGAAGAGGAACTTGCAAGTGCTGGAGGGTTTGGCGTGTTCGGGTGTGCTCACCATTCTGAGAGTTGTCTCTGCTCTAACTTGATTTGAACCTTCTAGCAATTCGATGGTCTCGTCCATCTCCATGATCTTCTGCTGGAGGTTATCCTTCTCCATCTACAGGAACAACCGAACAAGAGAGTTCAGTCTAGCATCATCAGTGTAGCCAGGTAGGTTGGATACAGCAGTTTAGAATAATTATCTGAACCTGTAACATTTCGTTCTGGGCTTCGAGCATTTGCTCCCGCTGCTCAAGCTGTTCAACAAGCAGTTGCGTCTCCAGCAGGTCAGCCTTTCTTTGGTCCATGTCATCGAGCAAGCTTAAGCAGAGAAAGTACCAGTATTAGGCAATCTTTGATTAAACAGTCGCAACTGAAATAAAAGCACAAACGGTTTGGAGTTGAGACTCACCTGTCCTTTCCTGAATGAGATGACCAAATTGTTCTTTGAGAACGTCAAGTTCCGCATCCTAGATTGACAATACAGATGAAGATAAGAAATGTCATCGTGCCACATAATGGAACAAGTGGACAGAAATTCGCTTGGAAGTTGTAACCCACCTTCGCCTTTGACTGCTCAATTTCTTGCTGAGATGCCACTAACAACTTGTGCACATCTTCTTGGTCAAGCAAATTCTAGACATGTGAAGGAAAAGAAAATCTCATATAAGTTTATTACAGGTAGGCAATGAGTCATGATGCTCTCCATAGAGGTACCACTGAAACTTACAGCATATTTTGTCATGTCTAGTTTGACGCTAAGTAGTTCCCTTATAACATCATGTGTCATGCTATCCACAGCTGCCAGTCTTGATGTTAGCAAGCATATCTACGAACAGAGGAGAAAATATGAGTATCACCTTTGAGGCACTTCATTCCACACTGGGTATTGAATTCATATGCTCTAAATTAGAAATGAACACATAGAACACAGCTGCTTTTTTGGTATTTCCTAGAGAATATGGGAAATGACACGTTCGAACCGATATTGCATCCAAAGTCCATGCTTGTGTTCATGACATTTACCATGAGTTCAAGCAACTAGCCAGGACATGTCTTATAGTGTGGTGGATCATGTTGGGATCTAAGGACAGACATAGCAGCGTAACAGAATATTCTGTAATTAACAGAACCAGTTATTTCACCAAGTCCAACAACCTCAATAACCATATTAGAACATTGAGATTATGAGTGAACATTGCAATTAATTTGCCTAAACTATAATGAAAAGACAAGCCAAAAATATTACCTCTTTCTGTTTGTTACTAAGCAACGCTTCAAGTTCTTCAATTCGCTGGCGCGCCAAAGAGATTTCCTGATCCTTCTCAGAGTTCATTTGTTGAACAAGGCTAGATATGCACCGGAAAGGTGAACCAGATCTTATTCGTCCCGAAGGCTTTTCAACTTTTGCATGGACAGTCTCAGAACTAGATTCATGTGCAACAAACTTCTGTTCAGAAACCATGTGCTCCATTTCCCGATACTGTACAGGAAGAAATGAAGAATTATTAGCATCTGTGTAGTGTTGGGTAGTTGGATAACTATACTGGCGATATATAATAGCTGAAGGTCTTGTACCTTCTCCTGAAACAGCAATGATTGTGCTTCTGAATGTAGGACCAGCTCCGCTATATGCTCCTTGTATTGCCTTATCTATGAATATAAAAATGGTTTTAGAATATTAAATTAATACATGAAACTAAGTTATCAGAAGATTATTTGGAAACACAGAACTCAATGGATTATGTATAATTATTCCTGCCTATACCTCGTCATCTTTACGTTTAATCTTCCTTCTAGCATCTTGATGTGCAATGATCTCAGCTCGCAGTTTCCTACCATTAAATGCAATCGACTAAATGATTATACAATTACATCTGATAGAGTTCTTTAAGAAAAATCAGAGGAAGAAAATTCTCACTTTTCTAGCTGGCATCTCCCCGGACACAATTCTGCATTGCCATCACATTTTAAGGCATTTTCCACCGTAAGCATCTCTTCAATTGCTTGAAATTCAGCTTCGGATAGTTTGTGTGCTTGATAGCTCTTTACTTCCTCTTTAAGGTTGCATACCTTTAAAAAGGATACATTGACGAAATACATAATTTGCATCAAAGCCTAATTACTCACCAAAAGTTTGCACCAATCCTTACAAGATCCACACGAAAAGCTCAGTTTAGATCATTGCAATGAAATTTTTGGGCCATCTAATATTATTGAATCCTGCTATGCTGTGGCCACTGTGGTCATTCCATAACCTTTCTAGCAACCATTGCAGTACATATGCGACGTCTCAAAGCAATTATCAAACAGTGAGCACAGAAATTAGGAAATGAACAGCTTACCTCCTTCTCAAGAACAGTTATTGTAGACTCAAGTTCCTCAACAGAATGTTCAAGAATCGTAACCTCCTCATCTTTCTCTTCTGCATGGATTTTACTTATCTCTGCAGTCTGCAAAAGGACAAGTGAATCTTTGTCTCGATTGCATGGAAAGCAAAGAGCACTAGTAATACAACACTTACTTGCCGAGCTTCAACAGCGGCGGCTTCATTCTCCTCAGCTAAAGCCATTGCCATCTCAAGCTTGTCATGTAACTTAAGTATCTCTGCTTTGAGCTTTCCATTTTGATTGCATAATACTTCAACGTTGTTGCTTAGTTTTTCAACATCTGACCTTAGTTGTCCCTCTTCAGAAGAATTAAGCAATAGGATTTCGCTCTCCAATCCCTCCAGGACCTTAGCTTTGTCTTCCAACAGCGCTTTGATTTCACTGGTCTTCCCAGTTTCCTCCTCCAACATTACTCTCAGATCATTATTCTCATTCCACAGGACAGATGATGAGTCTTGAGACTGCTCTAACTCTGATCTTAAGATAATGAGCGCAGCACCATTTTCAGCTAGTTCTTCCACTAGTGCCTTTTGTTTTACCAACATTTCTTCTGCCTCAGAAGTTTTTATTTCGAGTTCTCTTTGAACCTTTTTAAGGGCACTTGAGACTTCATCAGCTCTATCTTTCATGTCCTTCGCGTATGAGGTAGACTCTTGCAGTAATTTAAGGTCAAAAGACAATCCTTCTGCAATATGACTTTTCCTGTCAAAGTCTCTTCTTAGTGATGCGTAGTCTGTACTGTAACCAGCCTGAGTATTACCATTCTGTAAGCATATTTGGTGATGCTCTACGGCTTTCTTCTCAATACTACTAATGTCGTGAATGTTGCTGCTAAGCGAAGGTACATTCTTAAATCCTTCCTGCGTCATGTCAGTTAAAGATATAATATGCTCCCTAGAATTCTCCGGAATTGCTTGAGTTTCATGAAGAAAAGCAGCATTGATGTCATCCACCTCACATGAACGTGAGCCAACTCGTTGACACATGCATGTATAAGCATTTGCATCAAGGAGATGCACCTGCTGAGCTGCAGAAGTGGCCTTTTCTTCTAGAGCTGACACACGGTTTACCAGATAAGACCTTGAATCACTTATCCATCTCTTTAATTCCTGCCCAAAATTTATAATTTCTGAGCAAAGCCCATAGAGTTCCACCGTAGTAACCCGTTGTATTTGGTGAAAAGAACCCTTCATTACAGTCGCAATATTTGTCATCTCCTTGATACATTCATTCATCTGCTGATGTAATTTGTTGTTCCTCTGTGCTGTACAAGAACTTGACGCTTCAAGCTGCTGCAACTCGTCGATCAGAGAAGTTTTCTCAGCCAATAAAAGTTCCACTGCTTCGCTGCAACTATCTTTTTCAAGCTTTAACTCCTCATTGGCCTTCAACAGAGCCGAGAGCATAAGGTCAGCCTCTTTCATGGTTTCTTGAGCCTCCTCAAAATTTGAAAATAACGCCAAGACCTTATTTGACTTGTCTTCAACAAGATGTAACACATCATCGAGCTTTGACTACAAGGTATTGGAAAAACGAAACACATATTATCAACATTGTTATCTATAACCAGGAAAGATGAACATTGACAAGAAAAGTATGGACAGCGCCATAACATATATACCTACAGAATTTCTTGTATCTAAACTTACTGCAGATGCTAAGTTGCATGTAATATTCTGTTAATATCTCGATAGATGATACGGAACATAAAGCAGCTTCTACTGGTTTATAAATATATGAGCAAATTGTGCCACTCTCTGTGTGATGGACTTGATCTCATTGTATGATCGCAAAACCAAACATAAAATATAATCAATGCGTGGTTAGAATGATTAAATCTTGATATGGCACATGCACATGTAGCACAATTCCTAGCCAGCATTTGACACGAAGTTTCCTGAAAACCTTTATTCAAACATATCTTCTCTGTAGATCTAGAATTTATATATTTAAAACACAAAGTTTATGATTAAATAAAGGCAAACATCAGTAGCAGTACAGAAGCACCCTGCTAAACATCATTTTTATGATTTTAATAGCCAAAATGTGTGAAATGGAGTAATGGACTGCCTAGGTATGCAAAAAAAAAGGGACTGCCCAGGTTTTTTTTTAAATGGACTTTCCAGGTCATGTCTACTTCACAAGTTCTCACAGAGGGCGGCCATGTGAACATGTAGAAGTTGGGCAAAATGGACTTAGTATGCATGGCTGTTTTTATTAATGAGGAAAATCCTAGCAAGTTATCTCCTGTTTCAACTGCAATCCGAAACTGTACACAAACATTATGACTGGCTATCTTTGCATCAGGTGCACTCAACCATACAACTTATGTAGCTACAAACTACAGTAATGAATGCATACCTGGTAGTCTGGATTAGCTTCACGGACTGCTGATCCATCTTCATTATGAGTCTGCTGCGCACTCATGTCATTCTTCCTTTCTACAGCTTCTGCAAAGAGGCAATTTTGCTGTTCCACACTGCAATCCTGTTGGCGCTTAGTTTCTCGTCTCTGTGCTTCCAGAGAACTTTCATCCTCATACAACTGCTGAGCTTCACTGATAGCAAGTGTTGCACCTCTTAAGATGTGCAACTTTTCTTTCACTTCCCTGCCCATTCGGTGTGCAGCTTGTAGCTCAATTTGAAGCCTGAAGATTATTTTTTCCTTTTCAATGCTAACTTTCATAGCCTTCTCCACATGTTCACTGACAGTATTATTACTGTAAGGAAATGAACTAATCATATTATCAATATTCTGATATGCATCTTCTAGTGATCTGCAGCCATCTGTCAAGAAGCTTGTTAGATCAACTATTGCCCCCTCCCATTCTTCAGACAAAGAGGCAATTTCTATATCTTTGGCAACAATGATCTCTGCAAGCCTGGCACTTTCTTCAGCCATAGTAACTAACTTCTTTCTGAGCTCTTGATTTGTGCTTTTAACGTGCACCAATTCACCCTGTAATGCCTGTTTACTTGAGCTCGGTATTTCTGTCTCTTGATGACACAGTGAGGTCTTACTATGCAAACATGTATCCGTACTTAGTATAATGCCTTTGTCAAATATATTATGTGAAGATCCAAGAGCTAAGCTGTAGCACTGAGACAATTCATCGATACACTCTGGCACTTGTGCAGAATCATTCAAACCACATCTTTCTAAATCAAAGGGATACAAAGAAGAATGGGACTCCTGGTCTTCACTAGCAATTTCAGAAGGTATCTTTAGCTGAACAGATTCCTTACTATTTGTTGCTATCTCAGCATCATTGGACGCTAAAGATGAGAAGTTCCATCCCACTGGATCCTGATGTAAAGTTCAAACATAAGTACAGAAAAATGCAGAGCAAGTGAAATATCTAGTTATCGAGTATAAATAGAAACTGTGTAAACATCTCACATGTTGCATCTGACTGGTCTCTGGGATCTCACAATTCGTCTCTGCCTCCAGAGCAACCTGAATGGTGATGAACATCCAAACACTGATTGTAATTCTGACCAGAATAAATAGTATACAGAATTGCTAAGGGCTGCAAAATTTTCATACATACTTGGTGTGCACTAGACTTCTGGTATTGTTTCAGTTCACATCGCAGCTTATTTACTTCACTGCAAACAGTATGAATAATCATAACCGTCAATTACCAAGATACCCAAAAACTAGCAGACATAAGGTGTGTAACAGTAATTATAGGAAAAAATCCTGATTATCAAAAAGTATAGATAGATGAAGAATAATTAATCAGACCCCCAGTAAATTACAGACACTACCAACTGGATACATCAGGTCATCAGGATATCATTCCAGAGGGAGAGGAAGCTAACTTCGACATACGGTTTGTTACTATGCAATTTCCAGATCTAAGAGAAATGTGAGAATGTGGACATATGTTTTCCATTTTGCTTTCTCACCGTGGAGTTGTTTAGTCATTCTCATCTTCTGGGACTCAAATGTCTTTAGTTAATCAAGAGCATAGCATAATGCATTATTTGCCAAAAAGTATTGTCTAACAAACCATTGTGTTTGTAAATGTAAATATACATCGGGATGATAGGATTCATATAGTCAAGAACTTACCGTGCAAGCAGAACATTATTTTCTAAGCACGCATCCAGCTCCTTCCTGCAATTGTCTAGATCTTTGATAATCTCGTCACCCTAAATGCATTGTATCCCACATCAATCACTTACGAAAATTCAGGTTATTCTTCAGAACACATTTGGGACATGCAGTTAATCAAATTTTACATAGTTTCCCCTGTCTATGATATATTGTTTGTTGTTAATTTAGTATAAGGTTTTAGCCATCTTCCGAAAACAGAAAAAATAAACAAATCCATGTCGATAAGTGCTTCCAGAAGTAACATTATATCCAAAAGAGAACACACCTCAGCTTCTATATTTTTAGAAGGTGTTGCATACTTCTGCTCAAGAATATGAAGGAACTGCACATATATGATAATAAGATAAGAGTGCATATGAGACCAAAGAAAATGAGATCAAGCAAAAAGTTCAGGGAGATCGAACATACATGATTACGCAGAAGAGATATCTCTGTTAATAACATCTCTCGCTCCCCTTGCTTGTGGAAGTTCTGAAGCCTGTATCAGTCAGTAGAATAAAGTGTCACCAGTTTATTCAAGTAAATAAAAAAATACTTGCTGTGCAAAGTGTATTGTCTACAAAATCATAAAATAAGGCTCAAAACAGTAATATTGAGACATTACGTTCTAACTTGCTCGATTAGTTTCTTGTTTTCAAAAGCAAACTGAGTCAGCTGAGGGTTTTCATTGATTTGTTTTTGCAATAGCTGAATCTCTTGAGCATTGCAGCATTTTCATCAACCAAATAGCCATCAGATGGCACTAGATCATCTGCTAACAAATGCAATCTTATTAGTTTTTCGTCACGAAGTTTCAGCGTCGTTCTCAAGCGTTGGGATTCATATTCCTTCAGGTCAACCTGCCAAAACAGATGACTGGTGTCACTCAAAGAGGCATGCACTGCTAAGGCAGCAATAGCTGTTCATGTAGAAGATGAACAAGTTCTGTGGCTTTCAAGAATATAAATATCCTTGATCTTTACTGTATAGAGAATATAGTATTACCAAACGATTCAAATGCTTTATTTCAGCTTCCATCTTCCTGATATCCACCTCAGCTAGTTTCTCTCTCCTAAGGCTCCCAATCAAAACATCTTCAAGATGACTAACCTGCTATTATATGTATAATATAAGTAATCGGCTGCAACTAATTTAGAGCACTTCATTATATATTTTCCTATGAATTAAATCATGGTATATGACCTTTTGCTTTAGAAGATTCAGGTCACAGCTTGCTTCATGATCTTCAGCTAAATTATTGTGTTCGTTATCAGCGCGTGAATTTGGCAGGTGAAAGCTAGGGGATCCAGGGACACTTTGCTGCTTCCTCAAGCATGTTAATTGATCCTGGTAAGGATAAATTAGATAGTTTAACTAAAAACACTTATAAAATCCAGAAAAGAGTTTTCTCGATAAAGCTTACCTTTAGTTTTTCTATCTGCCTTTGCAAAGCCATAACATCTCCTGAAGCATCTTCGTTTACTTTTGCCTAGCACAAGAAGAAGAATCCCCATATGAGTCAACACGATAAACTTTCCACGTGAAACTGCAATATGTGTAGAATATAAGTACATTGTTTTGAATCAATTTCGCCCGCTGAGCAAACTTCAAGGTACTCAATGTCTCATTGGAGGAGCTGCAATAGTGCAATCCAAATACAAGTTAAGCATACTGTTAAGATCTAGAAAAATATGAATACTAGAAATGAAGGTACATAATATGCATACCAAATAGATGGGCTGATGTTGGCAACAATTGTTGTTTTAGAGTTTCCTCCGAGAGAATCCTAGGGAAAACGGTATAGTGAGCCATAGAAAAAGAAATATAAACAAAGAGAAGTCTCAGGAGCATGTTTTCATTGTGAATTTTAACCTGGAGGAGAAATGTAAGCCTTGAGTCTCTATAGGGCACATGGCGGCTTTTCCCGTCCACTAGAGTCATAATAACAAGCCTGAAACGGAAAAGCGAGATTATCACCATGAATAGCTTCTTGAAATAAATTGTCGATTTAGTACCCAAATACATGTATATATATTTTAATATCAGAAAGAACTTGTAATGAATGCTAAGAGCATTTACAGATGCTTCATTTGAAAAACAGATACCAATACGAAACTTATAACGTTTCCACAACACAATGCACACAAGGTTATTTCCGTTCATTGCAAGATAAAAGAAATGCATATGAACTGCATGAAAATTCATGAATGTTGTCTGAGAGCAAAACGTACCCAAGAGTTGACAAGGATCTATTAATGTTCGCGGCTTCTTTCAAGCGTTCTCCTTCAGCACCCGAGCTTTTCTGCCTAGTTGGAATTCAGTTAGTGTTTGTGAAGACAAGAAAAGGCCATCACATTTATTCTGCGACTCACCTCTCCGAACCAGCAAGATCAACCAAATTCAGCCGCCCAAAGCGGAGATGTGTCATTGAATCCCTTTCCCAATGGCTCTCAATGACGCAAGTGAAGACACTATGTGAACGGCTGCTCTCACTGTTCATATTTGTGGCTGCCATTTTCCTATTTGCAACCCCCTATAATAACATTTTAATAAATACCTTAATGTAAGTTAGCGCATGCCCATTTTAGTATCTCTGATTCAACTAAATGTGCAATGAAAAGAAGATATTGTATCACCTGTAACAATAACAACATAACGTCTTTAACAGATGAAACATGACACTCCGTTAGGTTATCAACATATACACCTTTCTTTATATCTTCACGGATCTACGAAGGAAAAATAAGTGTTGGTCTGTTAGATTTCACATTCAGTACATGCATTGCCAATTCTCAAGTAGTAAGCAGACTACCTGAAGATTGGTTGATGATGGTTCAAGTAGATCAGTTATCTGTTCATTGTATATCTCCAGAAAAGAGCATTTGCAGGTATATTTCAGTCGGTCGTCTCTTCGTCTCTCCTCATCCTTCAAATAATATATAATTTAGGTCCATCTATTAGAAAAAATCCATCAAAGTAGCCTGTCATACAAACACCTCACCTCTTTTATCCGAGCAAATAGATACTGGAAAATGCGAGGCGTCAAACCAGAGTCATCGTTAAGTCCATGACCCTCCTTACTAAGTTCTCCCATCATGGTGTAAGTTTTACCGCTCCCGGTCTGTAAAAGTGATTGGTATGTAACCACATAGATGCCAGACGAATTATTAAACAGGCACAGAAGTGTGCATATTAATCTTACCTGGCCATAGGCAAACAAACAGCCATTGTATCCAGACATGCAGTTCTCCACCATTGGTAGACCAACTACCCTAAACAGTTTTTCCTGAAATTGTTGCAGAGGATAATTCTTAGGCTAAAGGCTAAAGAAATCTAAGTTGGTTTCAGACTTCACTACACACTACATACCTGTGATATTGTCTCGCAAGCAACATGATCAAACGTGAACATCGTTTCAGGGTGTCCTATCCAGCTCAATGTCTTTGAGCTATCCTGTATCAAACACCTTCTTTGACCATGTGCAGTGCTCTCGGCGGCACTGATTGGCCTCATTCGTACCAAAACCTGTAAATCGCACCAACATTCAGCCATATTAGCTTCAGAACCACGGTATCGCACACATACAAAATAGAATTCGCCATGATATTAACTATGAACTCACAGTTTGTATGATACACATGATGGTGGACAGTAATATTTTACGATTTGGCCATTTGAGAAATGTGTGATACTTAGGTATTCTATAGGCCATTTTATTGTGACATTTACTCATTTAGTTGTTCACAGAATGGTCGTGTACTTATGTATCATTTGCTCACTGCAACATTTCACATTGTGCAGGCATCTAGTCTAGAGACACACCAACCTGCACATTGCGATCCATCCAGAAGGTGGGGTCCTCGTCGAGCTCGAAATGCGGCACCTCCACGGGCACTTCCGCGGCTGCCAGATCCCTCGGATCGAACACCCGCCTCGCCGCCCCGCCAATCGAGGAGCTCCGATCCCTGGCCCCAGACGCCGCCGCGCAGGCCCTGGGCGTGCCAGCCAGCGACTTGGGCGTCCCCGGCGCGGACCGCGGGTACCTGCCTGGGTCAGCGATGGCCGCGAGAGGCGACCTCGGGAGCTGCGAGAAGGGAGGGGCGGGGCCGAACGTGGCGGCGGCGGTGGCGGAGGGGGAGGAGGATGGGGAGGGCGCGGCGGCGAGGTCGTCATTCTCGTTGGGCTCTGGAGCGGCGCGGCGGGGGGCGCGGGAGGTGGAGGCGCGCCGGCCGCCGCCGCCGCCGCCGGGGGCGGCCATGGCGGAGGTGGGGTGGAGAGGAAGGTGCAGTGGTGGTGGCGTGGACTGTGGAGCTGAGCTCGGGTGGAGGAGAGTGAGGGTCAGGGGAGCGGGGTGGTGGCGGAGAACTACTAGTAATGGCGAATGGGGTCTTCCAGTGAGCTGTTGGGAGTCTCGGCTAGCTCGGTTTCAAATTTTGAACTGCGAGTGAGGAGGTCAGGGGTGGATGCCATAGATCTGGGGAAGTGACGAGTCTGATAACGAGGCTTTCGGCGGTTCCGCCGCCGCTCCTGTCGTTAGCGAGTGATAATAATTAGGGAAGTCGTTTCCTTTGTTTGCAGACTCGTTAATGAAGACACAGGTCGAGAAAATAGCCAATTACTGTGGACGTCCCCCAACCCTACTTCCTCCCGCCCCTCCTGCTCGTCGCCGCTGGGTGAAGCCCTAGCCACCGCCGCCCCAACGCCTTCCTGCAAGGAGTTCTCCAGTTGCCGTGGCTTAGTGATGGCGGCGGAAATTGGGAGCCGGTCGGCGGCCCCAGGTGACGGTCCTCCCATGCTGGATGGTCTTGGTGTCTCTCAAATCTACCTATCTACTCCCTCCGTTTCAAATTAAATGACTTTCATTTGTCCAAATATGGATGTATCTAGACAATTAATTTGGAACGGAGCGAGTAATAAATATCTCTTAATGATAGGTTAAAACACCTTAAGTGTGTGACCCAGTAGGTCCGGTAATACACACATATATCTGAAACACATTCCGACAATAATCAACAGCGGAGTCGTGGACGCACATGATGGTTCACATGCATACAAGAATACATCGAGCGAACCTTTCGATACTCGTATTGCTAATCCCTTTGCCACCGCCGCCCCCAGCGCCTTCTCCATGCATGGAGCTCTCGAGTTGTTGTGGCGCGGTGATGGCGACGGAAATTGCGAGCCGGGCGGCGGCTAGGGAGCTGGTGGTGGTTGGGGGGAGGGGGTGGGCTCAGGCGGAAAACCTAGCCACCGCCTGCAAGGAGCTCTCCAGTTGTTGTAGCGCAGTGATGGCGGCGGAAATTGGGAGCCGGGCGGCGGCCCCGGTGGTCCTCCCATGGCGGATGGCCCCAGTGTCTCTCAAATATACGTATATAATAAATATCTCTCAATGATAGGTTAACACACCTTAAGCATGTGACCCAGTAGCTTCGGTAATGCACACACTTGTCCGGAACCACTCGGTTATGATGTTACACTTTTCATTGTTTAAATTTTAAAAATTTGTTTGAGTAAAGTAACAATGATTATGTAATAGTATATTTTAAATAAATAACAATAAAATGAATTTTACTTTATTGTTTCCTTTTTACATTTAATATGGAATAATTCATATCTTTAAATCCGTAAATCGAAATTTGACAAATAAAATGCCTAAATCGATTAGAAAAATGAGAGGAATTCAAATATACCATCCATATCATCTTTTGCATCACAGAAACATTGATAGTTTTAGAAAATTTGAACACTTTCGATGAATAGTCATGGCGGTCATTTTGACCTTTTTTCACAAAAATAAAATTAATTGAGAAAATACTCAAAAAATGAAATCATTTGGCATGGAGTCCTTTTATGTGTACTAGTTGCTTACAAAAATGATAAACTTGAGTTTTGACCAACATTTCAAAAAATTCTTCAAAAAAGGTCTATCATCTATAGACATGCATAGGTTTCGCGCCAAATGACCAAGTTATGGCCATCCCCGTGCTATAGTTTATGATAATATGTCCATATTTGACACATAGGTGTGTCTTATACCTTCTTTCTTTTCTCTTTTGTTGTGTAATTGTTCTATTGTAATTAATTGAATCGGTTCCATTCTTGTCCTCATATTGAAATGAATCGAGATTGATAAGGAGTTAATTAATGATGTTTGAGCTTGTACTTTTTTTGAGTGTCTATTTATTTTCGATTGGTATCTATGGATTGATCACAAGCTGAAACATGGTTAGAGCTCTAATATGTCTTGAACTTATACTGAATTCAATTAATCTAAATCTCGTAACATTCTGATCTATTTGATAGTCGGGTATGGCAAACATTGTTTCCAAAAATAAATATCATTTTCCAATTTTTAAGTGCCAAAAAATGACTTTTTTATGAAGGAAATACCAAAAATATGTTGCAAAAAGACACCCATCTTATTGTCACAAAGGGTACTACATATTTGATGGATAATCCCTAAGTATTAGGAATTTTCTCGATTTCTACCTAATTTTGCCTATTTAAATGACTTTATGTCGATTTTCCAAAAGTAATTGAAATTTGAACTACAGGTGTGTGATAGTTTGGTCTAAATTTTTTACAAAAATCATTTTTAGGTACACAAGTAGTGACTTTATCACAGAAACATCGATAGTTTTGAAAAATGTGACCCCTTTCAATGAATAGGCAGGGCGATCATTTTGACCATTTTTTCACAAAAATAAAAGAAATTGAGAAAATACTCAAAAAATGAAATCATTTGACATGGAGTCCTTTTATGTGTACTAGTTGCTAGCAAAAATGATAAACTTGAGTTTTGACAAATATTTCAAAAAAAATGCTTCACAAAAAGGTCTATCATCTATAGATATGTATAGGTTTCGCGCCAATGACCAAGTTATGGCCATCCCCGTGCCATAGTTTGTGATAATGTGTCCATACTTGACACATAGGTGTGTCTTGGTATGGAAAACATTGTTTCCAAAAACAATTTCCAAAATATTTTCATAAATATCATTTTTCATTTTTTTTAAGTGTCAAAAATGGCTTTTTAATTAAGCAAGTACCAAAAATATGTTACAAAATGTCATATGCATGGTAAAAAAGATTATATGGGTGTCATATTTGGATTCCTCTCATTTTTCTAATCGATTTAGACATTTTATTTTTTAAATTTCGATTTACGGATTTAAAGATATGAATTATTTCATATTAAATGGAAAATAGAAGAAAAAAGTAGACGCCGACGGTGGCCGCCGGCGTATCAATGCCGTAAAGCCCCCGTCTGCGTGCCGTCACGGCCAACCCTACGGTCCTTTTACGCCGACGATATTGGTGACGCCGACGGCAGCCGTCGGGCTCTTTCTGTCTACGCCGACGGGGTTGGTACGCCGACGGCCGCGTTCGTGGGCTATTCTAGCTCGCCTTCTACACCGACGGCCCCGACATTTGGCCGTCGGCGTAGATGCCGGCCGTCAGCGTCTTGTGGGTTTCCTGTAGTGTCTGTAGCGCCGTCCCTGGTGATCTAATCCGACGAATCAGCCGAGTTCTTCTCTAGGAGGTACTCCACCCGCTGGAAACCAGAGTTTTTTTCGTCTGCCGCCGTCCACGAGATCCTCTCTGGTCTATTCTTCCGCATCCCAGCGGTTCTCCATCACGAGCTCAATGCCCAGGTCCTCCTCGCGGCCATGGCACTGGAGGATCCTCTTGGTCACTGATATCTGATCCCCGTGGTGGCGTGGACAGCTTTTGTTCGATCGATCCTCAGGCACAATAAGCTGCAAAGGCCACGAGCTGCAAGAACAATAACAGTGTACGTAAGTCCCATCTTTTCTTCAAGTGTTGTGCTTCATCGAACAGGAAAGTTGTTTTAATAGAGGAAATAACCACACCTCGCATGTCCCAGGGCTGAAATTAATTGCAGAAGTGAAATTTTAGGCTTTTCTGGTCCTACTCATTCTGGAATTTTGAAGGGTTGGATACCAGAAGTTTCAGCTATCATCTCATCAATGATGGATAAATGGGAACGACAAGGAGAAACCACCGCTGAGTTTGAGATCGATGTGCATACAGAATTCTCATGATTTTCGGCTCTTTTTGTAGGGTTGGATACCAGAAAAAAATTAAGTCCGCCTCTTTTTGTTGCTACTCATGATTTTCAATCAAACTTTACAGACGAGGGAAAAATAATATGACATGTTTCAGATTGAAAACAGGTTTAGGGTTTTGTGCGTGGGTCTAAAGCCCCGCACGGTCTCCACTTTATATAGGCGTGATCAATACAGGTACAAGCGTATACGACTCGTATACGTGATAGGAGTTAGAGTCTAATTACAATTCTAACACTCCCCCTCAATCTAAACCGCTTCATACAAGGTTGAGATTGGACTTAAATCTATCTAACAT
The DNA here is from genome assembly GCA_947311845.1 of Poa pratensis. NCBI lineage: Eukaryota > Viridiplantae > Streptophyta > Magnoliopsida > Poales > Poaceae > Poa > Poa pratensis. The sequence continues at coordinate 22,976,137 of CAMZMU010000098.1, forward strand.
CTGTCGAGTGGCTGGTTTAGTAAGAACATCAGCCAGTTGATCACGCGTGGAGATGAACCTGACATCCAAGTCACCGGCTGCTACTCGTTCTCGCACAAAATGAAAATCTATCTCAATGTGCTTGGTTCGAGCATGAAAGACTGGATTCGCCGTCAGGTAAGTTGCCCCAAGATTATCACACCACAATATGGGGGTACGCTGCCGAGATACACCAAGCTCCTTGAGCAGTGAATCTACCCATATAGCTTCAGCAGCACCATTAGCCAATGCCTTATACTCTGCCTCGGTACTAGATCTCAAGACTGTGGGTTGCTTCTTAGAACTCCATGAAATAAGATTTGCGCCAACAAACACTGCAAACCCGCTGGTGGAACGCCTGTCGTCCACACAACCTGCCCAATCGGCGTCTGTGAAAATGCTGATGACCGCCGAGGATGACTTGTGAATACGCAAGCCAGTCGTCAATGTCCCTTTGACATAGCGCAGAATCCTTTTAACAGACTCCCAATGAACGTCAGTAGGCTGAGATAGAAACTAGCAAACTTTGTTGACCGCAAATGAGATATCTGGCCGAGTGAGTGTTAAGTACTGCAGTCCTCCGACAACACTGCGATACCTGTGTGAATCATCTGAACTCAGCAAAGTACCAGAGTCTCTAGCCAAAGTCTCTGATACATCAAGTGGAGTGGTGGCAGGATTACAATTCTCCATGTTGACACTGTGAAGAAGATCAAGCGCATACTTCCTCTGAGTCAACGTCATCCCCCCTGAATTGTAAGTGGCCTCCAATCCAAGGAAATACTCCAGGCATCCCAAATCCTTAATAGGAAAACTAGCAGAGAGTGAACAAACCAGACTGTCCACAGCCTCCGGAGTAGAACCAGCAATAACAATGTCATCTACGTAGACCAACATAAAAATCTGCACACCATCACGCGAGTAGATGAAAAGTGACGTATCAGCCTTGGAGGAGATAAAACCAAGCTGATGAAGGAGCTGACTCAGCCGTGCATACCACGCACGTGGGGACTGCTTCAGACCATAGATTGACCACTGGAGCTTGCAGACGTGAGAGGGGTACCGAACATCCTCAAAACCAGGGGGTTGCTGCATATACACATTCTCAGCCAAGAAACCATGCAAAAAGGCATTGCTGACATCAACCTGTCGAAGCGTCCAGCCACGAGATACTGCAAGAGATAGAACAAGGCGAACTGTGGCCGGCTTCACAACCGGACTAAACGTATCCCCATAATCAATCCCGTGCTGCTGAGTGAAACCACGGGCTACCAACCTCGCCTTGTGTTTGTCAATAGACCCATCTGGACGATGCTTCGTCTTGAAAATCCACTTGCTACCAACTATATTGACGCCAGGTGGCCGCGGTACCAAAGTCCACGTGCCCGTCTGCTGCAACGCGGCAAACTCGTCTGCCATAGCTGAATGCCACGCCGGCTCGAGAAGCGCCTCTCGATGAGATGATGGGGCAGCAAAGAATGCACGTCGGCGAGGATCATACCGAACCGTACCATCCGTGTATGTCTTCTCCCGCCGAGTCTTGTCACGGTGGCGCGTTATCATCGAATGCTGCGGTGCATCAGCTGCAGGCAGGTCAGCCGAAGACGTCGCGGCCGACGGAGCGGCAGGAGGCAACGTGGGCTGACCGGATGTGGGCGTCGCCTGCGGCCCATGGGCCGTCGCGGGAGGCTGGCTGGCCGAGGGCACCCGCGACTCGGGCGCAGCGCCAGGGAGCGGCGCATGCATGGCCTCCCCATGCACGTCGATCGGGGAACGTCGATCGCCTGCTCGAGGGAGCGTCCAGGGAGGACGCCAGGCATCTGCGAAGAAACAACATCACCTTGCACAGGTGGGTCAGTAGACAGGTACGACAGGTCATAATTCCGCACAGTCTCACTAGTAACTGGTTCATCGGAAGGAAAACGAATGGCATCTTCGAGAGTAGAGACATCGACCGATGCACCGGGAGTGGCAAATGGAAACACAGACTCATCAAAGACGACATCACGGGAGATGTAAATTCGCCCCGTGGATCTATCCAAACACTTGTAGCCTTTGTGCATGGGGCTATATCCCAGAAAGACACACATCTTAGAATGAAATTCTAATTTGTGAGAGTTATATTTACGAAGACTAGGCCAACAAGCGCACCCAAAAATACGAAGAAAAGAATAGTTGGGGTGAGTATGCATGAGCCGAAAGAGTGGTGTTTCCTTGTTGATGACAGGAGTGGGCATACGATTAATGAGATAACACGCCGTAAGAAAAGCCTCATCCCAATAACGCAGGGGAAGCTGAGAGTGTGCAAGAAGTGCAAGACCTGTCTCGACCAAGTGTCGATGTTTACGCTCAGCAATCCCGTTTTGCTGCGAAGTGTGGGGACACGAGACACGATGAACTATGCCTGTGCGCTCAAAGTACCGATGCAGACGATGGTATTCCCCACCCCAATCAGACTGCACCGCCTTGATCTTGGCGTTCAAGAGACGCTCAACATGAGTCTGAAACGCATAAAAGACTTGCTCCACATCAGATTTGTGTTTAAGGAGATAAATCCAGCAAAAACGAGAGTAGTCATCCACAAAGCTAACATAATATTGTACCCCCCGGAGGAGACACTGGCCGGCCCCCAAACATCGGAGTGAATCAATTCAAGAGGTACAGTGGAAACACGAGAAGACAATGAGTATGGTAACTGGTGACTTTTAGCACGTTGACAAGCATCACACACTAAAGAATTATTGTTTGACGGAGAACAAGAAAGCTCATTGGTTCTAACAATATTTTGAACTACATTATTGGATGGATGACCAAGACGTTGATGCCACTGTTGAGAGGTAGCACTAGCTGACACATGACGGGATGATGGCGAAGCTCTTCCAAACGGGATGGGGTACAGGCCACCTTGACTCCTACCGAGAAGAAGGACCCTCTCGTGGTTTTGTCCTTTACACAGAAAAAGTTACGGTGAAACTCAACAAACACGTTATTGTCACAAACGAGACGATAAACGGAGAGGAGACTTAGACGAGCATCAGGCACATGAAGAATATTTTTAAGATGAAGTGATGAACCAGCTAAAAGTGAATGACCAATATGCGAAATTGACAAACCTGCACCATTGGCCACCTGCACCTGATCCTTTCCACCGTAGCGCTCGAAGGCCTGAAGACGAGCCAGCTCGTTGGTCAGGTGGTCGGTCGTCCCTGAATCCATGATCCAGGGGTTGTTGTTGTAGTTCGTCGTAGCAGCGTTGCCTCCACGCTGCTGCGGTGGCTGATAGTTGGAGTCGATCCACTTGCGGCAGTCCTTAGAGACATGCCCCCAGTTGTCGCAAAGCTGACAACGTGGCCTCCAGCGGCGCTGCCCGCCGTTCCCGCCGCCATTGCGGCTGTTGTTGTTGTGGCGGCCGTCGTTCCAGCCGCCGTTGCCTCCATTGCCGCCACCATTGCGGCCGTCATTGCGGCCGTAGCCACCATCATTGCGGCCGTAGCCACCATCATTGCGGTCGTAGCCGCCGCCATCATTGCGACCACCGTCGTTGCGGCCGTAGCCGCCGTTGCGGGGCTGCCCCTGCTGGCCATCATTGCCGTAGGGGCGGTAGGAGGATCCACCGCCGTGATAGGCAGGGTTGGGGCGCGTAGCCGCGTTGACGGAGGAGGTCCACCCCTCGGCGTGCGCCTGCTGCGCTTGGAGAGACTCGAAGGAGAGCACGTTCGAGTAGAAGGTGGCGTAGGAGACTGACTCGGCACTGCTGCCGAGGGTGAGCGGGGCGGTGACGGAGTTGTAGGCAGATCCGAGCCCGATGACGATGTAGTCGACGAGCTCGCCATCAGTGATGGGGACACCGGCTGCTGCCATGGCATCGGCGAACGACTTCATCTTGTGCATGTAAGCCGCGGCGGAGAGATCTTCCTTGCGCGTCGACACTAGTTGACGGCGGATGTGGCGGACATTGGCGCGACTCTGGGCGCCGTAGAGGTCATGGACGCCTTTCCAAACCGAAGCAGCGGTTTTGCAACCGATGAGCTGGTTGGCGATGTCGGGCTCCATGGAGCCGAGGAGAAGCCCGATGACGCGCTGGTCCTGAGTCCACCAGCGCTCGTACTCGGGATTGGCCATCGTCACGGCCTTGTCACCCTCTCCCGTGGTGATGGTCTTCTCGGGCGCCGCGACAGATACATCGAGGTGGCGGTGAAGGCTGGCGCCGGAGAGATTGGGGAGGATGATGCCCTTCCAGAGGTTGAAGTTTCCTGCCTCCAGACGAACGGCGGTCGTAGAGACCCCGGCGGAGACGAACGCGGTCGAGGAAGAGGCGATGGCCCCGACGGCGGAGGAGAGCTGGAGGGCAGACGTCGTCATCGCGGCGCGCGGAGGAGGAGCTCTCGGCGGCGGCGATGTGGAGGATCTCACAGCGGCGGCGGACGGGGCACGCGGCGGCTGCGGGCTCTATACCAAGATTGAAAACAGGTTTAGGGTTTTGTGCGTGGGTCTAAAGCCCCGCACGGTCTCCACTTTATATAGGCGTGATCAATACAGGTACAAGCGTATACGACTCGTATACGTGATAGGAGTTAGAGTCTAATTACAATTCTAACAGTTTCTCTCCTAGGTTTATACTGACAAAGAAGACCGAAGAAGGCACAGCCTAACCATGAAATCTGAAATTCTCTGCACAAATTAATTGAGATACTGGAATGAAGTGTGAAGAATACAAAACCTTGCTTAGCTTGATGCTATCAGCCAGCAAGACTGACAATCATCACCATGGGTTCCAACTTAATAATTAAGATTTGATTTGTGAGAAGTATGATCCTACTCTATGAACTTGAAAAATTCATTATGATTTGGTAGTGACTGTTTCTTTAGCGAGGCTCCATGGAAAAATATCTTTAATGGTTTTTCTTTTGGGTTCGAGTGTAAGTTTCGCAGCCTAATTTCTTTATCATACATGCATACTTTTAGGGTAGGATTTAGTGCGCATGGTTTTCAAAATACGTGTGAAACTAAAGCAAACCTACAAGCCATACCATATATATGAGCTGCATGACTACAATGATTATCAATGTTCAACGTACCATGAATTGCATTGACAATGGGACGACATATAGAAATCGTTGGTCACTTTGTTTTCGGACCTTCAACATTGCCTTCTCTTTGACAGACCTTTCCGTTTGATTCTGAAACTAAATCTTGCTCATGTAGCTCGGAGAGGCCATGGATCGGTTAATCGCATAGTGGTCAACTAGAGGCAGGATGCAAGAGAGGAATTGTAAGGCTTGTCGTGACCACTTGGAGGCATCCCTCGCATTTCACCCCTATGTGTGTGTGGATCAAGGGTCCTACTTATCATAATATCAAAATTCGACATTTTCCTTTTCTTCCACAAAGTTTTTTGGTTAGTGGTCTAACATTGCACCTTGTTCTGAATGGTTTTCAGACATGCAGATGTTGGACTGGGCCACTTCTTCAGAACCATGGAGGTGTAGGGAGCCAGACTGAACTTGTTGCAACACATGCAGGTAACTGTTCGAGTCGCTACCAGAACACCATGATCATAGCTGCAATTTTACTTTGGGTTGAAACTCGTTCATGGTGACCCCAAGCTTCAGCGACATGGGCTGGGCTGGCAGGAACCATTCACTACTATGCCTCTGTTTGTCTCTACTATGTCAGCCGGCAAAATTCATTCTCCATGCTACATGTATGAAGGTTTGTCTCTGTTTATCTCTGATTGCAGGTTTGTCTCTGCCATTATGGACCAAAATGAATGATATGTTGTTTAAAGAACAAAGTATGTTTTTCGGAATGCAGGTTTTGTAGACGGTCATGGCCTCTTTGCACAATGGGAGTTTAAGGCTTTTTTCGTGAAACAATGCATGGGAGTCCATTCGAAGTTTCTCCAAGTAGATGTTATTGCTATACTACACACGGTATCTGGCTTAGTCCATTCGATCTGGAGCAGCTCCTAATCATTTAGAAACAAACCTTGGGATTTCTCTTATTTTGTGATTGTGGTACTTAAATTCAGTCAACATGCAGTCTATCATGAACTACTGTGCCATTTAAATGAGAATGAGTAATGTAATTATTGTGTAACAGTAGTGCATACTAATCTTCCATATTTTCCTTTCCCGTTTGGATGGTTATCATCTGGTAGGAATTGTGTAAATTGAAGAACTTGTGTGTGATGGTGACAATTAATCAGTTCCATAACAGATGCCTTTTTAGCAATCCTTGTCTTCAAGTTAAGTCATGTTTTTCTAATATAACTTACTTCGTTCCACCAATGATATGCCTGTCCAGAACATTTTTATGATCCTGAACTTTTATAAGAAAAATGCTCGACAAATAGCATGATTTTCTTTTCCCAGCTTGATTGTAAATCAGGACGTCTATGGAAATTCACCAAAAAACAAGAAAACATTTTTTTAATCAAATTTGTCATTTGCTCACATATGCGTCGAGGAAAGAACTTTGAGGGACCGTTACAACGCATGGGAAAACATTGCAAAAATAATATAGTATTATTGCTTGATGCATGAGAATCCTAAAATTACATGTTTAGCATGATTATGGAACCGTTAGAATATTTTATGTCCCCGTTGCAACGCACGGGCATTCTGCTAGTATACTAAATAATATGGATTGAGGATCTATAAACCGCACCGTTGGATTTGTCTTGCAAAATTATTTCATTTCGTATATCCATATACAAATATTATAGAAATATTATAAATACAAATCATGGTCAAATTTATACATCGTTAACCAGCGAAATCTAAGGGCGCCTGATATTTTTGGACAGAGGGAGTAACATATTATTATTGCTCTAGAGCATATCCCCAACCGTGGTAGCCTCGCATATGGTGTGCTTGAGGTCGTGGCGACCCCTGTCGCAGGCTTCGGGCGGCGCAGATCATTTCTTCTCTGTCGGCCAGGCCTACGGGCTGTCGAAAAGGACCCCGTTGTGTGCGCCCATATTATCAACCACTGCGATTTCAAGCGGGCGCAGCGCGAAGCTTCACATTTCTTTTCGGTGACATGGACATGTTCAAGTTTATATTCTCATAGTATTGACAGAGGTGGAGAAAGTCATGGCGATTGCGATTGGAGAAATTGAAGTTATTGTGGAGGGTGTATTGTATGCGATAAAGACTATGATGCATAGCCTGTTGTGCGGATTTGGCTTACGGGGCATTGTTCTTGTCCATTCCGGATAAAGAGCATATCTCTTACTACTAGTACAATGCCCGTGCGTTGCCACGGGAGACAAAATAATAAACTTATAGAATCTATGGATAGTATCGCTCTGATACCATGTTGGGATACGTGCTATGCAATACAAAATGTGCGCGCCATCATAACACCAAGATCACCATCATATGTACAGTTAACTTATGATCAAACCCTATACACGCAGCTGGGGAATGTCGATGACACACGTCATCGAGGCATTGGAGCTTGGCATTCCACGTCCGGCTCCGGCTGTACCAACTACCAACTGTTCGACTCCCATAGTTAGGACGCCTCCAAGACGCAAGCCGACTGTTGTCTATGCCGACTCCCAGACGCAAGCCGACTATTGTCTATGCTGACTCCCTCCGAGACGCAAGCCGACTGGTATCTATGCCGACTTGCAACAGCCGCAAACTGACTGTTGTCTAAGCTGACTCCCAACCAAGCTCCCACGATTAAATTCAATCAACGGAATAAACATGAAGAACTACATATGAGCAATAGCCACATAATAAACACCAAAAGATTTAAGGGAGTCCTTGGAGCACAGAGGACGACCAATCTACCTATACTACTCGAAATTGAAATTCAATTCAATTTGCACGCCATGTAACCGACCACGTTGGTTGTCACTGCTTTCTCCTCTACAACCAAAAATGAAGAGGCGGATAACAGAGGTGATGCGGGTGGCTTAGGACATCTGTGATTCAGGAGGCGGCAGTAGCGACCCTGGAAACCAGCTTGCTTCCAGCTTGTCGAGTAGTGTGACCTGAATTAAAAGTTCACCGCAAAATATTACTTGTTCTGTACTCAATGACTCCTATACACTGATCACACAATGACTAAGTTTACAAATGCTTATTAGACAATTGACAGGATTTGATATGGTTCAAGGCTCCCTATCATATATCACAACATACATCTTTCCTGATAAAAAACTGAGTTTGGATCCATGATCAAAATTGATAAACCATGCATGAGTACCAAGTGCTATCTACATCAAGAGTATTTATGGACCATTTGCACAAGGATATCATATGAAAACGATAATTATAGAGCATAATTAAGGGAGAAGGGGGAGACATATGATTACATGAAAACATGTAAAATCTCTGAAAAAACATACATTCGAATAGCTATTCATAGTACACAAATCACAGACTGAAATTTACAGACCATAGTATTAACATTTTGAACATAATATTGAAGAACTTTGGGCTACTGGTACCATCTGCAAGATCCTGAAGCCATTATAAAACAGAAAATCTACATCGGACTTGCATCCAACACCATGCAGATTAATAAAAAAAAGAGCTAGCAACCCTCTTGAGCACTTCTTCTAGTCTTAATCCTTTCATGTATAAGTCGCCTCCTGGCATGCATCCAATATAAAATTTGAAAGATCCTCCAAGTCGGCCACATATACCTATGGAATTTTCATCCATTTCATATGAAATTTGTACAACCAAAAAATCAGAGAACTATGTAACATAACCATCGCAAGACTAACAGCATACCGATGATAATAGCCTCGACCTTTACTTTTTTGATTATTTTGTAGGAAGGTAACATGAGAAAGTTACCTGAAAAGCCAAATATTATCAGGATAGCATTCCCACTCGAGCCTGATTTTATAGGTAAACAATAATTAAGAAATGATACAAAATAAAAATTTAGTACTGGATATTTTGAAATGGCAAAACTGTGTTTACATGGCAACGGAAAAGGAAATGCTCCATCCTATATGAATGAGGACATCCATTAACCATGTCACCGTAGAAAGATGTACGTATAGCTGATGCCTGGGTCCAGAAATTTAGCTTACACTAATTCCAAGTCAAACCAGAGGTTCACTGGATGCACGAAAATAGGTCGTATCATCTACCACTACTATACAGAACTGCAAACCTTGTCTATACTAAGAATCATTGTTCACACAATAACAACCTGGGCTGACATTTTTTATCGCATGTTACTTTTTCTAGATGCAAAGTTGAGGCATCGCAAATTCAAGTGAACTTAACTCCCCACAAACAATCACGGCAACAATACATTTTTCTGTAAATGGTCCCAAATGTTTCAGGTTTTTTTTAACATCAGAGATTGCACTTAAGCTCAAATGCACTTTACAGAATGCAGCGTGAAAGGGGCCACGCTGGATATAAATCAGCTGAATATCCTACTAAATTTTAACAAATGCATGAGAAGCAATGAAAATTAGTTGTACAGGCAATGAACCAATCGATGGAATGAAAACCACGAAATGAATGCTCAATTTAAAGACAGTTTGCTCACCTCAAAACCTCAGGGAGCAACTCATTCAGAGCATTAGTGCACCTGATAAACCTACACGGTTCAGAGGTAGGTTAATATCATATTCATCGTCCCAGATTTCAGGTAAAAAAGAAATGGATCTTGACTAACCATAGATGAATATGGTAAAACTTTCAATATACATCAATCTAATCCCACAACTAACCAATAATGCATTATGTAACCGGAGAACAGAACGTGCCAATCTCATGTACAATCAGGAGATTAATATCCTGAATCAAAGTATTAGTTCACAAATCAAAAGCGAAATACTTCTTTCTTACTCTGACCATAGATGAATATGGTAAAACTTTCAATATACATCAATCTAATCCCACAACTAACCAATAATGCATTATGTAACCGGAGAACAGAACGTGCCAATCTCATGTACAATCAGGAGATTAATATCCTGAATCAAAGTATTAGTTCACAAATCAAAAGCGAAATACTTCTTTCTTACTCTGAAAATTACATACAACAAGCTACTCGAGACAAATAGCACAACACATATATCTGCATCCAATTTCAGTTCAAGAGGTGCCACAACCAATCATTAGCAGATTTATTTTTGGTTCTTGGACATACTGGAAAGACATCGCGTCACACGAAAATTTAATTTCTAGAGCAAAGCAGATTTATTTCAGCAGCTATGATCGGTACGGAACACTTTTTTTATTGGAACATAGCATCCCATTACTCAACCAGAACATTAGATTCACTAATACAATTAATGTTGGTTACAAAAAAACTGGGGACAGAGTCCACCCAGAAATTTTGCAAGCTCACAGACTGCAGAATTGCAAGCACGTCGATTGGAGGAAAACACACACTTATCAAAGTACAAACTACAGCTCTTCTATTGGTACATAACTCATAAGTATAACTCATTAGTTGCTAGAAGAGGTCTATGAGACAAAGCCAGTTATATGAAACCAATTTTTTCTGTATATGAAATCTGGGATGAAAACGCATGATCAATAAGCAAACGATTAAGGTACAGATTTATTTGACATGGAATCCCAACTTTTGGAATAATGTTAACAGCTAATAATTTCTGAACCAATCCAAAACCTTGTTTCCCCAAGCTATATGCATAGTGACCTCCACTGCATCTACGTGTCATGGAGCAATGCCTATTTATTCAGAAAAAAAGGGTATTTATTAATTCTCTATCAGAGCCTTCCATTACTCAACCAGAACAACTGAAGGGAAGGGTAAGCATCATTGAATCCAAAATTCTAGCTATCCTTACCGTGATCGTCTCTGCACTCTGCAGCTCTCCTGCTGCATCTTGGCCTCATGGTAGATTTTGCATATACCATCTGAAAATGACCGCTCGACTTAGAACTGGGAGCTAGAGATAATATTAATAAACGGTATAAGCATCCATGGCACAAAGTACCATCCAAGAATGTGTGTATATATATATTTGCATATGTAACTTAGATTCAAATAATACACCATGAGATTATGTAAGATGACTCCCGTTCAGACATGACCAACATTGGAACAAATATGCACTGAATCTCTGCGCCCCTTTCTAGTTGATGCTGAAGATGCTTACCGGGAAGAGCTTGGTGGCATCGATCCAGGCCCTCATCGTTGCTGACTCAACCTAATGGCCCCAAGGAGGCCTTTACCGAGGATAGCGGATCGTAAGAAGAGCAGAGGCTGAAATTCACCAAGAAGAACGTGAGTAGTAGGAGGATGAATGGGATGCGTGGGAATCGGCCACCTCCAGCGGACCTACCGCGGCTGCCCTGTCCAGGCCCAAAGGTCAACAGAAGGAAGATGAAAAAAGAAAACCTGCGTAGGTAGCCTCGCCCTGCGCGTCGCCCTCGACCTTCTTGTACAGCTCTCGGATGTGGTGTGCCGTGGTGACCAGAGACGCCCTTACTGAGGCATTCATGGGGAAGGACCATGGTCAGCACGCGCGGATGAACATATCAAGGTGGTAGACTCCCGTTGGGAAGACTCGTCCCAGGGAGGGACGCGCGCCGCCGGTCGTGAGGCAAGGAAGGGGAGGGGCGGCGCCGGTTCTGCAGGGGATGGGGAGGGGCTCCACCGGTGGAGTGTTGTGGCAGGCAGGGGAGTGGTTGGGCTTCGCCGGAGAGATGATGCGCGCCTCCGCGCAAAGGGGGACCTCGCCGGCCGCCTTCAACGGCTAGTCCCCGCTGCCACCGCTGGCGCCGGCGGCAGCGGCGGCCAGGGAAGCTCGGGGGAGGGGGTCGCTGGTGGCTGGGAGTGGAGGTGGTGGGCGTTGCTTGATACGTCTCAAACGTATCTATAATTTTTGATGTTCCATGCTGTTATTATATCAATTGCTACATGTTTTGGCTACACTTTATATCATTTTTATGCATTTTCTGGGACTAACCTATTAACAAGATGCCACAGTGCCAGTTCCCTGTTTTCTGCTGTTTTTGGTTTCAGAAAATCTATTAAGGAAATATTCTCGGAATTGGACGAAACAAAAGACATCGTCAATAATATCACGAGGAGATCACGGAGTCCAAAGGGGAGTCGGAGCAGACCCACCAGGGGGCCACGCCACACTAGGGCGCGGCCCAGGGTGGGCGCGCGCCCCCCTATGGCGTGGTGGCCCCCTCGGCCACCGACGCCGCCTCTTCGACTATATATTCTCCGCGACGCGAAAACCCTATTACGGTCGATCATATTCCACGAAAAGTTCCGTCGCGGCCGTCATCGTCAATCTCAGATCGGAGGAGTTCTGAAGCTCTTCCCGGCACCCTGCCGGGAGGGGAGATCATCACCGGAGGGCTCTACATCACCATGCCTGCCTCCGGAGTGATACGTGAGTAGTCCACCCCTGAACTACGGGTCCATAGCAGTAGCTAGATGGTTGCCTCTCTACCGTGTGCCTCCATGTTTAGATCTTGTGAGCTGCCTAACATGATCAAGATCATCTTATTGTAATGCTAGATGTTGTGTTTGCTGGGATCCGATGAATATTGATACCATGTTTATTCAAGTTGTTTATCTATGTGCTCTTGATCTTGCATGCTCTCCGTTGCTAGTAGATGCTTTGGCCAAGTAGATGCTTGTGACTCCAAGAGGGGGTATTTATGCTAGATAGTGGGTTCAGTCTCTAGATATCTGGATCAGTGACAGAAAGGTCTAAGATGGTAGATGTGCTGTTGCTACTAGGGATAAAACATTGGTGCAGTGTCCAAGGGCACTTGTATTGATTACATTACACACTTTACTTCATGCAATAATCTGTTGTTAGCAACTTAATACTGAACAGGATGCGGATGCTGCCTTGAAGGTGGATTATTTAGGCATAGATGCTGTTGGAATAACGGTCTATGTACTTTGTTGTAATGCCCAACTAGATTTCATAGTAGACATCTTGGCATGTATTGCATTGTTATGCCCTATCTATTTGTCAATTGCTCAGCTGTAATTTGTTTACCCAACATGCTAGTTATCTGTTCTGAGAGAGACACCACTAGTGAACTGTGGACCCTGGTCCAATTTCCTCATACTGTTTACACAACCTGCTGCAATCATCTGTTTCCTGTTACTTGCTGTTTTTCCTGCTGTTTTCCACACCATACGTTTAACTCTTTGTTTCTGCAAGACCGGAGAGATTGACAACCTTTCTGTTTCGTGTTGGGCAAAGTTCTGGTTTGTGTCTGTGCAGATTCCACGTTGGTGCAAGCTCCCTAGCGCCAGGGGGAGTCAACATCAACAACCTTCCGATAGATCGTCAAGTCCTACTGGATTGATAACCTTGGGTAGATTTCTCAAGGGAAAACTTCTGCTGTCTACATCATAACCTTCCTCTTGGGGTTCACCAACACGTAGCCATCATTGTTTACCGAGGAGCTCGCGTAGGTGGCCTGGGATGGCGCGGTGGTGGGGGCGGCGGCGGATGGGCGAGGAGGCCGGGCGATTTGGATTCGGTGGAGTGGCTAGATTAGGGTTGTACTGCGGGTTGATTTTCATATTCGATAGGGGGTTTTCTGCAAAAGTGGCGCGACATACGACGTAGAGGTTTCGTCCGTCGGCAGGAGACAGGACACTCCATACTTTTGTAGTAGAGAAGACTTCACACAGTTGTGGAGGAGGCCGAGGGGCGATACATCACCAACTCCCAGATGCTAGTGCAGCTCGGGATGGTCACCCAAGCCATGTACCGGGGCTACCAGGCGCTGGGCAAGTTCCAGTACTCGCGACAGTCACAAGCTCAACAGCAGGCAGGCCGTGTGCTTCCTTGGATGCAGAAACCGGGGGGTTTGCTTCCGTTGTCTGAAATCAAGGCCGAACTGCAGGTGAGCTGCTCCAATTCCTGGTATTCTATCGCTCCTGCCAAGCGTTTTCGCGCAATCGAGAGCAGCACCTTTGGTGATGACATAGATAGCGTATTGGCTAGCTTGGAGACTATTATTGCTGATCTGAAAGAGTTTGTCATTTTTGTGTGCGGATGCGAACGGATGTGCCGGAGACCTTATGACAACTATCTCTATGCTGATAATTTCATGTTTGGCCGTGTCATCGAGAAGCAGAAGATCATAAACATCTTGCTGCAAGACAATCCTAGAAATGATGCTCCGGTCATTGTGCTGCCGATTCTCGACAGTTGTCGAGTGGGTAAGAAAACACTTGTCTGGTCTGTTTGCAATGACGATAAGATCCGTTCCTACTTCTCTTTGATTTTGCATCTCAAAGGAGATGAGATCCGGAGAGTGGACGATCACAGGAGGTTTAGTTGTAACAAGACTTTGGTTGTCATCCAGTTAGTTTCAGATGTAACCGATGAGGAGTGGGCACGTTTCTACTCGTTGGCGACCAGATTGATGGGTAGAGGAAGCAAGATCATAATTATAAGTAGGTTTGCCAAGCTCTCGAGGTTCGGGACAACAACGACAATCTACCTCAACGGCATGTCCACCGAGGAATATAGTTACCTATTCAATGTGCTCGCGTTCGGAAGCGAAAACCCAAGGGATCATCCTCAACTGGCAACCATAGGGCACGAGTTAGGGACTTTGTTAGGAGGACTACTGTTGTCTGCAAACATAGTTGCTGAAATGCTAAGGAAGAATTTGGATGTTCAGTTTTGGCTTCACATACTCAGAAGGTACAGGAAAGTTGTAGACAGTAACCTCTACGCGTCCGGCTCGCATCCCAGAGCTCTTCATGAGAAAGATCATCCGGTGGATATCACCATGGTCTCACCATCATCGTCTTCTCAGTTGCATATGATGCCTCCGCGTAGCGGAACCGACATCTGTACACGGGAACTATCCAATGTGACTTTTGGAAATCTGGTGGCAGGTTCTTCTCCTATTTTGCCTCAGGAGAAGTTTGAGATTATGGTGTGGGAATCACGTATACCTCCATTTACTAAGTTTATTGGAACATGTGTTGAGGAAAAGACTTAGTGCACACCTTTTGCTGGCGAACATCGTCGACGAAAATTACGAACTTAAATTTAGCTTTCTGTTAATAATTGTCCCACAAAAGCTGTTGTTCGGTTGTACATTCTTCTGTAACAACAATTGTGTGAACAATTAACTTTGCTTGTTCTCATCTTCAACCTTTGAATTGTCGCTGGATCAAAAATTGCTACAACATGTTAAATTGAAATTTGGTTAATACATTAAAAAAAGAGTAAGCACGCGTTTGAATAGAATCAAATTCAAACGTGATACAATCGGTTTCCGGCTCCTATTTAATTAGAATTATTTTCTATTTTTCGATGATTCATAGATGTATCTAGGAGTAACACTTAGTCTTGAGTGGTATTTCATTACCTAGTAATAAATTAAATCAGTACCAGAAGAATAAACAGTTTTCTTCGGTTATCAGGCAGAAGCGTATACTTCCAGCCTTGTCACATGCTGAACTTACTGAAATTTAGCTGATCGATAGACAGTGAATTACACACGAACACACTTGGTGTTTTATTCAGCAACAACACAAAACACCATCAGGGTTCTTGGCGGCTTGAATCATTATTATCAACCGGAGGAATTGGAAATCGCAATCCGCCAATCACCATAATTCAAAATTTGTTCATGTTTTGACAAAAAATGTTCACGGGGTTCAAAAAAGTTCAAGTGTTAAAAAATGTTTACATGGTTAAAAAAAATCATGTGTTTACAATGTTCAGAAAGTTAAAAAACATCACTTTAAAAAATTATTCGCGGCGTTCAATTTTTTTCATTATCCAAAGAAACTGTTCACCGAGTTTAAAGAAAGTTCACAAAGTTATAAAAAAATACTAACGTTAACGGTTTAAAAAAATTGTCGGTTTGGAAAAAGAAGAAAAGAAAAAAAGAAACATGACAAAGCTAAATAAAAATAAAAATGAAGGGACCAGCCCATGTAGGGAGACCTCTGCGGGCGAGGCGACTAGCGCTCGCAAAGAACGATATATAGCGTCTACAAGTCGGACAATGGAAAAAAGCCGACAATCAGGAGTTGATCGAATGTTATGAAAGAATCTGGGCCCAAAGGTTTTTCAGCCAGTATAAAATGTTCTCCTCTTCCATTATAAATAAAATATAAATATTGCTCGATGGAAATTAAACTTCTGCTAAGTTTCATATCTCTATGTATTTGTGTAAACTTCTACCACTGTCGTCAAATTGACTTGAGTCTTGAGGCACTACATCCTCGTGATGTTTACAGGTTAAGAACAAGTCTGCATCAGTTTGAGAAGAAATAACAGTTTGCATCAGTTATCAAGTTGGCAGAAGTGAATACTTCCGGCCTTGTCACTGGCTGACTGACGCCGAACTTACTGAACTTTAGCTGAGACGATAGATAGTGAATTACACACAAACACACTTGGTGTTTTATTCAGCAACAACACACAACACCATCACTACTACTCCAGGTAGTGAACATCAATCAGGGTTGTTGGCGGTTTGCACCATTATTATCAACCGATCGAAGCAACTGGAAATCGCAATCCGCCAATCACCATCACTTGCTCAGACGTCGCAGGTAAGCCACAGCGGCTCGTCGAACTCGCCTAGCGAATGGTCCGCGGCGGGAGGGCCCAGCGACAGCGACTCCACACCCAGAGCCGGGCCCCACGCCGGCGTGCCGTTCTCGTAGGCGTTGCAGGTGAGCCTGACAAGGCCGGACCCGTCGAGCCGGCACACGTAGAGGTCGCCGTACGGCTGGAACATGTTCGGGCCCGAGATGGGCTCGGCATTGACGGCGCCGAGGTTGGCGGTGAAGAGCAGCCACTGGCAGTCCGGGCTGAAGCACACGTGGTTAATCCGCTCCTTGTCCGCCTCCGGGCTCCCGGGCGGCCCGGCCACGTGCACGCGCCGTAGCCCTGTCCCGTCCGGCCGCACTAGGTAGATGCTGAACACGGCGGCATTGGCCGGGTCGTGCCGGTTGGAGGAGAACGCGATCAGGCTCCCGTCCGGCGACCAGCTCGGCATCGTGTCGATCCACTCGCCGTCGGTGAGCCTCCGTATCGTGTCCTCGCCGCGCGCCGCGTCGACGATGTACAGGTTCTTGTGGCCCGAGCGGCCGGACCGGAACACCACCCACCTCCCGCACGGCGACGCCTCCGGGAACGCGTCGTTGCCGGCCTCGGGACGGGTGAGCTCATTGAGCGCCGCGTCGACGCCGTCGCGGCTGTCCGTGAGCTCGCTCAGGTCGAACTCGATGCGCGCGATTCGGACCGTGGCTTTGTGTGTCTCGAAGATGGGGCCCATGGAGGTGAACACGACCCCGCTCTCGGTGGGGCTCCAGGAGGTGTAGAACAGGTTGGGCTTCTCGGTGAGCACCCACCGCTTGGAGCCGTCGGTCCGGAGGATCGTCAGGCCGGGGGCCTTGAAGAAGTCGCCGTTGAGGGCGAGGTGCTTAGCGTCCGGGGAGAAGGACGGGAAGGAGCCGTGCACGCGGAGCATGCGGAGGGAGCTCACCGGGCTGCGCACTGGCTGCAGGCACGGGATCACCGACTCTCCCGGCGCGCCTGCGCCGCGGAAGCGGTGGTACCCGAGGCGCGCGCCCGACGGCGAGAAGAAAGGGTTGTAGTGGTGCAGCTCCGGGTTGAGGAGCGAGGTCACGGCGGTGAATTGCTCCGTCTCCAGGTCGAACAGCTCGACGTGGCGGTGCGCACGCTCCTTCCGGCGCGTCGCCACGGCGATCCAACCGCCTCCCGCTGCGGCGGGGGTGAAGCAGTGCACGCCCGGCGGCGTTACGCGCGTCTCGGCGCCGGAGGGCTCCAGGGTCTCCGGCGAGACTTCCACCCGGAAGACGCTCCACCAGCCGTCATCCGCGACGCGGTGGAAGAAGACCGTGCCCTCCCCGTGCCACGTCGGCCACCCGCCCCTCGCAGCGACGACGACGCGGCGGGCGGGGTCAGCGGCACGGAACACCGCGACCTCTGTTTCCAGCACGCGGAAGTCGAACTCCCACGGCCTCTCGCCGTACGACGCGACGGCGACGCGCTCGCCGGACGGAGATACAGCGGGGCTCATGTCCACGACGCCCTGAGGCGTGACCCGCACCGTCTCCTTGCTGCCCAGGTCCGTGGCGTACACCGCCGCCCAGCTCCTGAACGGCACAGCCGGCTTCTCGTGCGCGGATACGAAGTACAGCAGGCCGCCCCTCACCGTGGGGCGGTCGTGGAACAGGCTCCCGTCCACGGTCGGCAGCGGCACGGCGCGCTCGTCCGACCCCGGCCGGGACAGGAACAGGCCCGCCGAGCCGGTGCGCTCGGACACGAAGGCCACCTCCTCGGCGCCGTCGTCCGCGAACTGCGCGTTGTAATTGACGGACACGCCGTCCGTGTGGCAGCGCTCCGCTAGCCCAACGGCGGATAGGCTTTCTAAGGATTGCGGGACGGCGACGGAGAAGACGTCGAAGCCGAAGCCGGTGACGCCGACGGTGGCGAAGGCGATCGTGCCACTGGGGTCCATTGCGCGGTGACTGAGCTGATCGATGCGATGGAGTGGAGTGTGTGGCAATGTGAGTTGAGCTGTGCCGTGTGCGTGATCTGGGTGAGGTGCAGCGTGGTGGTATTTGTAGGTTCGCGGTGAGCGTGAAGCTTATCTGCTGGGACTGGGAGAGCACTCGCTCGAGTATTTGGCGTTGTTGCTTGTCGGATCACTCCGCTGTCCACTTCCGTGACTTCAGTGTGCACCTGGCAGTTGTGAACGGACGTATCACAAACGGAATCTGTGGAGCACGTAGGCGGTTCACAAGTCCATCACGCTCTAGTTACACCAGGTAGAGGTAGAGAGGGGTGTTTTGTAGGCCGGGGCTACATGTAGCTCTTTAATTTGAAAATTTGAAATACAAATTCTAAAGTTTCAAAAAATCTGAAACAAATGTGTAGGTGTATCCATGGATATATATACAAGTGTGCAAAATATTAATCCGAAATGCGTTGTATTCTACGCTACATAAAAAGATAAAATTGTAGATCTCATGTGTGAACAAGACACCTCCAAATCTTGTCAGAATTTGTTTTTTTATGTAACCTAAAATACGAAGAATTTCGGATTAAAACTTTGCACAATTGTAGGATACGGTATTGGATACATCCAGATTTATTTTTAGAATTTTTTTGAAACTTTTACATACGGTTTAAAAAAAATTAAATTATAGTCCTACATGTAGCCCGAGCTGTTTCATTCTAAACTCTGAACTTCCGAAACACTGGTTTTTTTAAAGTAAAATGGTGATTGAAGTGCCCAGATTTGGGACGTACTGTAGGAGTTTCAGTGAATTCGGTCGTGGGAAAAATCTCGCTAGGAATTAAACCCCGCACAAAACTGAAAATGCACTCCATTTTTGTACTGCGTTGGACTACAAGCGACTATACGAAAAGAGGTTCAGTGACTTGCAATACACAAGTCACCGAGCGACTTGTGGCAATCTCATCCCTCTGTTTTCGATCCGAGGGATAGGATTCATCCGAATCTGAAACACAAAAATAAAACTTTTCAGAAAAAATCGAAAAAATTCCAGTAAATCATAAATGTTTCGTTTTGGATTCTCTGAAAGTTACATCCTATTTCGATTAATGGTTTGCGTATAAATAGCGTTTTATGTTTCAAACTAAAAAAGCTATATATTCGCAAACGGTTAGTTCAAATCAGATAAAAATTTCACAGAATAGCTATAGAAGCATTTATGATTTACTGAAATTTTTTCGATTTTTTCTGAAAAGTTTAATTTTTGTGTTTCAGATTCGGATGAATCTTATCCATCGGATCGAAAACAGAGGGACGAGATTGCCACAAGTCGCTCGGTGACTTGTGTATTGCAAGTCACTGAAGCTCGGTCCCGAAAAGAGTAGGACAGCGTGAGTGCACCCTGAGCTGGAAAGTGCAGAATGTTCAGTGTTCGACCAGGTGTGAACGCAGATGGATGATTAGCCGAGTAGGCAGATTCGAGTTTTGGTCAAGGGACGCACTGTCCTATGTCTCTGTATATGTGGGCTTGTTTGCCAAGGAACTTTATTGTAAAGTACGCATCCACATGCTTTGATGGCTTCCCATGCGCCAATGAACATTTCATATCCCCGCAACAATCATATTAGCTTCAGTGTGAGTGGATCTTCCTCTTGTTATCTAGGCTTGATTATGTGTGAACACAAATGTGCTGGTGAAATGGTTGCAAGATCCTAATTTTGGTCAAAAGAGTGATCGTCCCACGTGGAGTAATTCCTCAGGAGATATTCTCGGTTGTTCAGCTCGATCAATAAGGGTAAGTTTAGTTTGGAATAAAGTGGAATGGAATGTAATGTGTTAAGATATTAGGCAATTTCGGATTAGTTTAACTAGAGAAACAGATGCACTAGCAAAGTTAACCACATCTAGCAGATTTAAGATTTACATATGGCCCAAGTGCTAGTGCAAACAGAGATAGAAACAATACATACATGTTGACCGAGAAGGTCTCCGCTACGACATTATTGTTGTCGGCCATGGCGATGAAGAGGGCATAGATCTACAACCGACTTCGGAGTTGGAGTCGGCCCAGCCAGAGTCGGACAATCGACACAGTTGGAGTCAGACGGAAGCGAGCAGTCATGCCGAGATGCTCCCAAAAAACTTTATCGTTCGTCTCCTAGTGCAGGATCTCAACGGCGGGGATTTCGGAGGCCTTCTCTCCCAAGTATCCGTGCACACGGTCGACGGGACGCAGAAGGCTGAAAACAACACAAAAAAAGAACCTAGAGTTTGTGGACGGGAGGTGAGCTCTCTATGTCTCTCCCCGTCCGCCTGTTCTGTCTCCCATTATATCTTGGGAGACGAGTAGGGCACAAGCCTCACACGCTATGTGTATCACACGGACACGTCTAGATGATGTCTCACGTATTTTTTTTACCTTTCACCAAAACGGGATCTAACTCGAACTCGATTCATGAAACGTGGTGTGGTGTGGTAGGCGGCGGAGGAGGAGGAGGAGTGCATGAAGGCTCCTCGTATTCTCACTCTCATACTAGCGGGAGAAGGGCTGCCCTTATAAGCTGGTGCCCATCTCTCCCAACTAGTAATGTGGGACTAAATTTTTAGTCAAACTTGTCACAAAGCTGAATGGGCCTCTAAGATTTACTAGATGGGCTCCAACCCATTAAATCCAACATAATGGTGTTCCGTTAGAACGGAATGGTTCCATCACGGTGTTTCGTAGGAGAAAATAAACGGAGTGGAATGGTTACATTGCTCATTCACGAAACGTGCACTACAAGAATATGCTATTTTGACCCTCAAAATTGGTCACAGAAATGGTCATGTTTTGTCATTTATAACCTTTTTGTGACAAAAAATAATTGGTCAAAAGATAAGCGACACTAATGGCAGAATGTGACCTTTTTTGCGATTGGTCATAGGCGGTTGTGACCAAAAATAAAGGTCACAGATTCTATGACCAATTTTTTTGGTCACTGTCAGTTTGGCCAGTCCACGTCAGATCCAACGTGGCAAGCCTGACGTGGAAAAATTGTGACCAAATGAAATGGTCATACACCAGAATCAGCCCAGTACAGTTCAGCCGTTTAGATATGCCGAGCCCAATAATTCAGCCAATTTAAAGTTTTTTCCTTCTATTTTCTACATGGGCCGAGTATGGGCAGGGTCCCACATGTCAGGTTGGGCTGGGTATGGGCGGGTCCCACATGTAAGGGCTGGAAGGGGCAGGCCCAGTGTGTCCCATGGCGCGGGACCCAAATGTCAGGTTGTGCGGGGCATGGCGGGTCCCACATGTCAGAGCAGGATGGGGCGGGTCCCACATGTTAGGGCTAGGTATGGGCGGGTCCCACATGTCAGGGCTGGATGGGGCGGGTCCCACATGTAAGGGCTGGATGGGCAGGCCCAGTGTGTCCCATGGTGCGGGACCCACATGTCAGGTTGTGCGGGACATGGAGGGTCCCACCTATCAGAGCTGGATGGGGCGGGTCCCACATGTTAGGGCTAGGTATGGGCGGGTCCCACATGTCAGGGCTGGATGGGGGCGGGTCCTACATGTTAGGGCTGGATGGGGCAGGCCCAATGTGTCCCATGGTGCGGGACCCACATGTCAGGTTGTGCGGGACATGGCGGGTCCCACCTGTCAGAGCTGGATGGGGCGGGTCCCACATGTTAGGGCTAGGTATGGGCGGGTCCCACATGTCAGGGGTGGATGGGGGCAGGTCCCACATGTTAGGGTTGGGTGACATGTAAGAGAAAATGACACTGACACATAGGCGAGACTGCTGAGTTGGCTGTCCAGTCAGAGTGACACGTAAACAAAAATAACACCTAAAATTGACACGTGGGCGAGATTGCTGATTTGGCAAATGACACGTGGGCGAGATTGCTGATTTGGCTGTCAACCCATGCGAATGACCATTTAATTTGGTCGTAATCGGCTAGAAAAAATGTCTTACGCTATTGCTATCTGTATTATGACCAATCCATGTAATGAGATTATGACCTTTCTGATAGATTTGGTCGTTATATTTTCGGGTTTAGACCATCCAAAATAGCGCATGACCAAATGGTTCAAAATGGTCATAGATCTATGACCAATATTTACAGGGTCACTGTCAAAAGGTCATAGGTTAGCATATTTCTTGTAGTGGTGGTGTGGTGTCATGTGGCGAGGCAGGCGGCGGCGGAGGAGTGCGCGAAGGCTCCTCGTATTCTCACTCTCTTACTAGCGAGAAAAGGGCTGCCCTTATAGGCTGGTGTCCATCTCTCCCAACTAGCAATGTGGGACTAAATTTTAGTCTCACTTGTCACAAAGCTGAATGGACCTCTAAGATTTAAGTATTTGCTTGACAAGATGGGCTGCAACCCATTAAATCCAACATAATGGTGTTCCGTTGGAATGGAATGGTTCCATCACGGTGTTTCGTAGAAGAAAATAAATGGGGTGGAATGGTTCCATTGCTCCTTTAGTTCATAGGATAGGAAAAATAGAGTAATATGAAACCTAAAGGATTGGGATGGTTGGCTAATTGAATCCTATGAGGAGATTCTCTTTAATTGGGTAACGAAATTTTCCATGAGGTTGGACCTCATGCTTTTTTCCTATGAGATTGATACTACAATATTCTTACAGAGTTAATTCCTATGAAATAGAATCATATGAATCAAAAAACCTCAATAGGACAAATTACTATACATCCAATCCTCCAAAAATCGATTCAAAGGGGCCCATAGAATGGCACGACTATGATTGTAGTCACCCCCTTGTGCATGAAGGGTGAGGTTTCAAAGGGGCCCATAGAATGACACAACTATGATTGTAGTGCTATTTTTTTTTAATAATACATTTTTTTTATTAAATTTCGAAAAATATTACGCAAATCCACGGAATGGCAAAAATAATACGGCCTCGGCTTGGGCTAAGCCGAAAGGGCCCTGTCGGCCTGGGCTGGGCGGATAAGCCCTTATCGGCCTTGGCTAAGCCGACCAGGTGGGAGGGCGGGCCAGGCCTGCGGCCGACAGCCTGCGTGGCCACAAGTCGGCCATGTCGAAGCCGACAGGCCTTTCGGCTTAGGCGAGGACGATTAGTCCCAGGACAAAGCGGCACGGGCTTTCTTCTTCCTCCTCGCGTCCTCTCTCTCTCCTGTTCTTCTCCTAAACGAAAAGCTCCGGCGATTTTTTTCCTCCCAGCGTGATTTGTCCAACCAGCCATCAAATCTGTAGCCTAGAGATGTTAGAGAGTTAAGCCAACTCGGATCTACAAATGGGTTAGGTTTTGGTGTGATTTCGTGGTGTTTGGTTGGAGCAATGGTGGAGTTTCGGTGGAGGTTCGTGGGCTGAGCAAGGCGTGGTGGTGGTGCTGCGGTGGTGGTGGTGGCTGCTCCGGCCGTGGTGGTGGTGGTGGTGGCGGTGGTACTCCGTTGAATCGGCACGCTTCAAGGGTATGATTTTTTTGGCTAATTAGGGTTTACAGTAATTACGCATGCATTATTGTTAAATATATAGTTGTTCCGGTAGTAATAATTAAGTATATAGTTGTTCCGGTTATAACAGTAATTTGGTGTCACATTTTTAGGTTGTCGAGATGAGTAATTTAGTGAAATGTTTGTTTTACTACGGTCCTGGCACAGTTGTAGTAAATGAGTTGGGAGCAGATTTGGCTCAGTTTCGATGGTCAGAGTTGGAACTGAGCGACCCACAAACATGGTCAATAAGTCAGCTGAAAGATTGGTTGGCAGCATGTTTAGGGCTTAACCCTGAAACAGACACCGTCGGTGTGCATGCACTGTGGACGAAGTCAAGGTCACCGGTGTTTTTTTATTTGAGGCCGATAGATCGGACCTCTCAGATGGTGCGATGGTTGCAAGGCTGCGAAAGCAGGGGATGTACCCCTATCGCGTTACTGATACCTGTCGCGAAGGAGGTGATTCCGCTTGAAGGCGAGGGAGGTCACGATCCTGGACAGAGTAGTCAGAAGATGCATTTATCTGGTCATGATTATAATCAGGAAGATGTTGGAGGTGGTGGTTATGAATCTGGCCAAAACAGTGAGGCAGAAGTAGCAGATGATGAGGGTGTTGAGGCAGATGCCGATGAGGAATTCCAACAAATGATGGAAGAGGAAGATGAAGATGGTGATAGTGCTTATGGTGATGATTCCGACGAGTCGGATGACGATCATGTCGTGCCCAATCCTGCGTCATGGAGTCATGACCTCACTTCGTCAATGACAGTGAACGATGGTCATGATTCTGCCTGGGAATACCATTAGAACCAGGTTGCTGTGGGTGCTCTATATCCCGACAAGCAACATTTGCAAGACGCAATCATTAAGTGGGCAATGTCGACATGCAAGACATTCAGAACCATGGTGTCAAGTAAAAAATATCTGACAATGGAATGTGATGTTGCAGGCTGTCCTGGAAGGGTGCACGGTTATCGTCCTCAGTTCGCCATAAATTGGAATGTGAGCGACGTAGTATAGCACACATGTAGAATTGAATGTATTCCTCAAGATCATCGTAACATTTCGTCGACGCTTATAGCTCGGTTGCTGTACTCAGAAATAGTACAGGGCAAAGCTATGGAAGCGAAGGCTATTCAGCATAAGGTGTTCACCAGGTTCAAGTACAAAATATCTTATGGCAAAGCTTGGAGGGCTAAGCAGATGGCACTTGATCAGAACAGATTCGGATCGTTTCTAGACTCATATGACTCAGTTGTTCGGCTCCTCCACACATTGCAGGCCCGTAATCCAGGCACATATGTTGACATCAAACACTTTTGGATGGCAGAGTTTCCAAACGTAAAGGTGTTGCATCGTGTGTTCTTCTCTTTCGGTGTATGCATAGAAGCTTTCACTCACTGTCGACCAGTGATCTGTGTTGATGGTACTTTTCTTACTGGCAAGTATAGGGGACAGATCTTGACCGCCATTGGTCAGGACGGCAACAATCAGATCGTGCCACTTGCATTTGCTTTTGTGGAGAGCGAGAACACTGAAAGTTGGACTTGGTTCTTCAGGCAGCTTAAAATAGCAGTAGTGAAAGATAAGCCGAACATGTGCATCCTTCATGACCGCCATGCTGGTATACTGAACGCCGTGAATGCACTCACAAACCCTGTGGCTGTGGAAGAAACGCCATGGCTAGACCTGCAGAGTCGTTGGTGCATGCGCCATTTGGGGGCCAATTTTTTCTCACAGTTCCGAGATAAGGCTTTGATGAATCTATTCAAAAAACTATGCAAGCAGAACCAATTCTGGAAATACACTTTCATACGTGGTAAGCTTGATGAGTTTACTAATCGGCATGTTAGGCAGAGGAGAGCTGCACGAAATGTTAAAGTAGCAACACATGTGCAACTTGTGGCGCAACAGCTAGCAACCGGACCTCCACCCGCTGAGGATGTACCTGTTGGGCTTTGTGACTTGCCAGGATTTGATCCGCCTGGTGTTAGGATAAATACTGGGAGGTTGATTAAAAACTTTCAGCAGTGGATAGAGCACGAGCCTCTTGAGAGGTGGTCTTTGCTGCACGACACTTATGGAGCCAAGTACGGTGTTATGACTACCAACCTGGCTGAAACTTACAACTTTGTTCTGAGAGGAAATAGGGCCTTGCCACTTACAGCCATTGTGGAGGGTATTTTTGAGGGCACAGTCAAGTATTTCAGAGAAAGACGCCAGAAAGCTCAATTGCATATCGTAAACAACCCGAACACACCTTACTGTGAGAAGATTATGGAGTACATGGATAGGAAGATGGCAAAAGCTCAGAATCACACTGTGCAGGCCATAGGAAATCAAGAAAGAAGGTTCGAGGTACGCTTACCTTATGACAAGTTTGGTTGCGGAAATCAGCTCAGAACGCATGAGGTGAGAATTGGAAATGAAGCCCGACCAACATGTGAGTGCACATGCAATAAACCAAAATTGCTTCATCTGCCCTTCTCCCATGTATTGGCTGCTTGTGGGCAACTCGGGCTGTCAGCCATCTCGTTCGTATCACCATATTTTTTGAACGAGTATGTTCTTAATACCTGGACTGGTGAAATGGTGGGATTTCGAGCTGTGGGTAATTTTAACACGGTTGACCCTACTGAAAGGCAGTACATCCCCGACCCAAGGCTACTGCGTCCTGGTAGAGGTAGACGACCGTGCAAGCGTATCTGAAATGGTATGGATGAATCTGAAGCCGGAGGCCCGACAATACAATGTTTTCTGTGCAGTGATTTTGGTCACAGGGGCACTGCTTGTACAAAATTCCCATCTACGGATGCTGCTCCGGCATCTAGAGCAGCTGCTCCACGTGGGCGAGGCAGCCGAGGACCAAGAGGAAGAGGAAGAAACTAGGATATGTTTTAAATTTAGAATATGCTTTTATCTGTATTAAGTGTGGATCAGTGTTTTAAATTTGGACTATGTTTTTGTCTGTAATAAGTGTGGATCAATGTTTTAAATTTGGACTTTGGTTTTATCTGTAATAAGTCTGGATCAATGTTTTAAATTTGGACTTTGGTTTTACTGTAATAAGTCTCGATCAATGTTTTAAATTAATACTTTGGTTTTATCTGTAATTAGTCTGCAACTATGTTTAAACTTTAGACTTTGCTTTCATCTGTAATTAGTCTGGATCAATGTTTTAAATTTAGACTTTTCTTTTATCTGCGCTAAGTTCATAATTTGTATTGCAGAAATGGAACAAGTATACTTGATCAGTCCGGATGTGGATCATAACCATCACGCCAAGATATTACAGGAGCGTAGCCTCGAGCCTCTAGTGACTCGCGGACCGAGGGAAAATTGGATGATACACCCTGCTTGGGTGGAGAGGTACGTGTTTAATGTACTTGTCCGTGTCATATATTATCTGTATTAATTTACTTGTCCGCTTCATGTTTATATTTGTTTTCTGAACATGCAGGTTGAAGTGGGCTGGGCTTTTACCTTTCACGCTTCTAGTTGAGGCCACTCGTGACTCTTCACGCATGCTGATAGACCACTGTCTTCTCACATGTTTAGTGGACAGATGGAGGCCCGAGACCCACACGTTTCACTTTCGATGGGGTGAGATGGCTCCTACTCTCCAGGATGTATCTTTCTTGCTCGGACTGCCGTTGGCGGGTCAGCCCATAGGGCCGTTGCAGGCCCCAGAAAATTGGGAGCACGAGATGTCACTTCGTTTTCAGGGTATAAACCCCCATGCTGGAGTGTTAATGTCAGAGCATCACGGACCAAAGCTTGAATGGTTGCTGGATTTTCAGGTTTGTTCTATTTTCGTACATGTTTTATTTACAGAATTGTTTCCAGCTTATCGTCTAATACAATTTCTTTTTTAATGTATAGATACAGAAGTTTCCTGGATTTCCTGACATGCCGCTGAATGCTACACAAATCACTAGAAGCCTGGAAGCATATATCTTGTGGCTACTCGGGAAGGTGATGTTTACCGAGAACCATGTCACCACTATTAGCGCGAGGTACATCCCTATTACTTTCGAGATTGCGAGTGCTACAGAGCAGGCCCATATCACACAGAGGAGTTGGGGATCTGCTGTATTAGCGGCTACTTACCGAGCTATGTGCAATGGGTGCCAGCTACTGTCGAGTTCAGCATCCATATTTGGATGTCCTTTGTTGTTGCAGCTTTGGTCATGGGAGAGGTTCCCAGTTGGACGACCAGACGTGCGTGCTGGCGAGGCTTACCCAGTGGGTGCGTTTTTTGATGCTGATCACATAGACATGCCTATTTTTGGTTTTCTCTGGACAAGTCGTCAGGTATGTGTAATCTAGATATTTATCACAATTGTTACATTTTTATTCGACTTGGGCTAACTTTTGTTTCGTGCAGAGACGCTTTGCTCATTCTAACGTGAAGAACTGCTACTCGGCATTCACCGAGCAGTTCGACTTTCTGAGACCGGATGCGGTAATATGGGAGCCGTACACGAATGAACAAAAGGAGGCTAAATACCCGGGTGGTATCTCTGACCTCTGCACGAGAGATCGCGCATACTGGATGACAAAATCAAAGATTATCTTTGATATCTGCGTGGAGGAGATGGCCCAGCAGCGGGTTATGAGGCAATTTGGTCTACGACAGCTGGCACTTCCTCTGTCGACAGAGGAACACGTCCCACCCATCATCCACATGTGTGTTTAACTACGCAATGTTTATTTATCGAAAACTCAATACATGTATGAATTACTAAATTGTCTAACACTGAGTACAACTGTAGCCTCACAAGAAGGGAAACTAATAGAACCGCGCTATCGTGGATGCGGAGGGTTGGCGCCTACGTTGCAGAGTGGGAGACTACGACGAAACAAGTCTGGCAGGAGAATCTCGGGTTTGATATTGAACTATTCAATTCCTATTTGCAAATTTACATGATCTCGACCCGGTTACGCATTACGTATCACGAGCACTGACAAGGATATACATCTCGGGTACCCTACCGTGAGGGTACCTGGTGCACGAGATGACTAAAAGCCCAATAGCGAAGAGACAACTCAAAGCCCAAGACGAGAGGCCCAACAAGATGGAGTACCCTCCAAGTTTAGACATAGACATAGTCGGTTTATACTTTCCTTATGTGTAAACTAGGTCGGTTTCAAACTCCCGAGACCCAGCCTATTTAAAGGCTGGGAGGGGTGTCGATCTAGAAAAAAGCCATATTCAAACCACCAAAGCTCTAGCGAGATCGTCATCTCGCCAGAGCCACCTTGTAACCTCATAATCTCCAGCGATCAATAACAGACAAGCAGGAAGTAGGGTCTTTACCTCCACCCGAGGGGCCTGAACCTGGGTAAATCTTTGCCTCTGCTTGTCAGCCGACGAAACTACCAGTACTACCACGTTCTCTCCCCATAATCTCAACCCTAGGTCCTTAACCATGGGATTTGATGAGGGTACACCTCGTCAATTGGCGCCGTCTGTGGGAAAGAATAGTGCTGGACTCACGGTTTTTTCGGTTCCATCGGAAAACGGCGACTCGCCGATCGGATCTACAAACGGCAACTCGCCGGCTGCATCGACAAACCAGAACTCGCCGACTCAGGCGGCACACGGCAACTCGCCGGCTCACTCGACAAACGGCAACACGCCAGCTTCACCCGCAAAAAGCGCATCGGATCCTCTGATGGATTTCGAGCCACACTCGCCAGGATTCCAGGAGGCCTTCTCCGATCTCGAGTCAGGTTTGGGTTTAACCGTTGGTTCGTTCAATTTTTTCGTCAACAAGCTTGGTGTGCAGGACTTGACGGATCCACGCCAACTCGCGACTTCCGCACCCGAGGCTCCATCGGTTGCGGTTCCTTCGACTGCGGATCCCTCAACTGCGTCCATACCATCGTCGATCCTCCAAGCTTGCTCATCTGCGACAACCATGTCCACACGAGAGATGCACGAGCTCATTGAAGAACTTCAGGGCGAGGAGGCCGAATCAGCATACCGCACAAACGATCCCGAGCTCGATCTCTCACTCGAGGATAGTTTCGACTGCGGGATCTCCTTCAGCGACTTCGACGAACTCGAAACTCATATCGACAACCACGTCGACTCCGAGATCTGCACCAACAACAACAACCTCGACTCTGAGATTCATAACAACTTCGTCAACGCCGAGATGAGCATAGGCGATGAAGGCATCAACGCGAGATCCGTCCAGACGGACCACTCGATGGGCATATCGACTCCGACATGAGCCTTGATGACGATATCGAGTCCATGTCAGGACTCGAAGACACACATACATATCCTCGGGTGATACCCCAGCAGGTCTACGTCGCCATCGCCGCAGAATCATCAGATGCTGCGGCCAGCCGCAGGCCTACAGAATTCCCGTGCACAGTTACTATGCCGGACGGAGTCACAACTCTCACAATCACTGCTGAGATGGCAGCAAAAGCAGATAAAGTCATCAAGGAGTGCACAATGATGCCAGCAGACGCAACACAAGAGGAGATGTTAACCTTCCAGTACTTCAACTGGCAGGAATCACTTCGACTGCGGCAGGTCAGAGCAACACTCGAAGAACGCAAAAAGCAAGCTAGCTTGTCGAGTGCGCGAAGAAGACAGCTCTCCCTGAGCTCCACCGGGCGAGCAGACACAAGACCCAGATCAAGGTTGTCACACCTCTCGCCAGACGAAAGGGCGGCACTCACCCGCAACTTAGGCAACTCTTTCATGACATACGACGAAGAGGGAGTGCCAGTACCCAAAACAGCTGCGGGTGCCCTCTTCACCGCTGCAGCATACCTAGAAGCAATCAAGCCTCCAGCTGATGACCCCAATGCAAAACTGCATCGCCAGCAAATCAAATCACTCGCCTTAGCGGCGAAGGCCATACGCCAAACTCCAAGAACTCCAGGTGGGAGTCGAGACCGTGCCCTAGTCGACGCACGTCGGAAGAGCATAATCACAGTGGTCACCGCCACCACTCGAGGGAAAGAAGCGGCTCGCGTAGGCGCAGGTCCAGGAGCAGATCACGCAGATCTTACAGTAGCGACTCATACTCTGATCGAGAGCCTGAGCCACATGGAGCTCTGTGCTTCACTCGACGCGTCCGCGAGACACGGATGCCCAAAGGGTTCAAACTCACATCTGAACAGCCCAAGTACACGGGTCGACAGGAACCTTCTGGGTGGCTGGAAGACTACAGGCTGGCTGTCGCGTGCCAGCGAGGTACAAACACCACGGCCATGCAATACATACGACTCATGCTCGAAGGCACAGCCCGCGACTGGCTCAAGGCCCTACCTCCATCAAAGTACGACTCGTGGGATCACTTCCGCGATGACTTCATCAAAAACTTCGAGCCTCTGTGTGAGCGCCCAAAAACGTTCGAGGAGCTGCGGGCCTGCGTGCAACGTTCAGACGAAACGCTGAGGTCATACATCAGACGATGGACTGAGATACGCAACTCAGTCGGAGTAATTTCAGAAGATATGGCCATGGATGCTTTCATAATGGGACTCGCCAGGGGGACCTCAAAGAAGCACTCGGTCGCAAAAAGCCAACCTCTGTGGCTAACCTCTTGATGACCGCGACTGAGTGGGCAGACGGAGAGGACATGGCGCGCACCACACGCGGGTCCTCACCCCGTGACAATCATGAAAGCGGCAGTCGAAGCCGCAGAGACTCGTACAGAGACGACCGAAGGCGCAAACGTTCAAAACGTCACTACGACGATGACAGACCCGAATTCATGGCGGCTGGGTTCTCCACACCCCGCAATGACCAGGACAGAAGCGACCGACGGTCGGAAGATCGGCGAGACAGTCGAGATGATCGGCGACAGTCGAGATGATCGTCGGGACAGTCGAGACCGCGGCCAACGCAGTGATAGCTACAAGAGGAAGGACTGGCGCAAGTCACGGGCACAATCTGAGCGATCATTCGAAGAAAAGATGGATGCTGATTGCAGATTCCACCTGTACAAGGGGGACGACGGAAAACTGCGCTCCAATCACTCGATGAGAAACTGCAGGGAGTTCGACCAAATGGCGACTGATTACGTAAATCTCAGAAAGGCAGCAGCCACACAAGCACCTGCACCCGTGCCTCAGCCAAACAATGTGCCTGTTCTGATGGCACCACCCCCCCACCACAGCCTGCTGCAGGCGGAAACCTCGCGGGTGCCATACAGCACATACCTCGGGTGGACGAGCCACAGTACCCTCCGCCCCAAGGGCAGATGTACATGATACAGAAAGGTCGACCTTCCAACAGGGAGCAAAAACTTCGCACTCGACAAGTAAACATGGCGGTCATGTCACCCCCGCTGTAACTGAATTCTTGAAGGGTTCTGAAACCACAATAAGCTTCAGCAGAGAGGACCACCCTCCATCGGTTGTTCGTCCAGGGCACTCTGCTCTGGTACTCGACGCGCAAATTGGAGGCTACGCCATGTCCAAGGTATTCATGGATGGTGGCAGCGGCATAAACATCATCTTCGCAGATACGCTCCGCAAAATGAACAGGTCAGTCGAAAACCTGCCAAGGTCTCAAATACCTTTCACGGTATCGTCCCAGGCAAAGCAATAAGCCCAGAAGGCACCATACAACTCGACGTAACGTTTGGGACAAGAACCACTTCAGGACAAATCGATTGAGTTCGAAGTTGTCGACTGGAAGTCACAATACCATGCTATACTTGGACGCCCGACGTTCGCTCGATTCATGGCGGTGCCACATTACGCATACCTCCAGCTGAAGATGCCTGGACCAAAAGGAGTAATCACAGTCAAGGGAACTTCCAAAAGTCTGACTCTGTGACCGAGAATTCAGCAAAATCTCTGAGATGTTTGGCATGGAAGCAACACTCGCTGATCTAGCGGTCTCCAACGATCGAACACTTATGCCAGAACACAAAAAGGTGGCAGTCGACAGAGCATTCAATGCCACCAATGACACAAGATCGCATCAGGTGCACCCGACTGACCCGACCAAGACAGTCAATGTCTCGTCGAGTCTGCCTATCGCATAGGAAAGCGCGCTCGTCGAATTCCTCCGTGAGAACTGGGATATATTTGCATGGTGTCCAGCCGACATGCCAGGTATTCCCAGGGAATTCGCCGAGCACTCTCTCCAGTTATTTCCAGATGCTAAACCAGTCAAGCAAACAATGCGCCGCATATCCGGCCCAAAAAGAACTGCAGTCGAAGCCGAAGTCGACAGGCTACTCGCAGCAGGATTCATCAGAGAGATCAAGAAATCACAATGGGTGGCCAACCCCGTACTCGTAGAGAAGAAGCACACAGATATCCTTCGGATGTGCGTAGATTTTACAGCACTCAATAAATGTTGTCCAAAGGATCACTTTCCACTACCTCGAATCGACCAGATCGTCGACTCCACCGCCGGGTGCGCTCGCTTGTCCTTCCTGGATGCTACTCGGGTTACCACCAGATAAGGATGAAGGAAGAGGATGAAGAGAAAACGGCGTTCATAACCCCACTCGGGGTCTACTGCTACACCACAATGCCTTTCGGGCTCAAGAACGCAGGCGCAACCTACCAGCGCATGATGCAAGATTGCCTCAAGAAGCAAATTGGGCGAAACGTCCAGGTCTATGTAGATGACATCGTCATCACCACAAGAGGGAAAACACACTACTCGATGACTTGCGAGAGACATTCGCAAACCTCAAACGCTTCCACATCAAGCTCAACCCGAAGAAGTGCACGTTCGGCGTGCCAGCCGGGCAACTCCTCGGGTATCTAGTCTCAGCTCGAGGAATCGAGGCAGACCCGGAGAAAATACAGGCCATCTTGACGATGCAAAGGCCTTCAAAGCTCCATGACGTGCAAAATTAGCGGGTCGAGTGGCAGCGCTCAGTCGATTCATCAGCAAGCTAGGCGAAAAAGCACTCCCGTTCTATCGACTGATGAAGAAAGCAGATAAATTCGAGTGGACGCCAGAAGCCGAAGCAGCCTTCACGGACCTCAAGCGAGTCCTCACAAGCCCTCCAATCCTCGTCGCACCAAGGGAACGCGAGCCATTGTACCTATATGTCTCTGCAACTAACAGGGTGGTAAGCACCGTACTGGTAGTCGAACGAAGGGAGGAGGGACACGCCCAAAGCATACAACGTCCAGTCTATTACTTGAGTGAAGTGCTCTCCACATCAAAGCAGCGGTACCCGCACTATCAGAAGCTGGCTACGCCGTGTTCATGTCCTCAAGGAAGCTGACGCATTACTTCTCCGAGCACCCGATCACTGTAATCAGCACCTCAGGGATCGGGGACATCCTCACAAACCCCAACGCAACTGGGCGAGTAGCAAAATGGCTCATCGAGCTAGCACCAAGAGACATCAAGTATGATTACCCGAAGGCCATCAAAGCACAAGTTTTACCTGACTTCCACACCGAGTGGATTGAAGCTCAGCTCCCAGGAGCACCAGATGTGTCCAACTCATGGACTATGTACTTCGACGGCTCAAAGAAAAACGAAGGCGCAGGCGCAGGTGTTATCCTCATATCACCAAAAGGCGACAAGCTCCGCTACATCCTACAAATGGGGTTCGAGTTCCCGTCCAATAACGAAGCAGAATATGAGGCTCTGATCCATGGCATGAGGATGGCCAAAGCCCTCGGGTGCACTCGACTGATGATCTACGGCGACTCGAATCTGGTGGTGCAGCAAACAATGAAGGCCTGCGACGCAATCGCAGATAACATGATCGCCTACCGTGACCTGTACAACTCATGGAGGGCAGCTTCGAAGGCTGCGAGTTGCGGCACATAGGGCGTGAGAGCAATGAAGAAGCAGATAAGTTAGCCAACATTGGTGCGACCAAAGCACCAGTGCCACCTGGTGTCTTCTTCGAGCGCATCGAGCACAGATCCATCAAAAAGAAGCGAGCACCTCCTACATCAGCCGCACCAGCCAAGAGCAAACACCTAGCACAGAGGACCCGCCAGTCGAGGTACTCCTCATCGAGCCAACTTGGACTCAACCTTCCTCGCATACATACTCCGCGGCGAGGTACCCGAAGACATAACAGAGTCAAGACGCGTCACTCGACGATCTAAAGCATACACTGTCATCAACGGTGAACTTACAAACGCAGCATATCAGGTATGTTCCAACGTTGCATAGCATTTGAAGATGGCCAAGCCATCCTTCGTGATATTCATGCAGGTACCTGCGGGCATCACGCCAGCAGTCGATCACTCGTAGCCAAAGCCTTTCGCGCAGGCTTCTACTGGCCCACAGCACTCAAAGACGCGGAGGACATAGTCAAAAGGTGCATCGGCTGTCAAAAATTCGCCACAAAGCCGCACGCACCCGCATCGGCGTTGAAGACAATACCATTGGCCTGGCCCTTCGCCCAGTGGGGGCTCGATATGGTTGGGCCACTCAAAAAATCCTCCCATGGAGGGCATACTCACCTTCTGGTGGCGGTCGACAAGTTCACCAAGTGGATTGAAGCAGTACCTATCACAAGTTCGACTGCCACTACAGCAGTCAATTTCATAAAATCCATCATATACCGCTTTGGTGTGCCAAGTAGCATCATCACTGACAACGGTACAAACTTCACGGCTGAGGAATTCAAATCCTTCTGCAAAGAGCAAGATATCACGCTCAATTATGCATCTGTGGCGCACCCGCAGTCAAATGGCCAAGTCGAAAAGGCCAATGGACTTGTGACGAGTGGAATCAAGAAACGCCTCCTGGTGCCACTCAAAAGGGCTGCGGGTGCTTGGGTAGAAGAGCTCCCGTCTGTGCTATGGAGCCTACGCACTACACCCTACGCCTCA
Source organism: Poa pratensis (assembly GCA_947311845.1). Classification (NCBI taxonomy): domain Eukaryota; kingdom Viridiplantae; phylum Streptophyta; class Magnoliopsida; order Poales; family Poaceae; genus Poa; species Poa pratensis. The sequence continues at coordinate 23,011,903 of CAMZMU010000098.1, forward strand.
ACACAATTCATTCCATTCTTTATGGTGTACGGTGCAGAGGCAATCCTGCCATCTGATGTAAGATTCAATGCACCAAGAGTCGAAGCATACAACGAAGAAGATGCAGACGAGGCACTCGAAGACGCAGTCGACTTGCTAGAAGAAGCACGTAACACGGCGCTCGCACGCACAGCTGTTTATCAGCAGGACCTCCGCAACTACCGCAGCCGTCGACTGCGTACCAGGTCCTTCGAGGTTGGCGACCTGGTACTTCGACTGAAGCAAAAGAAGGTGCACAAACTCGCTTCTCCATGGGAAGGACCCTTCATCATCACCGAGGTCATTGGTGGTGGAGCATACAGACTGAAGCACGCGAAGACAGGAGAACTCTCGCATAATCCTTGGAACGTTGCGCAGCTGCGCCGTTTCTATGCTTAGATTGCTCAGTCACAATGTAATAGGCACATATGTCGGATGGCTGCAGGTTTCAGTCGCGCTCTTTTCCTTACCAGAGTACCTAAGGGGACTGTAAGGTTTTTAATGAAGCGGCCTGCAGCTTAACATTCAAAAATGGAATATAATCAATGATTCCTCATATTTCTCCCTGCTTACTACTCGCATAACTTGTTCTCACAAAATTAGCCTCACCCGAGCACTCGGGGGCTGCGCTATCTCAAAAAGCATGAGCTTCCGCTTGTTCACAACATAATACCCCAGCCGCACTCGAATACTCGGGGCTGGGTCATAAAAATCATACATAAACACAAAAGTTGCTCAACCCCACTCAATTATTCGGGAGTTGAGCCTAGAAGATCGGGTGAAGCTTCAAGTACTGCAAAAATTCACAGCCGTACACGAATACTCGGGGGCTGTGCGGTTTATGTTTTATACTATAAAGTATTTTCATCAACCTCACTCGAATGCACGGGGGCTGTGCGGTTTATGTTTTATACTATAAAGTATTTTCATCAACCTGACTCGAATGCACGGGGGCTGGATAGTCATAATTTTACAACAAGTAACTTCATACACCCCACTCAATAAGCTCGGGGGCTGCGAGGATACGAATCCTTAATTCATAGATACTCACAAGTGTTGCGTTTTACACTCTGGGGTCACCCCCATATACATAACCTATTCAACATGTTCTTCCTTGGGCTCGGTCCATTTTTCCTTCTCCTTCAGCACACGATGGATTAGGACCAATGCGTCCACCCGCGTCTCTTGGTAGTGCTCCTCCATTGGCACAGACCACCACCTGGTATGGGTGCGGGTCCCATCGCAATCCTTTTCAAATCAAGGTGCGGAAGGTGCGATCGCAAAGGCAAGAGCAACATTAGCCCCGCTAATCAGCTGCTCGCGCACAAACTTCTTGATCGCCTTGCCTTTTCGAAATTTCTTCAGCAATGCAACAAGGCCCTGTGGTTGCTCATTCAAAGGAAACAAAGCTTCGTGGACTCGAAATAAAGCCAACCTGCAAGTCTCCAGACGAATGGCAGTGCGCCAAGCCCGGTCCAGAAGCCTTACCAAAATGGTGCTCCTCGTCCTGTCTGACCAAAAGGGGTGCGCAGAGTACTCAGTACTTCTCGCATGACCGTCGAGTCGATCCTGAATCCGTGCCTCCTCCTTTATCGGGTCAGAGCAAACACCTGCGCAAAAACAAAGGGCTCATCATCGCCCAGTCGAGTCACCTCGCAAAGAATAGATCTCGATGATCCAAAAATATCTTACATTCGAGTGCAGATTTACTCTCTCCAACTCCCCAAGCAAAAAGGCCTCCCGTTCCGTAGTTGGGGATGGCCTCGACCGCAACTCAGCATACGCATCTTGTGTTTCCTTCAGCTCGCGAGTAACCTCAGAAAGCTTTTGCTGAAGGTAGTCCATAATTTTCTGGTCATTCACGCTTCGCGACTTCGAAGAACCACCCACAACAGGGCCAGTCGATGGTTTAGAGGCTCGGTTCTACAGTCAGAATAATTAAATGCATAAGGAAGCATAAAGAGCTCAAGCAAAAGGCTCGGGGGCTGCGCCTCCCGATTACTGAAGTTCATATTTCATAACAAGACAGATACGATGTCTGATAATTTACATATAGCAAAAGCAAAATGACGAAATTCCTAGACCTAGTCAACAAAGGGATCACTAGCTAAGTCGTCGACTTCTTGGAGGAAGCTTTCTTCGCCTGGACCTTGGCTGCCCTTTCTTCAACAGTTGTTACCAGCTGTTGGGCATATTTTTTGGCGGCTTCCATCCAAGCGCCGAGCCCGACGGTTCTGCCATCAGAATCCCGTGGAAACTTCTTCGTAGCTGCGTCAAAATCTGCCTCGACTCCGTGCGCGAGCAACATGAGAAAAGTAGTCTGAGCACCACTTACCATTTGCTCGCGACAGAAGTCAGCGACGACAGTCCCTTCAGGCTTGAATAGCTCAACCAGTTCTGCAAAGGAAGATGGTAGCTCTTCGCCGGGGAAGAAGCTGCCATGGAGGGTGCCCAAGGCATTCGCCGCCAGCGTCAGCATCTCCCCTGCTCTGCTACTGGTAACCTCCAAGACAGCCACACTTTCATCGAGTGAGGTGCCAAGGCTTTGCTTGCCAGTAGCAGTAGGGTCATCCATCACGCCTAGCATGTGGACAAAATAATCAGCACCATATATCAGAAACCTCAAACATCTAAGGAACATAGCAAAAATTCGTACCAGTTAAGCTGGTGCTGGCGGCAGAAAGTCGACCAATTGCCGACTCCTCTCTAACCTCGGCTGCTTTCAGCCTCTTCTCCAGATCAGCCACTCGACGGGTGGCGTTGTTCAAATTTTCTGCCGCATCAGCGGCGGCCTCTGCAAAACAAACATACATGGTCAACAGACTGCAAGAGGAATCAGCTTCAATGGGTGGTACTAGCATAAAGAGATACGCACTCTTCGCAGCTTCGAGTTGCTGCTGCAGGGTGGCGGCTTCCGTCTCCTTGTGCACATACTTGGCACCAGCCTTCAGCAACTCTTGCACAAATGACAAAGTGCACGACATGGGCAAATTCATAACTCAATAACTGAGTCTAGGCAAAAAATTTGGCACTCGATGAGGATTAAAACTACGGCAAGCATAAACTTATGTGCTCCAAGAAGGAAGAAGTCGACGCTGGGACACCTGCAGCCGCAGCTCCGCTCTCAGTTGCTGCAACCTCCGGCTCGGGTGGTGTAGCTGTGGCTGTAGCAGCAGGAGTCGCAGGGGTAGGCGGCTGCTTTGGTGGCAGCGTCCGTGCAGTGGATGCTGCGCTACTCTTTTCCGCCGTTGGTGGCGGAGGCATATCCTCATCCGAGGAAACACTGTATCACACATTATAAATATACAAGGTGGCATTATTCATAAAGTGACAAAGCATGGGCACGTAATACTTACTCTTCAGTAAGGTCGACCATCCGACCAGGGTTAAGCACACCCACGCTCGGGCGTGATTTCTTTGGTGGTCGTGGGGGAAACGAGCGAATCGGAGGCACCTCGAGTGGCCCGTCATCGACTCCGTCCTGTCTTCCTCCTTTTCCTCCGAGTCAGCGGTGTCTTCCTCATCGCGCGACCGCTTCTACTTGCCTTGCACCTCAGCATCGCCCTCATCGGCTTCTGGCGTGTGTGCGGTGGCGAGTGAGGCCATCTCATCATCAGAATCTGCCTCGAATGGCTCATTGTCTGGCACTGGGCCGCTCTCTGGCAAGGGGGCATCGACTCATACATTTTGTGTCCCTGCACACATAAACAGCAAAGGATTCAACATCACACATGCATAACATATCAACTGAGATATAGTATCAACTGTTACCTCTGGTAGAGGGTTGCTGGTTTCATAAGGAGGCACAGGCGAGTTCATCTCGCAAGGATCTTAATCAGTCAATTTGGTAAGGCTTCTTACCAACTTCTCCGCCTCCGCATCAGAAAGCTCTACTGCGCGTGAGCGGGTTGGATCAGAAGCACCACTGTATCCCCACATAGCATGTGCTCGGGCTCGAAGGGGTTGCACTCGCCTCTTGGCCATAATGGCTAGCAGATGGATGCCCGTGACCTCTCGACCAACAGTGGTCTGAAGCTTCAGCACCTTCTCCATCAGAATGTCAGCCTCTTCGGCTTCGACTCCGGTCGGCTGGGCAATCCAGGATGGCCTCTTCTTCACCAGGGCGTCTGCGTCAAAGGCAGGCAACCCGAATGTTTGGGCATCTATGGTCACATCCTTGATGTAGAACCACTTCTGACGCCATCCTTGCACAGACTCCAGGAAGTTGATCTTGAAGTACTCGACATCAGGTCGAGCCTGTACTCCAAAACCACCAGGTCCTTTGGCGCTGTGCTGGCGCTTGACGTTGAAGATGCGGCGGAACAGACCAAAGTGGGGTGCGACGCCCAAGAAGCACTCGCAAAGGACGAAGAAACACGCAATGTGCAAAAGCCCATTGGGCGTAAAATCGTGCAATTGCACTCCATACACGTGCATCAGTGCATGAAGAAAGTTGTGAACAGGGAAGGAGAATCCACTGTACACAAAATCAACAAAGCAGACCCGCTCATTGGGGCCTGGGCGCGGGATTACCTCGGCGCCGGGGATGCGAACTTGCGAAGTGTCCTCAGGGATCAGCCCGTCGTTCCGCAGGCCGGTGAGCATCCTCTTGCTGCAGCTGGACTTGGTCCAAGCGCCCTTGTCCCTCCTCAAACCGCTGCCAGTAGCGCTGTCTGCCGATGCGTTTGCAGCACTCCTGCCCTTTCGGGTGGTAGGTTTCGTCATCGCGGTGGTGGTTGCAAAAGCTTCGCTAGGAGGCTATGGTGATGCGCGAGGAGGAAGAAGAAGCAGCGGCGGCGGAGAGCAAATGGCAAGTAAAAATACTATTTACTCCGCCGCACCCTTTTAACCTCAACGCAAAAGAATCCGCACCGTCAATGCGAGATCGTGGGCAAAAAAGCAAATCCAACCGTACATGTGGCAGCCACGGAGGGCAACCGTCGCCGCCACTCCGCCCACTACGCACGGGAATCTAGGAACTACCATCATGGCCCCGGAGAAATCGTGCCTGAACGGTCAAATCCAGTCCAAACGGCTGCACAATGGGCCCACAAGACGTGTCACGTCCCATCTATCGCAGCATAGCGCACGCCACCGCGTGTCAGGTGGCGCAGTCGCCATAAAACGTCATCCCTGACGTCATTGCAGCAGATTTGTTCAGAAAAGATGTCGGGTTCACCCAAAGCATATTAATCACTCGATTGTTTTCGAGTGTATGGTCACTCGACTGTCTCTTCGATCAAAGACATATTACTCCCATCGGGAGCGTATCAAATTTTTTTTCGACTAAGGATGCTCAAGACCAAGTGATTTGAGATGATTATCCTTCATTACAAGTAATAAAGCACAATCTCGGGGGCTACTCCCATCGGGAGCGCTGCCGCGTACCCGATAGAATTATGGCAAAAGATTTTCTTCGACTAACATAGTAGGGTAAGAAGATTTCGAGATTATCCTCCATTGCAAGCAATAAAGCACAATCTCGGGGGTTACTCCCATCGGGAGCGCTGTCGCGCACCCGATAAAATAGTGTCAAAGAGTCAGTCGACGAATATATCGACTACGTTCATATGCAAAATCATACTCGAAACATTCCCGAGTTGCGTCCGTCGCAAATACCTCGGATGCTGCACGCATAGTGCAAAGGAAAGACCCGCCGAACTTTCGAGCTGGGCTAAGGACCGTTCCAGCAACGTCAATCCTTATACTTTCCGTGTCAGCAGACATGATGAAAAATCCCGACGGACGCGTTGGGTAAAATTCAAAGTTATACTGCAGATCGACTCAGTAAGACCTCAGCGGCCTAGTCGAATCTGACCAGTTTGTTCCAGATTCGAGTCTGGGGACTAGAGTTTGATTGAAAGCTAGTAAGGTTTTACCCAAATGTGTAGTTAACCAGTCCCGATCCGTCGAGTGAACTGGGCCTGCTAAGCTATTATCTTGATCGTCATAAGCAAAAACCACAGTCGATGAAATACTCGACATAGCCAACATGTGCTATTCATATAGGAATTCCAATTATAATATACATAATGCTAAGCATATGACATGCACTTACGAACGAGTCCATGCCCGATTCTTCGAGTCAGACAAGTACTCGGGGGTTACTGACAAGGATATACATCTCGGGTACCCTACCGTGAGGGTACCTGGTGCACGTGATGACTAAAGCCCAATAGCGAAGAGACAACTCGAAGCCCAACACGAGAGGCCCAACAAGATGGAGTACCCTCCAAGTTTAGACATAGACATAGTCGGTTTATACTTTCCTTATGTGTAAACTAGGTCGGTTACAAACTCCCGAGACCCAGCCTATTTAAAGGCTGGGAGGGGTGCCGATCTAGAAAAAAGCCATATTCAAACCACCAAAGATCTAGCGAGATCGTCATCTCGCCGGAGCCACCTTGTAACCTCATAATCTCCAGCGATCAATAACAGACAAGCAGGAAGTAGGGTCTTTACCTCCACCCGAGGGGCCTGAACCTGGGTAAATCTTTGCCTCTGCTTGTCAGCCGACGAAACTACCAGTACTACCACGTTCTCTCCCCATAAACTCAACCCTAGGTCCTTAACCATGGGAATTAATGAGGGTACACCTTGTCAAGCACCCCGAGCTTACACAGACTCCCACTACGTGGGATATGTATCCGAGCCGGTCTACTACAGGCTCCAGACAGTACGCGTAAGAGAGTAGTTCATTCTTACAAATATCCCTAAAATTATGTACAACTTACTGATAACCATGCAAATTACAGGCTGAATTGACATACCAGCTACAGACGGATGTGTCCGCTTACGACCGTTCACTATCGTCCGGCCCTCTATTGGACCACCCGCATAATCAGTCCTGGGTGCAGCGCTTAGAGGACAGGTTGCGAGGTATCTACCAGGCTATCACGTGCACACGTACGTCGGACGTCGGTCACCGCCAAGCACCACAACGCCCACCGCGTCATCCCCCGCAACAGGAGAAGCCACAGCCGCAGGTCGCGCCCCAGGATCGACACAGCCCGCGACCTCGTATGACGTCGCACCCGTCGCCCAGGGCACCCTCTCCTGACCAGGCTGGAGGCTCGTCTTGGCATCAGCAGTTCAGTCCCACGACAGGCTACCAGCTTCGACCACCTCCCCAGCCAGAGGGTAAGTACCTTGTAAATTTTTATTCACCACGCTTTATGCTACGTACTTGTTTCTTACAGTTTTATTGCATCCAGGAGCCTACGGATATCGTCCGTCTATGTCTGCTCAGCAGTCGTCTGGATCCGCATGGGAGAGTGAGCAGGAAAGTGGGAGCATCCCTCAAACTCACACACAGCTGAACTATTGGATGGGTATGTACAACACTCCTCCACCACAGCCCACACAGGAGACACAACAGGACCACGACGAGTCCCTGGTTCCTGGACGTGACGTTCGGCCACCGCACATGTTTGGATGGACGACGCCTAACCCACCACCTCCGCGTCATGGCAGACGTCGTGGCTGACACTTCACTGTATTCGTTGAGACTTGTCTATCTTTCTATGTACCAGACTTATTTATATCTATGTACCAGACTTATTTATATCTATGTTGGGACTATCTATGTACTAGACTTATTTATATCTATGTACCAGACTTATTTATATCTATGTTGGGACTATCTATGTACTAGACTTATTTCTTAGTTGCTACTACTCTATTTCGATTAGTGGTGATGATGGCTGACTATTTTCGCATTGATATTAAACAAACCTTGCAAATTACATCGGTACTACCAACACTACACAAAGTCATCTCCCGTCGTCAGCCGGTGCAGCACCCTTTTCCTCCCGCCATTTTTTCCTGCCCTTTTCCTCTCGCCCTTTTTTCCCGCCATTTTGTTCCCGCCCTTTTCCTCCCGCCCTTTTTTCCCGCCATTTTGTTCCCGCCCTTTTCCTCCCGCCCTTTTTTCCCGCGCTGGCCTATCTCCCGCCAAATCTTCTCATCACGGCCTATAAAAACCACTACGCACTAAGGTTGGTAAGCATTGTAGTCCACTCACTCGAACATGTCGAGATTTCCTTCAGATGGTAGTTTCCCGGCAGGAATGTCGGCACTCCTTTTGAGGTTAACGGCCGAGTTCAAGGTAGACAATAAGGAGATCCCATTCGAGGATATTGTTAGTCATCCACCTCATCTCCGTGAGCTATCAGCGAAGCTAGCTAGGCATGGGTGGCCATGGAGGAATTACAAGGAAATAGAAAAAGAACTCGTGAGGCTTAATGCTAGGTGGCAGAAGAAGAAGCTAACATATCCCACTGAAGCATATATGTTGGATGCACTTCGTACACCGATGTTATGGGTCGAGGAGAGCGAGGACGAAGATGATATCTTCATGCCCACTGAAGCGAGCAAGAGAGCTGCAGCAGCGGCGGCGGCGTCGAAGGGCAAGGGTGCAGCGTCGTCGAAACGCAAGGCTGAAGCATCGTCGAAGGGGAAGAGTGCTGCGTCGTCGAAGGATAAGGGTGTTGCGTCATCGGAACGCAAGAGTGATGCGGGAGGCTGCGTCGATGGTAGATGACTTTTCTTTTTCAATTTATGTTGTGTTGTCGCTACTCCCACTTTTCTTGTTGTATGTGTAAGTTGCAATGTTTGTTTAATGAATGAAAAAATGTATTAGTTAAAAAAATTAGCAGGAACGAATTTGGCGGGAGAAACAGGCGGGAATAAATTTGGCGGGAGAAAAGGGAGGGAGAGAAGAAGGCGGAAAAATAAGGCGGGAACGGGTGTCGTCGGGAGCTAATGGCGCGAAAAAAAGGAGGGAAATACACATTCATGCAGCAGTCGGCTGGGCCAAGGCTGACAGGACCTAGTCGGCCCAGCCGTGGCCGACAGGATCTAATCGGCTTAGCCCTGGCTGATATGGTCGTCTGACACGCGCAGGCGTCGGCCGACAACCTAATCGGCCCAGCCCAGGCCGACAGGGCCCTTTCGGCTTAGCCCAGGCCGATGCCGTATTATTTTTGCCATTCCGTGGATTTGCGTAATATTTTTCAAAATTGATTAAAAAATGTATTATTAAAAAAATAGCGATTGTAGTCACCCCCTTGTGCATGAAGGGTGAGGTTACCTCTAGCATATTTATGTTTGCTCTTTGCAATATTGACAATTTCTTGTTCAAATTTTAGTCCACACTTTATTTGTATTTCTATTACAAACAATTAACAATATATATTCAGAAGCATTATCTATACTGAAAATGATGCCTCTTGGTTGCTCAGCTCCTCGTTTCATTTGATCCAGCAATGTTGGTAGAGTATAACTTATATTTTTCGATACAAGGTGTTTTATTACTTTTCAGCATTACATCCAGTTTCTGCATAAGTAGAATGCACACTGCCGCAGTAAGTTCACATAAAATAAAAATAAAAAGGAAGTACTAGTAATCATGAGAGACTTTCGATCTCCTAACACTATGAAGGCCCAATCCTTAAGTCACACAGCCACCCATATCGAGTAAAAATATCTCTCGCAGTGTCTTCAAATCGTGTAGACACCTGCATAAATAGGTCTCAATCCTCCACGCACTGCGGAGGTGACCATGAACGGAGAAAAATGTACACCGATAGATGACCTGCATAAGAGAGAAGTTATTACCATTAAAAATCTTACCAGTTCTACATAGCTAAAATGACCAAATAATGGCAAATGCTCCCAGCCGAATAAAATTCTAACTTTTGATCAATACCATGTAACTAGTGGAGAAATATATTTGCAACACTACACGGTGGATACAAGTTATAGCTATGGATGGCTGATCACATATGAGCATATTCACATTTAAACAATAAGTGCTTAATAGTCTCATCGTGATGACAAAACACACATTTTGTACTTCCCTACTAATTACGTCTAACAAGGTTGTACTCCCTCTGTCCCAAAATGTAAGGGGTTCTTGATTTTCATTGGTAAACGACTTATAACTTTAACTATGATTTGTATTTAAAATATATCACAAAAGTAGTATAAATATATTGAAATGGAATTTTATTGGATTGCTTGTACGTGCATAAAACAGGGAGATGGAATTTTATTGGACTGCTTGTACGTGCATAAAACAGGGAGCCCAAAACAATAGACCCAGAGCTCTACAGGCCGGAACACATCGCGGAGCACGCTCACGGGCCGATTGGCAGCACGGTCCATTCTACACCTACCCGAGCCCACGAAAATGGAACGACGTCTCAGGCTCATATCTTGCAGAGGTGGCTCTGAACTTCTGATGACTTGGCCACATTGCATGTCCAGTACCCGCCACACGGCGTGTGGGACAGGTGTGTGCAGGTCAATCGCATTGAACTTGGGAGCGCTGCCACGGAGCCAACTACGTGGCCCTCATGCAGTGTGCCTCGCTGCCACTTCTACACACGCCTTGGCCGGCGGATCTTTGTTATAAACAAGCTCCTCCTGCGCCTTCCATTCCACAGTGACATCCAAGAATCAAGAGACGTTTGTAATAGCAGGTGCTAGCAAGCTTTCAGTACGCTTCGATCATGCCGGGGCTCACCATCGGTGACACCGTCCCTAACCTGGAGCTGGACTCCACCCATGGCAAGATCCGCATCCACGACTACGTCGGCAACGGCTACGTCATCCTCTTCTCCCATCCCGGTATATACTTCCTCGATCGATGTTGCTCGCTTGGTCTGTTGCTTTCTTGTGAAATCATCAGGTCCTAATTATATATCTGCCCTTGTGCGTCCTGCAGGTGATTTCACCCCGGTGTGCACGACGGATCGAGCTGGCGGCCATGGCCAGCTACGCCAAGGAGTTCGAGAAGAGGGGCGTTAAGCTGCTGGGCATCTCCTGCGACGACGTGCAGTCCCACAAGGAGTGGACCAAGGACATCGAGGCCTACAAGGTTTGACGGCACCATTTTGTCTTCATTTTGATTGTACCAGTGACTTTCAGTGATGTGAATCTGAATCGTTGGTGGTTAATTTCTGTTGTTGCGCATGACTGCAGCCTGGGAGCAAGGTGACGTACCCGATCATGGCGGACCCGGACCGCTCCGCCATCAAGCAGCTCAACATGGTGGATCCGGAGGAGAAGGACTCCAGGGCCAGCTCCCGTCACGCACCCTGCATATCGTCGGGCCTGACAAGGTGGTGAAGCTGAGCTTCCTGTACCCGTCGTGCACGGGGCGGAACATGGACGAGGTGGTGCGCGCCGTGGACTCGCTGCTGACGGCGGCCAAGCACAAGGTGGCCACCCCGGCGAACTGGAAGCCGGGGGAGTGCGTCGTCATCGCGCCCGGCGTCTCGGACGACGAGGCCAAGAAGATGTTCCCCCAGGGGTTCGAGACTGCCGATCTCCCCTCCAAGAAAGGGTACCTCCGTTTCACCAAGGTAGGAGCACCCGGCCATCGCCATGTTGCCGGTCCGCGTGCTCGTCGGTAGTTGCGTCTCCTCGAGTTCTTGGTCGCTTTGTGTTGTGGTAGCTAGACTTGGCATCGTTTTGTGTAATCTCGTGAACTATGTATGCCCATGAACGGACGTGATGTCGTCGTAGCAGTACTACTCGTAGTAGTATGTATGTGTGGTCAAATGCGTATGGTTGTGCTAAATTACGTTTGTTATTGCGGGTCCTAGCCTGGCATTGACTTCTGCTCCGTGCTACAGAGCAGCATGCTGGATCGATCGATGATCTCGAGTTGCTTTCTTTCTTTTTTATAAAAAGCATGCATTGTTCATTTTGTTTTTGTAGGTCAAAATAGAAAAATACAAAGTATTTAGGAACGAGATTTAGCAGAAAATACATTTTGGCTTCCGAGCTCCACTACTCCCTCTTTAAAAAAAATCAAAAATCATATTTGTAAGTTTAAAAAAATGAATTAAATCCTACGTATATTGCCAATGATCCCACAAACATGCAAAATCTCACTTTGATATATAACTAAAAAAATTAATTAAATCCTACGTATTGCTAATGATCCCACAAAAATGTAAAATCTCAGTTTGATATACTTTATGTCCTGGACTATATCCTTAACAACCATAAACATGCAAAATCTCAGTTTGATATACTAAAAACTGAATTAAATCCTATGTATTGCCAATGATCCCACAAACATTCTCAGTTTGATATACTTTATGTTATGGACTATATCCTTAACAGCATGATTTTTTTAAATAGAGCCGAGCACTGTAGCCTACACGTGCATTTCACAAGTCAACAAATATATTATGAAATGAAGAAAATTCAGACCAAGTAACCTACGAAAACGAAGTTTACAGGCCATCTTTTGTAGAACTATAGTTTTGTAAATGATGAGAAATTAAACTAAACTATTCGACACAGGGGGCTAGCAGGGGTCAGATCTCCGCCCACCCCCCACCAATGTTTGGCGCCCCTCAAAGAAATACAGCAAGATCAATACTAGTACGTGTATGCATATTGCACTAATGACCGTACTAATTAGGTAACTAGAAAGATACCCCGCGCGTTGCAGTGAGAACTTTTTATAAAAGTTGTAATATAAACGAAAGGACATATGACACATGCAACGGGCCAGATTTTTTTTGGGAATATTCAGGAATCGATTGGGCACCATAATCGAGAGTTTAGATTTAATCAATGTAGAATCTTTATATATTTTACAACTAAAGTTGATGAGGTATTGCATGGATAAAATAATTTAAAATGCGAATAATTTTCATTTATGGATGGAAAATCATTAATAAATGTTTGATGACATGGATAAATAATGGCTCAAATAGTGGATGATGTGGTTTAAGGAATATATGATGTGTAATTGATTAGTATTAGTGGAGATGACATGGATAATTGATTGGTTAAGAGAATGGATGATGTGGATAGTTTGCATGTTGAGATAGAAAATAATTAAGAAGGAGAACCAACCAGATATGAGATATGAGGAGCTGGGATAGGCCGTCCGACAAAGAAGGAGAAGAAAGCGCACCACTGGCAACCCTCGCCCCTCCTCCGTAGCTCTAGCACTTCGAGGACCGCCGTCCTGACTTCCTGCCATCCCACCGCGCCCTGTGCAGCCCTCTGCCATTACCTTCTGGGGCCGCCAACCCGACATTCGCTGTCCGTCATCCGAGGCCACCGTCCCGACTTGCAGCCGCCCAACCACGCTCTACGTGGTCCTTCGACACCACCTTCCGGAGCCGTCGCCACGACATCTACCGTTCGAAGAAGAGCGGCAGCGCCACGCAACCTGGACGCCGAGCAGGCCAAACTACGCAGACCATCCGCCCGTAGGCTACGACCGCCACACCAACACCAGAGGCCGCCGTCCGGCATCCATCCAACCGCACCAAAGACCCAGTTGTCCGGTCGACTACCCTGCTGCAGTTCGGCACATAGTTGACACCCGCGACGAGCACGACATTACACCGCGCCCTCCGAGCATCCCCTCGGTCACGCGCTCTACGTGGTTTGGCGAACTGGACGGAGCGCCGTGAACCGTGGTACTGTTGCACACGCACAACGGCGAGTAAGCCATCAAGGACGTGTTGGTTGCGTCACGAGAATGCACCATCCTTGTTTGGGAGCATTCATAGCAGGGAGGGGACACAAGAGAATGCACTTAGGGTTTAGGTTCAGCATGTTTTGTTCCGTTAGGGATCAACTGCAGCCTTTGATCGGAATCGCGGCTCCGAACACGCAAATCAGAAACTGGGTCTACAAGCTGTAAGCTGGGATAATTTCACGCCAATGTTTTTGGCCCACTAAGGATTTTTCTGAGTGGACCAAAAAATAAATCCCTTGGCAGAGACATTTTTTTACTAGGGTCCGGTACAAAACACTCACATTGATTTTTTCTTCTTCTTTCTTTTTGAACGTTTGCATTGAAAATTGTTAGGTACATTGATTTGTCCTATTTACCCAGAGTAATATACCTATAATAATATTTTTTACTTCGATAACTTAAAATGATTTTTGACAATTTTTAGGACCAAACTATGACACACTTGTAGTTTAAATTTTAATCACTTTTGGAAAATTGGCCAGAACTCAATTAAATGTGCAAAATTATCTAGAAGGCGAGAAATCGTACTATTTAGGCTGAGACACCCAGTACAATCTACTTTGTTTGAAAATTTGAATGGTGTCAAATTTTCACCATTTTTTTGCACTTGCTTCACAAAATACCTTATTTTTTCACTTACAAAGTGGATTATTTGGGAACAACAATTTTGAAACTCCTTTGATATTATTGATTGATGTGGAAAGATGCACTTTTTGGCAAAAATGGTCACATTATTATGAGCTATGTCATAAATATGGTCATGACCTTATTCATTTTGCTTGAAAGATAGGAATGTTTATACATGACAGACCATTGTGAAGTTTTTTTTTTGAAAAGTTGTCAATATTATAGTTTATCGTCTTTCCTGTCAACTGATAGTCTGATACACACAATAGAAGCCAATGCCAAATGATTGCATTTTTGTCATTTTCATATTTTTTTTGAAATACAGTCAAAATCGCCGGCACATCTATTCGTAGAAAGGATCTCAATCTTCAAATACCCTTTGTGACTATTGCATACAATCCTACTTAGATATCGTAGAATGTTTTATTTAGTCTTAAGGACAAACTATAACAACTGATTTAAATTCAAGTTACTTAAAATTTTGCCGAAGTTCAGTTAACCGCACAAAAGTAGCTAGAAATGTGAGAAAAACATAATATTTGCGTTAGTGTGTTTTCTAGGAATAAGAACTGTGGTCGTTTCTCGTTTTATCCTTGCTTAATTAGGTTTGAGTAGCCTGTCTCGAGGGCGCTCTTTGTTGTTGCTTTACTTCACACCCCTCTTGTGTTTTTTCTTGGTCCTTGTAGCGAATGGGAGAGGAAACTATTTTTTCTTACAATAAACAATTAAACAGATAGTGTTCTCTTTATTGCAAAGTACGACAGAAGCACAATGGTCAACGAAGCTGAAATAATCAAAGAACCAGTAAGATTCCTTATCTGTTGACAAATAGGTTTTGTAGCAAAAATGGTTCAAAACAAATTGTTACAATAAAAATGAACAGATCCAAGGTAGAAATGAACATGACATTATGAAAAGAGAACGAGGCGATAGCCTAGTGGTTGGGGTTGCGGTGGCACACCCCAGCGACCGAGTTCGTGTCATGCCACAGGGCTCCTCCCCCGTAGGTCTTGTTTTTTTTAGAAATCAAATAAAATAACAAAGCGGAATCCAAATTTTCAACACGCGAGAGCTTGCCGTGATTCTGATCAACCGGTCAATTAAGCGTTGAGGACGCGGCAGTACCTCCTGATCTCGCCGGTCGCATTGGTCTTGACGTCAATAGCACCCATCTTCACCATCGCCGCCTTGAACTTGTCCTCCCACTGTTTCGCGTTCTTGGCGTAGGCACGCACCGCGTCGCTCGTGTCTGTGGCCGTCAAGAGTGTGGCGTCAGACTCGAAGAGCACCTCATGGCTGAGCACGTTCTTGTAGTACTGGTTGTCTAACGTGCTGGGTGTCTTGAGGTCCAGTACGGCCACGTTGTCGCTGCCGTTGTTTGGTTTGCACTTGTTTTGCAGAGTAGTTTTCAGATTGGGGTCCATGTCGGAGGTGTTGGGGGTGAGGCGGTCAGAAAAGGATGAGCAGTGGGAGATCCCGATGGTGTGCACGCCGGAGAGAGTAACCATGTCGTCGGTGGTGGTGAGGCCCTTGGAGGCAAACCCGGCCTTGAGAGGATCCAGTCCAGGGTTGCGAAGGGAGGGGGAAGGTTGGGGAGTGTCTCGTCTATGAGGGACACGAGTCCGTCGTAGCGGCCGGCAGGCATGTCGAAGTACACCTTCTTGTTGCTGAGGAAGTAGGTGGCGTCGCGCCCGGCGAAGGCCATAATGTCTGCACATGACACGACGTTGCCGCACTCCTTCTTGATCCTGGCCTTGGCCGTGTCGATCACTTCGAAGCCGCGTAGGCTCAGGTTCGGGATGCCGAACTTCTCCGTCGCACTCTTAGGGTTGGCCGTATCCAGCAACACGGACGCGTCGCAACCCTGTAGACAGATCATCATGCATTCATCAGGTACACACGCACATCAACCCAATACTCTTACCACTCATGTGCAAAACAATGTCATACACTAATACTATAATATTTTCTCTGTTTTTTTGGTTCAAGTTTGTAAAACTATGGCTGTTTCTCTTTATATAAAATCGACGAGGGAGGCTTGTTTGGTAAAAAGAAATTACTACATGTATAATAGTACATGTCTCTTACCCGAGTAAATGGCACTGGTGGTCACACAACTCGTCCGCTATGTGCACTTAAGTCACACAACTGGAAAACGGGATTTTTTGGTCACACAACTGGACTTTTGGTGCACGCAGGTCACAAACCCCACATGTCAGTCCGTTTTCCGTTGGTAATTTTGCAAAAAAACCCTGTATTTTTGGACATTTTGCAGAAAACTCCCTGTAATTGGACCCAAATTTGGGTTTTTTGCGAAATATCCCAAAATACAGGGGGTTTTCTGCAAAATTACGTGTCCACGTCAGCACTCCTGCAACGGAAAACGGACTGACATGTGGGGTTTGTGACCTGCGTGCACCAAAAATCCAGTTGTGTGACCAAAAAATCTCGTTTTCCAGTTGTGTGACTTAAGTGCACATAGCGGACGAAGCAGTCATGGAAGAATAGACGGATGAGTCCCGCCATGATGCCCTTGCTGGCGTCGCGCACGGCTTCTCTGATGATGTCTTCCACGCGGTAGCATGTTTTCTTGTAGTAGCCAACCGCGAGACCTGGGGCAGGTGTGCTCGGAGGGGACGACGGAGGACTCGATGGTGCAATCGGTGCGGGCGGCGGAGGGCTAGGAGTGCCTGGGGTGTACGGCGGAGGACTAGCTAGACGGTGTGATCGGGGCGGGTGGCAGAGGACTCACTACAGGAATGGGGATCTATGCCGACGGCCAAACCCTGTGCCGACGGTTTTTTATCGGGGCCGTCGGCATAGGTCCCGACGAGGCCAGCCCATCGACAAAGCCGTCGGCATAGGATATGCCGTCGGCATAGATTTGGTACAGGGGCTGTGCCGACGGCTTTGCCCTCGGCATAGGTAAGTCGTAGGCATAGCTCTTTTCCCCTATTTTTCATATAATATGGAATAATTCATATCTTTAAATTCATAAATCGAAATTTAACAAATAAAATGTCTAAATCGATTAGAAAAATTAGAGGAATCCAAATATGACATCCATTTCATCTTTTTCTTCATTTATATGAATTTTTGCAACATATTTATGGTACTTTCTTGTTTAAAAAGTCATTTTGGCACTTAAAAATTGGAAAATGATATGTATAATAATATTTTAAAAATTGTTTTTGGCAACAATGTTTGCCATACCAAGACACACCTATGTGTCAAATGTGGACACTTTATCACAAATCATGGCACGACGGCCATTTTGACCATCTTTTTCAAAAAAAATAAAAGAAAGTGAAAATACTCAAAAAATGAAATCCTTTGGCATGTACTCCTTTTATGTGCACTAGTTGATAGGGAAAATGATAAACATTATTTTTGACAATGTTTCCAAAAAAATTCTTCACAAAAAGTTGTATCATCTATAAACATGTACAAGCAAAAAGTTGGTTTCCCATGTGCCTATGTCCCAACCAAACACAATCAAGCAAAAAATTCCACTGGCCTACCCCCTTTCGACGCCGTTCACGGGGGTAGATGAAAACGCTAGGGTTTTTCCAGCAGATCTAGGGTTTCGCCGAAGCGGGGCCCCGGAGCGTCGGAACCCCACCAAAACCTAGGTTGATGCATACCATATGTGTACAAGTGTTTTGGGTGATTCAAATGTCCAATAATCTACCCCGGTGTGTGACCGGCTTCACCGGCTTCACTTTCTCTCTACCAAGTGTGTGGACTTAGAGGTGAAAACTCCCACTTCGGACGAAACGGGGCAATCATGTAAAAACTTGTGATAAAAGCTGGTTTCCCATGTGCCTATGTCCCAACCAAACACAATCAAGCAAAAAATTCCACTGACCTACCCCTTTCGACGCCGTTCACGGGGGTAGACGAAAACGCTAGGGTTTTTCCACAAGATCTAGGGTTTCGCCGAAGCGGGGCCCCGGAGCGTCGGAACCCCACCAAAACCTAGGTTGATGCATACCATATGTGTACAAGTGTTTTGGGTGATTCAAATGTCCAATAATCTACCCCGGTGTGTGACCGGCTTCACCGGCTTCACTTTCTCTCCACCAAGTGTGTGGACTTAGAGGTGAAAACTCCCACTTCGGACGAAACGGGGGCAATCATGTAAAAACTTGTGATAAAAGTTGGTTTCCCATGTGCCTATGTCCCAACCAAACACAATCAAGCAAAAAATTCCACTGACCTACCCCCTTTCGACGCCGTTCACGGGGGTAGACGAAAACGCTAGGGTTTTTCCACAAGATCTAGGGTTTCGCCGAAGCGGGGCCCCGGAGCGTCGGAACCCCACCAAAACCTAGGTTGATGCATACCATATGTGTACAAGTGTTTTGGGTGAATCAAATGTCCAAGAATCTACCCCGACGAACTGTGCCGACGGCACAGGTGAAATCCTTTGGCGACCGAAGGCTGGTGGGCCTGGGCGGCCGGCCTCGGGTCAAGCTCCGCCTCCCGTCCTCAAGCGGATCAACGACGGAGGGGGCGTCCTCACGGCCTCCCATCGACCGCCTCCAGCACCTGCTCCGTTCGTGCCGCAGGTTTCCTGCCGTCGCGGCCAAGTCGCCGCCGTCCTCGCCGCGCTCCAGCCCAGTCAAATGACCTACATATTGTCATCCCCGTGTCATAGTTTGTGATAATGTGGTCATATTTGACACATAGGTGTGTCTTGTTATGACAAACAATGTGTGATAGTTTGCTCTAATTTTGAAAGTAACTCAAATTTGAACTACAATTGTGTGATAGTTTGCTCTAATTTTAAAAAATGCGACCCCTTTCGATGAATAGACACGACGACTATTTTGACCATTTTTGTTTTGAAATAATAGCAGTAGTTGATAGGATGAACAACATGCATCTTTTCTTCTTTTTGCTGAACAAGTCACGATTTAATTAAACCACCATGTCTTGGTCCAAGCTAGGATGATCGGACGGCCCCCAATATCCTTAAACAAGCACACAATCTGTGTGCTCCCTGTGTGCTCGCTCCTGATTGGCTGAGGCACAGCCACCACGCACGCACGCATAGAAATCGCTAAACCAGGCACGCACGCACCACACAATCCGTCGTCCTCCTCGTCATTATCTCTCTCGCCTCTCAGATCCGATCCCCACCTCCGCCCCACCGACAAGTCCCTCTGCTACCTCGGCGGCGAGACCCGGATCGTGGCCGTGGACCGCACCGCCACCCTCGCCGACGTCCACGCTCCCTGCTCGCCGGCAACCCAACGAGGACCTCGACTCGCTCATCTCCGTCTCCACCGACGAGGACCTCGACAACTTCGTCGACGAGTACGACCGCGTCGCCGCCAACTCCTCCTCCGGGTCCGTCTCCTCCCGCACCTCCCGGATCCGCCTCTTCCTCTTCCTCGCCAAGCCCGAGTCGTCCTCCTCCCCTCCCATCCCACCCCCTCGGCGACGTCGGGAGCGGCGCGAGGCCGAGGCGCATCTGCGGCCGTCACGAGCGGCGGGAGGCTGAGGCGCATCTGCGGCCGTCGCGAGCGGCGGGAGGCCGAGACGCAAGGCGACATGGGATTAAGGCGCGACGGCGCTGCGGTGGCCTCCCTCGCCGGCGCCGCGTGCAGTGGCCAAGAGCCGGCGCGCGGTTCCGTCGAGGATGGCGACTGTGGTGACTTCCGGCGACGGAGAAGACGGCGGTGCAGCGACGGTGCCCTCGCACGCCACCTCGCTATGCGGCGGTCCCTGACGATTTAGGCATCGTCGCGGACGCGCCTCTCTAGCAGCGGCGTCGCCGGTACGGCCCGAAGCTCGCCACGCCTCTCCACTGCATCAACCGCCGCGGCTGCCCCGTCCCCAGCGCGTCCCTAGCCTGTCCCCGGCGAGGGATGGCGGGGATATTTTTTTACAGCATATGTACAGGCTATACCGACGGCAAAGCCGTCGGCGCAGGTGCTGCCAGCGCCGCTCGCCGTCGTGGGACCCACGTTCACTGTGCCGACGACCCGTATGCCGACGGTCCCTTTTGGCCGTCGGCAGAGCCTGTGCCGACGGCTTTGTCCTATGCCGACGGCTGGGTGACCTGTGCCTACGGGCATCTATCCCGACGACCCTGTGCCGACGGCGGCCGTCGGCATAGGGGTGTGCCGACGGCATAGTGGCCTGTACCGACGGTTAGAAGCCGTCGGCATAGAGGCTGATTCCTGTAGTGACTAGGCGTGTTTGGGGTGTACGGTGGAGGACTAGATGGTGTAATTGGTGTGGGTGGTGGAGGAGGACTAGGTGTGTTGGGGGTGGAGGGCCTAGGGTAGGGATACCCGTAGCCTGCTTGGGACGGACGAACAACGCAGACCAGTGCGAGCACCGTCAGGGCGGCGGCGAGCTTTGCCATTGTCGCTGCCTAGCTACCTCTCTAGCTCGGCCTGATGATTGTGGTCTGTCTTGTGAGCTTTGGTGATTACAAGCCGCTGCTCTGCTGCCTATTTATAGCTAAATGTGTCTTGCTCCATCTGTAAAACTGAAGAACAATCGTGCATGCATGCATGCATAAAATGTTTCCGGAATATATAATCCATATCCACCGCTCGCGACTGCGTAGAGGAGAGAGCCCGTTGGGACCTGAACGTGCGGAGCACAATCTATATCCATCGCTCGCGACTGCGTTGCAGCTCAAGCAGTTGTCATTCCGTACGTTAGTTAAGCAGCTGCTATCCGGCCAAGACCTGTATTAAACTGATGGCGACTGAAAGTCTGAAACCTGGTTCCCAAGTCCTGCATCGCCGCTCGAGTCTGGATCCTGGTTCCCAAGTCCGGATCCGAAGCCAATGAAGAAGCTGAAGCCGTCTTCCTGCCTGCCAGTCCTCAACGACATGGACGAAACCGCTGCGTAGTCGTGATGCCAGGAGCTCACCCTATCTTTCTTATGTGTGTGATGTAATAAAAGTTGCTGAAACTCTTTAGTTAGCAACCTGGGAACTCTATCGTGCAGAACCATAGCTGTAGCTTTAGTTTCTGCCTTTACTTTCATGTTGGCTCTGAACTCGTGTGGTTTCTATGTTAATGCAATGAAACCGGGGGCGAGGTCCCTTTTGTTCTAAAAAAAAAAAGTCTGAAACCTATCTTCTGTCTAATTGGTGGGCACCACATATTTTGATGATTGACATGTGTATTCTATTACAATTAAAAATCCATTATATGGACTAGATTGTACATGAAGATCGTTCATTCGTGGGAAGTGTCCACGTTAATTGCCAATCACGTTTTGTCATCTTACATTGTCGGTGTACCACCTGAAGGGGCTGAGAGCAGCAAAGCTCCTAGTCCTATACAGCGCCCGCTGCGTTCCCTAGAGACCCAAGGCTTCAAGGGCTGCCTGGATGGGCCGGCCAGGTAAGGTGTTTTTTTTTCATGTATTTGTTTGTCTTTCCTTTGTTTTTTCGATTTTTCTGTTACTTTTTTCTTTTAAAATAATTCTATATTAAAAAATATAATATATCAGCTAGAAGTAGCAAAAGGGAATACAGGGAAGACATCATGAAGCGATAAACTTGATATGTAACCGGTCAAGAAGCGGTCGGATCCGCCACAATTCACATATCGGCTAGTTACTGACCAGAAATCCTCGCAACCTTGTACTTCCTCCAATTAGAAGTCGGTGATTGTGATCGCACCAGTCTTAACGTTGATGACTAGGGGCAGTGGCGGAGCGTGAACACAATACAAGAGGGGGCAAATTCCATCGAAAACACCAACAAGAATGGAAAAAACGGCCAAGTCATAGAACATGTAAGGGATAATAAGATGGCAGTGTACTGATGGTATATATCCAATTCATGCAAATATATTAGGTATAACTTGACTACATTTTTTTAACGGCTACATCAGCTACAATTTGTTCCCGCATACTTTGGCATTGTGGACAAGTGATTTTTTGTTCATATTTCTTTTCAAAAGATGACAGTATGTTCTGCTGGTTTTCTTTGCTACCTAATTCAGACAATCAAATTTGCATCAATTGCTCTGCGCAATGGCGTTCAGCGCAGTCCCTGGTTCAGCGGTGCTGGTAGCCAGGCAGGGGGCGGACATGACTGGGGGCGGAGCAGCAGCAACATCGCCGCGTCGAATCGGGGATTGGGGAGGAGGGCCGACGGGCTAGGGAGGCAGGGGAAGTGAGGATGGAGGACACTCGACCAGGAGGAATACCTAGCGGTCACGATCAGGTCGCCTAGGACTGGAGGATGGTCTGATCGCCTTCCCTAGTTCGCTCTGCGTCGAATTGGGGAAACGGGAAGAGAAAACAGGCTGGCATCTGCTAATGGGTTGGGCCAGAGTGGTAAGTATACGTAGTAAAATCTTTTTTGCACTTTCGGAAGGGGGGGTCGTGACCCCTTTTCGCCTCCACGACGCTCCGCCTATGACTAGGGGCATGAGTCAATGTGACATCTAGAACGGATGGTGGTGATGAGATCGCCGTCTTCAGTCTTGTTTCTTGCCTCCGCAAGTTCATTGTGGAAGCGCGTCATATTTGTGAAGCATGACTCCGCATTCATGTCCCTCCCGTGCATGTTGATGAGTTACATACAAATCTGGATAATTCGCACTTGCGAATGAGACGAATACATCTCCCCTGGAGTTGTGCACAGTGCAGCCTCTTTAGAAAGTGAAACAACCTGTCTAATCACCTACACAGATTGAGAGAGATCTTGAATTGCACGTAGTACCTGCACCTTGTAGACCAGATAGTTACCCCGCAGGATTTTCTCTGACGCGGGCCAAACTAGGGTTTAATATTCGTGCAATATAACGAGGTGGAAAAGAACAGATTCATTCGGCCTCGGGCTCCCTCTGCGAGTCCCCAATCAACGGAACAACCGATTTGTTTATTTAGACTACAATACAACTTAATTTAGCACTTTGGGAAAAAAATTATTGATAGAAAATTAGAAGTCCCATGTGCTGATGGTGTTTGTTTTTAGTTTCTTCCTTTTGCATCTTTCCCATCGTTTCATGTTTACGTATTTTTTTTTGATTCTTCTCATTGTGTAATTTCACATTTTAGAAATATATAACTATGTAATCGAGAAAATCACCACCGTGTTTATATGTTGTACTTTTCACCACACCATAGTTGCACGTTTTCAAAAATGTGAAACTACCTCATCTATAAAAGTACAACTAGGGTACTTTTTTTCTGCAATTTTTTTACTCCTGTAGGTTGCTGATTTCGTCACATCTTAGTTTCACTTTTTCATAAATGTGCAACTAACTCATTGAGAACAAGTGTAACCAGTTATTAATGTAATTTAATATTTTTGTGGTTATTTATATGAGTTGCATTTTTGCCACATTATGGTTACACATTTTTAAAGAAATGTGCAAGTACGTTGACAAAAGTGTTACCAGCGTTCTAGTAGTATTTTTCTCTTTTATGTTATTTTTTTGAACTGTTTTATGTTATTTATAGGTTGCACTTTTCAAGACATCGTATTTACAAGCTTGTAGAAATGTGTGGTTACCTCAACGAGAAAAGTGCATCAGATGCCGCCGCTGAAGAAGGAGAAGTTGTCCAATGATAACTAAAGAAGCACCACCGAAGCAACATAAAAGATTGTTATTGATGCTTCAACAATTCCCTCTGCTAAGGAACTTGCATCTACCGCATATACTGAATGCAAAATAGGCGATGATTTTGTTGCTAAATATGTTTATGACCCCTATGCAATAGGTGAAGCACCAGCAACTAAACATCAAAGTGAGCCATCAAATATGCAAGATGATGACTCGTTCAAGCGCATTACGTTCACATTGACAATTGCTAAAATCATGGATTTTTCTTCAATGAAGGTATCACTGGTTTCCTTCCATAGGATATAGGAGGCAACATCTGTTGCGGATATCAGCAAGATCAAGCCACGCAAAGGACTCTCATATGAAATTTACTCGGGCGTCTCAAAAACTAGTTAATTATCAAGAATTTCCAATTCAAAGAGTCAACTTCAACACATTTCCTCGACTCATGGTTGTAGCCTTCACACATGTCTCCAATCCTTACTTGCAAACTCGACCTGTATCTGACTATCACTTCTGGAGAAAGATGCATCAATGCTATTATGAAACTGTGTTGCCTCACCATAACAAATTTAAGGATACCAAATATGTCTCGGTTTCTTTTAAGTTTCATGTTCCAGCCCTGTTGCTCGAGCACATTTTGAGGCTGGTCTACGCTTTGTCTCCGTGAAACAAAGCTAGAATGCTGAAGTCATTCTTACATTTTATGCCATATCATTCTTTGTTCAACCTGAGCTAGAGGATGACCCTATAAATCCAACTACATGGACCCTAGCATGGATGATAGTTGGTTAATACTTAATAGAACAATTGTTCTATTAGTGAATTGTTTCACCTTCAGACTCTATGTATCCCATATACTACTGATAGGATAAAGCTACATCCAATGTGGATGCATCTGTCCTCTAGCTCTTAGATTTGTTTCCGCCCAACACCTTAGTCGCTCACTATGAATGAACACATTATATCACTTATGAGGCTAGAGTGCTACACCACACATTCTCAAATATGGTTTGGCGCAGTTGGTGAACAAAAGGAGGAACTCAAAGTTAGCAGATTTCTATTGCGTCATGCTGTGACCGACACTCCATTTTGCTTACAAGATATCTTTGTACTGAACATGTTATACGAATCAGTGGATCCAAAAATGAAATTAGCTTATGCCCGTCACATCATGTGTTCCGTTGAGTTTTTTTACAACAAAGAGATTTAAGCATGAGATGATTCACTATGAGAATAAAATGAACAAAAGGCACCAAATTCTTGAGTCCTCATCCAAGGTCTAGGATCTAGTAGTTGATGCCCCATACAATGTTGCCTCCTCATTCACCTCGTCAAAGTCTTTCTCCTGGAAATGCAGAAAAAGAGCTCAACCAACAACTGGCAAAATGCATACACCACTTGATCCCATTGATCCAACTAATGTCTTATTGAGTATACACAAGATCTTAGTCCCAAGATGTTGGTTTAACCGCAAGAAAGTTGACCCCTAAAAATAGAGTAAAGACAGTGCAACAAAAAAAGACTCAAGAGCGAAGTAGAGGTCCAGAAGTAAAACTGAGGACTCAAGTGTAAATTTGAAAAGACAGTGTAGTTCTTCTATTTTTAGTGCTTCAGAGGTGTTAGAAACACGTACTATTAAGAGGGGTTAGATGTATTAGCACGGAAGCAAAACTTAATTGCATGCTTAGTTATTAAGCTCATTCCGTATATAACAATGAACATCTCTGATGCATCAGCATGTCGAGAAATGAAGCCCTGGATTTTACACAAGGACCTGCCTTTTTCTCTGACTATCTTTGAACATATTTAGAGATGAACGGGGTTTGCCTTTTACCCTTGGAGATTGGCACTCCTAGGTACCAATTGTGAGCTTCAGATATGTGGATTGACACAACCCGTTTTTGAAGGTTTTTGTTGATTTCCCCAAAATCAATTCGAAAAGATCGGGTCAACCTTGCAAGATTGACTAACAGAGAAGAAGGGCTTAGTCTGAGAACTGTGGTGCACGTGGACAATCTCTCCAACTACACCGCGTCTCGGTTCACTCTACATTGTTGTTTACCATTATGCATATCTCTCTGTTTCTGAAGCATGAGTATTCCGAAGCATGAGTATTCCATTCTTTGAAATGCTCTTATATGTTTCTGATGACTCAACTTATTTGTCCTTAAATATGGTCTTTATACGTTTCTCAAGCATTCGTTTTAGCCTAGACATTATGTGCTACATTTCTGTTACTTCATTTATCCCTTGTTCTAAGTTACATTCTGCTTTGTTGATTCATCAACTTGATCAAAGTTTTGATTACTCATATTTTAGTGGCATAATTTTGTATTTCTATTCACCCCATTCTAGTCGTATATCTTGATCCTTCTCTGCCACTGACGACGGTAACACATGTGGGCATCGTCTCCTGCTTCGAGAGGCCGTCGTTGCCCAACCATCCTCCGCCTCGAGCACCGGGTGAAACCATAGATCTAGCCTACCGAATCAGGCGGCAACACCAAAGTGTAGTCTCCTTGTGTGCGCCATCTGGGTCGTTCGGGGAGTCCTAGGGATGACATATGAAGTCAGTGTTGGGAGTTGCTCAAAGCATGGGCCTCTGACGTGTAGTGCACACTATCACCAATGCTTTCCTTGGGCCCGGTTGGGTCTCGTCGTCTACTCGCAAATTTATTTCGACATTTATGGGAGAGCTTTACGTTGATGCATGCCATCCTACAGTCGGTGTCATGCTACCGAGGTGTCCTGTATCTGTTGTGATGAATCGGTATGAACGTTCTTCTCGCCATATTTGCTATACGTTTGACAATGCGATCTTTATCGTGTGCTTGTTGTTGTAGCCATCTCATTCTCATGTTGTTGCACCGGTCGTTTTGGTCACTTCTATGAAACTGATACGTCTCTTAGGACGTATTCTTGTACTCCCTCCGTTCCAATTTAATACATGTATAGATACATCCACATGTGGTGGATAGCAAGTCAATTAAATTGGAACGGAGGGAGTAAAAAATTGACAACCATGTGAAGCATAGTTCGATTATATAAATTTAGTAGCAGCGATTAACATGACTAATTAACTCGTGAATCTCATTAAAAAAGAATGTCGGCATTGGAGGTACGTAGTGGCCAAACAAGTAGTATAACAACACGGTACAAATGAATGAAGGTATACAAAACCTTAGTGTTGAACGTAAACAAGAAAGGAAGACGTACTAGAACATCTACGAAAGAGCACGTACTAGTAGCAGGAAACATTATTGGATCTGACCAGTCGACGGCGTCAAGATGGCACTGATTAATATTAGTAGGGCTTCTAGTTGACGAACGCGCACGTCTTCCTGATCTCGCCCTGGGTGATGTTCTTCACCCCGATGTTGCCCATCTTCTTCATGGCTTCTCCGAAGAGTTTGTACCACTCGTTTCGCACGAGTAAACCCTCAGCGGCATAGCGTTCCACCAAGGCCTTGGTCTGTGGCAACACCAGCACCGCGTCGGAGTTGAAGAGCACCTTCTTGCTCAGGACGTTCTGGTAGTACTTTACGTCCAACTTGTGGCAGTCTGATAATCCTGCTGCACCGTCGTACTGGAGTTGCCAGTGCTGCAGGTCCGGTCGAGTTGCGCCGAGATCGGCATCCATAGACGTGCTGGTGCGGTTTGCCGGTGGCGGTGGCGGCACGCGGTCGGAGAAGGAGGAGCAGTGGGAGCGGCCGATGGAGTGTGCACCGGAAAGCACGACCATGTCGGTCTCGTTGAGCCCCTTTGCAGCGAACATGGCCGTTAACCGTTGAGGTCGGCGAATGGTGGGGGCAGGTTTTTGCCGCGGGTATCGTCGGCGAGTGAGACGTTCCCGTCAAAGCGGCCGGCCGGCACTTTGTAGTCGATGAGGCCATCACTGAGGATGTTGCTGGCGTCGCGCCCGGCGAAGGCGAGGATGTCGGCGCACGAGACGACGCCCGGGCACTTGGCCTCGAGGGCAGCCTTTGCCTTGTCAATCACCTCGAAGCCACGCAGGCTCAGGTTTGGGCCACCCTGCCTCTCCGTCTTTGGGCCGTCAGAGGTCTGGTTCAGCAGGACGGAGGCGTCGCAACCCTGAAGAAAACCACGTACACGCACATATAATAGTTAGCTACTACTGTATAATACTGTTGAAATGAATCGTATTACTGTATATGCGTGTATTGATTTAATGTGTACGTACCTGTACGAAGCAGTCATGGAAGAAGAGGCGGATGAGCCCGGCCAGGACGCCGGCGGTGGCCTTTTTCACCTCATCCTTCACGATCTTCTCCACGTCCACAGACGACCCTGCATACGAGCACTTGCCGGCATAGTGATTGACCTTGAGCTCAGGGGTAGGGCTCGGCGGAGGAATAGCCGGTGGGAGCGGAGGACTGGGCTGGCTGGAATCCGGGGGTGGAAACCCCAGATGGCGAAGATTGAGACTGAGAGTGAGAATTCGCAGGACACGACACCGAACAGCGACGCGAGCACGGCGAGAACAGCAAGCTTGGCCATCTTCCTAGATTCTCGGCCGGATCAGCTACTACTCCTTGTGTGTGTGCTCGATCGAGAGGATGAAGGGAACTTGCTGTTTTCCATGTGTATTTATAGTCCCGGGCTCCGGCACGCCGGATATCGCCGTATCCCGGGAGGAGGACTTTTGGGGTGCACGTTTGTGGTTCAGTCAACCTGCCAGCCGGGAATGAACGTGGTGAGCACACAAGTTGACATGCGTATATAGCGGCGGCACGAGCTTATATTCCATCATGCATAGTACTGCGACTAGGATCGGAAAGCCAATTTGGCTCCCGAGTTGCAGTGATCTTGATGTTTTAAAAAGATAAAAGTAAATTATAAGTTTCAAAAAATCATTGAAAAAAATCTTATGCATACAATGATGTATCTTATATGCATGCAAAATCGCAACGTGAACCTTTTATTATGGACTAGGCAAAAAAGACAAAATTTGAACATTTGAAAATGTGCATTGTTCACTATACTCAGATTTGTCATTTTTCTGTATCTTAGAATATAAATTATTTCAAGTTGAAATTCTACACTTTTGTGGGAGACAACATTGAGAACAACCATGATTTTTTCAGATTTTTTTTTAAACTTTAAATTGGACTTTCGAAAATTTTAAAATAAAGAGATCACAGGAGCTCGGAAGCACGGAATTTCCACTCGACCGAAAGCTTGGACATCTTCTTAGATTCTCGATCAGCCGGATCAGTCAACTTGCCAGCCGGGAATGAACGTGGTGACTGGTGAGCACACAAGTTGATGATATATGCGTGTAATCGAGGCGGCACTAGCTACCTTGATTGCTCCATCATGCATACGGCGACCAGGATCGATTAACTAATTGCACTTGTGTGCAATGAGGCGCTGACTCGCTAGGTTATTTCCATTTTCAGGGAGATATCACCGTACCAAGCGGGATACCGTAGATCGTATTATACTCGACATGCATGGAACGATACAGCGTAGCCACGGAAACTCGCAACCCATACATGTGCATTACGACATGCATGATGTATTCCAGCCAAGTGGAACTAACTACGAGTCAGTGCAGTGCATGAGGATGTACTATGACATTTTTCACACACACTGAGCATCTGATTACCTTGCCATGTGAATCCCTGCAACTTCTGATCAGTACTTTGTTTTAAGGGTTTGTTTCTTTGCACCACTTTGTTTGTACTGCTCAGTTTTGTCCCACTTTTTAAATTTTGCTGAGTTTTGTTCTCCCCTCCAACTCGGCCTCCCGAATTACGAAACGGAGCGTTTCCATCAAGTCAAATGATTTGACCATTACTGTGCTGACAGGTGGGGCCTTGAGAGTAATAACCATGGTGCAGCCGGCTGAGTTGCTTTTCTCTATGGAGGAGAAGAGCAATGTGTATAAAGATGTAAGTGTGTGAATGTAAGAGCAACTCAGCCAGCTGCACCACCAGCCGGTCCACCGTTTGTAATTTGAGTGTATCACACGTCAGAATATATCAACATACACTGGAGTAGGGTTGTTACCGGAGACGATACTGAGGCCAAACCTATATATATTCTTGCATGGTTGAAACTGTTAGCTCACATGATCATGGTCACGAGACCCAAATTCACTAGCCGGTTACTGAACACCGACATATATGCAAATATAAATAACATTCGGTACCGAGGATTAATGAATGCAATGACATGTTCCAGCCAATGTTTGAAGAACATGTAATACATCGTACAATTAGACGCTGCTCCGGGGAGCCACTCGGTGGCCGTGACCTTGCACCCAATCTCACACTGGATGACCATGCGAGCAACCACCTGGCGGTCGCTCCGCTCGAGCACCTTCAACACCTACGACTCCTCGCTTTTTTTCATCCTCCGCTACAATCCGGTCGATTCACCATCGCTACAGGAAAGTACAAAGCGGTTGTTCGATGGGAAGAGAAGGAGCCAGCGACTTAATTTTCTTGGCTACTTCATGGGTGGATACACTGATGCATTCCACGTGCCTGGATTTTTCCTATTGTTGATGAAATCTAGCGTATTCTTCCAAGTCGACAAACAAGATGCTGATGCAAGAGGTTCTGAATTTTTTCTGCAGCCACAAGCATTTGGAGAAATGGGGCACCGGTTAAGTGTAAATTATTCATTTGGCTTGTGTTGCAACATCGGTTGTGGATCTCGGATGGAAGGGAAAAGCACATGTTACAAGATAATTCTTCTACTTGCTTTGTCTGCTTACATGAGGAGGACAACGCGGATAATATTTTGATTCAGTGTGTATTTGTGTGGCAATTATGGTATGGCATGTTTCAAACCTTGGGTCTGATAGGTGAGGTGCCAAACTTTGTCAGCACTCTGGAGAAATGGTGAAGTGATAGTCGTAACACATTCGGGGCGGAAGGCTCAGAGAGATTTTGATGCTTTGGTCATTCTGACATGCTGGAGGCTTTGAAAAACATGATTGCACGGGTGTTCAATAATGTGAGGCAACATTTAAGTGGTAGCATTGTGTTGGTGGAGCTCAAGCAATGGGCAGAGGCTAGGAGCACGGACGGGGCTTGCCTGCGGCGCGCCCATGCGACCATCCGTGCGGCCTTGCTACGTGGCACACATCGAACGAATTACGAGCCTTTTTTCCTTATGTTTATTTTTTTGCAAAAAATAAAAGCAAATAGAGATTCCTATACGATTTCGTACCGTGAGGAACTGCTGGCCAACGCCGACGGCTCCTTGCAGACAGAAGGAGTCACCGAGCAACTCAGCCAGGCCACCGGCCGGCGCCAGTTCCATTCCGCACAGCAAGCTCTGATCAGACAGCGGGACAGTCGGGGCTGCAGCCTGGCCGCGAATTCATGATCTTCGGCGGCCGGTTGCCGTCATGGCATTGAGGAGACTGTGTTCTTTAATCGTGTACGTTATCCAATCTGTCCCAATCACATGCGATCTGAAATACTAATCAAAAGCAAGAGCAATGTCCCTGCTCTGGATGGCACGGCTGAAGTCGCCGGCCACCGGCATCGAAGAGTCCATGCTCGCCGGAGCGGATGACAACCATGGCCATGACCATCCTATGACGTTCCCCGCCTTCGGCGTCACCGCGGCTGTCACCATCACAGTCGCCGGAGTGGAGGAGGTCGCTGCACTCGAAGTCGCGGAAGATACGGCGGCCGTTATCATCACGGAGGATTACGGCGAGGCATGTGCTGTGACCGTATCTTCGTTGTTTTTTTTAATCGGAGAAGGGACAAGTGGGGAGGAGCCGTTGGATGCTATACGAACGGCCGGGCGCACGGATGGTCGCATGGGCGCGCCGCAGGCAAGCCCCGTCCTAGGAGCACTACGGCACAGCAGGCCTATGCCGACGGCCATCCCCTAAGCCGACGGCTTTTTGTCGGGGCCGTCGGCATAGAGCCCGTCGAGGCCAGCCCACAAACAAAACCGTCGGCATAGAAAATACCGTCGGCATAGCTCATATCAGCCGACGGTAGCCGTCGGCAAAAAACTTGCCGTCGGCATAGGTTATCTGGACGATTTTTTATGAGTAGGAAACAGTACAGCATCTCCTACGCCGACGGCATTGCCGTCGGCAAAAATAAAATTATTTTTAATTTTTATTCATTTTCTATTTCTTTTATGCTTGTAGCTATGCCGACGGAAGGTCCATGTTTTTTATAATCTTCATTTTTATGTATTTATTTATTACTACCTGGCAAAAGGAGCATTTAAAAAAAAATCTGGCACACCTATGCCGACGGCATCGGCATAGGTACCTCAGTGACCAAATGGTCGTAGCTATGCCGACGGCAATGCCGTCGGCATAGATGCATCCTGGAGCTCCACCAGATGCTCCCAGATGAGGCCACGTGTCCAGACCTATGCCGACGGCTTTGCCGTCGCGTAGGTCAATCCTGACCAGCTGGCTGTCGTGGGCCCCACCACGCCATACGCCGACGGTTTTTTCACCGACGGCCCGTTCCCGGCCGTCGGCAGTAGCTACGCTGACGGTTTTGAGCTTTGCCGACAGCCTTCTGACCTGTGCCTACGCCAGCCTATGCCGACCGAGCTGAGCCGACGGTTGCCGTCGGCATAGGCTGAGCCGACGGCTTATAGGCCTTTGCCGACGGCCAAAAGCCGTCGGCGTAGCAGCTGAGTCCCGTAGTGGAGTGGGTTGTCCTGTGTATTTACACACACGTAGCGAGAGATTAGCTAGGGTTTTGTTATGGAGTCTGTGAAGTTTCTGTCTGTCTCATCGTTTGTGATTGAGACATGAGCTTATAAATATCGCTGCCTTCTATAAATCTAAAGAATGGTATTGGCGTACACTCGAAAAAAATCTAGCGTATGTTAATTTGGTTCTCATAAATTACTAATTCAAAAACGGTACTTACACTTTTGACATCACTGCATTTTTATACGTTCACTTAGCTGTACTTAATTAAATATCAGAAGAGATAGTATATTGGTATATTATGCCATTGTCATTCGCCCTCATGTCATGTGAGGAGTTTATTCCATCGATGTAACGGCAAATG
This sequence comes from Poa pratensis, assembly GCA_947311845.1. Taxonomy (NCBI): domain Eukaryota; kingdom Viridiplantae; phylum Streptophyta; class Magnoliopsida; order Poales; family Poaceae; genus Poa; species Poa pratensis. The sequence continues at coordinate 23,044,663 of CAMZMU010000098.1, forward strand.
TACATACCAGATGGCGTGAATTTCTATTATAATTTAGTATTGTAGTGTGTATGCTTGTCTAAATATGCTCCTGTTAATTTGTCATGTCGTGACGTCCATGTCTGATAGAACAAGATAAACGCTCTTACATTTTTTTCCGAAATGGGAGCAAAAGCCCCAACCTCTGCATCGTGATGATGCACACAACTTTTATATTAAAAAGAAAGTATCAAAGTAGTATGAGTACGATTATTACAACTCAAGGGGTCTGCCAACATGGCCACACGAATCAACAACAAAAAAAGTTTATAACGAAAAGACTACATATCTTGAAATCTTCTAATATGTTGCCACCCATGTTGGCATCAAATAGCTCGGACGACGACCGCCATTATACGGGAACATCCAGCATCCGTAAACGCCCGCTGCTCTATCAGAAAGAGGTAGGACCATAAGTGGATCCAGTAACCTACACTTGTTAAAAATCACATCATTCCGACTATTCCAAATAGCCCATAGAAAAGCACAAACACCAATGCGTATATGTGCTTTGAATAAACCCTCTGAGATGACGTCAAGAGATAGATTTGGACCTGCGTACTTGTGCTAACATGACTTCACTTCAGTACTGGTGTTACTACACCTTGTACATCTTATTTGTTTGTGTATCTACAAAAATACACTGACCATCAAGCACTTCTATAAATGTAATTATATTTTGTGGCAATGCATAGGTATTTAGCTAGGGAGTTTTAAATTCCGATCTTCGAAACTAAAATGACATTCATAGCCAAAGTTATGATCGTACTTGGAAAAACTGCCGCCTATTGATTTTGCTAACTCTCCCCTAGCTAAGGGTTAAGTTAATGCTTAGTCAAGTGCTACAACGTCTGACATCATGATTCTTCCATCTTTAAGTATTGAGTTGTAAAATGGGTTGCAAAGTGAGATTTTTTATAATTACAAATGGGTTTGCAAGCGAGAAATATGTCATGAAATGTTGGATTTGCTACGATGACGCGTGGTAGACATGAGTTACTAGTTACAACTTACAACATGAGTTGCAACTGAGATTTGATGATTTGACCTCACTGATAATTAAGTTAATTCTCATTCGACTGAGAATTAGTCAAATCCTAAAAATAGCAACAACACAGAGTACTCGTGGATCCAACATTGAACCTTGTATAGTTAACTTCTCTATTATGTACGTCAAACAATTAATTACTAAATGCAAGAAATACAACAACCTATCTATGTTCTCAAAAAAAAATGGTATATATGCATGTCCTATTTTGGGAACATGCATGATCGATGAAAAAAAATAGGAAGTGGGAACAATTCAATACGGGGTACCAACAGCCATGTGCCCAAGTGTGGCATCAACCAATTCATGAGATCGTCTCACGATCATGATCGACCGCCTAATGGCTGCACTAGTTGATGATCCAGCACTTCTTCCTGATCTCGCCGTCAGTGCTGGTCTTCACCCCAACGCCGCCCATCTTCACCATCGCCGCCGCAAACTTGCTCTCCCACAGCCCACGGACAGACGCATTATCCATGACCATCCTCGCCGTCTCGTTCGATGCCATGAGCACGCGTCGGAGCCGAAAAGCACGTCGTGGCTGACGACGTCCCTGTAGTACTCCTGTCCAGATCATCGGGGGTCCTGTAGTCCTGCGCCGCGGTGCCGCCCCGCCACTGCACTGCTTGCGCAGATACCTCGCGTACCGGGGTCCATGTCGGAGGTGTTGGACGATAGGCGGTCGGAGAAGGAGGAGCAGCTGGAGCGTCCAACGGAGTGCGCGCCGGAGAGGGTGACCATGTCCTCGAGGCTGAGCCCCTTGGCGGCGAAGCTGTCGTTGAGCTGCTGGAGGCCGTAGAAGGGGGCGGGCAGGTTGGGGACGGTCTCGTTGGCGAGGGAGACGAGCCCGTCGTAGCGGCCGGCCGGCATGGCGAAGTCTGTTGTGCCGTTGGTGAGGAAGTATGTGGCGTCGCGACGGCGAAGGCGAGGATGTCGGAGCAGGAGACGACGTTCGGGCAGGACTCCTCCAAGGCGGACTTGGCCGCATCAATCACCTCGAAGCCGCGGAGGGTTAGGTTCGGACTGCCGAGCCTCTCCGTCGCTTCGTCGGAGGCTGTCGTGTTGAGGAGTACCGAAGCGTCGCATCCCTGCATCATCATGTAGTTAAACAGTACATAAGACATGGAATACAGATTCATGCATGATGTGACCAGGAACAGTGTTGATCAGATTAGGAGAGATAGTGAGAGATTTACCCTGACGAAACAGTCGTGGAAGAAGAGGCGGATGAGGCCTGCGCCTGTGCCACGGTTGCTGTCTGTGGCATTCTTCACTGCTTCCCTGACAATCGCTTCAGCATTTGGACAGGAATAGCTGTAGTGGCCGACACTGAGCCCAGAATCTGGACCAGGACTTGGGCTAGGAGAATTGATAGGTGGTTTGAGCTAGGTGGATAAACGGCAGGGGCAGGAGCGGGGCTATTAGGGCTTAGGCTTGCAGTAGGAGGATATAGCAATGGAGTTGGGCTAGGAGAATTGGCATATGGGCTTTGGACAGGGCTAGGAGAATTAGTAGCGGCTTAGGTTCAGGCTATGTGGACTTGGGCTTGGAGTATATGTTGGTTGGTTAGGGTTTGGCATCTGTGGAGGATATGTTTGCTGGCTAGGGCTCGCACCGGGCGAATAAATTGATTGGGTTGGGCTTGGGCTGGACGGGCTTGGACTAGGAGGATAAGCAGGTGAGCTCGTGTGAGGTGGAAACATGGGTGGCGTGGGCGTCAGGCTTGGCACGCTTGGACTAGGGCTAGGAATATCAGCATGCGCTCTTAAAGTAGGAGGAGAAGCGGGTGAGCTTGCGGATATATCCAGGCTAGGAGGATAGGCAAGCGGGCTCGGCACTGACGCAGCTGGACTTGGCGCAAGATAGGTGGATTGGCTCGGGCTCGCACCCGGCGGTGGATAGGTGATTCTTGCGCTCGGGCTAGACGGGCTTGGACTGGGAACATAAGCAGGAACGCCCTGGCACGACACAGTACCAAGCAACGCAAACAAGGTAATAAGTGGAGAGAGCTTGGTTCTCGAAAGAGCAGAGAGCTTGACCATCTTTGCTAGATCGTCTGTTTGTGTTGGCTAATCTGCAACTTGATTCTTCCTTTGATAAGCTAAGCTGAAGTGTGTTATATATATAGCTCCTCTGGACGAGACGAGACGAGAAAGGTACCCGGAATGCCTCCATGAGTTCAGGCCCTGATCCGCTCCCACGTTACGACGGACGTGAAGTCAAAGACGGGAACATGACAAGATGCACAATTGTACGCACTAGCTAGTACTCCCTCCGTTTTTTAATAGAACATGACAAGATGCTAAAACATCTTATATTAAAAAACGGAGGGAGTACGTACTAAATTAGTACTACTAATGGTACCCAGCTCAAGGAGCTGACCCTAACATGTCTGATCGCGCCGCTAAACTGGCCGGCACTGCATGCTTTTGCGGAGAAACCTAGAGGGTATCACGGTTCTGTTTTGCAGCTGTAACGCGGCCTGTATATTACAGTATAACAAATGCAAGTAAGATATAGCATGTGTTTGCTGAAAATTGATTGATCACACTCGACCGGCCATTCACATTCATCTGCTTCGCTAAAGAAATGGTATCCCTGATGTCGGTGTCAGCGCATAAGCATCAACAAGTACTATATTTCTCTGCGTTGAAAGTGATGTGGCGGTCATGTTGCTGCTCCAATTGTCCTAGTACTGCTTCCTGTTATGGTACAGACCAGCCAGTGGTTGCATAATTAATCTGCTTAATTGTATAGTTTAGCTTGTGGCGGTGGCGGTGCTGTGCTGGCCTGCTCCGAGTGCTGTTTGGTCCACACTCTACCGTCATAGTATGTTTCTTGTCCCTGTTGGCTTCCATTTTTTTTTAGAAAAGTGGAAAGCCCTAGCCTCTGCATCGATTGATGCACACAGATTTTATTGCAATGTTCGCTTCCACTTGTACTACCACTGGTGTGTACCGGTGTATCGAATGTACGTCTGCACTCTAGCCTGAAGAGGCGAATCCTCGCATGCTATCACTTTGCTTTAACAAACCATGAATTCTCAGTGGTTCGTCGTAATATACCAGACTGAAAGGAAAAGCAGTTTCTTTTTTGAAAAAATTATAGGAATTGGTGAAATAAAACCTTTGATGCACTGCGGACCCATCTAGTGATGCAACCTTCGAGCAGTTTAGCCAGCCCAGCACAACACCAATGGACGTTCATTGACGAAACAACTGCCCTGGCCCGGCTGGCCAGTGACCCATGAAGTAATTGTAGGTTTGTAGCCCGGTAGACTCCATGGGCCAAGTTCGCTTTCCGTGGACAAATAAATAAGGGCGCATAGAACTTTCGGCCAAATCCTGCTATATTCTCAACGTGGATTCTCTAGTTTTTTTAAAATAAAAAAACCTCTTTGCTAGTTCAGACTCTCGGGCCATTTGACTTTGATTTGCATTATAATACATGCATCGGAGAGTTGCAATTTCAACATAAATTTCTCAGTTGCACATGAAATGTATATTAAATTAGGTAATGCCATCTAACCGAAAATTAAATTAATCTCGGTTAACCGAGACTTAGTCATGTAAAAAAAAACTTGTCGACGGATGCTATATTGTTTTAACACAGTTCATGATTTAAAATCCAACCTTTTCACATATCCCAACAAGTCTTATTCAAAATATCTCGTCATGAACCCCAACATTCAAACGGAGCATGAATGTATAATCGACCATTCCTTTGAAAACAAATGGTTCTAGCTTTGATGAAATTGTAAGTGCATGGATGGGAAATGAGGAGAGATGGTGGGTGGGATGTCAAATGATGGTGTTAACTCCAAACATATCTTCCTCGCACTTCCACACATGGTGGGTGGGGAAGGTTTTGGCAGTCACTCCCGTGGCGGCACCGTGTAGTTCGTCAGTAATGAAATTTCCGGTGCTGGGCTTATTGGGAGACCACTCCCTTAAGTAGCAGCGTTGACGAGGTTTTTGTAAGGCTAAACTCGAGAGATTACTGTGGTGGTGACTGATAGCATCTAGGAACACACTAATCGCTCCAAGAGGTGAACTAGGAATTTATGTCTTCAGTTGATTTTTGGAGAGTGTTGAGAGGACACTCATGTTGTTGACTCCAAGCTCATACACATGTTATAAGTGACATACAGCCCCCCTCCTTCTTCATCCTTTCAAGCTACATCTCGGCTACGGGTTTACCCTCTTTTACTATCTCATTTTCAGACATTTTCACGTTGAGGTCTTATTTCTTATCCTCTCTCTTCACATCATAATGTAAATACCGTTCTCAATAGTGGGAATACATTAGACATAGGAGTCGACAATAGATTTGATAGTAATAAAAAAATCTGCCATTTCTATTTACTATATCATGCCACAATTACATGAACTGGTCAAAGATACATGTCGGTTACCATTTAGTGGGCGTAGGTTTGCCAATTTAAAACCAAGTCCGGTTTTCGGGCAAAGATACATGTCGGTTACCATTTGTATCTATTCTAGAATATATACTTTCATATGTTATAAGTGGCTAGGTGGAGAATAATAGTCCCGCTTTACTACTGTTTTCATATCAACCGATAGAATAGACCATATGAAAAATATAATGAACTAAACTGGCATACAACTACTATTTTATTGAGGCCTAGTTTTGTCGTCGCATCCTTCTTCAGCATTTCTTCCTCTCAAACATCCTTTTGCCTGGGCAGTGTTGGTTCGAGACCGTAGAATGCGGTTGCTCCGGTTGTAAATCCACCTCACTCGTCTGGATGATGACAGTTGACTTGCGCCATTGTCCTCCACATGGGCATGCTTCTTGCCGGTGAAGTGTGTCGTCTTTACGACCTTCTTGTCCTCCTCATGAAAGAATGTTCCTCCTCATCCTTGTCCTTATTCTCCTCGTTTGTGATATCATTGCCGCTCTTCTTTGACAATAGATCCACCTTAGGTTTGGGAGCGGTGACGGGACATCTGGCGTGTCGACTAAGTTCTCCATGTTGCAAGACTGATTTTCTTGTTTAGGAGTGCATTCGAGTGGTCGATGGATGTGTTCTGATGGAAGTTGATGGACAACATCTTGGCTATGGAGATGAGAAATATAGAGATATTAGGAATGAAGCATATAGATGTTTGGCTACGGTGATTTGGGAATGCACACATTTTAATTCTGAGAAAAATGGATTAATTATGCCTCATTCGTTTGTGTGCGTAGTCATTATCCCTAGATGTTAGCCTTAATGTTCCCGGTGAGGATTTCGTCAATAACTTCACGCGTTTTCACTCTGCAAATGGTTAACTTCAGAAGTCCATAACCACATATGTATAAATCACATATATACATTCACAAATTGTACGTTGCCGTTATGGCCGGCCCACATCGGCCATGATTCTCCATTTTTTACCATTACCTATGAAGGTCGGTTTGAGTGCCCCCAATGCTGGCGGGTATCATCAAACACACGCTCTTAGTTTTAACCGTGGACCATGAATTGATGTTGGCGATGGGGGGTGTTTTTAGTATCACTATATACTAGTATGCTAATTCTTTCATGATATAAAAGGCCCTATATTTAATATCTTCATCATCTGAAGAGAAATAATTGCTAGTAGAGAGATTATTATATTCCAAGCTATTGCCTGGTTGACTGCCATGTCTTTTACAACTCATCTGTTCAACTTACTGCTCTGCAATTATGGAGCTTGTTCACAGTAAAGTAAAGTCCGAATCTGACCATAGATACGGTTTCTATTGCTTGAGATTCATATATATTGATATAGCGAACAATTTTACTATTACGCTGACGCAGTGCTCGCCACCCCGCTTCAGAAGTGATGTGAGATATGTTCACCATGTAAAATAAGAGAGTAAGTGAGAGTGCACACGACACAGAGTTACAACCAAACGGCAGTATTTGTGTTTCTCTAGGACCAACAAAAATCAATGTATGCAACAAAATAAGATTTAAAAAAATGAGGATTGGAGGGTAGACAGACCTCCAATCAGCTTTGATAGAAGAAAATTCCGTGAGTACGCACGAGGGAGCGGGCGCTGGCACTCGAATTCGAGACCTCGCGGGCAGGGATGTATCAACAACTCCTAGCCATCCGGGCTATGCCTCAGTTCTCTATTTAACAAAATAAGATGCAAACCAGTTTTCTCTCAGCGGGCACAAATATAACAAAGCCAAAAACCATGTGACCAAACATGCCCAAAATGAACACCGGAGATATACATCGGCCTTGTGGCAAGCCGATTTTTCTCGCTTGTAACCGTAAGCCAAGTTATATAACCGGGCTTCGTTTGTTAGAAGTTCGCAATGATACTGCGATCAATTAGTGGTTCAGACAAACTAATGTGTTAACTAAAAACCCACTTGGGAAAGAATGCTATCCATCCACCCTACCCTGCATGGCTGCAAACATCTGAGCTCTTCCTTAAAGTCAGCGCTGCAGGAGTTTATCCGATGCATATGCTGAGTTGTATTTGCATGTTCCCACCGCCCATGGAGAACATGCGCTTCGACAGACAATACAAACCCCTGCCAATTATTCTTCCTGAGTCTGCGAGTCCCAGTCCTCCCAGCGGGTATAAATGGACGTGCAGAGGAGCAGCGTCTCCACAGCTCAACAACACTGCAGCTTGTTTTTTTTTTTTTAGAAAAGGGGGTGCGGATCCCCGGCCTCTGCATCGAGCGATGCACCCAGCCTTCCGCAATTATTGAAACCACACCTTACAAGAGTAATACAAAGATCAACCCGAAGCGAATCACCGAACTAGCGACATCTCGCTACACATACAAAACGGATGAAGGGGGTGGCCAGGAACAAACCCTGACAATACACCAACGCACATCATCAAAAAAAAAAACTGAAGGCCACACCAAGCCGCCCGATAGCGACCAGGAGGCACAACCAGTCCAGCAGACCCTCAGCGGCACCGATGCACCTGCTACAGAAGTCGCCGCCACCGTCTTCCTCAGACCCATCATCATCTTCAGGAAAGAACCAAAGTATTATCCTTGTCAGGCATGTCGTCGACGTCGCCACGACGCCAGACAACATATCCGATCTGCGCGTCGTCATCATCATCACACGTCCAGCGCCGAGACTCCGCTGCGCCGCGCCGCCGAGACTCGCCGTCGACAACGTGTTAGATGCCTCAACACCCCACCTCTCCTTGCCCGTCCCATCCAGCAGCTGATCCAAAACCATGCCCTCATGAGGGAGAGCGACACCGAGAGCGCCGCCATCGTCCGATCCAGGGAGCCCGGACCTAGGGTCTCCCCCGGAACAGTGCGAGTGTGTAGATGGTGGCTGCATCGGCGATGCCTTCACGAAGGTAACGACGCGTAGACGCCGCCATCGCCGGCTTGAACGAAATCAAGCCCGGTTTTCACCGACAACCACGCCTCCCAACTCGCCGCTGGGGCTAACTGTGGGATCCAGGGATCCGCCAGAGCCAGCCGGCCGACCATCTCCGGCGGAGGAGAAGGTCACCGCCGCCATGCCCGGAGCCGAAGCTCCTGGCTTCCTCGTGCCGCGGACTAGCACCAGGAAGGCTCTTCTGCCGTCGGAGTCGAACACCGCAGCGACGTCCGCGGGTCGCGGCCTGGCCGAGTCCATCTGGGCCCAGATCGGGCCCGCCGCCACCGCCGCCCACCGCTGCGCTGGCCGTCGTCGCCGGTCAGCCGAGTCGCCCGGCCGCCGCTAGCCGCCACACTGCCGTGGTTGATCCGCCGCAAGCGGGCGCCTCCGCTGCGGACGGAACCTTGGCCGAGGAGATCCGCCGCCGCCACCACGCCACCCGAACCGGGCGGCGCCCCGGCGGCGGCGGAAGGGACGTGGGCTGGGGAGAGGCGAGGGAGACGCGGGGGTGGACGCCCCGGCGCGGCAGGCGCCGCCGCGCGGAGGCGGAGGGAGAGGTTAGGTTGCGATGATGTGGGTGTCGTGCCTGCTGCTCCTGGCGGCGGCATGCCAGGGCGCGGAGGCGGCGCTGAAGGTCGGGTACTACAAGAAGTCGTGCCCCGCCGCGGAGTACATCGTCAAGACGGTCGTCGACAAGGCCCTCAAATCGCGACCCGGCCTGGGCGCCGGCCTTATCCGCATGGCCTTCCACGATTGCTTCGTTCAGGTACGTGCCCAACTTGCTGCTAATGGCTTGGTCATGCATGTGCTGTGAAGCATTGAACAGATGGTTAATGTCATGAACATGCATCGCAGGGCTGTGACGGGTCGGTGCTCCTGGACCCGACGCCGGCGAACCCGCGGCCGGAGAAGCTCAGCCCGCCCAACTTCCCCACCCTGCGCGGCTTCGAGGTGATCGACGAGGCCAAGGCGGCGCTCGAGAAGTACTGCCCCGGCAAGGTCTCATGCGCCGATGTCCTCGCCTTCGCTGCCCGCGACTCCGCCGTCTTCCTCAGCGGTTCCAAGATCAAGTACGACCTCCCGTCGGGACGGTTCGACGGATTCGTGTCGCTCGAGAGCGAGGCGCTCGACTTCCTCCCCCCACCATTCTTCAACCTATCGCAGCTCATCGACAACTTCAAGGCCAAGAAGATGAACCAGGATGACCTCGTGGTGCTCTCCGGCGCGCACAGCATCGGGATCTCCCACTGCTCCAACTTCATCGACCGTCTCCCTCCCAACCCCTCCAACATGAACGCCGCTCTCTCCGCCCAGCTGCAGAAGAAGTGCCCGCTGGCCCCCACCATCACCAATGACCCCGTTCAAGTGCTGGACATCGTGACACCAGGCCAGTTGGACAACCAGTACTACAAGAACCTGCGCAAGCGCAATGTTCTCTTCCACTCCGACGCGGAGCTGGTAACATCGACCCTCACGGCGAAGAAGGTGTACCAGAACGCCATTCACCCCGAGGTGTGGGAGAGGAAGTTCGCCAAGGCGATGATCAAGATGTCAGCCATCGAGCTCAAGACCAGGAAGAACGGCGAGATCAGGAAGAACTGCAGGGTCGTCAACAAAAAATAAGATTGCTGGCCACTACATGTGAAGTAAACATTTGAACGTGTGCGCATTCTCTTTTAGGGTGCTTGACCGTTTAAGTTGCATATGTTGATCCTCATTCATTCGTTGTATTTTCTTAGTTTCCATGAACCATGTTATTCTGTTAATCATATTGTAATATGTTATATTGAATTATTCATAGAGTTGTGTATTTGTAATAGGTAATATGTGCCTGAATAAAGTTTTTTTTTCAGCTGTTCACAGAAACGTTTTCATTTTGGCTTATCAGGGAAAAAGAAACTTCTGCATGGGCGACCTGCACCAGGGTTTTAGGTGTACTTGGCCTCTGGTTAAACCATTCAACAAAAATACGAATGTAAATTATTCATACACATGCAATTAATGCAAGCAACATTCAGCCGATCAAATATGCAATGAACAAAATTTTGTGCTATATAATAGTATCATATGTTCATATGTGTTATAATTTATGGGCTTAAGCCCACATAACAAAATAAATTTTTAACAGAAAATGCCCATTTGCGAATTGTATAACCCATGCAAAGTTTAGTCTCTGCCATCAATTTTTTTTTTGCAAAGTTTAGTCTCACGTGCAGAGTGGAAACCAGTTTAGCACCTTTCAAGGAGTTCTTTCCCATCGCTCATGTTTCATTAATGCTCCAGAAAAGTTCGTGATTAGTAACATTAACATATGTTGTTATCAGATCTAATTACCGAGGCGGGAGCTCTCCTGAAAACCTAGCCGCGCCGCCGCCACCACCTCCGCCTCCACCATAGATCGGTTCCCCCTCCTCCGGCGGACTCGCCGGTGTCGCGAGGGGTGGGGAACCCGATCTATAGTTGGAGTTATTAATAAAAGTAGTGTTTTCAATAGATTTGATTAGGGTTTTGGTGCCGTCTTCTTCATCAATAGAGTTTTCATCATCTACAATAAGCAATCTTCGGTTCTTACTTCGACGACGAGATCTTCTTCCCGACGTCAATGGCGGTGATGTAAGATTAAATTTATCTAGGTTTGGTCTTTCAGATCTTGCTTCGCCGGATCTATTTTGAATCTTTTCTTATGGTTGCCGTGAGGATTGTCCTCGCAATATTTGTCCCGGCTGCTACGTCCTCGACAATGGTGATTCGTACTCTCGGCTGCGTGCGTGCACGTAACCTTGGCATTGCGGCTCAAAATTTTGGGAGAAGCCTCGTTGGTATTTGTAGGTCTGTGGATTGGTATCTTTGTCGTTCTACGACTGCCTTTAGAAAAGTTCATGATTGTGTCATGGAAAAAGAAAGAGTTTAAAGATTTGCTCTTTTCTTTTAGACTTTATTTTATAATCATTGTAGTCAGCTCATGTATCTCTACCATGTACTATTCACTACTATAATATATAGTATTAATTGTCAAAAAAAAACATATGTTGTTATCATGTGCTTGTCTCAGCTTCTCCTTTTCGTTGACTGCCTTGCGTCTTGGCCCGACTACTGTTGATCGACTACTTTCACTACGACATCTCCATCACCATGGGGACACCACAACTCAAAACACGGATGTCATCTTACTGCGGGCCATGAGCCCATGACGTATGTTTTCTTATCTTGCGGGTGATACCCCTATTAATTTATTAATTGATGGTTACTTCTTACTCATGTGAGATAGATGTATTAGTTGTTTACTTGTTGATTTTTTGCTTGTCTAGTTTTCCAATGTTAATTAATCTCGCAAATATTTTTATCATGATGTTAATGTGGAATAAATTAATTGTGAAATTGAAAATTATCTGTATCACTGTTCACATAAAAATTATCTTTCTTATTTCTTGAAGTATATTCACTTTACACCACTTCATGATCCTTATTTGCTAACAAGCAAGGATCTAGCGCAGGCGTACACACAAGCCAGCCCGACAGGACGGACCTTAGCTAGAACCACCATGCTGGCGACATATATAAAAAGGAGGTTGTAGGCAGATTTTGGACTCTCCAAACACTGGGAAAATAGCAGAATTCACCTTGACTAATGCTGCGTGATCAATGGCAAGCTCATGTTTCTAAATTTTCAACATGTTATGGGAACATGACATTGATACAAACATTTGTTATGAAAACAATGAGGAAACACTTGAAACTCATAAATCATCTCTAGGACAGTAAATCGGCTCTATTTCTTCTGGTCATTACAACTCAAGTATACATGCATGGCGTGTTAGGAGAATGTTTTTTTTGCGGGGGTAAAGAGATTATATTAATTAGAAAAGTGTTGTTACCATCTAATTGCGTTGGGTTTCAGCGGGGCGACCGTGGGCATGGCGGCGGCGTGACCTAGCTCTCGTGCGAGGAAGACGACTCGTACGGTGCTGACCTTAACGCTATCTAACAGGTCAGAATTCCTTCTTCTGCCTCTATGGGCCGCACATAAATTAATTTTGCAAAAAAAAATAACGAGCTTTCGGGCCGGACCGAGCTGAGCCAGGCTCGGCCCGAGCTTGCTGCGGTCCAGCTTGGCTAGCTCGGCTCGGTCAAAACTGCTGGCGGGCCAAGCCTAGCTCGGGGCGAGCCCATGAAAACTCGGGCTGAGCCCAAAAGCTCGGTCTGAGCCTCTGCATCAAATGATGCACATGACCTGGCTTGTTCTTTGTATCCGATCAACATGCTGTTCTCCTCTTCTCTCTTGTGGCCATTTCTCTTGCAGTTAAAAAACACATACAAGTACACCAGACAAACACTAATCAACATGTCTCCTTGAGAACAACAAAACGTAGTGCTTACCCACCGGTTGCTCGTTCTGACATTGAACTTCTTTTCTCTCTCGGTATGGTAGCATGTTCGTCGTACATCACGCCGCAACACCGGCGTTCCATTGTGAGTACATTAACACAGTTAGATCTACCAGCTGAACATATGGATCTAGCTACTGCTGAACACATGGAATTATTTTTGCCGGAGTCTTCGTCTTCCAAAGCTGGAACCGACCGACATTTTCTTAGATAAATATATCTATGTCCGCAGTCTAGCTACCTTCCCCAGAAACATTCCTGAACAACTCAGATGCTCCATCGACACGGAACAGATAGCTAGACATGACAAGTCAAATAATGAAATAACCCATGAGGCCATGATCGATGAGTTGTTCGTCCATGTTCCGAGTTGACATTGCTGAACAACACGCATGTTTCTTTGAGAGTCGACTCCCGGTCGCCGCTTTCTCCTCCGGCTCGCTTCCCTCTCCTCTCCGGCGGCGTTGCCTGCCGGCGTGGACGAGGAGGCGCTGCGCGGATTGTATATAGTAGCAGTAGGTTTGGTTTAGCGTTTGCTTGCTTGTGCTACGTGCCGTATGAGGGTAGGTCGGTGGACTCCGGCGACCAGATCCGCCGCGCCGGGATCTCCTTCTTCTTCGCTGCACTCTACTGGTGGCAGGTGGTGGTGCATGGGAAGCTGATGGACTCTCGCATCCCTCTTAATAAGGTTCGCATCCGAAGCTTTGAGTTCTGGTTTTTGGGCCAAGCCTGGCTCTGCTTCGTGGTTCTTCTTCTTGCGGTACTCCCATGGTGGGAGTCGAAAGCAGTGAAGATGTGTGCTGCGGAGAGCTTCGTCAATAAGGCCTATCCCCTGGTTCTCGTCTGCTACATCTTTTTATTACATCTGTCTCCTCCGGCGCGTGGCGGGTGCTTGGAGTTCGACGGCGGATTTGCTGCTCTTGTTCAATGGCAGGAGGCCAGGTTTCTTGGGAGTTGATGGTCTGAAGTGAGAGCTGCTCCACCTTCTTCCTCGGGACGCCATGGTGGCGGAAGGGGAAGTATGGTCGCTGCGCTGTTTGCTCCGATCCTCGACGACCTTGGAGTTGTGATGCTGCAAATCACTGCGGAACACTCTCGGCGCCCTGGCTGGCAGCCGACTCTGATGATCATCTGGTGGTCAACGATGCTGGTGATGGCCAGCGATTTCAACCTCCGTGAGGAGGCCCTTCCTCAAGCTCTCGACGGCGCTCTCGTTCCTCCAGTTCCAAGTGGTTGTGTCCCCGGCGCCGGAGTGGACGGCCGTGGATTGAGCTTGTCGTGCGACGATGGAAGCAGAGGACCCAATTGCTTTTTTCCATTTTCTTGTAGGGTCTTTTTAGCTAAAGGTTGGGACCGTGTTGTAATTTTATTTTCCTAAAGGTCCTTACTGTAATATGTACCTGCTTCGCCGATAATTAAGTCAGCATCCAGGCCCTTCGGGGCCTCTCCATGTTCAAAAAAAAAAAGAAAAAAAAGAACAACACGCATGTAGCAGCCAAACACTACATTTCTGGTCCATTCAGCAAAATACCTCACGGCCGGGCCGACCTACAAGTAACGAGCAAACCAGCTTCATGAGACGCTCACCTCACAGGCTGCGCCAGTAAAACAGCTGGAGTTTCCAGCTTGACAAGAACACCTTGTAGCGATGGCAAAAAACGTTTCCTCGAAAAAACCTTGCGGCGGCTGTGATCTTATTTGCGTTGTTCGGCGCTATCCACTAGCACCTCGCCGGCCGCCGCCCGGGGTGAAACTTACGGTAGCTCGACCCGGGTACCGAGTCCACACAGCGTGTTTGGATACTCTAAGGAAAGAGAATGGGAATTTAGAGATGGGAGTTTATTAGGAGATTAGGATGCAAACAGACAGGCTGTCAGAGTTCTGCTAGCCCCGTCGTTGTCGCCCCAACACCAATTTTTTTTTTGAATTTTACCATATATATTAAACAAGCAAAGAGTCACGATTATATCGATTATAAAAACAAAACTAAGAGAGACGAGCAAATCTATGAGATCTTCAAGCCCTTTCCTATTACATGACACAATCTTGTACTTTTATGAATGCAGCCGTAGAACAACGCCGAATACACCAAACCATAGACCTGTGAATACAAACGAATGTTCTCTCCTTTTAAATTTCAGCCGCAATGCCAAGTCTTTGAGCACGCACGCAGCCATTAAATTAATCAAGCAATATCAGCAAGAGCACCACCACTGATATTTCATGGACAAATAACCGAACCACTTTGTCGACGTCGTTGGGAGCCGAGAGAACGAATCACCATTGCCGAAAACGTAATAGCCGGGATAGATATTGCGAGTACAATCCTCCTCGCGGCAACCATGAGAAACACTCCAAGATTGATCTGGCGAAGCAAGATCTGAATAACCATACCTAGACAAACTTAATCTTCCAAAGCCACCATTGACGTCGGGAAAAAGATCTCGCCGTCGAACGAAGCGCGGAAGATCACTTATTGCAGACGATGTCATCTCCATTGACGAAGAAGATACAACCAAAACCAATCTCTAACATTAAAGACCTTTGTATAGCGCGCTGCGCAGGTCCGAGGTCACCACCCCTCCTAGTGCCAGAGCGGCAACTAGAGGTGGCGAGGACCCGTCAAATCTTAGACGAGGGCGACGATGAAGATGCAGATGGCGCCGGCGACGACGGTTTGGGTTGAAACCCTAGGCCGCCGCCTCTCTTTCTTTCTTTTCACGAACCGAGCTAGCGCGAAGAAGTCGAGGAGGAAGGAACCCCCAACACCAATTCCTAGTCGTACTTCCCAAGGGAAATTTAACCACCATGTGAGTGTGCCACGTGTTGTACCATACGAGGAAGGGAAAAACAATACGGCAGCGTCTCGGTCCCACGTCGGGTACGACCGCGCGCGCCAAAGGGCGAGCCGTCCACGGCCCGTGTGTGCATGGCCGGATGGCCCCCTCGCGTACCCGCGCAGGCACGAAGCCCCCGCGTACATCTCTCCTGGCCAGCGTACGTGACGCACGAGGCCTACGCGTCTCCTCCTGGCCAATGTACAACGTGAAGCAACATCATATATTAGCAACACACAGTGAGGAGTACAATAAAAAAATAGAGCAGAATGTGAATGTACAAAGATACTGAAAACGATGTACAAATTATGTAAAATAGATAGTACAAATTACACAAAAATATGATTACGCGGAGGATGAGAGAGAAGGGATGGTGTACAAAGTAAACGGAACAGGATGTACAAAGTACATAGAACACGAAGTACAGAAAATGACACAAGAGTACAAGTACACAGAAAACGGAGTACAACCGACACAGGTTGTACAACTACATAACACATGTTGTACAACTAGACAAACACAGGTTGTACAGACACATGTTGTACAACTAGACAGACACATATTTTCAGACACAGGTTGTACAACTATACAGTCACATGTTGTACAACTACGCAGACACAGTTTGTACAGACACAGATTGTACAACTATAGAGACACAGTTTGTACGACTATACATAAGCGGATGTACAAAAAAAGTTCGTCGAAACCTTTGAATATGGGATCTAGTTTTAAAGATCTCGACGCGAGGAGTCCAAATGTGAAAACGGTTCGTAATTTTGATAAACGGTTCTCGAGATATTTCGTTTTGAAGTTTCGGTTTTGAAAAATAAAAGAAAAAACTGCCTCCCACTCTCCCGTATCCCTTTCTCTCTCATACTCAAAAATACACAGAACAGGAAGTACAAAATAGATACAAGTGAGAGTACAAAGTATCCATAACAGGATGTACAAACTATACATAACCGGATGTACAAAAAAAAGTTTGTCAAAACCTATCAACATGAGATCTAATTTTGAAGATCTCGACGCGAGGAACTCAAAAGTGAAAACGGTTCATAATTTGGATTAGCGGTTCTCAAGACATTTCGTTTTGAAATTTCGGTTTTAAAAAATAAAAGGGAAAACTAGCCTCCCACCTCCCGTATCCCTTTCTCTCTCATCCTCCCCACGTTTAATCTGCTGACGACACTTGGCGGACATGCAAACAACCACAGGGGACCGAGCGAGGAGAAGTCGACACTTGTCACGACGAGAGTGAGCGTGAGGTTCCCTTTGCAAAGGGAACCCTTTTTCTAGTGATTTCCAATTCCCTCCAACCAAATAGGCTGTCAGAGTTCTGCTAGCCCCCGTCGTTGTCGCCCCAACAGCAAGCCCGCCGAGAACGAGCACACGTCCTAGCCCACCGAGCCCAGTACCTCCTCCGTCTGCAGGGCCAAAGCTCAGAGTCGGCTTCTATAGGCGCTTGTGTCCACGGGCAGAACAGATCGTCAGGGAAATGCAGCCAAAATCGTCAGAACAGATCGTGCATGGCTCCCCATAGACCAGCAAAATGCACCATGGAACCTCATTACCAGATGAAATAACCATGTCGATATTGTCCATTGAAGCCCTCTAAGGAAACATTGTATGGTTGCAACCAAAAGAACGAAAAAGACATGCTTGAGACATTCACAACTGAACTCGAAATTGCCCGTATAACAAAAAGTCCACATAATTTTCTTGGCATGCTTATTCTTCATCTTATTCTTATTTATGTTGTTATGGGCCAACATAGCTCCGGACTGTCGCTGCCGACGCAAGCCCAGGACAGTTCAAGTAGAGAATGCTCATTACGAGTTATGAGGCTACTCCTCAACCGCCATCGGATCTACCGATCGTGGCATGCTAGTTTTCTTCTTCTTGTGTGAATCATCTAGGACAACATCACTGTTGGGATTTTATATCTAGACCATGTCTAAAGCCCAACTAAAATCTGAAAGTCTCAGGCCATATAAAACCTAGAGGCCCACTTAGCCCATTAGTGCAAGGCAAGAGTTGAGACTTAACTTTAGTCCCACATTACTAGCTTAGAAGGAGTCTACCCCTTTGTTTGACTATATAAAGAGGGGTAACCCTGGTAACCCCTCTCTAAAGGATACACAATAAAATCTGGGCATTAGGATCATAAATCCTTGACCCGTTTGTGCCTCCTCATTATATGGTCTCCCACCGTTCCAAAACTTTGCGCCGCCATCTTCCAAGTCTTTTCCATCCTGTCTTCCGGCGTGCACCGGTTGAAAGGACAGTAGGCCTGCGGAACCCCGCCTCTCGTGATCCTGTACAGGAGAGGGGCGATCAGGTTTTTGGGGAGCGCACTCGTGCGACTACTAGCATCGAGTTCTTCCCCAACGATGACTTCTTCCCCAACATCGCCAACCTCTTCATCGACGACATGGGAGACAGTGGTTCCGCTGCTGCTGCACTGTATGTATTCTTGATCTTTCTGTTGGAGATATTGCTAGAATTTCTGCTTGTAGTAGTTTCTCTAGATTCATTCTGTTTATCTACTGTTTTAGTAGATCACATGATTAGTTTAATACTTGTTGTTCTAGTCATGAATTGTTTTTTGTTTTTGCAGATTAAATCAATTTTTAAATTGCTTATATATTCAACAATCCAAAAACCTGATTATATGCAATTGGCTCCAACTGGTTTTGTCGCGTCTATGAGGTCGTTTCCCTTTAAAGGGGTGTTTTACAAACGGTGGCGCATGAGGGCAGTGTACTGGTTTCAGAACTTGAACTGCTATGCCGCCACCAAAGGCAAGTCTGAGGGCGAGTTTAATCCTGAACAACATGTAGCTTTTGAGAAGTTCGATACCCTATTCGAGGGTGCCCTTCTGAGTGTTCTTGACGATTCCATTTTGGATTCATACATGTCGTTTGATAACGGCAAGGACATGTGGGATGCGATCGAGGCCAAGTTTGGGGCCTCGGACGCTGGCAACGAGTTGTACGTCATGGAGCAATTCAATGACTACAAGGAATCAAGGTACGGTATATTTCCTATCATCCTTTCAGTTTATCATTCTCCTGAATGGTTGATTGCACTGGCACCAATGTACATGTTTGTGCTGATACTTCCATGTTTTCTTCTTACCAGGTCACAGGGACTTCTCCCGTGCTGATGGGGAACAGGTCACATGCTTTTGTTCGAGGTGTTGGTACGGTGGATTTGAAGTTTACTTCGGGGAAGACCGTGCGCCTGAAGAACGTTCATCATGTGCCCTCCATCAATAAGATTCTTGTCAGCGGATCTCTTCTGTGTCGAGATGGTTTTAAGTTGGTTTTCGAGTCCAATAAAGTTGTAATATCTAAGTATGGACAATTTGTTGGAAAAGGCTATGAGTGCTGAGGCTTATTCCGCCTATCTTTGCCGGATATTTGCACTAAAGTTATTAATCATGTTTGCCACGAAATATCGTCTAACATTTGGCATTCACGACTTTGTCATATTAACTTTGGTAGCATGACGCGGCTAGCTAGTTTGGATTTAATTCCGAAATTCACAACTATCAAAGGTTCCAAGTGTCAAGTATGTGTGCAAGCTAAGCAACCTCACAAGTCCCATAAGACTGCGGAGGCAAGAGACTTGTCACCATTGGAACTTATACATTCAGATATTTGTGAGATGAATGGCGTGTTGACAAAAGGCGGAAAGAAAGATTTCATGACGCTTATTGATAACTCCGCTAGATATTGTCATGTGTATCTTCTGAAATCAAAAGACGAAGCTTTAAACTTCTTCAAAATCTATAAAGCTGAAGCAGAGAACCAACTTGATCTAAAGATAAAATGGCTAAGGTTTGATCGTGGTGGAGAGTATTTTTCCAATGAGTTTGATTCTTTTTGTGTGGAACATGGTATAATCCATGAGAGGACACCTCCCTACTCGCGTCAGTCAAATGGGTGGCTGAAAGAAAGAACCGAACTCTAACTGATTTGGTTAACGCCATGTTAGACACTTTGGGTCTCTCCAAGCATGGTGGGGGGAGGCTTTATTGATAGTTTTTCATGTCCTAAACCGAGTTCCCACAAAGAAGAAAACCGTTTCTCCATTTGAGCAATGGGAAAGGAAAAGAACGAGACTCTCTTACTTACGTACTTGGGGTTGTCTAGCGAAAGTCAATATACCAATTCCCAAGAAGCGCAAGTTTGGACCAAAAACCGTGGATTGTGTTCTTCTGGCCTATGCTTTTCACAACATTGGTTATAGATTTTTGATAGTAAAATCTAAGGTATCTGACGTTCATGTTGGTATGATTATAGAGTCAAATGATGCGACTTTCTTTGCGCATATATTTTCATGAAGGATATGCCTAGCTCATCAAATCAGGAGATACTGATGACGTGAAAACACACGTTCGTTGGGAGACTCCAAGAGGAAGGTATGATGTAGTGCAGCAGCAATTTTCCCTTGTAATTCTACCAAGGTTATCGAACCAGTAGGAGTCAAGAGAGCTTCAGAAGGTTGACAACGGTACCAGAAAATGTAGCGTCTTGACGGGAGAGAAGCCTCCTAACAGCGCCAGAAAATATGGTGGTTGTCGTGGACCTACACACAACACAATAAAACTACTTTGCCCCAACGAAACAGGAAGGTTGTCAATCTCCCCGGCTTGCTGAATACAAGGGATTAAACATATGGTGTGGAGAACAATTATAATTGCAGAAAATAACAGAGAACAAATGATTGCAGAGCGTGATGGAAACGGTGTTTTTATGAGTGTAAAAGAATGGACCGGGTCCACAGTTCACTAGTGGTGTCTCTCCATAAAAGATAGCATACATGTTGGGTAAACAAATTACAGCTGGGCAATTGACAAATAGCAAGCGCATGACAATGCAATATATGACATGATTGTTTATTGTAGTACTTATTGGCATTACATCATAATACATGGACCGCTTACTAGCTGCATCCATGACTAATAATCCACCTCCGGGATAGCATACGTGTCTCCCGTCAGTATTAAGTTGCAAGCAACGGATAATTACATTAAGCAAAGTGTGTAATGTAAACAAACGCATTAGACTTAACAGCAGTACCCTTAAGCTAAGCATTAGTTATTTTATCCCTAGTGGCAACAGCACATCCACAAACTTAGTCATTTCTGTCGCTCGAGCCCAGATTTCTGCAGGCATGAACCCACTATCGAGCATAAATACTCCCTCTTGGAGTCACAAGCATCTACTAGCAACGGAGAGCATGCAAGAACATAAATAAAACAGTAGATATATTGATAAACAACTTGATCATAACATCAGTATTCATCGGATCCCAGCAAATACAACATATAGCATTACAATAAGATGATCTTGATCATGTTAGGCAGCTCACAAGATCTAAACATGATGGCACAAAGTGGAGAGACAACCATCTAGCTACTGCTATGGACCCGTAGTCCAAGGATGAACTACTCACGCATCACTTCGGAGGCAGCCATGGTGATGTAGAGCCCTCCGGTGATGATCTCCCTCTCCGGCAGGGTGCCGGGAAGAGCTTCAGAACCCTCCCGATCTAGGGTTAACGACGACGACGGCGACGGAAATTTTCGTGGAATAATGATCATGTGTTTAGGGTTTTCGGGACGAGGAGATTATATGGGCGAAAGGGCGGCGCGTGGGGCCAGTCGAGGGCCCCACACACCACCACGGCGCGCCGGGCCGGGGGACCGCGCCCTAGTGGTGTTTGGCTCCCTGGGTCGCCTCTTCGTGCGCCCTTCGGGCTTCGTCTTCATGTCGGTGAAAAACTAGGCTCCGTTGATTTTTGTCCAATTCCGAGAATATTTCCCGACTAGCTTTTCTGAAACAGAAAAACAACAGAAAACAGGAACTGGCACTGTGACATCTTGTTAATAGGTTAGTCCCAGAAAATGCATAAAAATGATATGAAGTGTATATAAAACATGTAGCAATTGGTATAAAACATGCATGGAACATCAAAAATTATAGATTCGTTTGAGACGTATCAGATACCTAATACATCTAGTCACGAATTGGTTTTTATTCCTGATCCTACCATTTCGATAGAACACACTGATAATTCTGTGGAGGATGACAATGAAGTTCCTGTTAGGAGCAAGAGACAGAGGACTGCAAAGTCCTTTGGTGATGATTTCATTGTGTACCTTGTGGATGACACACCCAATACCATTTCAGAAGATTATGCATCTCTTGATGCTGACTACTGGAAGGAAGTATCCGTAGCAAGATGGATTTCATCTTGGCTAACGGAACCTGGGAAGTCACTGATCGTCCTTGTGGGTGCAAACCTGTAGGAAGTAAGTGGGTGTTCAAGAAAAAGCTTAGGCCTGATGGTACGATGGAGAAGTACGTACAAGGCGCGGCTTGTGGCTAAGGGTTATACCCAGAAAGAAGGTGAAGACTTCTTTGATACTTATTCCCTGTGGCTAGACTGACCACGATTCATGTGCTAATTTCATTGGCTGCCTCACATGGTCTTCTCGTTCATCAAATGGATGTTAAGACAGCTTTCCTAAATTTAGAGTTAGACACGGAAATTTATATGGATCAGCCTGATGGTTTTGTAGTACCTGGTCAGAAAGCAAACATGTGCAAGTTATTGAAGTCTTTATATGGCCTAAAGCAAGCTCCTAAGCAATGGAATGAAAAGTTGAAAGAACTTTAATTGCTGCAGGTTTCGTTGTAAACGAATCTGACAAGTGTGCGTACTATCGCCATGGTGGGGGCGAAGGAGTTATTCTCTGTTTGTATGTCGATGACATACTGATATTTGGAACCAGCCTTAATTTAATTAAGGAGGTTAAGGATTTTTATCTCGTTGTTTTGAGATGAAGGATCTAGGCGTAGCTGATGTTATCTTGAACATCAAGCTGCTGAGAGATGAGAATGGTGGGATTACACTGCTTCATTCCCACTATGTGGATAAGGTCTTGAGCCGCTTCGGGTATGACAATTGCAAGCCTTATGTGACACCATATGATCCTAGTGTGCTTCTCCGAAAGAATAATCAGATTGCTAGAGATCAACTGAGATATTCTCAGATTATTGGCTCGCTTATGTATTTGGCTTGTGCCACGAGGCTGGCATCTCTTTTGCTGTGAGCAAGTTGAGCCGGTTTGTTTCTAATCCAGGAGATGATCATTGGCATGCGCTTGAGAGAGTTATGCGCTATTTAAAAGGCATTGCGAGCTATGTGATTCACTATTCCGGGTATCCGAGGGTACTGGAGGGTTATAGTGATTCAAACTGGATATCTGATTCTGACGAGATTAAGGCCATGAGTGGTTATGTGTTTACACTCGGTGGTGGCACTGTTTCCTGAAAGTCGTGCAAGCAGACCATCTTAACGAGGTCAACTATGGAAGCAGAATTCACAGCGTTAGACACAGCCACTGTTGAAGCAGAATGGCTTCGTGAGCTTTTGATGGACTTGCCTGTGGTTGAAAAACCAATACCCGCCATCCTTATGAACTATGATAGTCAAGATTAAAAGTTCTAAGGATAATTTGAAGTCATCAAGGCATGTGAAGAGGCGATTGAAATCTGTCAGAAAATTGAAGAACTCTGGAGTTATTGCATTGGATTATATCCAAACATTTAAAAACTTGGCAGATCCCTTCACAAAGGGCTTATCACGTAATGTGATAGATAGTGCATCGAGTGAGATGGGTTTGACAACAACAGTATGAGTTGTCCACAGTGGTAACCTACTCTATGTGATCGGAGATCCCGTGAAGTAGAAGTGGGAGACAACCTGTTGGTCAGCTGGGAGGAGAGTATCCCTACGTTATTTTTCCCACTCCGTGAAGATGCAATACTCTCCTGACCTGCATGGCAGGTTGATATTTATCTTAATGTGTTCCAGTGGCTTACTTTTGTCCTGCAGAGCATCTCTTGAGGAACATACCTATATGAGTCTGACTGTTAAACGTCGCAGTCTGTGAGAGTTGGGTGCTCTCTAATAAACTCATGAAAGGCCTTTGGAGTATGACGCATAAGCTCTACCCGCGGGGAAGCCTTGCGGCGGCCTAGTATCGGTCAGGACTTTGTGTAAAACTAGTATCACATAAAACTTGTAGTTCAAGGCATTGTCCACTATCTAAATTGTGAACTAGTCTAGCATAATGTTTTAAGTGGAAGTTCAACTTAACAGTCTCCACTAAGCACCGGTATAAAAACAATGTTTTTGGAAGCTTAAATGATGAAATGAGCCAATGAGACTTTGTGGAGGATTATTGGGATTTTGTATTTGTACCACGTCTAAAGCCCAACTAAAATCTGAAAGTTTCAGGCCATATAAAACCTAGAGGCCCACTTAGCCCATTAGTACAAGGCAAGAGTTGAGACTTGACTTTAGTCCCACATTGCTAGCTTAGAAGGAGCCTACCCCTTTGTTTGACTATATAAAGAGGGGTAACCCCTTTCTAAAGGACACACAATAAAATCCGGGCATTAGGATAATAAATCTTTGGCCCGTTTGTGCCTCCTCATTATATGGTCTCCCACCGTTCCAAAACTTTGCTCCGCCATCTTCCAAGTCTTCTCCATCCCGTCTTTCGGCGTGCACCGGTTGAAGGGACAGTAGGCCTCCGGAACCCCGCCTCTTCTGATCATGTACGGAAGAGGGGCGATCAGGTTTTTGGGGAGCGCACTCGCGCGACTACTGGCATCGAGTTCTTCCCAACGACGACTTCTTCCCCCACATTGCCAACCTCTTCATCGACGACATGGGCGGCAGTGGTTCCGCTGCTCCACCGTACGTATTCTTGATCTTTCTGTTGGAGATATTGTTAGAGTTTCTGCTTGTAGTAGTTTCTCTGAATTCGTTCTATTTATCTACTATTTTAGTAGATCGCATGATTAGTTTAATACTTGTTATTCTAGGCATGAATTGTTTATGTTTTTGCGGATTAAATCAATTGCTAAATTGCTTATATATTCAACAATCACTACCTTAGCGAGGTCCCATCAATCCCACATTAGCTGACGAGGTTCCATCAAGAATAAATTGTCCAATCACCAGTGTCAAAGTAGGTATCATGTCCCTCGGAACTAGGAAGAGCTGCAGCATGAGCCTTTGGCTTATACACCTTTTTTGTGTCCTTCCTCTATTAGCCTGCTACCCGCTTCTTGTTAGACTTATCAACAACGGTACACGGATCACCTCATGTACCAGCTTGAGGACCCTTGTGTGTAGTAGAGGCCCTACGAGATCACAGTGTCATCTTCACATTTTACATTACCCGTACAAATCGGGCAAACACACACAATTTAAATTGGCCATCGCACACGATTATAGCGCATGTCGCCATTCATGGGTGGGCGATGTGGTCATTCATCGCACACCTTCATATAACCCGTGTGCGATGAGGCGTAATTCGCACATGGCATATCTTGTGCACCTGTGTGCGATATCTAGTGCTTTGCCCATGGTTTATATAGTTTAATTAATTGTGTGTGTCAGCTAAGATCGCACACGATTTTATTTATTTTGGTGTGCTTCTTTTGTATTATCACACATGGTTCTATGAACTGAATCACCTGTGTTGGTAGTACAATCGCCCATGTTTATCCAAAACTGAACTGTGTGCAAACATTATGATAATTCCATCATTTCATCGAAATCACATATATACAAACCACTTGTACTATCAATTTTCATCAGTACATATTTCATTAATTTCAATTCATACAACAAGTATTCATACGTTGCGACAAAGCATCAATTGCTAGCTAGCTATATAAATGTGAAAGATACATAAAAGTGGTAAGATGCGCTTTTCTAGGTTACGTCTTTGTCTTGTGACGAAAGGTATGTTCCAAGGTTTATGCTCGAGGAACGATATGAAAATCCTTCATTTAGCCCTTACTGTCTCGTCTTGGCAAGATTTTCTCAAAGGGCCAAGCTACTTGCAATCCTTCTCCGAGCTCGATCACTAGACGCCACTTGCAAATATTGCTCTAAGAGAGCGGAGACACCGTATTCTGGGAATAAAAAGAGTCAAGTTGTCATCCACAAACTCATCAATGCAAGGTGGGACTAAACATGTTAACCAGTCCGTACGTGTGACTAAACTATTGTGCCTACTTGGCATTGCACACGATCAGATCAAGAAAACTGTGTGCGATACTGTGGTATCGCACACGCTTCCTTTACATAAATCGTTTGCGAAAAGTCAACAACACACACACTCTTTTTTGAATCGTGTGCAATAATTAAGAGATGAGTCATGGAATTGAACTGCCGTGTTGGGAGCGACGGTTCCGAATGCGGTTGATTGTCTCAGATTTTTAATCGCGATCTGGTGCCAATAAATGCTTCTATCACCGTTGTTCCACAATTACAAACCTTCTTTGCAATCTCTCGCAAACTCTCCCATGGAGTGGGCGAACTTCCCGCGGTTGACGAACGACGTCTTGGACGATGAAGAAGACAATACCCCCCCCCACTCCCAGCGACTAGTCCAGTGACGAGGGCACGCCTAGCCCCACCTCCCCTGACATCGAAGAGTGCATGTTCAAAATGTATGGACCAAATCCTCCGGAGGAGGCGCTTTCGGAGAATACCAACAGGAGGAGGAGGAGGAGGACGACGAGGAAGAGGAAGAGGAGGAAGAGGAGCACTCGTCGAGCGAGGATGACGATGGTAGTGACGACGACGGTGGCGATGAGGACGACGGCGACAAGAAGCGTCGTCGGCACGACAATGACACGCAAGGGCCCCCATCAAAAAAGAAGAAGAGCTAGGCTATAGTTCTAGATAGTATATATATATATATATATGTATCTCTCTTTCCAGATCTTCGAATATGTAATTTGGTTTATATAGTAAAAATGCTATTTTAAATTTTTTGCTTTTTTTGAATTGAATCTGTCTTTTGCTATGAAAAATTACTACAACATTGTTTCTATCTATAATGTAGACCTCTAGTCCGTGTGACTCTAAACTAATTGATGAACCGTTTCATTGCACACGATCTGCACCGAACAAATCGTGTGCCACTAGTACAGAATGACACATCGGAAACGGGCCAAAAACCCCTTCGGCAACGGATAAAGGGTCCGTGTCCCCGACCCTGTCACTGATGTGAAGGCCTTCATCGGTAACGGAGGCAAAAAAAATGTCACCGATGAGGCATAAGTTGGCTACGGTTGCGGACCCATCTCCGTTTCCGATGTATCGGTGCATCAGTAACGGAGATTCTATTTTACTCGTTTGCATTGAGGTTCTTTCAGAATCCTACATGAGCAATTCGGTTGCCAAATTACATTCAAAATCTCACAGCAGAAGCACAAAGTTGCTACCAAATCCATTCATAACGTATATAGAATTGTCATCATTACATAGCATCAAAAGATGAGTTACACATGCCTCGCTAATCCTATCATTCTCATGCCTCCCTAAACTTAACTTTTATGACACTCCACTCTTCTCCAGCTCCACCTTCTTCCTCAGTTCCGAAGCGCCGAAAACGGAATTCGACCTAGCAAAAGACTCGAGTAGCGGTTTCATGCTTCTCCAAATCACATCTGCAGCCAAATTGCTACACACATACACAAAATAGATGGAGAAACTAAAAACAAGAAACCACAACCGAGCTCGCAAGCCTCCTTAGCAAATTAATCTTGCCAAATTCTTCGTAGCGAGGCTTGCTCCATCTTGGACGGTGTCGCCGAAATATAATAACGTCACCGCTGTGACATTTCGGTCACACTGTCCAAGACACTCTTAATTAAAAAAGTGTTTTGAACAGTGCAGCGAAACGTCACAACAGCGACGGTTCATGGATATGATCCCACTTTGTATTTAGCTCTTTTAAATCTTGTTTGGATCTGCATGGCGCTTCTGCATATAAAATACAAGGATGTCTAGTTAGAAAAGAGTCAAATATGATGCTACATGACATAAATACAATTTAAGATGAAAACAGTTTACACCTTAAGCGCCTATATCCGTGTGCTTGCTGTCCGATCGAAACGATTTGGAGGCAGAACTTGAAGGTGATGTTACCTTCAATTGCCTCACCATTTTTATGCATTGTCGCCGAAATATACTATTACTTCATACACTAGCTACACAAAATCATAACGAGGATTAGCACATTGACAAAGGGTTGAAATTAATCTATTAGACTTCAAATACTAAAAACAAACACAACACAATACTAGACTTCAAATACTAGACAAGTTGAAGGTAATGTATTCATCATCGGCAGTACTAAAAACAAACACAACACAATACTAGACTTCAAATACTAGACAAGTTTTATATGCTACTTTTAAAAAAATGTAAGATCTAGTGTTGAGGGTGTATTCATTATCGGCAGTACTACAATACTAGACAGAACACAATACTACAATACTAGACAGTACTACAATACTAGATCTCGGTAGATGCTACTTTAAATAAAATGTAAGATCTAGTGTCGAGGGTGTATTCATCATCGGCACTAGACAGAACACAATACTAGACTTCAAATACTAGACAAGTTTTCTGTGCTACTTTAAACAAAATGTAAGATCTAGTCGGCTACATACCCGGGAAGATGCACGGCAATAGACCAGTAGATCCGCGTCGGCGACATACTCGGGAAAGATGCGCGGCGGCTCGCCGACGAGCCGCTGGGGGGATGCGCGGCGGCTCACGACGCGCCGCTAGGGGGATGCGCGGGCTCACGACGCGCCGCTGGGGGAAGATGCGCCGACGCGCCGCTGGGGGAAGATGCACGGCGGCGATGCCGGCCGGACGCGCCGCTCAGATCTGCGAGATAAGGGTTAGGTCTGGAGCCGCCGCCACACTATGACTGTGGAGTGAGAGTGAGAGTGAGAGTGAGAGCAAGAGCGTGAGGGTTGCCGCAGTGGCACATTTATAGCATATAACATCGCAAACGGAGGCGATAAACAACCGTTTCCTCTAATTTCTTCACTGACACACTGGGCCTACTTACAAAGGATCGATAGAGTAATTGAACTAACTATCTACTCTACTTGTTCTGCTTACGCCCTGCCTCCGCGCCATTGTCATCCGCGGCGCGGCGTCGCTTCTTGCCGGTTGCCTTTTCCTCAGGCGCGTGCTCCTCCTCCTCCTCTGGCTCGTGCTCCTCCTTCTCCGGCCGTGCGTCCTTCTTCGGCGAATCCTCCTCTAGCGCCTCCTTCTCCGGAGCGTGATCCTCCTTCTCTGGCGCGTCCTCCTCCGGCGCGTCCTCTTCCGCGCCTCCTCCTCCGGCGCCTCCTCCGATGCCTCCTCCTCCGGCGCCTCCTCCGACGCCTCCTCGTCATCATCGTCGTCGGCGTCGTATTCTTCCTGGCTAGAATAATACGGCTCCGGCGGGTCCTCCGGCTCCTCTTCCGCCGGCGACTCGTCCTCTTCGGAGTCGTCTTCTCCTTCGCGTGAAGACGGCCGGTCGGAGTCGTCGGAGTCATCTTCTACAGAGCGTGAAGATGGCGGGTCCGAGTCGTCGGGGTCCGAGTCCGGCGGCCCGTCTTGATCCCACCATGGAACTTCACCGCGGTCTTCCGCGCTCGCGTCGTCGCTCGGGACTTCCTCGTTCTGCCACCAGGGTTCCTCCATGGCGGTTGTGCTAGTGTGGTAGATAATGTGGGAGAGAACGAAGGGGAGAATGCGGGACCTGCCTGGCTTCGCGCGGTTCCAGTCACATTTTATTAGCGTCGATCAGGCGGTTCCAATCCCTCGTGAATTAAGCCGCATTGAACAGGCGCGCTTCCAGATTGCAACTGCAATTTTCCAAGCACATCGCAAACGGATATACATAAACAACCGTAGCCATAGAGATACATATTGGAAACGGAGACAAATTTATGACCGTTGCCAATACTTTTGGTAACGGAGATATAAAATTCTCCGTAACCAATGTTGACAGACCAGCCTCTGCCAGGCCTCGTCCGCAATGCTAAAATCGTGATTCTCTGTCGCCTAACTCGTGCCGTTTCCATAGAGTGGTATCCGATGTGTCGTTCTGTACTAGTGTGCCATGGTTATATTATACACAATGCATTTTTACCGTGGGCGAAGTATCACGCACACGGTTCTGTAGTTATAATTGTCTGTGAAGTTTTTGCCTGCAATTGCCGTCCAACCCAGTACAAGCGACTTCAATTTCTAAGCGATAGGAGATAATGCACACAGAAGGGTGCATACGATGCAATTAGGGTGTCTTAAATTGCCCGATCTGTACTAGTGCCACCATGTACGTTCGCCATTTTCATACGACCATCAGAAGCATGTGACACAGAGGCCAGAGCTACGGTGAGAGTGCCATTCCAAGACACTCCTAGATTCAAAATGATCCCTGGACCCTCCAACGTCTTCCTTCTTATGATCATTAACACACAAATTATCTCCATTATACGACACCTTCTCCTAAGCATCCCTTTCATCTCGTGTAGAGGAAAGCAATGATGAATGGCAAGAAGAGCACAAGAGAAGCAGTAAGGGGAAGCCGCTCATACGCCACATCATAGTACACAGTTTTGTTTTCCTTCAGCGAGTCTACAAAAACATAACGCATGATCGGCTGTGATGCGTCAACGGTGACCCAAACAAGGAGAAAGTATCCCCAAGTTTTGTCGCTCTCATCGACGTCAACCTTGTCCACCTTGCCAGTAAAACGCCTAGGGATTGTTCCGTTCAGAATTCATTAGTTCATAACCCAAGTTCAGAACAAGAGCCTATACGTGAGTTCAGTGAACAAAATGATTCGGTGATCAAACTCCTTCAAGAGGATTCCATGTTTTCTAACACACCACGGACCACCTTTCGCCACACGAGAATTGTCCGCTTATGATCAAAATTCAGCCAGAAACGCATCGAACCCCATTGGACACACAACAAGACCGTTAGGGTTTCTTGATAACCCCCAAGTGCAGAGGATAGCTGCAGTATCTCTCAGTGAAAGTAGGGTATTAGACCGCATGAGCAAGAAGGTAAAGATAATTATTATCTATAACTAGAGTGCCACAATCTAGTTTTATATGCACTAAACAAATTAAAGTATCAATAAATATAAATTGTTGCTCTAAAGTAAAATGCAGAAATACCATAAATGTAATGATAGCGCAATCCTCCTAGATCAAGGGAACATGCCAGTGGCTTACCTTCATGAAAATAATGGATCTGCTTCATGGGTTCACTCTATCTCTCTCCACTTGACATGGTGGTAAAATGTTGAGCACATATATGAGTGATGATTCACATACTGTTGTAATGTTTGGATGATAAACATTCATATAGCTAGGCAAAATGTTCAAAGATCAAAACACGCCTACTATATAGTTCGTTAAGCATGTAGTTCCTAATACATTCTAGGTTTAGTGCATAATTACTAATAAACATCAAAATCAAGGCAAATTGGCGATGAGAGGCTTTAGAAAGCCTTCTCATCGCGCCACGGCACACCGGGCGCGAGGAGGGCCCTATATTCTGATCTTGGGCCTACAAGGGCACTACTTTTCCTTGTTGGATCCGTCTTGAAGTTTATGAACCGGCATTATTAGCCTTGACCTTTAGCGAGTCTCGTAGCTTTCTGAAAGTCAAAAACAATGACAAAAGATTTTCTGCCTTCTTGAGTTAGATACCAAAACAACATGATTTAGTGAAATTTCGGCATCATTTCAGTCACGGCCATGGCGGACCTAGAATTTTGAGAATCTTTTAAACCCCCTCAGCACACCCTCCCCCCCCCCCCCCCCCCCGAAAAAAAATGAAGAGATACATGGCCAAATGCCCTGAACCAAATACTCCTCTCCTCTCTGTATGTTCACTGTAGGGGATGATGACGACGACCTAGGTGCGAAAGGACATTTCTTAATCCCTTGTGTTTTGTGTGTTAGGCAACAACACTAGTGATGATTTAACATGTGAATCAAGTGATGCAGGTTTTAAGTGTGTAAAACATCTTTGCATCAAATCCAAAAAGGGAGTTGAAAAGAGCCAATATTGTTGCTGAAGAAAATCGGATTATCCGATGTTGGAAGATTCGGATTATCCGATTTGCAAAGATTTGCTGGAATTCTGCTAAGGACTAGAAGAAACTTCACACTGAAGTTATTCGGATTATCCGGTTTGGGATGAATCGGATTATCCGATGATCAGGATTTGCTGGAATTCTGCTAAGGACTAGAAGCAACCTCACACTGAAGTTATCCGGATTATCCGAGTTGGGAAGTATCGGATTATCCGATGGTCAGGATTTGCTCGAAATCTGCTAAGGACTACAAGCAACCGCACACTGAGGTTCTCCGGATTATCCGATTGTGGTCTGCTCGGATTATCCGATTCCATCGGATAATCCGATGTTGACTTGGATCGGATTATCCGATTTACCTGTCTGCAACGGCTAGATTCTGGGAGCAGTATATAAAGGCCT
The DNA here is from genome assembly GCA_947311845.1 of Poa pratensis. Classification (NCBI taxonomy): domain Eukaryota; kingdom Viridiplantae; phylum Streptophyta; class Magnoliopsida; order Poales; family Poaceae; genus Poa; species Poa pratensis. The sequence continues at coordinate 23,076,726 of CAMZMU010000098.1, forward strand.
TCTCCTACCTTGGAGAGGGTACCACGACCAGAACTAAATCCTCCACCATTGTTGAAAGCTTCAACTCCCTAGATTTCTCTCCCTACCCACTCAAACACCTTGTCCTTCTAGGACTTGGGAGAGATGGCCTAGATCTACACTTCCACCCAAGCGATTTGATTTTCCCCTCCATTCTTGAGAGGGCTTGAACCTTGTAAGTTCGTTGATACTTTGGATTGTCGTTGGTTGTTCTTGTGGCTTTGGGAGCCGCGGGGACTAGCCGGGAGCCTCCAATTAAGTTGTGGAGTCGTGCCCCGGCCTTGTGATTCTTGTGGCTTTGGGAGCCGCGGGAATTTGGTGAGAGCCTCCAATTCGGTTGTGGAGTGTGCATCATCCTTGTAAAGGTTTGTTGCCTACCTCGAGGGCATCATATAGTGGCTCGTGGAACTCCTCATCGGAGGATAACACGAGGGAGATACGGTGTGCCATATCAAGGCTATTCGGAGTTCACTTTGTGACTCCGCACCGCTCCAACGGAGACGTAGCTTCCATTGGGAAGTGAACTTCGGTAGAACATCTCCGCGTCACCGTGTGATTATTTCTTAACCTTCCTTTACTTGTATTGCTAGCTTATCTTGTGTAGAATATCTTGCTAGCTTGTTTATTGCTCATCATATAGGAGTGTTCACCTAGTTGCATATCTAGAGAACCTATATTTGAGCAATTCCCAAATTTGTATTAAAAGAAAAAAAGAAATTTGTAGTTGCCTATTCACCCCCCCTCTAGTCAACCTACTCGGTCCTTTCAATTGGTATCAGAGCACGGTCTCTTTATTAAGGGCTTAACGGCCTAAAGAGGAGGATGACTAGCGACGAGGAGTTAAAACTTGCTAAGGAACAACAAGAGAAAAATGATAAAGAACAACTTGAGAAAGAACTAAGTGAAGCGGGGATAACCCCTCCTGATGATAATGCCCCGGTCACCATGAAAGCCATGATTGAACTCTTTGGGTTCATGAAAGGCAAAATGGTGGACGAGGTGTTTACTCGGGTCATTAATAATCAAAATGCCTCCTCATCAACCGGTGTTTCTAACGTTGAGGCCTTGGTTGTTAAGGATAACAAAGATCAACCTAAAACTGGTGAGAAGCCTCCTCATAACTTTGCTCCACCTACTTCATATCTCACTCAAGTTCCACCTACTCAACCTCATATAACCAACCTAAGTAGGCCACCTCCTAAGCTTGATAATACTCGTTATTTCACTTGGAAGAAATCTATGGAGTCTTATTTTCGCAGCTCATCGGTGCATCTTTGGAGGGTGGTTCTAAATGGTTATACTCCGGTTGATCCCTCCAACTTGACAAGGCAAGAAGAGATTGATGAACAACTTGATGCAAACGCCAAGTACATCCTTGAGAGTGCCATGACCGCCCATGATGAAGATCAAGTGCGGAATCTCAAAACCACCAAGGAGGCTTGGGATTTTCTCGCATCGGTATATGAAGGAAATGAGGGCCTTCAATGCTCCAACGACGCCATCCTTCAATATCAAGTGGACAACTTCATCATGCTAGAAGAAGAGACACCATCGGATCTCTTCCGAAGACTCACCAAGCTTGTTGTGGCATGTCGGGAAAATGGAAAGAAAGATATGGATGATGAATGGGTCAAAGCCAAGTTCCTCAAGACCATTGTTCCATACAATGAAAATATGGTGATGAATCTCCATACGAGAGCGGACTACAAAACAATGTCTCCCAATGACATATTGGCACAATTCGTCACTTATGATACCTTGAAGGCCACTTCCAAGTCTTCCATCAACCAAATTCGTGGCACAAAGAACCTTGCCTTGAAGGCTCATGTGGAAGAACATCCAAGATATGAAGAAAGCACAAGTGGTCATCATGAAGAAGATTTTGTGGGTGAACTCAATGAGGTGCTTGCTCTTGCTGCCACCAAGTATTGGAACAAAAAGAATATCAAGAGCAACTTCTCCCCTAGAAGCAACTTCTCCCCACAAATGAAAAGAATGTGCTTTAATTGTGGAAAGGAGAATCACCTTGTGAAGGATTGCCCCTATGAGAGAAGAGAAGATTTTGGAGGCCAACTCATCTTAAAGAAGAAGAAGTTCTTCACCAAGCCCATCAAGTACCTCATCAAGAGAGAACCTCAAAAGGCTCTTGTCATCGCAACACATGAAGAAGAGTATGAGTCCCGTGGCGAAGAGGAGGATGATGATACAAGTGAGGAAGTGGGGATTGTGGCTCTTGCAATGGGCAACCTTCCTCCTTCATTGGCACCCATTTTCTCTGCTCCAAATGATAACAAGATCCCCAAGCCTATGGGAAAAAGTCCATTTTCAACCCTGAACTCGTAGGGGTCCGGCGGTTTGAACCCTGAACTCGAAATCCCGGTCGTTTGTACCCTGAACTCTGCAATCCCGGTCTAAAATGAACCCTGGACATGTTTGTCTGAGAAAAATAAAAAAAAATAAAATTGTTACTGTCACTGACAACATTGGTCCACATGTCATATCCACCTTCTTCCCGGCCGGGATTTTATGTTCCCGGTGTGCCAAACACCTTCAGGGTTCATTTTAGACCGGGATTGCAGAGTTCAGGGTACAAACGACCGGGATTTCGAGTTCAGGGTTCAAACCGCCGGACCCCTACGAGTTCAGGGTTTAAAATGGACTTTTTCCAAGCCTATGTGCCTCATGGCCAAGGAAACCAAGGTGAATTCCCCACCTAAAATTACTATCTCCTCTAAACCATCTCTCTTGGATTGTGTTGAGGATGTAGGGAAAAATGAGGAGAAAGAGGATACAATTACCCTCTTTATAAACAAGCTCCAAGGTCCAACCAAGAAAATGGTTGAGGCTCTCATGTACCAATATGGAGAAGCCAAACACCTCCTTGAGGAGAAGGAGAATAGGATTTATGAGCTTGAGGGGCATGCACGTGATCATGCCGATAAAATTGGTGAGCTAGAAGAGCAACTTGTTGAGGAACAAGTGTTCCGGGAGCAACTTGAGGAGACCCAAGCCAAGGATTTATCCAAGGCAAAAGAAACCCGTGAAACCTCTATTCAAGTTGCTAGTGATCTAAAAATTAAAAATGATGAGCTTGTAGAGAGTCATAACAAACTCCTTGAGAATTTTGAGCAACTTAGGGAAACCCACAAGGTGACCTCAAGTGAGCTCACCAAGCTCAAGGGGTCATATGCTAAATTACAAGCTCAATTTATATATGCTAGCTTCACCACTCCTCATAATGATAAAGATGCCAATGCTTGTGCTACTAACCCTTTATGTCTTAAAGCATCTCTCATGGAGGAGAACACTAGGTTGAAGGCCCAACTTGAAAAGGGTCTAGCCACTTGTATCCAAGGGGAAAAGAACCTCAATGATCTTTTGACCAATCAAAAGGGAGTGGTTAGCAAGGAAGGGCTTGGGTTTGCTCCCAAGTCCAAGAAGGCAAACAAGAAGAAGATGCCTACCTCCCCTTCAAAAGATATTATTTTTGTGAAGGAGGGGGAGTTGGGCAAGAAGAATGTTGAACCCATTGTGGGTGGTAAAGCCACAAGGGGCAATGCCACTCACAATGACTTTGCCGGAAAATATAACCCCTCATATGTGCTTATGAAATCTAGAAATGGTTATGTTTTTGCTAAATATGTTGGTACCTCATATGGAGATGATTATCACTATGCTATTTGGGTTCCAAAGACCCTTGTGACTAACAAAAGAGGACCCATTCCAAATGGGTACCTAAATCAAAGACTTGATTTATTGTAGGGCTTTTCTTCCGGTGGATCTTCATGGCTCATTGATAGTGGGTGTTCATCTCACATGACCGGAAGCAAAGAAGTAGTAAAGGGCTTATTGAAACAATTACTCTCATTCTCTCATGTCACCATTGGGAACAATACAAGACTTAAGGTATTGGGATATGGCAAGGTGGTGATCACACCGGAGTTATCAATTGAGAAGGTCCTCCTTGTTGAATCCCTTTCATATAATCTACTTTCCGTTGGTCAATTATGCGATGCCGGTTACACCGTTATCTTTAATAAATACCACGTGACCATCCTTTTCACAAAATCTCTTAAAGTAGCCTTTGTTGGATTTCGTGAGAACGGTTTGTATGTGGTCGATTTCTCGAAAGAGACCACTCAAATTGCCACGTGTCTAATGGCTAAATCCGACAAGGGTTGGCTTTGGCATCGCCGGCTAGGCCATGTCGGTATGAGAAATTTACAAACTCTTGTAAAGGGTGGACACGTGGTAGGACTAACCGATGTTAATTTTTCCAAAGATCGTCCTTGTAGTGCTTGCATAGCCGGAAAGATGCATGAAAAGAATCACCCCAAGAAGACCATTATCTCCACTAAGAGGCCTTTGGAGCTCCTTCATATGGATCTCTTTGGGCCTCCCACATATGATAGTCTTGGTGGCAAGAAATATTGTTTGGTGATTGTGGATGATTATTCAAGATATTGTTGGACTTTCTACATCAAGAAGAAGAGTGAAACTCAAAAGATATTCATTGACTTTGCAACCCTAGTTCAACGCCAATATGACTCCAAGATTTTGGCAATTAGAAGTGACAATGGTACGGAGTTCAAGAATTACACTATGGATGATTTCCTAAGTGGGGAGGGCATTCAACACCAATATTCCGCTGCATATACTCCCCAACAAAATGGTGTCGCCGAAAGGAAGAACCGCACTCTTATTGATATGGCAAGAACTATGATGGCCGAATTTCATTCCCCATACAACTTTTGGGCCGAAGCCATCAACACCGCTTGTCACTACTCAAACCGGCTCTTCTTCCGTCCTCTCATGGAAAAGACACCATATGAACTCCTCACCGGTAAAAAGCCAAATGTATCTTACTTTCGAGTCTTTGGTTGCAAATGCCATGTTTACATTAAAGGTTGCAAAATTGCTAAATTTGAATCTAGATCTTTTGATGGTATACTTGTTGGATATGCCGCAAAGTCTCATGCTTATAGGGTCTACAACATATCCACCGGGTGTGTTGAAGAATCTATGAACGTGGAGTTTGTCGAGGATAATGGCTCCCAAGCGGAGCATATTGATCATGATGATGTAGGTGATGATGCTCCATCTCAAGCCATAAGAACTATGGGGATTGGAGAACTTATTCCTATTGAAGGACCTATTGATGATACTCAAGAAGAAGGAACAAGTTCTACTCAAGTTGAGCCATCCACCTCAATAGTTGATCAAGAAACTATCCAAGAACAAGAACATGATATATTCACATGATCAAGAAGATGGTCAAGACCCACCCAACTCTAGTGGTGAACAAGAACATAATGAACCCACAACCCAAGAACTCCACTTAGGGTTGACCATGAGCAAGATGAAGTGATGAAGATATTTGTGTTGGTGAAACAATTGGTCAAGCCATGGAACGCCGGGTCATCCGGCGTGCATCAAAATTGGATCATCTTTCCCACTTCAAAGAAAATATCCTTGGGAGTATTCGTAGGGGTGTGTCCACACGCAAACAATTATCTAACTTTTGTGGTCATGTCTCTTGTTTGTCTAGCTTAGAACCTCTCAAGGTATATGATGCTCTTGAAGATATGGATTGGGTTGCGGCTATGCATGAAGAGTTGAACAACTTCGAGCGCAACAAAGTATGGTCATTAGTTGAAAAACCCAAAGACACATGCCATAATGTCATTGGAACCAAGTGGATATTTAAGAACAAGCAAGACTCTCATGGTCAAGTCATCCGCAACAAAGCAAGATTGGTTGCACAAGGCTACACCCAAATCGAAGGAGTCGACTACGGTGAAACCTATGCCCCCGTTGCTAGACTTGAATCCATTCGCTTACTAATTGCTTATGCATCTACTCATAATATTGTCTTATATCAAATGGATGTTAAAAGTGCTTTCTTAAATGGTCCACTAAATGAGTTGGTGTATGTTAAACAACCTCCGGGTTTCGAAGACCCTAAATTTCCTAACCACGTCTACTTACTACATAAGGCTCTTTATGGGCTCAAGCAAGCTCCACGTGCTTGGTATGATCATCTCAAGGAGTTCTTAGTAGACCGTGGCTTTGAAATTGGGGTAATAGATCCCACTCTTTTTACAAAAAGGGTAAATGGAGATTTTTTCGTATGCCAAATATATGTTGATGATATTATCTTTGGTTCCACTAACCGTGAATTTAGTGATCAATTTGGCAAGCTAATGACCAAGGAATTTGAGATGTCCATGATGGGAAAGTTGAATTATTTTCTTGGCTTTGAAATCCACCAATTTCGAGAAGGAACATTCTTATGTCAAGCCAAGTATATTAAGGACATGCTCAAGAAATTTGACATGAACAATGCCAAGCCATATAAGTTTCCCATGGACTCCAAGGCGGATCTTCACTTAGATCCGGATGGTAAGGAAGTTGATCAAAAGCTTTATCGTTCTATGATTGGATCTTTGCTTTACCTTTGTGCATCTAGACCGGATATTATGTTTAGTGTGGGTATGTGTGCAAGATTCCAATCAAGTCCTAGGGAAAGTCATGAAACCGCGGTTAAAAGGATTCTAAGATACTTGATGGATACTCCTAACTTTGGTCTTTGGTATCCCCATGGCACAAGCTTTGATCTTGTAGGTTATTCGGATGCGGATTGGGCGGGTTGCAAAATGGATAGAAAATCAACTTCGGGTACTTGCCAATTCCTTGGTAGGTCCCTTGTGAGTTGGTCTTCTAAGAAGCAAAATTGTGTGGCCTCGTCCTCCACCGAAGCCGAATACATTGCCGCCGGAAGTTGTTGTGCACAACTATTATGGATGAGGCAAACTTTAAAGGATTATGGTGTCATTTGTGACAAAGTGCCTCTTTTATGTGATAATGAAAGTGCCATCAAAATTGCTCACAATCCGGTTCTTCATGGGAAGACCAAGCATATTGAGATCCGGTATCATTTTATTCGAGATCATGTTGAGAAGGGTGATATTGCAATCAAGTATGTCAACACCAAGCTTCAACTCGCCGATATGTTCACAAAGCCTCTTGGTGAAGCAAGATTCAAGGAGTTGAGAGGAGAACTTAATGTGGTGGACATAAGCAATTGGATTTAGTGGACTTCTTGCATACCTACCCATATTAGACGATATTCATTTGGTTTGGATGTAGGCATGGACATAGGGGGAGTGCGGTCCTAATCCATTGGACTATCCCTCCCCCCATTATGCCGATAGTAAGAACTCATTTTGTCTCTATATTTTCATTTCATGAATTGTGAGCTTAAATGACGAGTAGTGGCCGTGAACCCGAGATACATCTTCGCGGTGTCACACCACAAACTCATACATGGTGGCCTTGGCCACCGCCCTCTTCTTTATGAAGAGTTGGTTCTTTTCGGTCTTAATTGAAAATCATTTGGAATTTTGGTCCTATTGTTGGTTTTATGGGAAACCCACTCATCTTGGCATTTCCTTGTTCGATTTTTGCAAGTTTGAGTGTGGAGTACCAATGTCAGTTTGGCAATCTTATCCCAAGCCTATCTTTCCTAAAAACACTCCATCTTATGCACACAAGTCTTATTTTGAAACTGAGGAGAAAGGGTTTAGCAGGCCAGAATTTCTAACGAAATCCTGACAATCGGATTATCCGATCAAGACTTGCTCGGATTATCCGACTATCGGATTATCCGATCAAGTCAAGATCGGATTATCCGATTTGGCGGTTCGTCGCCTAATAGAGCAGGGGTCGGGGTGAAGGGCTCAGTCGAGCGTTTCTTCCACCCCCGACCCTCTCTCTCCTCCAGCGCCGCCGCCTGCTCTCCCCGCGCCTCCCCGGCATCTCCGGCCGTCCCCAACTCCGGCATTTGGCCGGATCTGGTGCTCCTCCTCCCCGGGAACCCATTCACCCAAGCTTTTTCCTCAATGGACGAGGGTAACTTCTTCTCTCTCATCTCCTAGGTGTTCCTCACCTAGATCTTTGTAAGAAGTTGTTTTGGCTGGTGGTAGTGGTTCCCATTGGTACTTAGAACACTAGGCTAGCCCCCCTTATTGTCGATCTACTGCTAGACCTAGGACTTGAATCAATTTGTTGCTGCCAGATTCAGATCGGATATTCCGATTCAGTATGAACCGGATATTCCGACCAGTCGGATTATCCGATTCATACTTACTCGGATATTCCGAAATTGCACAGTGGTATTTTTCAGCCACATTTTGATTTGTCCAGGACTTAGTAGACTCAACTTAGGGATGCTCTCCTAGTGTACATTGTACCATTCCTTGCTCTGTGACTTGTGTGTACTCATCTATGCTATCCATCTATTGCTCTATCTCACAGGTGGTTCGGGTAGTCCTCCGAAGAAGCATGCTAGAAAAGAAAAACTGCCATCCAAGAAGAAGCAAGTTGCCATAAACCTTCGAAGAAGGGCAAGGAAACTCGCCCCAACTACTTGACCATGCCACCCGTTGACTATGCCCAAGTCCGTCAGTCCAACTGGTATAGGAATGTGCCGAGATGAAAATATTGAAGATCCCAACTTCTGGTGCATGGAGCAGATCTATATATACAATGACATCTATAAGCATTATCTCCACCCTATTCGCCCGATGCAGCCCTACAGAATGCGAGATATCAAGGCCAAGGCCAGTTATGCTCAAGCTGCAGATGTGATTGAACAGATGGGCATGGTTTCTCTCATTGAAAAGCAATGTCCCTACAATGTGCCACTGATTCTGCAGTTTTTCTCCACCTTGGTGATCGAGACTGACCATCAAAAGACCATGAAATGGATGACGGTCGCACTCAGTGTACATCCTCCTTTGCTCGGTTGGCTTCTCTTCTTGGCTATTCATCCTACCGCAGCAACCTTCCTCCTAGTGGTTACCGTATGCACACTGTTGAGAAGCCAAATAAAAACATAATGAAGGACATGTATGGGGCTGGTGGAATTATTGGCCAAAAACAGGGCCTCCTGCCCCTCTATGACCAGCTTGTGATCATCTTCCGCTCAACTATTGCTCCCAGTGGAGGTAACAATGACAATATAGTCGCTCCTCTTGCCAATCTGCTTTGCCTTGCTAAAAGATTGTTGAGAATGAAGACCCTGAAGCTGATTTTAAAGTGGATGTGATGCATTTCATCTTTCGTGAGTTGTTTGACTCTATGGTCAGTGGGCTCACTATTCCTTATGCTCCTTACATCATGATGCTCATCAAGGACACTTGAAGAACCACAACTTCAACAAGTATGATATGGAGCCCCATTCGTACAAGAGGGTTTATCAGAAGAGGAAAGAGGTTATTCCATCTTCTGCTGTGCAGCTCCTGCCCGAGGTTCCTTCATGGGTGATGCTCGTCGTGGCACCACCCGTCCGTCTCCGGTTCCTTCCTTTGCTCCGCCCAAGAAACTGAACTGGTTCCAGCGGAACATCCTGTGCATGAATGCGGACATCCGGAGGGGACAGTATGACACTTATCTTAGGCAGGAGAACATTCTCAAGCACCTTCCTCGCCTCGCAGATGACCCCCCAGAGTCTGCTCCTCTCTCTTATGATCAGTGGAACAAGGGCTCTCAGTTTCCATGGACTCAGCTTGAGTCTCATCTTCTAGAGACAGCTTCTGCTGGCCCTTCCCGGCCATCCTACACTCGTGCCCGTACTTATGAGTCTTCAGAAGAGGATGATGCTGAGTCTGAGGAAAATGATGATGATGATGCTGATGGCGGTGACGGTATTGGTGATGACAATGATGATGATGATACCTCTGGTCGAGTGATCTACTTGGGCCGTAGCATCGCTCTTTTCCCTTTTTGGCGTTTCGATGCCAAAGGGGGAGAAGTAGTTCTATTAGGTCTCCGTGTGGGTTTTGCATGGGTTTCGGGCACAAGCATATGCTTTTACCATTCTTGTTGCGCTTGTGTCCATTTATGTCGAACTTATTCGTGTTGTGTTTTCATGTGGAACTTATGTGTGTGAACCTTTGTGCTTAAGTTATGAGACATATGGATTTCTAATACTAGTCATCAACCCGTGCACCTGCACGGGCTAGATATTTGACCAACACGTCGATCACTATAACACTTATAAGAGTTTATTATTTGAAACTCGACAACCTGTTTTAGTTACCCGTGTGCCGCAAAACTATTTTATTACATATTAAATATGCCATGTTTAACATATTTATTGCAACAACATAACATTTCCGTTCAGATTCACCATAATATTTATTTTATTTATGGTTTAAAAGATCATAATATTTCTTTCTTTTTTAATACAAATGGTTATTCATGTTACACGTACACTGGTAGTACAACTTAGGATCCACATGCTCCTACAAAAAAGGGAATCAAAATGGCTCCCAAAGGCATCCACTTTCGACGACAATCATGTTGGAAAGACTGAGGAACCATTTCATTTAGTTAATATTTCTCCTATTACTTGTAAAGTTTCCAGATTAACCATGAATGCATAGTCTTAGTATGCTCAGCCCCATCGCTAAAATATGTGTCTAAAATCAGTTCTGAAATCCTATTTTGTTTCAAAAGAATAGTCATAGGTTGTTCAGATGGATACTGAAAATAATCTTTAGCGAATGTCTGATTAGGTTATCCTGCAACATCATTCAATTTTATTCTCTCACCAAATATTGAAAAAGCAATCGGAATTCTATACATCCCCCAAATCCACTCCCACTCTTGCGTTTTTTCTTCTATACATGCCTGCAGATTGAGTGTTCCCGCCTCAGTTCGCTATATAATTGTAAAATCATGTTGGCGAAGAAGTTACCATATCACATTTTTCTTATTCCTCTCATCGAGAAGGGTGTATAAAGTGAGCATGGATTGGAAACACAGTTCTAGAATTGTGATTGAACAATGTACATAGATGCAAACTATATGAAGTAGTGTGACACTAATATTGAGAGGAATTTCATCGTGGTACTAATTAGAGATAAACTGCCAAGTATTTTGACATATGTGTTTGTTCACTTTCCCATAATATATAAAATGTAAGCATAAATTATGCATCAAAACGATAACATTTCATTGTTAATGTTTTAGAAAATTATTTATTTATTTATTTTGAATACGTTTACACTTTTTCCCATGTGGTAATTTTAACATTTAATAGAAATCAGTTTAAAGCAATTGGTGCATTATTCTAATAATCTGAAATGAGTTAATTATGAAAAAAGCAGGTACATAATCCAAACTTACATAGAACATGCGAACAATTTACTTCCACTGCCACTCTTTCGTGAAGGTTGCAGTTGCTATTAAAATTAAGATGCACAGTCAAATTGTAATATATTTTGAATCTATTCGTGGTGAAATGGAAGATACTTGTCCGTTGCCAAATCCAACAGCCGGAGAGCTCATGTCAGAAAAAAGTTCGTTGTGGAATTTTTCGCTAGTATCGTGTGAAATGTGATGCACTCAAGTTCACAATAATCCAAAGCAAGACTGGACAAAAAATATGGGAGCAAGAGGGAGAAAAATGTAGCGGGTGTAGACTAAGATTTTTTTTTCTTTCCTTAATGACATCTACTGATGAACTACAAACCTAATAGTAATTCGAGAAACCATGATAATGGGATTTATGAAAACTGTTACCTGACTTACAGTTTGTAACACTAAAGAATAATAATCGTGAGTAGATAATCTCGAGAGAAAAAAAAAATCCATATGTAGATATCGGAAAAAGTACCATGTACCTTCTTTCAAAATAGAACATATTGCAGCAACAACTTCTATATAATTGACTGTTATTATTGTTCTAGCCCATGGTCGACCATCGATGATTCTTGTCTAGAAATAGATGGGAATTTTCCAACAAATTTATTCACCAGTAGTTCATGATATGAAGAATAAGAAGAGGGTAGTTAGTACTTAATGGCAAGCATAACATCTTTGCATCTGATTAGGTCTCGTAAAGACCGGAGAAACTAATCCTTCTTAGAACAAAAGAGATGTCTTTACCCAGTAATATCGGTGAGCTCTTCCACTTCATGAGAAGAAATCTGATGTCAACAGTATTGAGACATTTGAAGAACCACAGAACACAAAAGACCATCAGCTCGGCTGACCAATTTCTGATCTAGAGTAGTTGTCAGTACACAACAAAAAACCACATGAGGAACCTGCAAGTGAGTCAATTATTATTCTCATGTGAATTTCATCAAACACATGCATCGGACAACGTTGATATTGGAAAATGGAGGGCTTATTGTTGGAGCAAAGATCATTCCCTAAACAAAGCTTGATTTTTACCACTCCAAATGGTGAGCTAATTATGCTTAAATGAATAATTCGTCTATTGAAGAATAAGTGTCTGGTTAATTTCTACGTGCCTCGTGCAATTTGTTTTATCACCCGCAGCAATATTACTCTATGAAGAATGTAAAAAAGAATCCAAATTATCAGCAAGCAACATATTGGATGAGTAGACAACAGAAACTTGTCCGGGAACTTGCACAGGAGGCAAGGGCCTTCTGTAGATTTTTTTATAGGGCATACTGCAGATTAGCCAGCCCCTCACAGGTTTATCTACCGAGTGTGACTATCCAAGAATAAGCGTGGTTAATTTCTATGTGCCTTGCACATTTATTCTATAACCCACTGCAATATTACTCTCTGAAGAATGTAAGCAAAGAAACATATTGGATGAGTAGACAGCAGAAACTTGACCGGGAACTTGCATAGGAGGTAACAGCGTACTGCATATTTTTTTCAAGGCATACTGCAGATTAGCCAGCTCCTCACAGGTTTATCTACCAAGAGTATATCGTCAGCTTTAAACATTGTGGATCCAAGCAATGCGTTAATTTATGAAAAAACATGAAAGTTTCCATCTACTTCCTAGTGTGTTGTCTTCTCCTGATCAAATCATCAAAGCACAAAACCGATCAGACTGGGAAGTGGAGAGTGTAGATTATACCTGAGATCAGCCAGCGTGGCCGGAGCCAAGTATAGCGCGCCCGATGAAAATCTGCGGACGATGGCTGTCTCCTGCAGGATCTTAGTGTCGAGGATGGCGCGGTAGGCAGAAGTGACTATCCACCATGGATCAGCATAACTTGGTTCAATCGTGAGACATGTAAAGGAAAAGCTGCCTGATGGAAACTCTCCCTGCTAGATTGAGTTGCAGCTGACCATTAGGGATGACTTCTTGTTTGCAGGAAACGCTAGCTAGAAGTATGGAATCATCATCATCATCCTACAGGATACCATCGGCAATAATATCCATCAGCGGAAACGTTCCTCCAACCATCAGATGCCTCTGCAAGCTAACCTGAAAACATGGAGAGTTGCTTATAGTAGTAACCTGTATGGTACCGTGGTGACATGAAACTAACCTGTTAGTAGCCGGCCCGTCCAGAGGAATTACCACCAAAAAGACATCCAAATTAAGGTAATCTATTGGTCGTGGTAGCCATGTTTTTACACCATATCCTCAAGGCTCAATCTTCTTCAGATCAAAGCAGCACATATTAGTAGCCACGAAAAATCCTTCTGGATCTGGCAGGGAAAGCAAAGCGTGTCGCTTGCATAGTTGCATGACAACGGCGATACTGGTACGGGATCCCAGTAGAGTACGACCGTAGCCCCTATTACGCCGTCGGCCGTAACCCTAATTAATCAGAGACAGGTTGATGCTGATGCATGCTGACGGCGGCCAAACGTGAGAGCGGGATCGATCAACTGGTGTCCATCTGCTTCACCTGCGAGATCATTGTTCCTCGGTGTCCAGCTGGTAAAATCAGCGGCAGGCGAATAAGAGGACGCAGCAGGGCCTGCCAGATTGATGTTTCTCGGTGGCCCGGCGGCGGTAGCGAATAAGACCTCGCGACAGGGAAGATTTCTTTTAGGCCTTGAGCACCAGGAAGACTTTGTGATTTATTGGTTATTAATGCATCCGAGATATATCGGACGGTAACCGTTTGTTCACACGTGAGGATTAACGTGGAGCCTCTTATGGTGCCTCCAATTAGTAAATATAAGATGGTTATGCGTTGTATTCTTGTGCTATGGTTTATTTCTACTCTATTGTGCACAAGGTATAGTCCTCTCTCAAAGCTCAACCTATTTTGATATGTCTCCCATGAAATTTCCTATCTAGTTTTCTTACTATTTGGAGGTGCCCTCTTCCTATATGTGTTGCATTTGTATTCCAATGCAATTTAATTATATGCACACATTCAGGGGAGCTTCTCATGTCTTAAGCTCGGGAATTTAGATAATATATAATTATGCTTTCCTTGCAAATCCTAGTGTTGTCATCTAACACCAAAAAGGGGGAGATTGAAAGGACATTTCTTAATCCCTTGTGTTTTGTGTGTTAGGCAACAACACTAGTAATAATTTAACATGTGAATCAAGTGATGCAGGTTTTAAGTGTGTAAAACATCTTTGCATCAAATCCAAAAAGAGAGTTGAAAAGAGCCAATATTGTTGCTGAAGAAAATCGGATTATCCGATGTTGGAAGATTCGGATTATCCGATTTGCAAAGATTTGCTGGAATTCTGCTAAGGACTAGAAGAAACTTCACACTGAAGTTATTCGGATTATCCGGTTTGGGATGAATCGGATTATCCGATGATCAGGATTTGCTGGAATTCTGCTAAGGACTAGAAGCAACCTCACACTGAAGTTATCCGGATTATCCGAGTTGGGAAGTATCGGATTATCCGATGGTCAGGATTTGCTCGAAATCTGCTAAGGACTACAAGCAACCGCACACTGAGGTTCTCCGGATTATCCGATTGTGGTCTGCTCGGATTATCCGATTCCATCGGATAATCCGATGTTGACTTGGATCGGATTATCCGATTTACCTGTCTGCAACGGCTAGATTCTGGGAGCAGTATATAAAGGCCTTCTCCTACCTTGGAGAGGGTACCACGACCAGAACTGAATCCTCCACCATTGTTGAAAGCTTCAACTCCCTAGATCTCTCTCCCTACCCACTCAAACACCTTGTCCTTCTAGGACTTGGGAGAGATGGCCTAGATCTACACTTCCACCCAAGCGATTTGATTTTCCCCTCCGTTCCTGAGAGGGCTTGAAGCTTGTAAGTTCGTTGATACTTTGGATTGTCACTGGTCGTTCTTGTGGCTTTGGGAGCCGCGGGGACTAGCCGGGAGCCTCCAATTAAGTTGTGGAGTCGTGCCCCGGCCTTGTGATTCTTGTGGCTTTGGGAGCCGCGGGAATTTGGTGAGAGCCTCCAATTCGGTTGTGGAGTGTGCCTCATCCTTGTAAAGGTTTGTTGCCGACCTCGAGGGCATCATATAGTGGCTCGTGGAACTCCTCATCGGAGTATAACACGAGGGAGATACGGTGTGCCATATCAAGGCTATTCGGAGTTCACTTTGTGACTCCGCACCGCTCCAACGGAGACGTAGCTCCCATTGGGAAGTGAACTTTGGTAGAACATCTCCGCGTCACCGTGTGGTTATTTCTTAACCTTCCTTTACTTGTATTGCTAGCTTATCTTGTGTAGAATATCTTGCTAGCTTGTTTATTGCTCATAATATAGGAGTGTTCACCTAGTTGCATATCTAGAGAACCTATATTTGAGCAATTCCCCAATTTGTATTAAAAGAAAAAAAGAAAATTTGTAGTTGCCTATTCACCCCCCTCTAGTCAACCTACTCGATCCTTTCAAAATACTCCCCCCCCCCCCCCCCTCCTCTCTGTATGTTCACTGTAGGGGATGATGACGACGACCTAGGTGCTATGCCGGATACCCTCGACGGATCGACCCCTACGATGGTCTGGCCCTCCCATCCCCATACCTCCTCGTCAGCCCGTCTCCTCCGTTCTAGGGCTCTACCGCCGCCTGCTCGGCTAGGGCCAACCGCCACTGCTGCCACACTCGTCGGCCGCCCAAGCTATCGAGCCCTTGTATTTCGTTGATGCATTGATGCATTATTTCGTGATAAATTTTGCATTTTTGTTGCTAATGGATTTGCCCGCACATGGCCAGAACCGAACTAAACCGAAATAAGCCCCAATTTTCTATGTATTCTGTAGAATTGACAATTTATGTCTCTGAATAGCAACCAATTGATTTTATATGTTTCTCTTGTAATTATAGAATTCATTATGAAGAGTAATAGAGATATTTTGTCTCTTTATCGGAAACATGAAGCGAAGAAGATGGTGGTAGATGATGAACACATTGAAGATAGTGCGCTTTTTCGGCGTGTGTTGATTCCGCACCTACGATCCTATCCGGTTATGAGACAGAGAGTGATACTGAAATGGAATAAACAACACCAAATCCACCATTACCCCAATAGTCGTCGGCAAGGTCATATGATTCTCACTTCCTTCCACATGATCTAAGGGAAAGGATTAAAATTTCAAGATATGACATCAATCATCAAGATGATGTTTGAAGAGGATATATTAGAAAAATTCCATGTCAACCATATGTGCATGCTTTCCCAACCAAATAAATATATGCTAAAAACCGACACTTCACCTCTGATTGGTTTATGAATTACACTTCGTGACGTGAGAGCTCAAAAAGTTTTGGAAGCACTTGAAATGGGTGAAATTTAAAGTGGAAGCGGATTCAATCAAGAAATGGGTTTATCTCTAGTCCCGGTGATTATCGATGGGGTTCTCATTTTAAAATCATTTGTCACATTGTTGATATGTAAACGGGGATTTTATGAAGTGCAAGGTTTGGTTTATCTGGTTCCGAATGAATTACACTTCGGAAGAAATGGAGATTGGTTTATGAATTACACTTCGTGACGTGAGATCTCAAAAAGTTTTGGAAGGGTGGAGATTACTGGCAAGGTTGGTTTATGTGGCTCCGAGCCAATAACCATCAAAGGCCAAGGGTGGGTAGTATTGGGTTGCGGGTAAAACTTTAAAAAATTCCGTAACCTTGCCACCAAGATCTATTCTATGAAGATATGCTGCACCCCATAATGCTAGATCTAGATACTTACAAACACCGTTGCGGAAGATCTTGTGTTTGTCGAAGTAGATGTTGGTGAAGCCTGATGAAGAATCTCACGTCCACGTTGGGAGGTGAGATTGTTGCCGGTTCGTCGTCGAGGAACTACTTGCGCAGCCCCGCTCTAACAGTATCCACATGTACGTCGCGCCAATCCGTCAGCACGTTCGCCGCCTAGAGCTACTAGCACCAATGAAGAGAGACCGCCTTTCGGTGTAGTTTAGGTGGTAGATCTAATCGAACTTGATTAGATCTATATGAGACTAGAGAGATCTAATTCTCAACACATGAGATCTACTAGAGAGAGATTAGATCAAAGTCCAATTAGAGCGCCGTCAAATTAGAGCATCGTCTAATTGCACAATATCAAGAGAGGAACTTGTGCAAGTAAATTAGATTGGTTCTCCTTGTGGGAGGGAGTGTAGTATATAAAGGGGAGCAAGGGAGGAGGTGCTTGGGGGAGGGGCAAAGCCCTCCCCTTGGTGCGCCGGCCCTAGGAGGCCAGCTGCACCCCTCCTCCAAGTCAGGTTCCTTTTCCAATTCGGACTTTTAAATCTCCAAATCAAACAAGGAAACTAAGTGCGGTTCGGCCCGTAGGGCTCCCCCCTTCCTCCTCTCGCTCTCCCCCCCCCCCCCCCCAATGGCAAACCTCCGAAACTTGTCCGGAACCATATATACTCTTTAGATAAAATCATCGACTCTATCCACTGATGTCGGAAACACTTCCTGGCATCCCGGAACATCTCATGTTCGCCATATTTCTCTCTTGGAAAATTCTGCCCGATACTGGCATTATTTCCCTCTCATGATAACTTCACCGGAACTCCTCCGAATCACTCTGGAGTTGTTCCTATGACATCGGAGGGATTCCTACCACTTCTCATAACCACTAAAACTACATCTTTATTCTCTCAATAAAATATTGACTCACATCTTAAGTGTGTGACCCGGAAGGTTCGGTAACACATAGACATGTCCGGGAGCTTACCAGACAATAACCAGCATTGGGACCTAGACACCGGTACTGGCTCCTATGTGTTCACGAGTGAACGACAGAACCTGTGTGTTTCTCATTACGCTGATCCCCTTAGGTACAAGATACCAATGATATCTCGAGATTGAGACAATGTGCTCTAGTGTGATCAAACCCTTTGATCATAACACATATAATTCTCGTACCAATATCATTCTCTTTTCTCATTCCGTATTTTCATTGACCCGTGATAAATCACGCTGTGTCTGACCAGATGATTGGGTGACAATAATAATACTGAGATGGCCTAGAGGATGTATCTCTCCATCGCCTGGAGGAGTAAGTGTCATTCTTGAATGATCTCTATTCCAATACATTATTCTAGTCCACACCCAAAAGTCACCGTTATGGTCCCCAGTTACGGCCAGACGTTAGGTGACGATCAAAGTATGAGTGTCGAATAAGCGGTCACAAGATATTCTCATGGTATAGGAATACAGCTAATGAAAACTAAACATATGATCAATGGCTACCTTCATCGTTGACGATTAGTCTCTTAGCAAGATCATACAATGGGTCGGTTCAGTACTATTGTCATTCCGATAATAAACTCCTATAGTTGTGTGACTTATACAAAGTCCATGATCAGAAAAACATGATCATCAAACAACAAGATAGGCTAGTCTTAGAGACAAGACCAGGAACACTTTTACTTGTTCGTATCTCTACACATGTATTGGAGGTTTTTCTCTTGAATAATTTGTATTTGCTAGTCAAGTGCCCAATACAGTTATAGCATAAAGATATAAATATTAATAATAAACTTGGAGATAAATAATAACTAAATTATTATTGTCTCTAGGGCATATCTCCAACAGGTAGCCAACTAGGGTTGCCCCCTGTTCATGCCGAGATTGTATGGAGATCCGAAACCCGAGAACAAACCTGAAGGCCTGCAAGGAGAGAGACACGAGAGGGATGGAGAACAGTAGAATGATCACAATGAAGAACCTGCAGGGTCAATAAGAGGAGTCACGGGGATCTAGAATCCCAAATAATCGGAGCGTGGTGGAAACCCTAGAAACACAAAAGAGCTGACTTAGATTTTTTTAGGGAAAGCGCCCGACTTAGATGTGGTAACTTTCAAAAAGAGCCACCAAATAGGAAACGCCAGAGGCGTGGTTCCAGCGGCATTGTAACTTGGTACATACAAGGCCTAGCCTAGCCCATCCAATACACACGTAAATATTCAAGAGAGAGAAATGCCAGAAATCCATATCGGGTCATGGGTGCAGATGCACCCACTGCTCAAAAAACAATTTTCAAAATGTCAAAAAATTCAATATAAATTTTTTGGATATACTTTAAGACATTTTATGTCAGCATACAAAGTCTTACGAAGAAAAGATATTTTTTTGTGACCTGTGCAAAAATGACAAATCCGGACGCTCCAAAATGACTTTGTACGAGACATTTTTTTTGTTTGTCTTTTTGCATAGGTCACAAAAAACTTCTTTTCTCCGTGAAACTTTTGTGCTAACATAAATTTACTGATGTATATCTAATTTTTTTTGGAACCTTTTGACATTTTAAAAAGTTTTTTAATATATTTTACACAACGGGTGCAGAAACCGAAACGCCGTGTCCGAGAAATGCGGCCTACTCCAGAATTGTCAGAGTACTTCGATTACCATGTCCACACGCTAACACGCTTTCCTATGAGAAGCCAACGACTTTTTCAATGTACATGAGATCCAACCGGTTGTTGTTTATTCTACCATTGAATTTTTCTTCTGTCGGCAACGCAGCATATTCATCGTGCATACATGATACATTAGACTAGTCACAATGGGGAGTATCATAGATCGATATCATGCATATGATACTAGTGTATGATACTACTCATACAATGCATAGTATCATAGAGTAGTATCATAGCCACATCTCATTTATTTGTTTGTAGTATCCCAATACAAATATGTGTACAAGATTAACTCTCTATTAAAATATCTTATTTTATGTGCTATGATACCGTAACATAGATAGATACCACTATCCTCTCTTTCTTCATTAATTGTAGTGCCATATCAGATTTTTGCCAACATGTCATACATGATACTAGCTATGATACTCCCATTGTGGCTAGTCTTACGCTGCACCGGGGCTCGCTCTCTGAGTAAACCAGCACACAGTTGGACCTCCTAGCTAGCTGATAACATGGATGCATGTAATTATTGTTGCCGAGACTCGGAAGTCATTACTGGTCGACTTGTTAATCATAAACCTGCATTTACGCTAAACTCCCATGTTCTGACCTGAAAAAACACTTCTTTTTTCTTTTACAGAAGAAGGGCATGACCTCGGAGGCTCCATTTCCTTGGGCGCAGAACAGATAGACAGGAAGTCAAATTCACCCACGTTGGAGCGCGGATGGATGAGTTGTTCATCCATGTTCCTAGTTGACATTGATGTACAAAATGCAGTAATTAAACAAGTTGTGCACATGCAGCGACCGAACAATTGACGCCTAGTCCGTTCCTCGAACTTACCTCGCACGGCGCCGATCTATAACTAGACGAGCACAACAGCGTCATGAAACGCAGTGCACTGGCTGATTACAGATTGTTTCAATCTAGCCATACTACATTGGGATTAAAGATGGCATACCTAGCCGCCCTGGTCTTATCTGCGTCGCTCGCTGTCGTGGCTGCTCAACTCGGCTCGCCCGCCACCGCCCCGACACCGGAAATGACAAGCTCAGACCCAAGTAGGAGCCCTCAAAGTTCCAATCCAAGCTTCGTTAGCTCTCCAGCGGCCACTCCGACATCGGCAATGCCAAGCTCAAGCCCGGTGTCGCTTCTCCCGCCGCCGCCACACACTTCTCCCGCCGCCGCCCCGAGCAACAGTTTCCCTAGCTCGGCCCCGGTACCGAGCCCGCAAGGTAATTCTTCGCGAGACTCTTCTCAAAATATGCATGACATGGTACCTAGCTCAAGTTTACCATGCCCACAGGGTTCTTCTCTGAACCACATTTTGATCTGAAGATGCCCTGTACTGATATCAAGTTCTACCTTTTCCCTCTAGATTCTGCTCCAAGCCACATTGCTCCCGTTGCTGCTCCACCACCAAGCCCGCCGATGCCAACCCCTCCTCCACATGCAAAGCTGAAGCTTAAAATTGGATTCTACAAGAGCACGTGCCCACGGGCAGAAATGATCATCAGGGAAACCGTGAGGATTGCCACGTCCAAGAACCCTGGCATCGGTGCAGGGTTAATTCGACTGCACTTCCACGATTGCTTCGTCCAGGTATAGTAAAAACTAGCATTTATATAACACTACAAATCTTCATCCGCAGAAAAACACAAAAAAATCTTTATGAGTTGAATTAATACAATTCTAGCATTTGTGCGTGACGTCATGAATTTATTAACTTTTGTTTGCGGCTAATATTTTCACACAGGGTTGTGATGCCTCGGTCCTCCTTGACCCGACACCGGCCAACCCGCAGCCGGAGAAACTCAGCCCTCCCAACTTCAACAGCCTGCGTGGTTTCGAAGTGATCGACTTAGCAAAGGCGGCACTTGAGAAGGCCTGCCCCCGTAGGGTCTCATGTGCCGACATCATCGCCTTTGCTGCAAGAGACGCAGCTTTCTTCCTCAGTCGCAAAAGGATCAGCTTCGAGATGCCAGCGGGACGCCTGGACGGCCGCGTGTCCCTCTCCGGCGAGGCGCTCCAGTTCCTGCCCGCGCCGTTCCTCAACCTCACGCAGCTGGTCGCCAACTTCAAGGCCAAGAACCTGGATGAGGACGACCTCGTGGTGCTGTCCGGCGCACACACCATTGGAGTGTCCCACTGCTCGTCCTTCACTGGTTTCCTCGCCCCAAACCCACCGGCCTTTGCTGTCCAGCTACAGAGCAAGTGCAGCATCTCCAACGACCCGGTGGTGCAAGATATCGTGACACGCGACCAGCTGGACAACCAGTACTACAAGAATGTTCTCAACAGCAAGGTGCTCTTCGCCTCTGATGCGGCGCTACTGTCCTCACAGCAGACGTTGATAAAGGTGGTACAGAACGCGGTTCTACCCAGCAGGTGGGAGATGAAGTTTGCCAAGGCGATGGTCAAGATGGCCGCCATCGAGCTCAAGAATGCCGACAACGGGGAGATCAGGAAGATATGCAGGGTCATTAACAATTAGGATTCCAGGCCACTGCAGTTAACAATCGAACATGCACTGTGCTTTAGGTTTCTTCCCTTTTATCTCGTGGACTCTTCCTTGATGGTCCCGTGCAGATTATTTCTTCATTAAGTAGAAACATGTTATTGTTTTATTCTTTCCTATAATCAAGCCAAAGACTGAACTATATATACTCATATACTTGGGCATATAGATGCCCGAATGAAATTTCCATCTTGGCTCTTCTTTTTGCTCATTCTAATTATGATGACAACTCACTACTAGAAACTGCCTTTCTGTGGATCACTTTTTGTGGCGCATGATGTCTACGTGTGCTTCTATTCTTGTAGACAGTGTTGGGCCTCCAAGAGCAGAGGTTTGTAGAACAGCAGCAAGTTTCCTTAAGTGAATCACCCAAGGTTTATCGAACTCAGGGAGGTAGAGGTCAAAGATATCCCTCTCAAGCAACCCTGCAATTAAGATACAAGAAGTCTCTTGTGTCCCCAACACACCCAATACACTTGTCAGATGTATAGGTGCACTAGTTCGGCGAAGAGATAGTGAAATACAAGTAATATGATGATTATAAGTAGTAATTGCAATCTGAATAAAATGGCAGCAAGCAAACATGTAGCAGAACTTGTTGTAAACGGTGTTTCAATGCTTAGAAACAAGGCCTAGGGATCATACTTTCACTAGTGGACACTCTCAACAATGATCTCATAACTGAATAAATAAAAGCTACTCTTAAACACTCTCTTGTTGGATAACAAACACCATTCATTGTGTAGGGCTACAAAAGCACACCTCAAGCCGGAGTAAACAAGCGCCACAACGTCATAAAGGAGTCACACACGGTGCACACACTGTCACCTTTACACCGTGGAGAGTACCGGAGTTCATATTAAAGTAACCTATAGAGTGCATAATAGATAAAGAGTAACATCTACATATTCAACTAGATTAGCACAACTGAACACAAGTAAATACTACTCGGGATTATTCTCCTTCTTGATGAAGCAAGAGTACTATGCGTAGGGCTGCAAAAGCACACCTCAAAGTCTGAGTAAACAAACACCACAATTCCCAAGAATAAGCCATGATAAATGTCTAAATTATTCATAGAGTCACACAAGTACCCACACTGTCACCTTGATACCGTGTTGTCACAATGACTCCAGAAACTAGACAAAATCACTTGAGTAGCATAAACATTATTAATGTATTCAGCGATACTAGCAATACACATGATCACATAAAGATCACACCATGGGAGAGAGAGATGAACCACATAGCTACCGGTAGAGCCCTCAGCCTCGGGGGAGAACTACTCCCTCCTCATCATGGGAGTCAGCAGCGGCGATGAAGATGGCGGTGGAGTCGATGGAGATGACTCCGGGGGCAATTCCCCGTCCCGGCGGCGTGCCGGAACAGAGATTCTGTCCCCCGAAACTTGTCGTCGATGGCGGCGGCGCTGCGGAACTCTTCGTGGAAATTGCTTGGTTTAGGGTTTTCGTCGGGGAATAAATAGGCGAAGGGGCGTCGGTGGAGCCCGAGGGGCCCAACCATAGGCTGGCGCGGCAGGGGGGCCCCGCGCCGCCATGTGGTTTGGCCTCCTGGCTCCTCTTCGTCTCTCCTTCGGACTCGTGTACGTGTTGGAAAAATAGGGACGTGGCCTTTTGTTTCGTGCAATTCCGAGAATATTCGCAGAAGTACTTTTCTGGAACCAAAAACAGCAGAAAACAGGGAACTGGCACTGTGGCATCTTGTTAATAGGTTAGTCCCAGAAAATGCATAAAAGTGATATGAAGTGTATATAAAACATGTAGCAATTGGTATAATATAAGCATGGAACATCAGAAATTATGGATACGTTGGAGACGTATCAAGCATCCCCAAGCTTAGTTCTACTCGTCCTCGAGTAGGTAAAACGATAACAACAAATAATTTCTGAGGAGACATGCTTTCACACAATCTTGATCATAATATTGCAAGGCTCATGTCATGAATGAAGTGACTCAAACAATGGTCTATAGTTTGCTAACAGTAGATAAAGAGTAAACAATGAATCATATAAGCAAAAACTTTTCATGAATAGTACTTTCAAGACAAGCATCAAAAAGTTTTGCATAAGAGGTAACTCATAAAGCAATAGATTCAAAGTAAAAGGCATTGAAGCAACACAAAGGATGATTAAGTTTCAGCATTGCTTTCAACTTGTAACATGTATATCTCATGGATAGTTGTCAACATAAAGCAATATAACAAGTGCAATAAGTAAACATGTAAGAATCAATGCACACAAAGTTGACACTAGTGTTTGCTTCTAAGATAGAAAGGAGTAGGTAAACTGACTCAACATAAAGTAAAAGATAGGCCCTTCGCAGAGGGAAGCAGGGATTAAATCATGTGCTAGAGCTTTTTAAGTTTTCGAAAGCATATAGAGAGCACAAATAAGTATTTGAGAGGTGTTTGTTGTTGTCAACGAATGGTAGTGGGCACTCTAACCCCCTTGTCAACCAGACTTTCAAGAGCGGCTCCCATGAAGGACGTTATCTCTACCAGCAAGGTAGATCATCCCTCTTCTCTTTTGTTTACACATGTATTTTAGTTTCTTTATATGACACTCCTCCCAACCTTTGCTTACACAAGCCATGGCTAACCGAATCCTCGGGTGCCTTCCAACATTCACATACCATGGAGGAGTGTCTATTTGCAAATTAAGTTGCTTACTGATAAATCAGGGCAAAACATGTGAAGAGAATTATTAATGAAAGTTGTAATTAATTGGGGCTGGGCACCCCGTTGCCAGCTCTTTTTGCAAATTATTGGATAAGCGGATGTATATGCCACTAGTCCATTGGTGAAAGTCTGTCAGAAGTAAATGACAAGATTGAAAGATAAAACACCACATACTTCCTCATGAGCTATAAAACATTGACACAAATAAGGAGTAATAAAGTTTTGAATAGTTTAAAGGTAGCACATGAAGTATTTACTTGGAATGGCAGGAAATACCACATAGTAGGTAGGTATGGTGGACACAAATGGCATGGGTTTTGGCTCAAGGTTTGGATGCACGAGAAGCATTCCCTCTCAGTACAGAGTTTAGGCTAGCAAGGTTGTTTGAAGCAAACACAAGTATAAACCGGTACAGCAAGATCAATAAAAACATATTGCAAGTATTATAAGACTCTACACTGTCTTCCTTGTTGCTCAAACATTTTACCAGAAAATATCTAGACCTTAGAGAACAAATATGCATCCCAAGTCTCAACAAGCTCTACGGTAGTTCTCCACTACTAGGCTTTAACTACATGATGCAAGAGCTTAAACATGATCTACTTGAGAGCTCAAAACAATTGCAAAGTGTCAAATCGAAACAAGACAATGATCTACAAGAATGCATATGTCTTTTCCAATACCAACTACCACATGTAGCATTTTCTTTCTTCCAAACAAACACCAATCAATTTATTTAAACATAAACTCTCCAAATGATAATATAATGCAGCAAGAGAGTTTATAAACAAGTGCTAACAGCTCGAAGAGATGCATGAAAAACAGGAGCTAAAAGCACTGCAGTAGCTAGTTAAGAATACTCAACAAATATAAGTGAAGAACATGAGTATTCACATGAAAAAGCGGAGCGTGTCTCTCTCCCACACAAGGATTGCTAGGATCCGAATTTATTCAAACAAAAACAAAAATAAAAGCACACAGACGCTCCAAGTAAAGCGCATAAGATGTGAAAGAATTAAAATATAGTTTCACTAGAGATGACCTGATAAGTTGTTGATGAAGAAGGGGGCATCCCCAAGCTTAGACGCTTGAGTCTTCTTGAATATGCAGGGATGAACCACGGGGGCATCCCCAAGCTTAGGCTTTTCACTCTTCTTGATCATAATATCATCCTTCTCTCTTGATCCTTGAAAACTTCCTTCACACCAAACTCGAAATAGTTCTCATTAGAGGGTTAGTGCATAATAAAAATTCTCATATTCTGTGATGATACAATCATTCCCAAAGCTTCTGGACATTAGCTACAGCCACCAATGCTTTGTGGAGCAAAGAAATCCACAAACATCGTAAAAGAGCGAATGCAAAACAAAAGGCAGAATCTGTCAAAAACAGAACAGTCTGTGAAGACGAATTTTTTCGAGGCACTTAAGTTGCTCAGATGGAACTGGTCCAATTTAATGAAAGTTGCGTACATATCTGAGGAAGATGCGTGATTTTTTACAGAATTTTTCGAATTTTCTCAGGAGAAAAGCTCAAATTCGTGACAGCTAAAAATCTGTTCTGCGCAGAAATCCAAATCTTGCATCAACTTTCAATAAAAGACTTTACTTGGCACAACAATGCAATAAAATAAAGATACAAAGGAGTTGCTACAGAAGTAACAAGCACCTTGACTCAAAACAAAAAGAAAAGCAAAAATAACAGAAAATAAAAACAATGGGTTGTCTCCCATAAGCGCTTTTCTTTAAAGCCTTTTAGCTAGGCATAGATTTTATGATGCTCATATGATAAGAGTTGAATAAAGAGCATCAAAAGCAAATATAAACATGTTTAAATCTAACACTCTTTCTATGCATAGGAGTCTTGTAAGAAAACAAGTCAATGAAGAACAAAGTGACTAGCATAGAAAGCAAAACAAGTGTAACTTCAAAAATTTCAACATAAAGAGAGAAGACTTAATATTATTGTGATATATGAAATCGTGTCTCCCTCTCTCATAAGGACCAGTAGGTCTTAAAGTACCCAGCAAATAAAAGCAAATCAAGAGAAAGCTCAAAACATTCATCATAAAGAGAAGAAATTTAGTAACATGAAGATTTCTATAACCATACTTTCCTCTCTCAAAATAATTTTCAGCGGCATCATGAATAAACTCAACAATATAGCTATCACATAAAGCATTCTTATCATGATCCACATGCATAAAAGTATCATTACTCTCCACATAAGCATGAACATTATCATTAGTAATAGTGAGAGTAAAAGTATCACATCCATCATTGTAATCATCATAAATAGGAGGCATAGAATAATCAAAATGATTTTATCCTCAATAGTAGATGGACTGAGAATATCATATTCATCATTGTAAACATCATATATAGGAGGCATATCATAATCAACATAAACTATATCCTCAATAGTAGGTGGACTGAAAATATCACAATGATTATAATCATCATATATTGGAGGCAAAGTATTATCAAAGCAAATTTCCTCCTTAAAGCTTGGGGGACTAAAAATATCATATTCATCACAACCAGCTTCCCCAAGCTTAGACTTTTCCATAGCATTGGCAATAATGGTGTTCAAAGAATTTATAGTAATACCATTGCTACCATCATGCAAACAAGCCTCCATAGGTTTTTTAATTTTCTCTTCAAAAGCATCATGTCCTAATTCAATATAAAGTTCATAAAGATCTCTAATTTTTTTGTTGTTTTCCATTAAGCCTAACTAGTGAAAATAAAAACAAGAAACAAAAAGATAAATTGCAGAATCTAAAGGAAATACTTCGAGCACTCACACACTAGCAACAACACTAGAAAATAGCTTAGTAGCCAGAGGATGTGAATACCTTTTACCTTACCTCCCCGGCAACGGCGCCAGAAAATAGCTTGATGTCTACGTGTGCTTCTATTCTTGTAGACAGTGTTGGGCCTCCAAGAGCAGAGGTTTGTAGAACAGCAGCAAGTTTCCCTTAAGTGAATCACCCAAGGTTTATCGAACTCAGGGAGGTAGAGGTCAAAGATATCCCTCTCAAGCAACCCTGCAATTAAGATACAAGAAGTCTCTTGTGTCCCCAACACACCCAATACACTTGTCAGATGTATAGGTGCACTAGTTCGGCGAAGAGATAGTGAAATACAAGTAATATGGATGATTATAAGTAGTAATTGCAATCTGAAATAAAATGGCAGCAAGCAAACATGTAGCAGAACTTGTTGTAAACGGTGTTTCAATGCTTAGAAACAAGGCCTAGGGATCATACTTTCACTAGTGGACACTCTCAACAATGATCTCATAACTGAATAAATAAAAGCTACTCTTAAACACTCTCTTGTTGGATAACAAACACCATTCATTGTGTAGGGCTACAAAAGCACACCTCAAGCCGGAGTAAACAAGCGCCACAACGTCATAAAGGAGTCACACACGGTGCACACACTGTCACCTTTACACCGTGGAGAGTACCGGAGTTCATATTAAAGTAACCTATAGAGTGCATAATAGATAAAGAGTAACATCTACATATTCAACTAGATTAGCACAACTGAACACAAGTAAATACTACTCGGGATTATTCTCCTTCTTGATGAAGCAAGAGTACTATGCGTAGGGCTGCAAAAGCACACCTCAAAGTCTGAGTAAACAAACACCACAATTCCCAAGAATAAGCCATGATAAATGTCTAAATTATTCATAGAGTCACACAAGTACCCACACTGTCACCTTGATACCGTGTTGTCACAATGACTCCAGAAACTAGACAAAATCACTTGAGTAGCATAAACATTATTAATGTATTCAGCGATACTAGCAATACACATGATCACATAAAGATCACACCATGGGAGAGAGAGATGAACCACATAGCTACCGGTAGAGCCCTCAGCCTCGGGGGAGAACTACTCCCTCCTCATCATGGGAGTCAGCAGCGGCGATGAAGATGGCGGTGGAGTCGATGGAGATGACTCCGGGGGCAATTCCCCGTCCCGGCGGCGTGCCGGAACAGAGATTCTGTCCCCCGAAACTTGTCGTCGATGGCGGCGGCGCTGCGGAACTCTTCGTGGAAATTGGCTCGTTTTTGGGTTTTCGCGTCGGGGGAATAAATAGGCGAAGGGGCGACGTCGGTGGAGCCCGAGGGGCCCAACCATAGGCTGGCGCGGCAGGGGGGCCCACCGCGCCGCCATGTGGTTTGGCTGGCTCCTGGCTCCTCTTCGTCTCTCCTTCGGACTTCGTGTACGTGTTGGAAAAATAGGGACGTGGCCTTTTGTTTCGTGCAATTCCGAGAATATTCGCAGAAGTACTTTTCTGGAACCAAAAACAGCAGAAAACAGGGAACTGGCACTGTGGCATCTTGTTAATAGGTTAGTCCCAGAAAATGCATAAAAGTGATATGAAGTGTATATAAAACATGTAGCAATTGGTATAATATAAGCATGGAACATCAGAAATTATGGATACGTTGGAAACGTATCAGCGCACCAAATAGCCATGCGCCACAAAAAAAAATCTGTGGTTGTGGCGCATTGTTTCGCATGCGCCACAGAAAGGCACATGGCCAGGTGCGCCACAGAAATGTGACAGAAATTTTTGAAATCAATTCCCACTCCACCACCCACCCCCTGATCGTCTTTTTAGTTTTGCAAAATTGAAAAGAAAATGATAAAATCTTCAAAAAATAAAATCCTTTGACATGTAGTTAGGTTTGAGTGTCTAGTTGGTATAGAAATTTTGAAATATGAATTTTGACCTTTTTTGCAAAAAAACGAAAAAAAAATATTGACACGGCCATAACTTTTGCATACGACGTCGAAAAAATACGTTTAATATATCAAAAAAATCGTGAGAAAAAAGGAGCTCGATTTCACTCGGGTTTACCCGGTGAACTTTTCTCAGATTCGGGAAATTTCAAAATAGTAAAAATTTATTTCGAAATGAAGATTTTTTTCTACAAAATCGAAAAAAATCAAAAAAATTGGAAAAAAAATCCATGACGCGCGGTGGTGGGTGCGCCACAGAATTGTTGGGCGGGATTCGAAATTTGAATCCCGCCGGCACCCTTCTCTTCTTCCTCTTCTTTCTCTTTCTCTCCTTCTCTCATTTCACTTCTCCTCCACTTCTCCTCCACTTCTCCTCTCCCCTTCTCTCCTCTGCCTTTACTTCAACTCAACTCCAGCGACCTCCTCCTCCTCCACCACCTCCGGCGAGTTTCTCCTCCTCCTCACCACCTCCGGCGAGCTTCTCCTCCTTCTCCTCCTCCACCACCTCCGGCGAGCTTCTCCTCCTCCTCCTCCACCAACTCCGGCGACCTTCTCCTCCTCCACCACCTCAGGCGACCTTCTCCTCCTCCTCCTCCACCACCTCCGGCGACCCTCCTCCACCACCTCCGGCGACCTCCTCCTCCACCACGTCCGGTGACCCCCTCCACCACCTCCGGCGACCTCCTCCTCCTCCACCATCTCTGGCGACCCCCATCCTCCACCCACCACCGACCAAGCCACCTACGGCCATGGCCACGGGCACCACGGCCTCCGACGAGCTCGGCCAAATTCCGGCGAATTCCGACGAAAAAGGCGGCCAAATCTAGATCTGGCCTCCTTTTTTTTGAAATTCAAAAAAAAAATCTGTGGCGCATGCCTGGGGATGCGCCACTGATTTTTTTTTTTGTGGCGCACGGTTGGGGTGCGCCACAGAAATTTGGTCTTTCTGTGGCGCACGGTGGGGGTGCGCCACAGAATAAATATTTTTGTGGCGAGACTTACTTCTGTGGCACACCCACCATGCGTCACAGAATGTCTTTTTGGTGCGCCACTAAAAGGCATTCTCCTACTAGTGACTCCTCAAGTTATGTACCGATCTTGTTTGGCTGGAGACTGAGCAGATAGTGTTCCGATGTACAAAATGTATATGTCAAACTATTCACGCGACTGCAAAACAGCATGGGATTATGTACCCATAAAATGTTCATTGTACTGCTTGTAGTGCCACATTACAGTTTTCTATTGTATAAAGGAAATAAATATGGAGATATCATTTTTCATTTTTTTTAATATTCTTGACGATCCTGATTTATAATCTATAAATATTCGAGGAAAATGTTAATGTAGTATTAACCTTTTATATATATATAATTTGTTTGGGTATCATATTTCTCTAAAATAACAATAAAACAAAAAGTGGTGGACATGGTATCATTTGCATGGAATAATTTAATTCGTTTCAAAAGTGGTGTGAATGCTTTTTGGCATGTATGAATGGTTTATTGACTAATATTAAAATTTTATTGATGAAATATTTGGGAAATACCACAATATTTTATGATGCAATAGTTTCTCCAAGTTTCTATAATATTTAATATCACACATAATTTTTTTATACGTACACATCCAGTTTGAAATACAGTTTGTTTCTTAGACGATGAAATATATTTCATGAAAAAAATTACATAGGTAAAAAATACATCAACTTTTTTTCGTATACTGAAACAATTATTTGAGTGCGCGCGAAATATTTCCTTTTCTTATATCCTGTAAAACTATTATTAATTTTACTATGTTATAGCAAGTAAATACAGATCAATATCAAAGCTGCCCATACTAATTCGGCCGCAAAAAAATTCGGCAGCATTTGGCACGGTCCCTGAAGAAATGCTTTGAGGCAATGGGTGGCAAACAGAAGCCCGTCCCTCCCATGTAAATCTTGCAACAGGAGCAACCATAGCCCATCAAATTTTCGGCACAGGTACACGAGGTAAAATGCGGCCCACGTGTGTTGTGGCCGAATTCCCACGCTGGTACAGCTCGATTATAAGTTCCCTTTTGAGCACTTCTCAAAAAAAGAAAAAGTTCCCTTTTGAGCAAACTGTTTTGGGGTTGATTACCATGCCCGATTTCATACGTGAAATTCTAGTAGTCACTGCATTATTATGGAGAATCTCACATATAAATCCAACTGTAAATAGCCACTGCTACATTTCTTCAAGGAGAACACAACAGTTGCAAGCCAGCAAGGAAAAGGAATCAACAAATCAAGCAAGATCTTCCCTGCAAAAATTGCAACACAGGGGTACGCCAGAAGGTGTTCACAACCAACCGGAAGTGGGATCAGAGTGCAGAACCAAAACGTTGCTTGCTAGTTGAGGATTGCGGCAAATGTCACAAACCAATCGACAGCAAAGAGCAATTGCTACATACATTTCATCACAAAATGAATTAATCAACAAAAAGGAGCGTCGTGTCCCTTGGAAAAAGAAGCAACAAATAGGAAGAAGAAACACACAGCCCCACACACGGGACGCAATTCTTCACATCGGACCAATGAAATCAAATTGTAGCAGCATGCGTTGGCATGGCTAGCTAGTTGACGAAGCGGCAGTTCTTCCTGACCTCCCCACGCCGTTGCCCTTGACGTCGATGGCGGCCATCTTGACCATCGCTCTGGCGAACTTCTTCTCCCACGACGCCGGGAACCTGGCGTTGGCGCGCACCATCCTCCCCGTGCCCGGCGCCGTCAGCAGCGCGGCGTCAGACGTGAACAGCACCCTGTGCGCCAGCACGTTTCTGTAGAACTGGTTGTCCAACTTCCTGGGCGTCACGATGTCCTGCACCACCGTCGGGTCGTTGCCCGTGGTCGGGCTGGCCGGGCAACGCCGCCGCAGGAGGCTGGCGAGCGGCGCGCCGATGTCTGATGGGGAGGCGAGGCGCTCCGGCACGAAGGAGGAGCAGTGTGACCGGCCGATGGAGTGCGCGCCGGAGAGCACGACCATGTCCTCGGTGGACATGCCCTTGGCGGCGAAGCCGGAGACGAGGGTGCTGAGGTTCGAGGACGGGCCTGGGAGAAAGAGGAGCGTGTCGTTGGAGACGGACCTGCGGCCGTCGAGCCGGCCCGCGGGTACGTGGAAGCTGACCCTGGCATCGCTAAGGAGGTAGGACGCGTCGCGGGCAGCGAAGGCGACGATGTCGGCGCAGGAGACGACGCCCGGGCAGGCGCGCTCGACGGCGCCCTTGGCCGCGTCGATCACCTCGAAGCCCCGCAGGCTCGGGTTGTTGGGCGCGCCGAGCTTCTCCGGCTGCGGGTTGACCGACGTGGGGTCGAGCAGGACGGACGCGTCGCAGCCCTCGACGAAGCAGTCGTGGAAAAGCATGCGGATGAGGCCGGCGCCGGAGCCAGCATTGGCGCGGACGGCCTTCTTTACCTGAGCGCGCACGAGGGCCTCGGCATTGGGGCACGTCTTCTGGTAGTAGCCCACTTGGAGGCCTTGGCACGCCACGACCAGGAGCAAGGTGCACGAGATGAGAATGGCAAGCTTAGCCATGCTTGTCCTTAGCACGAGATGAGAGGGACGGCTAAGCTTGGTTAGCAACTGACAAACAGATGAATGTGGAGAGGTGGCTGTGTACTGCTCATGTTTACATAGTATCCTATTTATAGATGGAAAAAGTGTGTGGCAATGATATACTATGCGACACTTTAGTCATTCTGTTCACCCTCTCCTCAAATTAAATACTTCACAAATAGCAATGAAAATCCCTAATGTGAGCGAGCAGGAGAACCAAGGATTCTCTTCCATTTCAGTGCTTCTGGAGAGTACGTTTGTGAACGAGCAGGAGAACCAAGGAGTCCTCAATTACCTATTTTTTTTCCTTAAATCTCAGCCGACTTGATCGAGTTCGATCCTTTGTGATTCGTGCTGAAATGTGCACCATCACACACGGTCAAGGTTGTCCAATGGCACTTATAGAATTCTAGGTCAATTCAGACCTAGACGGACAAAATTCGTATTTTTAGGTATTGTGCCAAATTTTATCGATTAGAGCCTTCTTGGATTGAATGATTTTCATCAAAAAAAAAATTGGAGGATTTCAATCCTCCTAATGAAGACCTTTGTATTAAAATAACATCTCCAAAGTTCCTATGGTTGCATTCCTACACCCCTATCCCGCAGAAATTTTAACATCAACTCTAACCCTTTTTTTACACTCATTCGCGTAAAAGTCCTGGAGATTCGTTTGTACAGTAATGCGGTACCTCTCATGCCCTTTTGAGTTTTCTCACAAAAATCTAAAAGGTTAGTAATTGGTAAAACACTACAACACCAATGTATCACCCCACACAATTAACTTTTAATCAGAATTACTATTTATAGATGGAGAAAAACTATTTACTTTGAGGGAACGTAAACAAAATGTTGAAAATAAAAGGCTATTTCTTTTATTTTCGTAGATATATTTTTAGTTAAAGGTTACCCGCGGCCATGGAAGCAGAAACTATGTGTTGTTTTCTATTAATTTTCAAAAGTATACATATTCGCAAAAAAAAATCAGATTTTTCCAAATGACAATGCAACATGGGTCTTATTTTGGGGAGGGAGTAAAGTGCCAGCACACCAGCTATCGAGTGGGATACCCGCCCCATAGTAGTTAGCAGTACCAAACATTACTTATGGCGACAATGGCATAATCACAACGATTCCCATGCATACTTCTATATAATACTAGCATTTCTTTAATATATATACTACTGTTACTCTGCTTTATCCATGCATGAGCAACACGGCAATTGAACACAGCTGCATGCATATGCGTGCACATGTTGTCCTCTAACATTAGAACTCAACTATTTTCTCTTTAAGCCTTAGACTAAGTATTTCTGCCACTCTTTTTTGCAGGCCCATAAGTAGGTCGTGTTTGTGTTTTCTGGGAAGGCGAATAAAGCTCCCACTTTCATCTCTTTTCGCGCTTGCCGCGTGATGGAAAGGATTAGATCCTATCGATCTCGAGTAGTAGTAGGTTGGATTACACATGTGCGCAATGTACCAACCATGCGAGAAGCCCGGTTGGTTCACACATAATTTTGTTTCTTAGAGATTATGTATCACCATGCTACCAACTCTCTCATCCTGTCGGTTTTGCTGGTCAGTCGTCCGAAAATTTGCTGAATATAAGCAAAATATGGATGGTTTGCAAGGCAAACAAGAAACAAATCATGTATCAAAAGCAACTAAATATTAGCAAAATAGAGTGGTCATGAAACTACACACAAAGGAGCACATGACACCGGTACACATCAGTCAACCGCACACGATGATCATAATTGTCCCTGTTTGTGAGTCGACGGGGGTTCCATTGCACACGGTTTTTCAGACCAAGTGCGATGGGGGGGAATTTTGCACATAATACTTATACTTAAATCGTGTGCAACAATCGGGGCATTGCACATGATTTTTGCAGGTACAACAGTGTCTGTTTCTATAAGATCACACACCTTCTTTTTCTTTTTCGTCATATGTGTTGGATAGTTATCGCAGATGGTTGTATGTACTAAATCGTTCGTGTTGTTCGTATTATTCCACGCGTTTAACCAAATTTAACTGTGTGTAATCGGTCCCTTATGATCTGGAATGTGGGCAGCACCTGCTCTACCCATAATTCAAACATTTCATTTAAAACATAGTAGCACATCTCAATCAAAGAATTCATTAAACAATTTAAAAAACATGTGAACATATATATAATATAAACAGTGACATAGTTCCAATTGCTAGCTATGTACATACATGAGAAACATACACAAAGAACATAAAATAGTTTTTCTTGGTTACGCCGTTGACTCGGTGATAGTTTCTGAAAGATTTGCCTGCCACAGTTTTGCCCAGACCTTGACAATTGCCTTATAGTTTCGATCATAATCTTTTCAGAACCTCCAGCTAACTCTTTTAGTCACCAACATGATATTTTGTCTGCACTATACAACAAAGCGACGGGTTGTAGACAATTTGTTAAATCAGCCGGTGAATTGCATTGTGTCATTGTGTGTCCTATATTTAAATACAAATAAGGAAGCGAATTGGTTGTATTGTTAAAGTGATAATATCGATTAAGTGGTATCAACATAGAGGTATAGCCTTACTCTTTCAAAAACACGAAAAGACATGCATGAAAGAGAAACAGTTAAACCCCTCTCTGATCTTGTTGTGCTATACAAGAAGGGAGGCGCTCAAGACATCCTGCATGCACAAACGGCTGCCTTTTCGTGTCAGCCACTGTTGATTTCCCAGTGTGAGAATATAAACACTGAAAACTAAGTGCAAATAATTAGTGGACTTACCAACCACTGCTGCGAGAGAGCAAGCTTCACAGAGAGGCGGGTACCAAATATTACTTTTCTGTCTCTCGGCACCCGTGTGAAACAGAGACACTTGCTACTCTCGTTTCAACACGAACTCCCTCTCCTAGATTTCTAATTTGCCACCTGCTGATTTCCCGGTGTGAGAACATGAACAAAAAAATGTAAAACTAAATAAGTTAACTTACCTGGAAAAAGAATCATATGCTGGCCTCGAGAGGGAACCTGGCGTTAAGTCTTTCTTTGAGTTTTCTTAGGGCCAAGAAGAATCAAATAAAATCCAATACAAAATAAACATAGCTTAGACTTAGAGAAACAAGTAGATTGAATTGGAGAAAGAATATATGGTGTACATTGGAAATCCTCATATGTACAACGGTGATATATGGATGATAACTCTAGATGGCTTAGAAGTTGAAAATGCCCATGGATGGATAGATCCTATCAAACGGAAGTTGACAATATCTACGGTTTCGATGGATTTGACTGGATTTTTGTCTTCTAGTGCAACGGATGACTGAGAAACTTTCAACATGAAAGTTGTGGCGAATTGGTATATTCATCTACTGTTAAAACGAATTTGATTTGGTGGAGCGACCATGAGTAGATTTAAGATTTACTTTGCAAGTGAAAACGGCAACAGGAAATTCGAGAACTATGATGGATGAAACTTGATGAGCTTTGTCGGAATGGAGCGATCTTGATGATATCTACAACTTTGAAACTTGATGGGGCTTGTCGGGATGGAATGATCTTCATGAGGTCTACAACTCTGTAACTCTTGTTACTCATGGCAAACGGAGAAGTCTCTCACTCTAAAAATCTAAAATCCAAAATCTGAATATAAGATTTCTTGATTTTGAGTTTGGACGGGGATGGGTGCGGTTATGGATATTTATAGTTGGATAGGTCGGTGAAAAACGTTGAGTACAGAACAAGTAGAAACAAACGAAATTTAATTCAAAGTTAAATCGCTCAATGATAGTTTTAATGAACATAGGTTTGAGAAAACGAAAATCTTCACGCTTGGTCGTTCGAGCAACCGACCTGGCCGGATGAGCTGTTCTTGGCCGAGAGTCCTATACAACGCCCCACAGCGGCGCTAGGGCGTTATGCCACCTGAAGCAGTGATTAATGGGACGCACCAAAATCAGCCTAATAAAAAGGTACTGTTATTTTTATTTTTATATCTGAATATATTTTAAAATTATGAAAAAAAATTAAACTGAACAAATTTTGAATCTGAACATTTTTCACAAATCTATTATTTTCCAAATTCCGAATAATTCTAAAAAAATCTGATTTTTTGAAATGAACAATTTTCAATTTTGAACTTATTTTGAAATCTTGATAAATTTTGAAACTAAACTTTCTTCAAAATTTTAACAAATTTTAAATTTGAACGTTCTTAAATTGTAAAAATCAGAACAATTTTTCATTAGAACTACTTTCAATCTGAACATTTTTTAGATTTGAACAATTTTCAAATCTACTTTTTTCAAATTGTGAGCATTTTTAAAACTGAACATTTTTTAAAACAAACATTTTTCAAAATCATAAAAATAGGAAAAAAATTAAGCAAAGAAAACAAAAAATATAACGAAAAAAGAAAAGTAAAAAACAGACCAGAACAGAAAAAGGCACAAGCTTAATGGGTTTTCGGGAACTGATATACAGCGCCCGCAGGCGGCACATCGCGCTAGCGCCGCCTGAAGGCCACCCTCCGGTGGGCCGACCCATTCGATTTTTTCCTTTTCTCTAATGATTTCTCTTTTTTTTTCTTTCTTTTTTTGTACGTTTTTTTACGTGTTTTTTATTTTACTTTCTTTATTTTTGAAAATGTAAGATTTGAATAAAATACAAATTTTCTATGATCAAATTTCTAATTTGAACAATTTTTAAATTTGGAACCATTTTAAATTCGGAACCATTTTTAAATGGAACCATTTTTAAATTTGGAACCATTTTAAAAAATGAACCATTTTAAATTTGGAACCATTTTAAATTCTGAACCACTTTTAAATCTGGAACTATTTTAAATTTGGAACCATTTTCAAAATAGAACCATTTTCAAAAACAAATAATTTTCAAATTTAGAAACATTTTAAATTTGGAACCATTTTAAATTTGGCACCATTTTTAAGTTGGAACCATTTTAAGTTTGGAACCATTTTCAAAAATGGAACCATTTTCAAAAATGAACAATTTTCAAATTTGGAACCATTTTTAATTTGGAACCATTTTAAATTTGGCACCACTTTTAGGTTGGAACCAATTTCAAAATGGAACCATTTTTAAAATTGGAACCATTTTCAAAATGGGACCATTTTCAAAAATTAACAATTTTCAAATTTGGAACCATTTTTAATTGGAACCATTTTAAATTCGACACAATTTTTAAGTTGGAACCATTTTAAATTTGGAACCATTTTTAAAATTGGAACATTTTCAAAATGGAACCATTTTCAAAATGAACAATTTTCAAATTTGGAACCATTTTTAATTTGGAACCATTTTAAATTTGACACCATTTTTAAGTTGGAACCATTTTCAAAATGGAACCATTTTCAAAAATGAACAATTTTCATATTTGGAACCATTTTTAATTTAGAACCATTTTTAATTCGGCACCATTTTTAGTTGGAAACATTTTAAATTTAGAACCATTTTTAAATTTAGATCCATTTGAAAAATGGAACCATTTTCAAATTTTAAAATAGTTCCAATTTTAAAAAAAAACGAAAACAAAACAGAAATAACAGAAATAAAAAACAAAAAGAGAAAAATAAACGAAAAAGAAAACGAAAATGAAAAATGAAAAAATAAAATAAAGAAACAAAAAAAGAAAATCAAAAACTCAAAAAGAAACATAAAAGAAAAAAGAAACAGAAAAGAAAAAGAAACGAAAAAGAAACAGAAAAGGAAAGAAAAAAAGGAAGAAGACGCCAGACGGGTCGACCCAGTAAAGCTTCGCTTTAGGCGGCGCTAACGGGTGCCGCATAGGATTTGCGAGGATTTTCCGTCCTGGCCTGTTGACCGGTAGAGAAGGAAAGGAGAAAGAAATGAAAAGTTAAAAGAGGAGATGGGTCCATAAGAATTCAGCCCAAATAGAAAGAAAAGGAAAAGGAGAAAAGAAGTGGACAGGCTAGGATTGGGCCCAGTTTGATCCCAGAAAAAATGAAAAAAAATTTAAAATACCCAGGAATTGACTACTGTATTTGGGAATGATAAATCTAGAATAATAGTTTGCGTGGAGACTTCTCCCCTAAAATATAAAAAAATCAAATATCTAACTAAAGTTGTATTTAATTCAATTGGGACCAACTTTATAAAACATCAACATAACTTTATTATAACGGAGCAATTTTCTCAAGGGTTTATTTTTCAAAAGTTTTTAACAATGGAGAAAATCGGGGTGGTAAATTCTTTTAGGGATGCGAAGCGGCGTCCGATCTTCCCCCCTGTGTATTCCAACTTGGAGTGTTTGGTTCTAACTAAGTTCTAATGGTTTAGTTCAATTTGTGCAGCCAATACACTTTTGCAGACCTATGCGGTAGGCCGCTTTGCAACCGTGATTTCTTTCCGTCCACTCTCAATAGAAGGTACTCACTCCCTTCCATGTTAGACTCATTTATACTATATATTTATATGTAGATACTCTAACACTAAAATGCGGCTCGATACATCATATCTAAATATAAGTGAGTCGTCTGGTCACTTGGGAAACGATACCAACAAGAGGAAAATAAATTTATTTATTTTGCAGCAACAAATGAGCAAACGAGACAGCAAGCACGCGAGAACGAAAAAAAAAACTGAAAATAATTCTGCACAGTGTGGGACAACAACGGGACAGAACATGGAACGAGAGAAGCAGGAGTACGA
This sequence comes from Poa pratensis, assembly GCA_947311845.1. Classification (NCBI taxonomy): domain Eukaryota; kingdom Viridiplantae; phylum Streptophyta; class Magnoliopsida; order Poales; family Poaceae; genus Poa; species Poa pratensis. The sequence continues at coordinate 23,116,602 of CAMZMU010000098.1, forward strand.
CGCCCCGTAGAGGTAGAGCACATGAATGCCATCTAGTTGACGACCCTGCAGTTGGTCCTGATCTCGGCATGGCGACCGGCCTTCTTCACCTCCATGCCGGCCATCTTCACCATGGCCTCCCCGAACTTTTTCTCCCACCTCCCGCCATTGCTCGCGCTCTCCCGAACCATCCGCGCCGCCTCAGTGCTCTCCATCAGTGCGGCGTCCGACACGAGGAGCACCCTGCCCTTCATGACGTTGCGGTAGTACTGGCCGTCCAGCTCTGCGGGTGTCACCGGGTCCTGGCTCACCGTCGGGTCCTCCACCACGCTGGTGTCGTTGCACGTCCTCCGGAGCTTCCTCGCGAAAGACGGGTCCATGTTGGTGCCGTTGCCGAGGCGGTCCGCATTGAAGGAGGAGCAGCGGGCGCGGCCGACGGAGTGCGCGCCGGATAGCACCACCATGTCCTCGGCGTCGAGCCCCTTGACGGCGAAGTTGTCGACGAGCTGGGTGAAGTTTAGGGACGGCGACGGGAGGAAGGGCACCGTGTCGGAGTCCTTGGAGCGCCGCCCGTCTAGGCGGCCAGCCGGCATGGCGAAGTCGACGCGGTACCCGCTGAGGAGGTAGGAGGCGTCGCGTGCGGCGAAGGCAACGACGTCGGCGCAGGAGACGATGCCCGGGCAGGCGTCCTCGAGCGCGAACTTGGCCGCGTCGATCGCTTCGAAGCCCCGCAGGCTGTGGACGTTGGGCATGCCCAGCTTCTCCGGCGAAGGGTTCGCCTTCGTCGGGTCTAGCAGCACGGACGCGTCGCAGCCCTGTGCATAGTGCACACAAGTAGGGAGTACGTATCAGCAACTACTGATCAGCAATGCAATTATAACTGCATGCGTGCATGTGGGATGCGCCATGCGTGTGCGTACCTCGACGAAGCAGTCGTGAAAGAGAAGGCGAATGAGGCCGGCGCCGACACCGGCGTCCTCGGCCACGGCGTCGCTCACGGCGGCCCTCACAATGGCCTCCGCCTTAGGGCACGTATCCTTGTAGTACCCGACCTGGAGCTCGGTGTCTGGGGCGCCACGGCACGTAGCCGCTAGGAGCAGCGCGAATGCCAGCAGAATGACAAGCTCACAACTAGCAGCCATTTCTCCCAAATTATATCAATCTAGCTTGGCTTAATCGCCGAACTATCGACCGATCAAACGTGAGCCAGTGAGTGAGATGAAGTGTTCGTCGTAAGGAAGTCCACTTTATAGGTAGGGATTCCGACCGCATTGTGCCGGATGACATGACATGGCTGAGTTCTATATGATTTTGTTTCCGAGCTGTAAGCACGAAGCACGAACGACGCCATTGACGAGCAGGGCCAAGACGTCGAGCTCGAGCTTGTTTTCAATTTAACGGAGGCTTTGCCTGTTTCCAAGGACATGCCTCCAAATGGCCGGAAGAGATGGCCTCCAGGCTTCAGCAGCTGTCTCAACAGAGCTAGAATTCCAAGGAACTGACTCGACCTGAAATGGGGTCAGAAAGAAGTGCTAATTTCTTTTGTGTTCGTGAGTCATGATGGGGACCGGTCACTTGGCCTGTTGTGAAAACAAAATTAGCGCGTTCCCCAGCTGCGTGCCATCGTCGACGTCGTATCTGACAAGCGGCGACATGCCATGGCGGCATAGTAGAGGCGGAAGACGGCGGCAGGGGCAAAGCTCGAAGCTAGTAGTCTGTCCAAGGATCGTTAGTTGTCGGAAGGTTCTGATGTTTGAGTTTTCCTTGGAGAAACAAAAGGAATTTCTTTCTAGTAAATTGCAGTTTGAAGCATGTCAGAACTGATGGAGGCCGGGATAAACTTGTGGTTCTGACGAAGTCCCTACTATATGCACACGCGTGTGTGTACTCTTTTTTTTTTTTTGGCAGAAGGATTTATACCATGATGGTTCTCAGTTTCTCGCTATGAACCATATTTTGTTACCACGGTTCTAGTTTGGATCATACATGTAAGCATGTATGCCTAACTTTACTACCTAACTTGTGGTTCTGGCCAAGGCTTTAAGACCGAAGTCCACCTCAAATCCTGAATCCTACTGGCAGTCTAAGGGGTGACTTTCCATGATTCCAAGGAGATGTCTCCAAATGGCCGGAAGAGATGGCCTCCAGGCTTCAGCAGCTATCCGCATTTGGACTTCTTTACTTCAACTGGACTGAATTTGTAACACTGTCTATGGCTAGAACATTCCGGTCAGCTCGGATCGAGCAGAGATGTGATCAGAAAATAGAATGACGCGTTGTTTCTTTCTTTTTGTGAGGAAAGAATGATGTGTTCATGATTGGAACCGGCTCTTTGGCAAGTTGTGAACGAAGAGCAGAGTTAACGCGTGGAAGTGAAGGACGGCGGCAGGGACAAAGATCGAAGCCCGGCAGAAGACCGGCGGCTCACAACAGAACATGCTTGACACTATGTCACTGTCCATGGAGCAGTCAGGAGTATAAAGGTTCTGATGCCGTTAATATGAACTCCGCGTAAGTAGACGGGAGTGCATTTTCAGACCTCGCATATTGATGGATCCGTTTCTGATCTCTACATAAATCTCACTTTTAAATTTCGAAAAAAATGCATATGTTTGTGTGTTAGGATGAAATTGTCACTGTGAGTTTTCATAAAAATATTAACCATCTTTGACGTGTAAAAATTACGAAACAACACTCGACGGCATAAGCTACAATAAACATTATCAAACTTGTTTGCACACATTTGTGATTTTAGCTAGGGTCTCGTTCCTGTCTCAGCCCTAGCACCATATCTAAAGAGGTCTTGCTCCTATCTCATGAAACTCATCTGGGTTCTCGGGTGAACCATTTTGCCTAGCGACGCCCTTCCAACAAGGACAAGGGGAGGGGGATAGATGGTTCTCTTCTATGGCGGAGACGGATTCTATTATAACAATGGTTGGTCAATGAGAAGCGGACGTGGGCTTAATTAGATCTTTGATGTTACCTCTTCCGGCACCGAGAGGGGAGGGAGAACCGTACCCCTCGCGTCGCTCCCCAGGCGACGCTGGGGGCGAAACCCAAGCCCGTCCGCCAGAAGCTCTACACCGGCGCCCCTGCCGCCGCTGCCGCCGGCCCCTGCCGCGGTGGCGGCGGGCCCCCTGCTGCCACAAAGGTTGTTGGGGGGAGGTCCTTCGTCTCGTCGTCGCGCCGTCGGCCGGCCGCCTCAGCTGGGGAGCAGAGGCCGTGTCGCCGGCGTTTGGAGGCCAGGGCGGCGGCCCTGGAACCGGTGGAGTCGGCGGCTGTGGTGGCTGCGCGGGCGGCGCCATGGTCGCGGCGGCAGCCTGCGTGCTCGGCCGTGCGGGCCAGATGGGCCTGGGAGGGCCCGATCTGGGCCTGACGGGCCCGAGTTGCCGCCGTGCTTCTGTACAAGGTCGTCGTCGAGGGGTCTTGCGTCGAGTCCTGCTGGTGGCTGTGGTTTGGTCGCGTCGGCAGGCGGATGCTCCGACGCTGGCGAGCTCCGGGTCGGCCGCGGTGGTGTAGCGCAGGTCGGGGGTGCGCGGGTGCTCTGGCCCGTCGTGCTCCTGCCCTCTTCTTCGGGCAGCAAGGAAGCCGGGGCGGCGGCCCCGGATATGTGTCCGTGGTGCGGGAAGGGCAACTCTTGCCTCCCGCCGGCATGGCCTGGTCGTCGCTGCGTGAGGTGCTGCGATCCCCACGGCATGTAGATGGATTCGGTGGTCGGCGACAGAGCCACGCCGCCTGCCTTGCTGCTCCCTAGCCCAAGCCCTAGGGCTTGGCGGTCGAGATCGAGCTTCAGGTGAAAGCCTCGCACTTCGGTGCCGACGGCGGCGGCGCCCTAGGGCGCCGTTCTCCTTCTTGATTGCGTCGTTCGGAAGCTTCGATCCTCTACCGACGCGAGTGTCATAAGTCTCTCCGGGTGAAAACCTAAGCTCCTCTGGAGCGGGCGGCGGCGGCGCACACGTCGCTACCTTCTTGGAGGCACCGCCTTGGAGTGTCTTATCTCTCGTCGTGCGTCGGGTGTGCAACGGTCGTGCGGAGTGGTTCTGAGGTCTGGGCGGTGGATGCCGGGGCAGCGGCCCTGGACGGTGGACGTGTGCCGAGGCGGCGGCCTCGGGAGGCTTTGCGACCACGTCTCTATGTGGCAGGGCCGTGGTTCTGCATCGCCGGGTGTCGAAAGAGTCACGAGGGTGGCTGGCTCGTCGCCTTTTTTTTCTTTTCTTTTCTTTTTTCTGCTCGCCTCCGGACGTAATTTCGTCCGGGGCGACACCTATGTATGTGTACGGTTTTCCCTCTGCTAATTTCGAAAAAAATGTTACCTCTTCCTAGGGCGGATCTACACCCTGGGACACCTGGGTCGTGGCCCAGAGCATGAGTGTGTGGCGCACGGGCTTGATATTATTACAACGTAGCACTATAGTGTATTGTCGATACGGTGCTACTGAAGGTGGTCGGGTGCATCGTGTCATCGTGCATCCGCCACTGCTCTTCCGTTGACTTATGCCTCCCTCTTTTTTTGGCTGTGGTGGTGGTGGACAATGGCCTTGGCGTCTCAAGTTATGTATTTTTTCCTTTGTTTGCATGTTTTTTATTGTTACATGTAAGTATATTTTCAGCACTTTGTATTCGTTGTGTGCCTGGCGTATAAGGTAAAACCCTAATGATCATCTTCACAAGGTTCTCAAAGCGAAAAATTTACCCTAAGCTTCCATATGGCAGCCAAAGCCCAATATCCCCAAATCGGTCTTCTAGGTGTCCGTACTAAAAATCCTACACACGTTGAAAGCCCACTCCTTCAACCATTATGGGTAAAGTTTCTAACTAGAGCTCACCCTGGTGCGAGGCTTGGACTTCTGTTTTCAATGATCTTATCGCCAACCATCCAGCTTCACCTATCCTACCCTAGTCAAGGATCTATGGCTGCCAAATCAGAAGAAGTGGAAATGACAAACTCATTGAGACCATTTCAATGCCTTCTACATATCACATCATCCAACGTACCCCTTTTATTGCTTCGAACGAGGACGACTCTCTTTGATGGAAATGGATAACACATCGATGGCTCTGTTATTTTTTCGGATGCCGCTTGGAAATGCAAGTCAGCTCCAGAAGCAAATCATCTGCAGGTCACCGGGATTGGGGTGTTCGTCAAAACTGAACTTATTGAAAGGGAGTGCGGCTTCATGATTCCGACCTCGACATCAAGTTTCTTCTGCGTTTCAGGTAGAGGTAGATGATGTGCTCTTTCCAGCGATGGTGGAGCAAACATACAGATCCGGAGTCCTTCTTTTCTTACATATAGTTAATCAGATCTTGGCGGAAGTGGTAGCCACCATACAACTGGATCATCACCTGCTGAACTCCAATAACACAATTGTAGGATTCATCGACGCCACCTCTACTTCCCCAACTCAGATTTTCCATATTAAAAGGGATCTTAATGGCATGGCACATAGCTGTGCTAATCAGATTCTTAGGCAGCGCCTAAAGCCTACCTATCTATGGTTGCACTTGTTCGGCTCATAGAGCGACAGGTTGTCCTTATCTGCTCTCCAATCTGTTGAATTTCATGGCTTTGTACTAAATGTTGTACTTTCACATGAGCTGAACAAATTGGCAAAACACGTTATTCATGTAACTAGCACAGTGGCCCTCGCAAATGCGAGGGCAACATCTGGTGTCTACAAAATATATTTTATGATTATAGAAACTTATATTATGTGTTTTGAATTAACACAGTTCTTAATCATCTTCTGTCAGAGGGACAATATAACGTTTTCATGAAAAAAGAACAAATATATCAAGGACCATATGCACATTTTTACATGGTGATGTTAAATATACATAGATTTAATTTAAACTGTAATCTAGGAGGTAGGTTTATTTGATGTTACCATGTGAGTTTAAATCTCAGATTATACTCACCAATTTTAAATTTATTTAGAGTTTAAAAACATGTATGTTGATGTCCAAATAATAATTTCTTGCCAATGACTATGAATTTTCAATTATTCATGGTTTATTATAATTAGGATACATTAGATTAACAGTGAGATGACGCCATTTAAATGGAGAAAACAAATGTTAATACACATAACACCATATGTTAATTTGATTTTGTGCTTTATAACCATTTAATGATTTTAAATATTTGGTGAATAAAAGACATCATGTTGAATGGTAGAGCAAGTATATAGCGAGTATTTTAATTTTATTTTGTCCTAATCAATGTCTTCCCTCGCTAATTTACTCCCTCGCTTACGGACTACTTGATGTTCTTCTTTCATTCTAAAAATGTCGCATTTTAGGAATGGAAACCATCTTCTAGATGTAGCTTTGAACTTTTGTATAAATATACTAAAAAATATTGAAATCAATATGATTTCTTTCCTCAAGTTGAAGGAAAAATGTTTAATATCTGGAATAGTCATTTTTTATCCGATTTAAGTCGGTGATATCTTCCAGCCAGCAATCTATTTCGTCTACATTCATATTCACAGGTATCCTTGTACCTTATTATGATGTTACTCTACCAGCACCTTCTTTTTCTCTAAGAATTTGTGCTCTCGGCGATGCTCCAAATTTGCCACATTGGTTATGAACCATGTACAATCAAATCTCTCTTCAATAAATAAATAAATTTTCAAAAAATCACAAATGCAGAGAAGTTGAGAAGATCATCCCAGTGATCGTCAGTTGTATGCTTCACATGACACTTGGTTGGAATCTGGTCAATACTCCTTTAACGGTGTACTTTCACACAACGAATCACTTGACCTAGAACAATGACTGATTTAGGGTGCTTAGAAAACACGCAAGATTAATTCAAAAAATTGACTTAGTGGATTTTTTTACACACTATCAGTTAGAGACTATCGACAGTTTTCTTTTTCCAGAAAACATGTATACTTAATTCTACTTTTTTTGATAAAATCCTATGCATGAGCAGAACACAGGCAATTATCAAGCAATGAAACTGTGCAGGCATGCGTAACCATTTTCTATTACAATCATGCTGCATGTCTCTTTTTACCGTGCAACTGACGACGTGCATGAATCATTGGAGTACAAGAACATAATCTGATTAAGGTGTACGCTTATAGATGCATACATGCTTTCATATGTGCATGAATCATTGGAGTTGGAATGTCAGGGTGTGAGCGAGCGAGAGTAAAACGTGAATTCTCCGGCCATCCGGCCGGCAAACCGGCCAGTGTGTCACCACGATCTAGCTAGCTAGCGTACATATGCAGTTTTTTTTAACGGACCCATAGAGTCCCGTCTCCTGTGGCAATACGCCAGCTCTAGTTCTTTTTTATGCGACTCCCCAGCTTTAGGATCAGTTTTGTTTTCATCTCTTTTCCCGGTTCGGTAGTTTTCTTTTCTATTTTGATACGTGGTCACCTGCGACATAGAACGTGTCAATGAGTTTATGCAGTTACAATATCTTATTAAATCTTGGCCTTATATTTTAGATCTAACCACTAAATTAATTAAGAGGATGTGGATTAACGTGGTGCTTCAAAAAACTACCTCATTTTGCTTTTATATAGTATATAATAGATAGATCTCCATCTAAAAAAAAAAGAATTATCCTTACGTGCCAAAACTAAAACGAGTGTGTCATGTCATGGATTGATATTGTGAGAACGGGGCAGTAGCCTAGTGGTTAGAGTCGCATGGTGCACCCAACTACCCGAGTTTGACACCCGTTAGGGGCAGAATTTCAGGAATTCTCACTAGGGTGGGCTTCCTTTATGAAAAAAGCCACCAAGGGCTTCCTGGCTGGTCTCGTTTTTTATGGATTGATATTGTGAGTTATGGCATGGATTGTGTAATCTAAAAGTAGAGACCATCTACGTGACAACAACGAACCTCAAAAGTGCTTTTGAAAGATAAGTGTTTCCTTATCCGTTCCATTTGTACCATTTTCCATGCGCACTACTATACTCGATATCCTTAGAGCACCTCCAACATTGTTAGCGTACGTCTTAGTGAGTATGTTACTTACATTCTCTCTCAAACCATTATATTTCCTAAATATTCACATGGAATATGATGTGAGGGGCTGAGAGGCAATGTAAAGTGAGATTACACCAAAACCGATTTTGGAGTTATAGAAACCATCCAAAAATTTGGGTTTGCAAGCTCCGAAAATCCTCCTTATCCCGTCTCTTGGAAGCATTGCACTTTTTGCACCTTTCGAGCTAATCTTGTTCCTCTCACGTTTCTTATAAACTAACCTCGCCGTGCACACAACCATCGCCCTAGGCCTTCACCCCGTTCAAAACCGTACGTGCACATCTCCACCATCTCATCATCACCAAGAGCCGATCGAAGAGCACATGCACCGAGCAAGCTACAGAGATATATTAGCAGTCCATACAAAAATGTCTAAGTTGGTCTTCGTCGCGGCAGTCGTGGTCACCCTATTGGCCGTGACCGTCGTCGCGGAAGGGGAGGCCGCGGAGAATTTCGCTCCGTTTGGGAGCACGGAGATGCAGTGCTACCGTGAGCTCGAGGAGATCTCGTTGGACGCGTGCCAGCAGGTCATGCGCTACAGGGTGTACAAGGTGCCCGGCCAGATGCTGCGGTGGAGCCCGGGGTTGCATGTGCGGTGCTGCCAGCAGCTCCTCGGAGTCAGACGCGAGTGCCGGCACGCCGCCATACGCGGGCTCATGAGGGAGTATGAGGTGCCGCCGGAGGAAGGATCTGGCGAGACCGTGGAGCAGCAACCGGAGCAAGCGTGGTACGGCCATACGGCGCACCACCCCCAACAACAGCAGGGACAAGGGTGCCAAGGCGAGTCGACAGAGCAAGAGCAGCAAGGAGACCGGCTAAATCGCAAGAGCAGCAAGGGACATGAGTCCTCCTACGGCTGTTCCGGCCAGCACACCACCGTCGAGCGACAGCCTGCAGCTGGACATGAGTTCAGCAAGACCGCGCGGCATCAGGAGGGGCCAGAGTACGGCTTACCATGTGCTCCATATTTCAGCACCGAACAGCAGGCAGCCCAGCTGAGGCTGGTGAAGGCGCGACAGTTCGCGGCGCAGCTGCCGGTGATGTGCCGGTTCGATCAGACTGCTCGACCTCGAGGCGGGGCGCTTCCTCTGTTGGCCTGTACTAGGCTAGAAACGTCGCAACTGAGCATGTTACATGGGCTTGCATGCATCCTAGATAAACAATTGTGTTGGATGTAGCTACAATAAGATTGATCAAAGAATAAAGTACAATGAAGTGCTTCTCCGAGAACAAAAACGGTTGGGGCTCCATTAATTCATAGGATAAAAAAAATGTAGGAATAGGAATTGGAGTGGCATGTCCTATGGAAATAGGGATTCTCTTTGATTGTGTGAAGCAATTTTTTCATGAGGTTGGACCTCATGTTTTTTTCCTATAGCATTTGCACTACAAGATTCTTATGGGAATAATTCCTATACGATAGGATTCTATGAATCAAACAAGTTCAATAGGAAAATTTCCTATAAGAATCAATCCTCCAAAAATCCTACCATATTCCTTTGAATCAAAGAGACCCTTAGCGCTATATAGATTTGATGCATTTGTCCGCAAATTCAGTTCAAGAGTTCTTCAATAATAAGTGCATACTTTTTGTTTGTGTCGGATGCTACTCGACGTGGACCTTGGAAGGAAAACGTATCAAGAAAAACGTGATACCCCACAAAATGATTCAGAAAAGTATGTTTTTATCGTTCAACTTATTGGGTTGGTCACTTTTGGTCCCTAACTACAAAACCAAAAACTTAAACCCAAAATCGGGCACCTTGTGTCCCTCTCCAAATTCGAAGTAGTTCCAAGAGAGAAGCGCTCGTGCGGGATACGGTCTGGAGCGTTTGGGATGGGGTTAAACAGGATCTTGTTGCCGATGTACTTGAAGAAGCAATGCAGTGGTGGCTTCCGTTGGTTGGCGCGGTAGACTAGAGAAACTTTGAGTCAGTGACGAAACGTCGACAGTGCTTACAGACAGTGGAGATGCTTGGGGCAGGGGGCTGCTTCGGCGGAAGGTGGACGAGGATATCTCGGAGGAGATCGTCGTTGTACAGCAGGGAGCCACAGTGAAGAACCGACGGTGAGTCGTCGGTGTTGTGCATTCCAATGTCTTCCTCGCTCATTTGTATTTGGGAATGGAGAAGCCACCAAATTCTAGAAAAGGGGCAACAGGTTTCCACGTGTGGGTTTTGTTCACTCGTAGCAAAGTGTGTTCAATGGGGGACAGAGCGGACGTGACCTGGTGACCCGCCTAATGCGGGTAGGACTAGCATGAGGCCAGTCTTCCAAGTACAGCTCGCGTACTTCCAATTATACATCTTGCATTTTCAGGTGCAGCGCACGTACATCGAAACGCGCGTGTGTATCTCCAAATACATGTCTCGTACTTCCGGGTGTGCGTGTTTCCAGTAAACGTCTTATATCTGCATGTGCAGCACACACGTATTTCTAAGTACACGTCTTGTATTTCCAAGAGAGTACATGTATACTAAAAGACGGAGAACAAACGTATTAGTTTTGAAAGTATGAAAAATAATCGAAAACCTATCAACATGAAATTTAGTTTTGAAAATCTCGACGCGAGAAATGAAATTAATGAAATCCGCTCGTAATTCAAGGAAAAGTGCTTTGTTGGCTCCATCTGCAAAATATTGGAATTTACCATGGTTCTCCACCCACCTATCTCCCTAATCATGCCACATGTCATGATGAAAGCACACGTGAGTCATCCGCGCATAAAGAGAAGCTAACACGTGACGAGAGGACAACCAGCAGAGAAAAACATTAGATATGATTGGCATTTTTTTAGTGATTACCATCTCATAAACGCGAGCTTCGACTCGCCGCAACATCTCCCTCCCAATATGGGTCAGCCCATTCTAATTTTTACTTTCTTTGCATTTTCCTTTTCCTTTTGTTGTTTTCTCTTTTTCCTATTTATGTTTATTTTTTCTTTTTTTTTCTTTTCGTTTTCTTTCCCCTTTATAATTATTTTCGTATTTTTGGGTAATAATAAAAACATTAAAGATTTTGAAAAAAAATATCAGCGGATATATTGTTTGAACCGTGAATATACTTTTCCGAACTCGTCAAAAAAATGAAACATGTTAACATTTTTTAAGTTTGAACATTTGTCGAATTCGTAAAAAAAATTTGCAAACCTCCTAAATATTTTCAAAACAGTGAACATTTTCTTGAGCTCCATGAATATATTTTATTTCAAACACATGAATTTTTTTTAAGCCCGCATTTCTCTTGAAAATCGTGAACATATTTTTGAAGCATAATTTTTTACTATGCACGAATAAATAGCAAAAACATGAACACATTTTTTAGTGCATGATTTTTCTGTTACGATAGAACTTTTTCCAAAAAATCAATCATTGTATCTTAATTAGTAAAGCAATTGCAATAAAATTAACTATTTAAATAGTATAATTTTCACAATCCAAGTAACAATAAAATGAAATCATACCTGTGTAGTGGCCGGGGCAAAGCCGGCCCAATGGGGGACCTCATGAACGGCCCTATGAATGCTGAAGATAACGCATCTTCATTCTTCAAGACATGCCTTCCTTTTACTTCTGCCCAGAAGAAAACGACGCAGCGGCTATGGTAGAAGCAGCAGATGGCGGCCGTACATTTCCGAGTTTCTGACGACCACTACTGCGTGGTGCTGTCTGCAGCCACTGATGACAAAGGTGGCCGGTCCTCAACAACCTCAGCGGCGCAAAGAGCTCAGCTAACATCACAGCATTTACAGGATACTTACTGTCATATGCAAAACAAGAACGAAAGAGAGAGAAAAAGGAAAATATCAAAATTATATCATCTGAAGAATTATAGTGAATACCCCGGCCATTGGCATCAAAAATGGAAATCTCCATTCACCGGCACATCACCAACTAAATCACAAACGCAGAACGAAAAAACACGGCATCGACAAATCTAATGGCAAGCATCCAGACTCTGCGACAATCTGTCAATTTTATTGGAACCAAGTTTTCAGGCAAGTTAAAGGACATGTAACCAATGGTATACAAGCCGCATTTCACCAGAGGAAGATACAGTCCAATCATACTTTTTTCCCTGTCCCCTTAAATACACCCTTTGGAGCAAGATCTGGCCAATAGGCGCCAATCACCACACAATCTTATTCAGTCTGCTTCCAACTTTACATCTTCAAGGTCGAACCGCTGGTCTACAAGCAAGAAACCAAGGGAACAGGTTAGGAATTTTAGTTAGATCTTCGCCATAAAATGTGACTCGATGAAACCACCGTTAAGTTGTCGTGCCTAGTTCGACGAAGCAAGAGCTTCGAGGAGGGAACCAGCGAAATGCATCTGGACCTCCTTGTCGACTGTTGAGAAGAGGGGCACATGTACAAACAGAGACTTGATGCCCTGCTGCTCTGCAAACCGGAGAGAGTGGTAGTACACATAGTTGCATACGAATCTCCCAGCGTCATCTGAAGGCATCACATCGTAGCCTGTCTTCCGGAGTGACTTGGTTAATTCTTTCACTGGCAGTGTAGTCTGTGTTGACCATGAAAATTTCATAGAAATGTGATTAATCTTAAGATCAGCAAAACAGGAATGCAGTTCCAAGCTATATTTCAGCAAGCCATTTTGACTTTTACCTCTCTTGTCCGTGAGATGCTTCCATCAGTTGGCACAATAGGGACTCTCTGCATTTTAACGATAAAGCTGATGAAACCCGATGCAACAAGAATAGGTGGAGATAATGAATAGTTATGCAATCAGACCTGAGGTTTCCATCCTAGCTCATCAGGACAACGGAAGGTGGCCTCATTAACAGCTTGGTTCTCAAGAGCAAACCGTGATGCACCACTATTGACTCCAAAGTGGATCTGAAAAATTGTCCGTACAGAAACTGTTATCAGAGAAAACGAGATCACACTAGAAACTTTGCATATCTTTCAGAAAGCATCACAATCACAGGATAAGGATGGTGAGTATTTGGCAACAATGCATAGTTAGTAAATGAATAATATCTGATCAAATGAAACTCAAGCAATATTATTTCCATATCCTCACTTTCATGTGTTCCACACATCTTGAATGGTGTAAGCTGACATGCAATTACACTATCAAATGACAGAATTTTTGGGGTGTTTTAATTTATGACCGGAGCTTCATTGTAAGGCCACATTTCATCAACTACAAATTGTGAGTAGCATCAGCTATGGCACGCCTACAGAAAAGGACCTCCAACACTAGGTACTCGTCAGTTATATGCAATCCTAAATTACCAATCGGTGACAAGCACAAGCCTGAGAAGTAATGATTAAACCAGTAGTTATTCTGAATTGGAAGTTTCTTTACAAATCTAAGAGGAGATAATTTTAGCAATACAGCCGAAGTGAAGTAAATCATTTCTATATCCACGAAATCTGTGAATTCGTAGCTCCAATTGGCAATGCATGAAGAAGCTTCCTAGTTGAATTACAGATAAGATTGATTTTAAAACTCATCAACAAATATAAATGCACATTTGTGCTGAAAGTTAGTGTAACGTTGAGTAATCTAGCATGATCGTAGAAACAAATTCACAACTCAAGAATAAGGTGAGAACTGACCCATATTATTTGCCCCTGAGCTGACGACCCCTTCTCTATCTGCAGTGGCAGATTCCAAAACTTTATAAAGTGCGCCAAGTGCCCCCTGTCCCGCAGCTTCGAGGATTTCACAGCTTCCAAGTACAAGATTTTTTGGCAACCCTCTCTCTTCCATGAATGATCTAAGATTGCTCACAATTTTCTCGGTCGGGTTCTCCGCAACTCCATGAAACTTCTTAAATCCAGTAACATGGACAGTCACGATTGAAGGTCCGACTGAAGGTCCTTCTGATCCCATTTACTCTTCTGAGAAACACAAAACAACAAGAATTCTTAATCCGAAAATTCAAAGGATCAAGAGAATGTGTAAAGTTCAGGAAGGCGCACACTTAACAAGACACAAAGCAATGTGTCAACACCATCAATGTGAACTCATTAAATCCTAAGACATTATGTGGAATCTATTGCAGGCAGTTGCAACTGCCCCCAGGAACAGTACTCATGCATAAATCATGCATGGAAGTTAAAATTCAGCAGGAGAGTGACAAAATGTAGTAACAGTAAAAAAAATAATAGCCACTCCACCCCTGAGTTAACAATCGACAGGTAAACTTAAATAACTAAAAATCAGATGAGTAAATTTTACAAGCACCGTCTCCTAGACAGAAAACAGTCACGGCCAGAATCTTCCAAAATGATAAAGCAATCAACGCCTCTGAATATCTTAATGAGAAGTGAACAACCTTACGCAACAAACAACATCTCACGGACAGCAAAAGATAAGTAGGACCTAGATGCTACCTCTTGATTGAAGTGCTGAGGTGAGAACCTTATCCAAATCCCAAAGAAACTCCAAAACAAACGCAAGAACAAGCAAGCCTGGCCACGAGAACAAAGAAGAAAACACATGTAGAGCGCAGGTCCTACCCAGCTGTTGTGCACGCCGGAATTAAAGCCGAATAGTGCATCGGAACTAAATCTCACACAAGACAACACACGGCTAAGCATGTTGTACAATTGCATACACGGGGAAAATATCGCGTGGCCATATCCAAAGCATGCTGAAATCGATGTGCGCCATCCATAGGAAACACACACAGGGATCACATAAAGGCAGTTCTTTTCTGAGAGCACACCTTGGTGTGTGTGGTACGGTGATTAGTCAACTCTAGCCAGCGTAGCATAAAAACGTCAAAATCAGGCGAACTCGGAGGTCGGAGAACCACACAGACCAACAAACCCCAATTCTCCACTACCGCACGCCAACCAAACGCCAGCCATGAACGCGGAGACCGGTTGCAGCTGAAACAACAAAAGAGAATCCGGCTACAAGGAACAAATCCAAGAAAAAACACCGCCTTTGGCTCCGATCGCCCGAAAATCCCCGCCTCTCAAACCCCGGAAACAAAATCCGCCAACGACAGTCTCAGTTCTGCAAGCGGGCGAGCAAGAAACTTCCGCCTGCGACGGGAAGCCCGGAAATTTGCGCACGCGCGGACTTAGATGATGATATCCAGAGGGAACCCACCACAGCCATCGGCGCACACACACACTAGACCGAAATTACCAGCTGGGCGTGCGAAATCTCACCCTGGGGAGCGCACGGCGATGCGAGAATCGGCCTTGAAACAGGCTGGGAGGCGGATCCCTATGCAGGATTCTTGGCCTCGAGAAATTTTTTTGGCTGGAGAAACGGTGAGAGAGGGGGTGAGTCGCCCGTCCTTTTAAAGCGCATCACGCAGGCAGAGGCAGGGGAGGATGAGTAGTAGAAGAACAGCACTCGAACTGCACAAAGGGATCAGGGTGGGGGTTGGCGTCGGGTCCCACCAGACAGTGGCAGGTGACGCCGCCGTGGCCGGACCAACAACCCGTGGGTTTGGCGTTGCGGCGCCGTGGTCTCGGACTCTCGGTGCCGTGGGCTGCTCGGTGTTTTTTATGGCTTTAGGTAGGCCGCTTCACTGCTTGGTGACATGGACTGGACACGACGGAGGTGCCAATCCGCAACGTGGCAGAAACACTTTTCACAATGGTAAGGGCATCTCCAGCCATGCCCCCAGGAGCTCCCAGGAGGCCTTTTTAGCGCCGGCGGTAGCAAAAAGTGCAAAAAACCACCCAGTCGTGCCCCCCAGGAGCTCAAAAAGCGCCGTTTTGCGCCGAATTAGCGCCGGCGCCCCCAGGCCAAACCCAAGCCGCTGGGTTCTTGGGTTCGGCCTGGGGAGGCGATTGCATGCAATCTGGCCCACAGGTCAGCCTCTCTGCTCCCTCTCTCTCCTTCTTTTTCTCTCCCCACCCCCACGTGCCCTCTCTCTTCCTTTCTTTCTCCACCAACCACCGTCTCTCCCATTTTTCTTCGCCACGGACGGCGTGCCCGTGGCCGTCCCGGCCATATGGAGCAGGAGCAGCAGGCCCTGCCGCCATGGTCGCGGGGCGGAGTGCTCGGAGGCGGGCGGCGGCCTAGCCAGGCGAGGTCGGACTCGGCCGCCGTGGTCACGCTGCGGCCGCCCAGCTCGCGGCTCTGCTCCGTCCTCTGCCGATTCCGGCCATGGCGGCTCTGCTCCGTCCTCTGCCGATTCCGGCCATGGCGGCGGACCCCGGCGTACCTGCGCAAGGCCGCCTCAATCCTCTCCCTCTCGACCCGGGCGGTGCCGCCGGCCACGAGGACGTCGCCGAGGCACCGGGCCAGGACGACGCCGTCCTCGAGCGCCGTGCATGCGCCTGCGCCAGGTCGGGCGTCGTAGGGTGGAGCGCGTCGCCGGCGACGCAGACGTTCCCCTCGCTGATGCTGGCGAAGAGCAGCGAGAGCGGGAAGCGGTAGCGCAGCGGCGCGGCGAGCACGTCGCTCATCTCGCTCCTCTCGACGGCCTCCGCGTGGCCAGGCGCCCGGAGTCGGACGGCTTGGCGAGCCCCAGCCATTGGCCACGACCGAGTTGATCCCGTCGCAGCCGATGAGCACCTTTGCTCTGAGGGTTGTGCCGTCGGCGAGGTGGAGGATCTTGGCGTGTTGGTCGTGGTCGATGGAGACGATCTTGGAGGAGTAGCGGATGGTTCCTGCCGGCAGCTCTTCCTCCAGGGCCTGCAGCAGCACCGCCCTGCTCCGTCCTGCTCGCCGCCGCCCTCCTCGGCGATGGAGCCATGGCGGCCTCTGTTTCTTGGCTGCCGACGATGGAGCCATGGCGGCCTTTTTTTTTTCTTTTCCTCTCATCTTTTCATCTTGGGTGAGGGTGTGGCTGGGAAAATCAACCCCCAGGATCTCGTTTGCGCCGGCGCCTCCCCGTCCCGTCCAAAAAGGTGTCTTTTTTCATCCTGGGTTTGTCCAACGGCTGGAGATGCCCTAAGACAAATCTAGGCAATACGGATCGTGAACGAATCGAATCGATCGGTTCAGTGTTTCCGTAACAAACCGGTCCTTCCAAAACTAAGAATTGCAATTTTGGTTTTCGATTTAAACCAAAAAGAACCATGTGGCGGAGAGCCAGAGAGGAGACGACGGGATGGTGTTTGTTCTATGTACGCCACGGTCAGGCGATATGGACAAAAATGACCGTCGACTCTTTTTAGTTTTCTAAGGTTGGTTTAGCGAAACTATTTCACAAACTAAACGTTCGGTGAAAATATTTCACCGAAATAACCATTTTGAGTAGCGCCCAACGCTCGGGCGCTATGCTCTACAGAGTAGCGCCTTGTGCTCAGGCGCTGCTCAGGCGCTACACCTTCTGGCTCATTTTTTTTAATAATACATTTTTTTATTAAATTCGACAAATAATACGCATTTTGAAGAATTTGCAAAAATAATACACCCTCGGCCTAGCCGAGGCCGATTAGCACCTGTCGGCCCAGGCCTGGCCGATTAGTACCTATCGGCCTAGCCGTGGCCGATAAGTGCCAATGGGCCAGCAGACACGTGCGATAGCCCAGTCGTGGCCGATTAGTACCTATCGGCCCAGGCGTGGCCGATTAGTACGCATCGCTCGCTCTGCCCTAACCCTAAACCGCGCACTCGCTCTCGTCCTCCCACATCGCTCGTCCTGCGTGCCCGCCGCCGCCAGCACGCACGGCACGGCGGCCAGCCAGCACGCACGCACGCACGGCGGCCAGCCAGCACGCATGTCGGCAGGCCGACAAGCACGGCGGCTAGCCAGCCAGCACGTAGCCTTAGCTACACGTTGACTTAAGAAAATTTATATCCCCTTCAGCTTGGTTGTGCTCGGATGTGCTCTGCTGCTCTCGGTTCCAAAGATTTTGAAGACCATAGCGCCTCGGCTAGAGGCGCTACACTGGGATCATGCTGCCTCAGGTTATCGTGTCCATTTTGCTTCCATTGGCCTCGTTCAGCTAGCTAGCTAGCTCAGTTCAAATGGATTGACCTCGTACAGCTAGCTACAGCTCAAATCGATTGGCCGCACTAGTACAACTTCACCACGTAGATGTCATGTCCGTCGAGCACGCGCAGTTGCTGCTGCTTCTTGGGCAGACGCTCCACCCGGCGCGATGCCGGCCTCGTCGAGCTGCGCGGCCGTCTCCAGTCCCACCGCGTCCTTCCACGTCCGAGCTCGGTGCTGAGCCGCCTCCGGTCTCGCACGCGCATGGCACCTACTGATGGGGCGGCGTGGTCGGGCCTGCTCGCCGGCCCGCGCATAACGGACACGCGCATGATGGACAGCCGGGACACGAAGCAAGGGAGGCGCATGACGGAGGCGACGTTGCGGGCCTCGCGTGCGAGTGCCATGGTATCCCGCATGACCTCCTCCGCGTCGGGCTGTTCTCCCGGTAGTATCCGACCTTGAGCTCCCTCACGGCCGCGTCGGCGCACACGGCGGCCAAACACATATAGGGGAGACACACGGCGCGGCGCGCCAGCCCTAGGTCAACGCCGGAGTAGAGGCCGCTGCCGGCACTGCCTCGCCGGAGATCTCCTGGTCACCTTCCGTCTTTGACCGTGTCATGCATCGCGGTGGTGCTCCTAGACCGAGGGTGGACAGAAAGAGGAAAAGAGAGGGGAGAGAGGAGAGCAGCAGAGCACAGTCAACGAAGGGCACCTAAAATTTCTTAAGTCAACATGTAGCGCCTTATGCCAAGGCGCTAGGCTCTCCAGATTGGGTCCCGCAGCCGCCACGCTGGCAGAAGGTGTAGCGCCTGAGTACAAGGCGCTACTCTGTAGAGCATAGCGCCCAAGCGTTGGGCGCTAGTCGAAATGGTTATTTTGGTGAAATAGTTTCGCCGAACGTTTAGTTTGTAAAATAGTTTCGTAACGTGGTCATTTTTGTCCATATCGCCCCACGGTCACAATAACCTCGAAAGAGTAAAGACAGTTCACCGCACTCTCATATGCAACCCTCCATTCTACCATTGTTTTGTGCTTTAAAATTTGTGGCGATAACTTAGTCAAACACTCTCTTCCTCCATCTCATTAGTCCTTCTCTCTCCATCCACCCATTAACCAATGTATTTATTTTGTATAAACATTTTGTAGAGTTTGTACCAAATGTTGGATTGATGAACCGTTAGAATGGGTGTGTTTTTTTCGGGATCTTCGAAATAAGAATAATTTTGAATTTATTTTCTCAAGTTACACATTGAAACATGTGTGAAACCACAATGAAATATATGTACAAACACAAAAGAAACATATTTGAAGTTGAAACTCATATGAAATAAGAAATGTGGCAAAAACAACACGATGAAAAACATATTTGACGTTTAAACTCATAAAATATGGAACATGGCACAAGAAATTCACAATGAAGGTGCACTGAAACTTAAGGGAACACACGAAACCAATAAAACAGTGAAACATGGTACATGAGAGGGAATGCTATGATATACAGAAAGTTCAGCTTGTAGATAAGTTTTGCAGCATTTTCGCCCCCAAAAACTACTAAGCTACTGTAGAACATATGAAGCTGTTGCTGCTGGCCTGCTGCTGTTTTGTTTATCATCCCGAGAAATACATGGATTCAGAAGCAAACGTCCATCCGGGCGCGCGTCAGCGTGTGACCTCACCTCGCGGCTCCTCGATGATTGCATCAGTCTTGTTGTACTCATCCGATGGCGAGATTTAGAGGCTGAGATTCGTCCAAGTACCCGGCCGGAAGCACACTGATCTATGCATCCTTTTACCCACTTATTTATTTTCCAATCAGGGCAGGTGCATGTCAACCACAAACCACGGCTGCACACACCAGAAGCAGCGAGTGGTTACGGAGAATCAAGCGTGCGTGTTTAACTAATGCCTATGATAGATCATTAACAACCCCCGTAATGCTATAATTGAGCATCTGGTGCAGCTTCTCGGCTTGGAATTTTTGTGAGTGATTAATTTTTTGCAGGTAAGATCGAATAGATGTGTGATCTTTGAACAAGTGTCTGCTAAATTAAGAAGTAATACTACTGGTATCTGATAAGGATCATGAAAAGTTCTTTAACATTAGCAAGACTTGATAAACATCGAGATGATCACTGTTATATGACTCTTTCCTCAAACGTCGGTGGTACTCTCCGCGGAATGGCTACGGTCGAGCAGTGATCTGTTGACAATAGGCAAGCTAGTTTAGTAGTGATCTTAGATGAAATAATCACGAGATGAGAGATTCTTCTGGTTGGCCGACACTTTTTTTTATTAGATCGTCATATAGCAGCCTCCACGGGTAAACACGTTTTGCCACCAGATCGAATCATTTCATTTTCATCCAAACCTTCATGTGCACAACTGTGCGGGCATGTTTGATCACTGCAGGCGAGCCCAGGAATCCTTTTAATTTTACTACACCTGCTAACACCAAGCATTTGGTGGTTTAGATCCTGAATGTTATGATGATGAAGATGGTACTAATAAACTACGGGTCTGTCCGGCCGGCAGAGTGCCAGTGCCTGAACTTATTCACCTAACGGAATTAACAAGTAAAACACCGTAGAGGCAAGGCGCTAAACTAGTCTGGCATTCCCTTTCAAAGCAACGTCACCAACAGTGCAAGTGACTAATTCAGCATCCAAATAGGCTGGTAGAAAAAGAAAAAAACACCCTCCAGGCTGTTATTGAATAAATGCCTGGAGGGCGGTTTTTCAAAAAAAAAAAAAAGGCTGGTAGAATGGACCAACGAGAAATATAAGCAATCAGAGAACAGTAAAGAAAACAAACACAAATAAGCGGAGCATATAATGGGATTGATCATCTGGTAGTAGAGGCACGGAGCATCGCACAACGGGATCATCGATCGCTTTCATGGATGAACGACTAAGCCGGGTAAGAGTCAAGACAAACGGCGGCAGCGGTGTAATAAACTAATGCTGAAAACAGATCATTAACACAACTCCATAATGCTACAATCAAGCATCTGATACAGCCCTCAGTTGGACTTTTGAGAGTGCTTTAGTCCTTTTTGCAGACAAGATCGAATAGCCGTGTACGGTGTACCAAATGATCCACTGGCAGAACAAGTGTCTAATGACACTAGTAAAAAAAACCATCTTTGGTCCAGGGCCGCCCAGTGCCTAGCACTGGTCCCGGTTCGAGTTGCCACGGCCCCGTGGACCATTGGTCCCGGTTCGGTTGGGGGTATTGGTCCCGGTTCTTGGCACGAACCGGGACCAAAGGCTTGGCACGAACGGGACTTTGGTCCCGGTTCGTGCCAAGAACCGGGACCAATACCCCTCCCTGCCTATAAATAACCCCCACCCCCTTCTCTCCTCTAATTTTTTCTCTTGGATTGGTGGGAAGTGGGTGCTATTTTTTTTTCCTTTGCCACGCACAAGATGTGTTCGATGAAATGCCCGACCCACACTTAAGTTCACACAAAATGATATCCTCGGCCGAGGTTAGCAACTTTATCCTTTTCGTCTGTAATTGATACAGAAATATTGCACGTGTCGATGTACGGTGGTCATTTCACTATTCAAGATGTTATTGTAATGGTATTTGATAAACTTAATTATATATATGATGCAGATGGATGCACGGATGCGATGGATGTACGGCGAACGACGCAGTTCCGAGTTTATTGCAGGCCTGCATAAATTTCTCGATGTGGCTGAGGCAAACAAAGTGAATAATTTTATGCCTTGTCCATGTGAGAAGTGTCGGAACGTCAGGGAGTACTCTGACCCGAGAACCATTCAAGACCACGTGATTCGGAAAGGTTTCATGCCCAGCTATAATTGTTGGACCAAGCACGGAGAAAGAGGGGTTACGATGGAAGACAATGAAGAAGAGGAGGATGATGACAACTATCCTATGTTCCCTGAGGAATGCGGTGATACTGTTATGGAAGACGTTGAAGAAGAAAGAGGTGAACATCGGGCATCAGATGAGCCCGCTGATGGTCTTGGTGGGGTCATTTCTGATGCAAAGCGAGAATGCGATACAGAAAAGGAGAAGCTAAAGTTGGAGGCCATGCTTGAGGATCACAAAAAGTTGCTGTACCCAAACTGCGAAGATGGCAGCACAAAGCTCGGTACCACACTGGAACTGCTGAAATGGAAGGCAGAGACTGGTTGTTCTGACAAGGGATTTGAGAAGTTACTGAAAATAATGAAGCCGAAGCTTCCAAAGGATAACGAATTGCCCGAGACTACATACGAAGCAAAGAAGGCTATCTGCCCTCTAGGATTAGATGTGCAGAAGATACATGCATGCATTAATGACTGCATCCTGTACCGCGGTGAGTACGAGAACATGGATAAATGCCCGGTATGCAATGCACTGCGGTACAAGATAAGACAAGATGACCCTGGTGATGTTGAGGGCGATGACGAGCCCCCCCGGAAGAGGGTTCCTGCTAAGGTGATGTGGTATGCTCCTATAATACCACGGTTGAAACGTCTGTTCAGAAACAAAGAGCATGCCAGGTTGTTGCGATGGCACAAAGAAGAGCGTAAGAAAGACGGGAAGTTGAGACACCCCGCCAGTGGAGAAAAATCGACAGAGAGTTCCCGACATTTTCAGATGACGCAAGGAACTTAAGATTTGGTCTAAGTACAGATGGCTTTAATCCTTTTGGGGAGCAGAGCTCCAGTCATAGCACTTGGCCCGTGACTCTATGTATCTACAACCTTCCTCCTTGGTTGTGCATGAAGCGGAAGTTCATTATGATGCCAGTGCTCATCCAAGGCCCGAAGCAACCCGGCAACGACATTGATGTGTACCTAAGGCCATTAGTTGATGAACTTTTGCAGTTGTGGTCCGAACCAGGTGTACGTGTGTGGGATGAGCACAAACAACAGGAATTTGACCTACGAGCGTTGCTGTTCGTAACCATCAATGATTGGCCTGCTCTTAGTAACATTTCAGGACAGTCAAACAAGGGATACAATGCATGCACGCACTGTTTAGATAAGACTGAAAGTATACATTTGGGAAACAAGAATGTGTACCTGGGGCATCGTCGATTTCTTCCGAACAGTCATGCCGTAAGAAAGCCCGGCAAGCATTTCAACGGTGAGGCAGATCGCCGGAAGAAGCCTAACCTCCCTGATGGTGATGTTATATATGACATGGTCAAGGATTTAGAAGTAATCTTTGGAAAGGGTCCTGGCAGTCTATCTGTTCCGAATGACGCTGACAACCACGTACCCATATGGAAGAAGTGCTCTATATTCTGGGAGCTACCCTATTGGAAAGTCCTAGAGGTCCGGTCTTCAATCGACGTGATGCACGTGACGAAGAATCTTTGCGTGAACCTGCTAGGCTTCCTGGGCGTGTATGGGAAGACAAAAGATACACCGGAAGCACGGGCAGACCAGCAACGTATGAAAGACCCATACAACAAGCAGACGGATAAAGGGCGTCAATACTTAAGCAGCTACGCTCTTACCAAAGCAGAGAAGGAAATCTTTTTTGAATGCCTGAGCAGTATCAAGGTCCCGGCTGGCTTCTCGTCAAATATAAAGGGAATAATAAATATGGCAGAGAAAAAATTCCAGAACCTGAAGTCTCATGATTGCCACGTGATTATGACGCAGTTGCTTCCGGTTGCATTGAGGGGGCTTCTACCGGAAAATGTTCGAGTACCCATTGTGAAGCTATGTGCATTCCTCAATGCAATATCTCAGAAGGTCATCGATCCAGTAACTCTACCAAGTTTACAGAAGGCTGTGGTCCAATGTCTTGTCAGCTTCGAGTTGGTGTTCCCCCCATCATTCTTCAATATTATGACGCATCTCCTGGTTCACCTAGTCGACGAGATTGCCATTCTCGGTCCTGTATTTCTACACAATATGTTCCCCTTCGAGAGGTTCATGGGAGTCTTGAAGAAATATGTTCATAACCGTGCTAGGCCAGAAGGAAGCATCTCAAGGGGCTATGGAACAGAAGAGGTCATTGAGTTCTGTGTTGACTTTATTCCTGACCTTAAGCCGATTGGTGTTCCTGAATCGCGGCATGAGGGGAGACTGAGTGGAAAAGGCACGCTAGGAAAGAAAGCACTGATATGTAGGGACGGGCATTCTTTAACTCAAGCACACTACACAGTTCTACAAAGTTCCACCTTCGTGGCTCCGTATATCGAGGAACACAAGAATTATGTACGCTCCAAGAACCCGGGGAAGGATGACTCCTGGATTAAAGAAAAACACATGGAGACCTTCGGCAGTTGGTTGCGATTACAGCTCATGAATGACACCACTGTCGGAGATCAGCTCTACTTGTTGGCCGCGTCACCATCTTCGACTGTATTGAATTTCCAAGGGTACGAGATAAATGGGAATACATTTTACACGATCGCCCAAGATAAAAAGAGCACCAACCAGAACAGTGGTGTCCGCTTTGATGCAACAAACGACGATGGGCAAAAGGACACATACTATGGTCGCATAGAGGAGATATGGGAACTTGACTATGGACCTACTTTTAAGGTCCCTTTGTTTCGGTGCAGTTGGGTCAACATGAATGGAGAAGGGATAAAGGTAGACCAGCTGTACGGGATGACAACAGTGGATCTCAAGAATCTTGGTTGTTACAAGAACGAACCATTCGTCCTAGCCAATGATGTGGCTCAGGTTTTCTATGTGAAGGACATGTCCTCCAGACCGAAAAAAAGAAAAAACAAGCAAACGAATACATCAGACGATGAGCCAAAGCGTCACGTAGTTCTTTCAGGGAAAAGAAACATCGTGGGAGTCGAGGACAAGACAGACATGTCAGCAGATTATGATAAGTTTGATGAAATTCCGCCCTTCACAGTGAGAACTGACCCAAGCATCCCGTTAAATAATGAAGATGCTCCATGGTTACGGCTGAAGCGATCATAGGCCAGGGACATACGCGAAGAAGGGTTCATGGCTTTTATGTAAATCAATGTAATGTATTAGCACCGTAGGGCTGTATGACGGGAATCCGAATGCTTTGTATACTGCAAATCATCGCGTGGTCGTGAGCAGCAAATCGACCTTCGATCCACAGCGGCAAGACGTCTCTGATGATCTACGACCGTCCCAAAAAGTGTTGGGAATGTCGCAGATCATCAGAGCGCCTTGCCGCTGCTTGGATCGGACCGAGGGGCATGGCTACCACTTCCACCACCACCACCACTCCCACCTCCTCGGCAATTCATCATTGCGTCACCCTAATCCAGTGGCTGGAACCTCGTTGTGTGCCGTTCGCTGCAGGGACGCCGCTATTTATAGGCGATTAGAAAGTGTACCTGTGGATGAGGTGGGAGTGGTGGTGGTGGTGGGAGTGCTGATCCAACAGCTCACAAGCCCTCAAAAGAAACACACCCCTGATCCAACGGCTCACAAGCGCTCGAAAGAAACACACGATCCGTGTGATTCTTTAGTCCCGGTTGGTGTTACCAACCGGGACTAGTTCTAAAAATCCAACAGCTCACAAGCGCTCAAAAGAAACACACCCCTGATCCAACGGCTCACAAGCGCTCGAAAGAAACACACGATCCGTGTGCTTCTTCCTTATTGGTGGCTCGAACGGGGACTAAAGGTCTCACTATATATGTAGTCATGGCCTCCATTGGCATAGCACATCTAAACTCATATCTGCAACCTCATCACTCTCCCATGGCTTCCACCGTACC
This sequence comes from Poa pratensis, assembly GCA_947311845.1. Lineage (NCBI taxonomy): Eukaryota > Viridiplantae > Streptophyta > Magnoliopsida > Poales > Poaceae > Poa > Poa pratensis. Next base: position 23,142,186 of record CAMZMU010000098.1, read on the forward strand.
CACTCTAACCTACTCGGAGGCGGAGGCGCTTTCCGCCTCGAACTACCCCTGCCGCCCGGCTACGACGTCCCCGCCGGCTGGAGGCTGAGCACCGAGGCGTGCCGGTCCCTCCTATCCCTCAAGATTTGTCACGTCGGGCGGCCATCACGAACCACTACTACCTCGAGCTCACTCCGGAGCAGCGGATGGATCCCCGCTGGCATCCCGACTACCGCCCGACTTGGGACGCCTTCTTCATCAATCGGCGTGAGAGGGCGCTCGCCAGGTACGAGGAGGATGGCCCGCCTCCTTCGAACTTCAACGAGGCCGGCCGTCGGCTGTGGTGGAGCGGCCGAACTCTCCAGAGCGTCATGAACTACATCACGGCCGGCGATAACCCCCGCCTGCGCTACCCTCACTTCCAGTCCAGGCGCCCGACGACAGAGCCGCCCGACGACAACGACGACGGCGGCGACTACGACGACTACGAGGACGAGTATTATAGGCCTAGGCAGGAGTATGACTAACCTATGGTTTGTCTATGTACCCAAGATTGTTGTCATGAACTACTTCTGGTCTAGCTAAGACGACGATCGTGTAAAATGTATCCAAGATTGATGGGTGACTACTTTTCGCATTGATATTAAACGATCCGTGTGCTTCTTCCTTATTGGTGGGATTCCCTTTAGTCCCGGTTGGTGGCTCACAGAGTGATCCAACAGCTCACAAGCCCTCAAAAGAAACTGTTCTGCATTAATAATTATTATTACATATTATAAATATAGGTTCACTGAAATTGTTCTGCATTTACTTCTGCTTGCCATGGGATTTTACAACACCAAAAATAGAATTAACTGAATTAATAATTATTATTACTTAATCATAAATCTTACTTAATCATTTTTGATCGATTTATACATATTATTAGTCGAGTTTGGATTTTGGATTATTTATACAAATTCAAACACTTTTCATGTTGAAAGTTTTGTCAATTCAAAATATGCAATAAAGTTAATGCATTTTTAATTGAAAATGGCAAAATGGTTAATAGTTTGTATAGTTAGAATAATTATTTTAGAAAACAGAAAATGGTTTTGGATTATTTATTCAAATTTAAAAACTTTTCATGTTGAAAGTCTTTTCAGATTCAAAACCATTTGAAATTCATATCCAAACACCTAAATAAGAAAAAAAAAAGCGGGAACAAAATTTCAGAACTGAAAAGTTCGAAATATTTTTGAAAAAGGACTCTTTGGTCCCGGTTTCTACCAAGAACCGGGACCAAAGAGTCCGTGGACGCGCGTGCGATGGATCTGCATTAACTGCAGGGTCATTGGTCCCGGTTGCTGGCAAGAACCGGGACCAAAGAGGCATTGGTCCCGGTTCATGGCAGCAACCGGGACCAATGACCCCTTGTATAATGCCTCTGCCTCTTCTCCTTCCTCATTTCGTCTCCAAATCGACGAAGGACCAGGCGCGCGCGACGGAGCAAAAAATACGCCGTCAGGCTGCCCGACCTCGCCCTCGACGCTCCCTCGACGCCGGCGCCCTCGACGCCCTCGACGCCTGCGCCGCGCCGCCCGCACGCCGGCCGCCCGTGCCGCGCCCTCGACGCCGTGCCGCCCGCACGGACGGCCTCCTCCCCGCACACCTCGCCCGCGCCTCCACGCCGCCGCCTCGCAGCGCCGCCCGCACCTCCTCCCCGCACGCCGCCCGCACCGCCGCCTCTCGCGGTGAGTTAGGAATTTTAGGAATTTGTATAGGAAATTTGAATAGGAAATTTTAGTATAGGAAAATGTATAGGATTTTTAGTGTTAGGAATTTTGTATAGGAAAATGTATATTCTTTTAGTATAGTAAATAGGATTTCTTTTTGTATAGGAAATTTTAGGAATTTGTATAGTACTTTAGTATAGCAAATAGGATTTTTAGTGCTAGGATTTTTAGTGTTAGGATTTTTAGTGTTTAGGAATTTGTAGCATTGTAGATTAAAATGATTAATATGTTTAGAAATTTGTTAGATATAGAAATTATTAGGTTATAGAAATTGTTAGGTTATAGAAATTGCTAGGTTAGTTGTAGATGGTTTTTTGTTAGCCATTTGTTAGTGTTAGTTGCTAGGTTAGTTGCTAGGTTTTAGCTATTTTTTGTTAGCCATTTTCTATTAGCCATTTGCTAGAATTAGTTTTGTTAGTGTTAGTTTTAGTTTCGCTATATATTGATGTTAATTTTAGTTTTGCTACATATTGATGTTAATTTTAATTTTAGCTTTGCAAATGATTTTAGCTATATTGATGTATATTTTAGCTTGAGTCTTATGTTCTTGAGCTTAATGGCTTTAATTTCTTGATGTTTTAGGGTTTAGGGTCTCCGAGTTCGCCGTCGCGCCCAAGAATCCCCGCCCGAGGTGCTCTGCCGCTCCCCGCCCGAGGTGCTCTTGCAAATGAGATTATAAGGCAGCATATGAAGTTTCTAATTTGTTCTTGCAAATGAGATGATATTGTTGATGTATCTTGACATATGGAACAAGTTACCCAACTAATGTTTTGTGCATTGTTCTTAATTTGCAGAAACTATGGAACGAGACGAAGATCAGGAAAATATCCTCCAGGATATAATCCGCGGGCCGGAAGATATTGTCGATGTCACCACGGAGTTTTTGAACAACTCCGGTGAGGGAGATGAGTCTCTCAACCGAAGAGACGGCTCCGGTGAGGTAGAACCCGACGGCCGGGGTGAGGGAGAAGTCAGCGAGGGAGAAGCCGACGAGGGAGAAGCCGAAGGCTCCGGTGGAACATTAAATGTTGCAAACTCCGGCGAGGTGCATATACATATATTAATGAAGCCGAAGATTGTATTAATTAAGCCTCTGCTGTCTATATACATATATTAACGCTCTTTCTTCTTTTAGCCCTCCGGATCGAGCAAATCTTCTGTAAGGACAAAACGAGGCCCAGCCAAAAAGTTGGGCGACCAAGAAAGGTACACGATCGAAAGAGTCGCTGAAGACGGCACACCGACTGCTCCCCCTGGTGTTAAAAATAAAATGGTAAAGCAATGCGGAGTTCTTGTTAGGGACTTCATCCCGATCACCGTTCGAGAATGGCATCGGCCAAAGGAGAAAGGACAGCTATATGTCAGCGATGAGGGCAAAGAAAGACTTTGGAGAAAGCTCATGGTTAATTTCACCCTGCCGGCGCCAGAGGTGGATTCAGATGAGGAGGATCCAGATGAGGCAGAAAAGATTGCCCGGAAAATCATGGAGCAAAAAGTCAAGGACTGGGCACTTAAGAAGATGGCCGAGCTATTCAAGAACTGGAAGAAAAGATTGAACAAACTGTTTGTCAAGAAAAATAAGACTCCAGACTTCGATAAAGGGTATGAGAAGATAAAGGACTACTGGGAAGAATTTGTGGCGTACAAGAAATCAGAGGAAGCTCTGGAAAAGTCTGCAAAAAATGCGGCAAATGCTGCTCTAAAGATGTACCACCATACTATGGGGCCTGGTGGCTACGCTGGCATGCCTAAGTGGGAGAAACTTGAGGCGGACCTGCTGGCTAATGGGATCACTCCAGAGCCACTCAAGTGGATCGAACGGGCAAGAAATTGGTTTTACGGGCATGGGGGCACGTTGGACGCAGAAGGGAAGTGCATATATAACAGAAGACACAAAGATAATCCCCTACTACCCATCCAAGAAATTAGAAATGCAGTAAAGGATGTTGAAGAGGGACGGTTCATTCCCGATAGAGAGGATGACGAGCTCACACGCGCCCTTGGGAATAAGGAACACGACGGACGGTTACGAGGCGTACCTGGCTCCAAGCCCAAGACAATTGCGATTCCCGAGCACAGGAAGAAATTTCCTGATAGAAGCCATCAGAGGAGAAAGGAAAGGGAGGCAATGGAAGCACGCGCTGCTGCAGACCGGCTGCGTAATATAGAAGAAGAATTAAAGCTGCAGAAGGAACAAATTGCCGTGCTTAGCCAGCAAGGTACTAGCGGCCAATCTCAACGGCACATGGTAGAAGCTGCATGCGATGGTACCGGTGGCCCATCGAATCGGAAAAGCAGCGTGGCTTCCACGGAGCTCCAGGATGGTAATGATGATGCAGTGGCTCCACTTCGTCGCTACCCAGTGGATGATATCACGGAGAGCACACCTTGTGAGATGCATGTGAAAGTTTTTAACTTAACCGTGAAGGTGGCGGTCGGCTATGTCGTACCAATTGGACCTAATCCAACTTACCATTTCTCTCCGGTTCCAAATGGCTACGCTGTTGTCGCGGTGGATGAAGTGATGAAAGATTATGAGGAGCTGAAGCTGCAACACCCTGCAGGTGAAGATGGGGAGGTGCTTGAACTTGGAGAAGCCAAGAAAGCGACCATTCTATGGCCAAAGGAATTCATCGTGCTTCCGAACTGGCAGCCAAGGCCATCGACTCCTCACCAGTCTCCAGCGCAACAGTCCTCTTCACCGCCTCAGCATTCTCCAGCGCAACAGTCCTCTTCACCGCCTCACCAGTCTCCAGCGCAGCCGTCTCCGCCGCCGCGTCAGCCGTCTCCGCCGCCGCGTCAGCCGTTTCCGCCCACCGCTCGTACTATGAGGGGTAAGCGATCACCGAAACGTAAAAGGTCGCCCCTCCCAACAGTACCTCATAAGAATCTTCCCATTAGACCTTATGACAGGACTGTAGCGGAAAACGCCGCGGAGGTGGCTGCCTACAATAAGGCTTTTTTTGCACCAAAAAAGCCCGAGCAGAAGCCGGTATACGATGAAAAATCCAAAAAGTGGAGAAAGTCCTTCCTTGAGCAGCCATCCCAGATATCGATGAATCTGCCATCTGACTATGGTCGTGAACTTACTAAGCTAGCACGTGCCCAGTCTGAGCAGAACAAGGGAAGAAGTGCAAAAAGCGGGAAACAAATTGCCCAGCTCGGACAGCAGAAAAATCAATCGGTCCCCCCGCTCATAGTGTGTTCCGATGTCGACAAGGACTTCAGAGTCGCTATGGATAAGGACCTGGAATTATTGGACCCCAGAGCCATAGCTGCTGCTAAAGAACTTGGTGTCACTGTATCGCAGGCCAAGGAACAGGCTACCGCCTTGGGTATGAGCCTTGGTCAACTTTTAGGCTATGAATATGCGCCAATGTTAGAGATGGCACGGAAATATGTCCAAGGGGAGCCTATGGTCAGTAATGAGGAGCTGACGGGTCTATCAACACATATGCGAAATCTGCATATACTGGTACCTGGTGCACACATCAAAGAAGGACGCGAAAGAGTGGTTTCCGCTGGACGTTAGAGTGGAGCATTTCTTCAAACGTTACATTATACATGTTCAACTGACTGAACTGTTCCAGTTATTCCAAAAGCGCGCCCTCGACAAATCTATCCTCTCTTGCTATTGTCTGTAAGTGATTTATTTTCGTAATTAAGTCTCTAGCTCAGCTCGTTCATTGCCTGTATTATATTATCCTGACTATATATATATCCTTTTGTACGCTATTATGCAGAATGAAGATGCTGGAATGCAAAAGATCTAAAGTTTTTGAGGTTGGGTTCGTTGACCCATATATCGTGAATTCACATACGTTAGTCAATCACCCCAAAGACGTGGAGCATGACCTGACCACCTTTTTAACCATGCAACATTTCTGTACGGAAATACTATTTCCTTACAACTTCAGGTGAGTGTTTCTGTCTTGTACATATTTTTATTTGGCTTTCTCGATGTTAAGTGTAATTGATGAGCTATGCATGTCTGCTTTATGTAAACGTCCGCAGGTTCCACTGGATTCTGCTAAGCATTCAACCTGACAAGTCACAGTTGAAGTCCACGACTCATTAAGTTGGGACCAAGCGTTGTGGTCCGACATGAAAGAAATGCTCAACAAGTAATTTCAATCATTATCGCATTATATCGCCCTCTTTCGTTCGTTCCCTGATGTCAAGTAATTAATAACTCCTTTGTTCATTTTCTTTGCCAAAGCAGGTGTTGGACAATTTTCAAACAGAAGGTAGAAGGTCCATTCAAAGATGAGCTAACTTATAAAACGGTGGAAAGTCCGCAGCAGCCAGGGGAGTAATTTATGTGGATTCTACGTTTGCGAGTTCATTCGCGAGTTGACCACTGAGCGGAGAACAACTGCTTTCAGCAAAATGCGGGAGAAGATCGACCCAGAACTGCGCGTAGGAGCAATTCAAGAGGAATTGGCGGGATTTCTGCTTAGGGAGGTCATCGATGAAAGGGGAGAACATTTGCTTCGGACGATGAACTACATATGCCTTGATGGCTTGATCTATCTCCATGTAATTAAATAGTTGTATTCTCGCAAGAGATCGAATATTAATTATATATGCATCAACATGTACTGTGTATATAGTAGAGCGTATAATATGCGTACGGAAACGATGGAGAGCACGTCGGCGATGCGAAGAAGGGGGAGACGACGGAGGCACCGGCGAGAGGGAGAGGGGGCACCGGCGAGAGGGAGAGGAGGCACCGGCGAGAGGAGAGGGGGCACCGGCGGAGAGGGAGAGGGGGCACCGGCGAGAGGGGGCACCGGCGAGAGGGAGACCCTAAACCCTAAATACCAAAAAAAAACACTCATTGGTCCCGGTTCGTAACAAGAACCGGGACCAATGAGTCTCCCCCACGCCCAGCCAGAACTGGCCACGTGGCCACCCATTGGTCCCGGTTCGTGGCCCAACCGGGACTAGCATTAGTCCCGATTGGCCAGTCCCGGTTGGGCAACCGGGACTGATGGCCCAACCGAACCGGGACCATAGGCCCATTTTCTACCAGTGTGATGAGTGCCATAAAAGTCCTCTTAACAAATTAGGGCCGGTTTGGAATGGATGTAAAATTTACACTCAAACCAAACAAGGCCTTAAGAACCGTAATGATGATCACAACTATACTACATTCTGATATGTTGGTAGTTAACAAGCTTAGCGAAATACTATAGCCATTTTCTGAGATTCTGTTTGAAACCATTTTGTGTAAGAACAACATTTGTGCAAGATTCTGTTACGGCCTGAAAAGGAAACAAAGCCGCTGTTGGGGATATACCTACTAGGGGTATCACCAGCATGGATCAATCCGGCTAGTCCAGGGTGGCCCGCAGTGGTGGTGAAGGCTTTGCCTGCCGGGCGGCCCAGATAGCTGACGACCAAGGAAGGCGGATGCTGGCAAGGAGGAGGCCCAAGACTGAAGCCCAAGAAGCCACCAGGACCAAGACGGAAGGCGGCATACTTGCCGGCTAGGTTTAGGACTCCGTATACTTGCTGGATACGTAATCACCTTGTAACCCTAGGTCCAGCCGCCTATATAAGCTGGACCACGGGACGCCTTTAGGGCACGATTCAACACAACCAACTCATTGTAACCTGTTCACGGCGATATTGCCTTATAGTGAGTTATAGCAGCACGTAGGGCACCGCCACCGCCGTGGTGCCTGAAGCTGGGTAAGCCGCCGTGTACAATCTCGACCTTGACGACGTCCACCTTCTTGCCCTACGTTCACCCTCGGCTAGCAGGACCCCGTCTCCTATCCAAGATGCCGATACGACGACAGTTGGCGCCCATCATGGGGCCTAAGGCGTCAGGCGTCACGTTCCAGGCGGGAACCCTTGGCGGCATCGGCGAAACAATCGCCGTCGGCCGCGCTGTTCGCTACGGCGACAACCACTACATCAGCTGCGATGAGTCCTACATCCCCGCAGACGACTACATTGTCGGATGCGGAGTTGTGCCGTTTGGCGGCGTCGATGTGTTCATCGGCTACACTTCTGAGGCGTATGGGTTGCCACGAATTTATTCGCCATCCCACCCGCCCTACAATCAAGACGGATCTGAGTTCGCCTCCTCCGCGGAGTCTGCAGATTCAGATCTACACTTTGTCGGCATGACGGGACTGGGATCAGACTCCCAGCCCAACAGTCAAGATCCCGAATCTATTCTTCCTGCGCTCCAGGATGATGTGATGTCGGATGCCGGATCCAGATCTACCGTTCACGTCAACGTAGATTGTGATTCCGAAGAAGATTCTGCCAGCATGGTTGAGCATCGGGTCAAGCAGTGTTTTGTTACACCAGATCCTCCGCCTTCTGAGGCGGCTACGGGCTCCTCCGTCAACATGCAGCAGGTTTATGTAGCGGATGTCACCGGTGCAGCTTCAGAGAAGGCGGCGGCAACTGACGCCGCCAATCTGGGGACTCCGGCAACCGATCCACAGTTCCCAGAGCCTCCTGGGGCTCCGAAGAAGAAGATTCTGGAGAAGGGCAAGCCCAGCAAGATAGGGAACATGGCGGCCCTGGCGGAAGAGTTCTTCACACGCCGGTAAACGACAAAACCAATCCTGCTGATTTGGAGAAACTTCGGAACACCTTGGTGGAGCAAACTGAGTACCTCAAAAGCAAGCAAGCAGAGGTCCAGAGCCTCCTCGACGAAGCCAAGGAGGAAAACGCCAAGATAACCGCCAAGTGCGACCCCAAGCGCAATCTTTTCACCACCACCCATTGCCCAAGCCGGCAGGACAAGTGGCGGAGAAGAAAGGTAGGAAAGGCAGGGATCATGACACCTTCAAATCCCCTGCCCAAAAGCTTGGTTTCGAGTGGGCTACAGCGCCGCAGCGTAAGGACAAGAACGGGGACGTCATCCTCGCAACCCCTGTCCTCAACACTGCAGCCGCCTTGGACATCCTCAATAATGATGACTATGACAAGGACGAGAAGATCTACTACGCATCGATCCTTGCTCACAAAGCTCTAGAGCAGCAGGCCCGTGCTGATTCTCGCGCCGACATGGCGGACGCAAGGGGAGGAAAGTTGGAATCAAAATCCAACGCTTGCAAAGTTGCGGCCGGTGGCAATCCCGAAGATCCGTCCGGCTCCAGTAGCCACGGAAAAGGGAAGGACAAGGAGAAAGACCCACGCAAATCACCACCTCCCAAGAGGCAGCGTGACGAGGCGTCCAGGATCGGCAACAGGCGCAAGGCCTCACCTCCACCGCCTAGGCGGGATGAAGGCGGAAGCAGGGGCAGCAAGCAGCCGCCAAGGAGTGGCGGCAACCGCGACGACGCCCCGCCGCCAAGAACAAGCAGGGACCGCACAAAGTCCCCACCACCAGTGCCCAGGCACGAAGGCGGAAGCCGGGGACACAACAATGAGCCTAGGCATAGCCGGGCAGCGCAGGACGAGCCCCATGCTGATAGATCTGGCAAACAGCTCAGTCCGCAAGACGTGAGACATCGTCTCAATGACATCAAGGCTGGAAAGCAAGATGCCTATCTAGGACCTGAGTGCTTTGGCCCAGCCATCCGCAGCGTTCAAGTACCCAGAGACATGACATCAGTGTCAAAACTCATCAAAGGTACAATGAGCGGACGAGCCAAACTCATGGTTGTCGGACTACGCGCTGGCAGTTGAGATTGCCGGAGGCAATGGCCTCGTCGCTGC